>CM070789.1:9270000-9862296 GCA_036346955.1 Dipus sagitta | reverse complement strand
TGGAGTAGCTACTTAGGCCACGGAATGCCTTCTGTTAAATTGGTTTTGTGCTGGGAGAAAACATCTCCCTGGTGTTTAGGGTATTTGTGTCAGCTAACAAAACCTGAGTTTTAAATGGCATACCCTAAGGTCTTATTGTAAGTATTTAACCATTCATGAATGTGACAGCTGGCAGGTACCTTAGCTTATCTAATTGAAGATATGTGCAAAAAAAAATTAAGTAAAACGTTGAGTGCTGATCAAGATGACGGATTTGTAGCCAGGCAAGAACTTCAGGGGAGGAAAAGACGGCAAGATTTTGGAGCTCCAGTACCAGAGCGGATCTGGCCGACCTCCCATCTGCGCGGTGGGGGTGGCACTGGTGAAGATGGAGGATCCCAGGGACTTGCTGGCCAGCTAGTGTAGGCTGCTTAGTTACTGCAGCTTCCATGAGAGACCCTGTCTCAGAGAATAAGGGGAAGAAGTGATAGAGGAGGGCACTGAATGTTGACTGCTGGCCCTCAAATGCACACGCATACACACACACGTGCCCATACAATCCCTGGCCTGCACAGGCTTGCACACTTTCAATTCTGAATGCTCACTCTCAAACTGTTGCCTCACCCTCCCTGACGTGATAAGCAGTTGTTCTTCATAAAATATAATACTGCTGTGTTTATCATTAAAATATGTGTGTTTGGGAAGATAACCTCTCCTGGGTTATTGTTGTTGTTGTTATTTTTATTTATTTATTTGAGAGCAGCAGACAGACAGACAGAGAAAGAGGCAGATGGATAGAGAATGGGCACGCCAGGGCCTCCAGCCACTGCAAATGAACTCCATGCTCGTGCGCCCCTTTGTGGATCTGGCATACTTGGGTTCTGGGAATCAAGCCTTGAACCCAGGTCCTTAGGCTTCACAGGCAAGTGTTTAGCAGCTAAGCCATTGCTCCAGCCCATCTCATGGTTTTGATTTGTAGAATATTTTTGTTTATAGCCATTATTTCCCATTCTGTGACTATCTTGATGGTGTAACTTTGTTTAAGGATTCAACCGAACATGCATGTGGCCATGTGGTTTGTGACTAACCCTTTGCAGCCAGATGCCCCTGGCATGCATCCCCAGCCCTAGCGCGTTTCTGGTACAGGCAGGTGACGTGACACACCTTCCTCACTGATACGGGAGCATGGTGACAGAGCGCAGAAATGAACCATCTGCTTCAGCTAGGGCACGTGCTAGATCACCAGCGTTCAGGAGGGAGCTTGTGCTTGCCACGGACAAATGTCGTGATATATATATATATAACTACACTGTGCGCTCAGAGGTTGACCCTGAGGGCCCAGGGTAATTCTGTCCACTCAGCAGTGGTGGTCACCTGCTTGAAATGGGTCATCGTAACCACATGTGGGGCAGGGGGGAGGGGTTTCAAGGTGTCGAGT
This sequence comes from Dipus sagitta, assembly GCA_036346955.1. Lineage (NCBI taxonomy): Eukaryota > Metazoa > Chordata > Mammalia > Rodentia > Dipodidae > Dipus > Dipus sagitta. The sequence continues at coordinate 9,860,879 of CM070789.1, read as the reverse complement.
GGTCCACAAGAGAAGGAAAGACAATGACAACACACACATGATCTCAAGGAAAGGCGCTCTTTTGTGTAGCTATGGTGACTAGTATGTGTTACCCATGGTGACCGGGACTATGCTCAGCCCTTTTCACGTGTCCCTCACATGCACAGGACCAGGCGGCACAGAGTTGATTTTGTACTGCCCTCCAGAGCCTGGTGTTCAAGGGCTGCCTTAACAAATTCCCAAACCCAGTGACCATACCAAATAGAAGTGTATTCTTGCCTCCTTCTAGGGGTCATAAATATACAACCAGTGTCCCTGAGGCAAGCAAGACCAAGGTGTCCTCAGGGTCCTGTGGGGTCCCTAGGGTGACTACTGCTGCTTCTAGTGACTTTGGGCGGTCGTTCCGGTCTCTGCCTCCATGTTTTCTACAATCCACATCTCTGGGCATCTGGGAGTCTTTGTTCTCTGGTTTGACACAAGTCACTGGATTTGGTAGTGTCGCCCCGCCTCCCATGCAGCCTTTCCTCACAAAGCCCTGAACTAACTCCATGTACAACTAGAGTGCTTTTCTGCAGATCTGCTCACACGGTGACGCGGCGTGCGCACACACACGTGCTCCCCTTGGTCTGCAATGTCTTATAAGCCAGAGTCCACGCGGAGGTACAAAGGGGGTGTGATGAGGGAAATCCGGAGAGGATCCAGGAAGAGGAACTGAAATTCTAAATGAGGGGAGAGGAGAGAAGGAAAACCCATGGTTTGAAATTGTTGAAGCAACACAGACATGGCGGGGGATAGCTCAGCAGAGGACACTTCACTAGCAGGGTCAAGGCCTTGGCTTCCATCCCCAGCACACAAAATGGTGAGAATCATTGCAGGGGTGGCAACTCCAAATGATCCTAAATGTCCACTCTTGAGTGCCCAGGGATATGAGGGAACCTGTGACATTTCAGGGTGGTCTGATACCATCAGAGCCATTTTACAGCATTTCAAGTTGTTGAGACCTTGTGACAACCACCACCTTGGTCTGTAGTCATTAAAATGCATGAGGCCAGAAGACAGAAAGTCTACAGATACCCATGACGAGGCGATCTTCCCACCCTGTGACCACAGACACCATCTGTCCATTACTGTTTAGTAGTTTGCTAAGACACATCAAAAAACAAATTACCATACACTGCATGGTTGAGGTCAAATTTATTTTCTCGGTAGTTTAGAGGAAGGAGGGAGAAGGGAGGCTGTAGGAGGAGGAGAGGGAGGAAGCTTGCACTGGAGGTACATGTGAATGCTGCTCAGGAGGGTCCCCCATGTCCTGTCACGAGCACACGGTTCAGTCTGTCCCCTTGGCTGTGGGGACCATGGCGAGATGCTGCTCCCCACTCTTCTGTGATCTGGGGGCTTCAACTCCAGGGAAAGGGGAGTCCTCACTGGCAGCTGGGGGAGTGCAAACTTGTTCACCGGCAGGAAAATCAGTGTGGTGGCTGCGGAAAAAGAGGAAAATAGAGCTCCAACTGACCCAGGCATTCCTCTCCTGGGCATCTAGGCTAAGGCCTCCACGCCTCACTGCAGAGATATCTGTGGAAGAAAGACTAAGAGCCACAGGGTGGGAGGGAAGACCCAGAGGCAATCCCCCCCCATGACTGCCTGCTGTCCCAACTCCGACCTGTCACTCCATGGTGAGGACCAGCAATGCCGCTGAGAAGAGCCCTCAGTGGAATGGGGGCACGGAGGAGAGAAATGAAGGTACCATCACACGATGTATCCACACAAGGTTTCTACTTGATTTTTTTCCCCCTCAGTGTTATGGGAGAGGAGAGGGAGAGGAGACTGCAGAAGGAGGAGGAGGGCAGCTTTCAGTAAAGGCATAATATGAAGACTGCTCAAGAGGATCTTTTCTCCCCTTTCCTGTCACAACCCCAGGGCATACACACCTCTCTGTCCTCACTTGCTTACTGTTCCCAACTGGGCCCTGGCACTCACCCTGGGAATACCCGATTTCTTTCATGTGAGCCCTGGTGTGGCCTGACACAGGAACATAGTTGGCGGAAGCAGTTCTGTATACATTGCCACAGCCTCCAGCGCCTTCTTGGGCCCTGAGTGGGAGCTGCAGGCCGGTCCAGGCCTTTGGGACCACAGGTCGAGGCTGCTGATGCTCTGCAGCGCTCTGGATGGCTTGCTTGGCCTTGGGTTCCGTGGGCCGAGGCTATTGGCTTTTCGATCTTTTTTGGAAACTCCAGTCTGCTCCACTGGCCAATCGTACAACAGGGGGATGCTACAGGCATGGCAGTGCCTTGAGCAGTGAAGGGCCAAGGAGAAATGGAACCTTGGGTGAGAGTGGCCATATTCTGTATAATGGGTACACTAGCCGTTCTTCGGAGATTCAATTGAGCCTGCTCACCTTCCTTGGGCTGCTTTTCTTCTTTAAGGCTTAGCTGGGATTTTGTTCGTTGCAGGGGCAGGGGGAAGAGAGAAGGATGAGTGTGGGCTGGGGAAATGCGTCTTCCCAGGACTTGTTGTTGTGTCTTGGGCCTTGTCCTCATGCTTCCTGCATGCCTGGTGCTCTAAGAACAGATATATTCCCATCAACTTGTTGAATTTCCTTTTCATAACTGAAAGACAAGTCTCTCTTGGACTGAATCCTAGAGATTTCATGGCAACCAGGATGGCAGGGTCCAGCCTCTTTTGGAATGTCTTGCCTAATTTTGAGGAAGACTCTTGGCCTCGCTGGACCCATGGGTGGTTTATCACCTCATTCGCAGCACTCCTCTGATCAGGACGAACTTTGAGTAGGTGGTTGATTAGATCTTTCACTTCTTCTGGGACGTGATTGGGTACGTTGTACTTCCCCTTGATTATATTCCGTCTCTGTTCCTTCCGTGTCGTCGTCCATTCAAATGGGCGAGTGCCAGTCATCATATGGTATAAGAGGACACCCAAGGTCCACATGTCTTTTTTTGTGGCATCGTAGGGTTGATGCATGAAAACTTCGGGTGGGATGTATGAAAACCCCCCACAGTACGTGGTGAACTTCTCCCCTGATCTAAATGTCGTGGCCATGCCAAAGTCTATTAGGGTGACCTTGCCTGTAGCATCTATCATGATGTTGTCTGGCTTGATGTCCCTGTGGGCTATCCCTCTGTCATGGCAGTAGCGAACGGCTTCCACAATTTGCCAGAATATCCTGCGGACCTTCTCCTCCTCCATGCCACCCTTTCTGATGTGCTTAGAAAGGGTGTCCTGGCACAGTTCCTGAACCAGATAGATCTTCTCTTCTGTCTCAATGACTTCGAATAGGGTCACAATATTGGGGTGATCCAACATCTTCAATATGTCTACTTCTGCCTGAACGTAGACGAATTTCTCATCCAGCTTGTTCACTATTTTTACAGCAACGAACACACCGGTAAGTCGGTGTCTAGCCATTCTGACTCGCGAACAGCCTCCCTGGCCTATCTGGTTCATGAGCTCATAGTGAGACAAGAGGGTCTCATCAGAGTAAAGAGACATCGTAGCAAGGCTACAGATGCCAAATAAAAAGGTAAATTAAAATATAAATGAAATATGGAACTAAGAAAAAAATCTAAAGTAAAAAATCAAAATAAAAATCAAAACTATAAACTAAGCCAGAAGAAAAACAAGTCCCACACCAAAGACTCCCCAAGGAAATGAAATTATAAAGTAATATCAAAAGATGCAAAATAATAAACTTCCAAAGGCCAAAATAAATGAAAACTTGAAAGTAAAGGTAAAAATAAAAAGTGAAATATGTAGTTAATAAAAGAAATTAAAACAAAAAGTCAAAATAAAAATCAAAACTGAAAACAAAATCACAAAAAACCCAAATTCCCACACCAAAAATAACCCAAAGAAATGAAACTGTAACGTAAAATCCAAAGATGTAAAAAAATAAACTTCAAAAGGCCAAAAGGCAAAAGAAATGAAAACTGAAAAGTAAAGGCGAAAGTAAAAAGCTAATGAAATATGTAATTAACAAAAGAAATTAAAATAAGAAATCAAAATAAAAATCAAAACTAAAAACCAACCAAGAAGAAAAACAAGTACCACACCAAAGTCTACCCAAAGAAATGAAAGCCGAAAGTAAAATCGAAAGATGCAAAATAATAAACTTCAAAAAGCCAAAGGCCAAAAGAAATGAAAACTCAAAAGTAAAGATAAAAGTAAAGACTAAATAAAATATGTAGTTAATAAAAGAAATTAAAATAAAAAGTCAAAATAGCAATCAAAACTAAAAACAAAATGACAAATAACAAATTCCCACACCAATAATAACCCAAATAAATGAAACAAGAAAGTAAAATCGAAAGAGGGAAAACAATAAACTTAAAAAGGCCAAATGCCAAAAGAAATGAAAACTTAAAACTAAAGGTGAAAGTAAAAAGCTAATGAACTATGTAGCTAACTAAGGAAATTAAAATAAGAAATCAAAATAAAAATCAAAACTATAAACCAATCTAGAAGAAAAACAAGTCCCACACCAAAGTCTACCCTAAGAAATGAAATGAGAAAGTAAAATACAAAGATGCAAAAAGAACTAAATAAACTTCCACACACACAAACTAGATCATACACACTAACAGTCAACCACACAAAACACCTCTCCTCTCCTCTCCTCTCCTCTCCTCACCTCTCCTCAATAATCCGCACCAATCACCAAATCACCACTCCTCTCCTCTCCGCTGTCCGGGTCCACTCACTCTCTCCTCTCTATTGACCCGGACAAAATCCAGAGCTGGCCAGGCCCCCTTATATCTGCTGCGGGGGTTCCATCACAATGGCCCTGGCCTTGTGAGGTCATAGAAGGCATGGACCAATGAGGGCTGCTCATGACCAAGAGCCCCAGAAGGGGTTTCACTGTGTGTGACTCAGGTGGGCCATGGAGGTTCACATTTAGGCCTTTGGAAGTTAAAACCTGGAGGATGTTTCCTGTCCTTTGGGGTCTGCTTGGAAAGTCTGTAATACCTTCTGTTTGAAAGACCTCTGCTTTCTTCTCTCCCCCTGTTTCCTTCCATCTCATTCTCAGTGAGGATCAGTGCATGTTGTCCCTTCGCTCATAACCCTAAGGTGTGTTCTCAGCAAACCTAACCCGGTGATTATTAACATCAATGACGTGATGTGAACATCCCATTCTCGGTATTGTCAGGATCATTTTATATAATCCTCGAACCTTTCACATTCCTGAAACTATCTTGATGTGTCACTCTGGTTATCTGGTAAGGGACCCAAGTGAACATGACTGTGGCCATGTCAGCTCTGGCCAATTCCCACCTGCCAGGTGACCCCTGGTGTGAATCCCGAGCCCTATAGGACCGAATCACCAGGGTGGTCAATGGAAAGTGCTGTTGACCGCTGATACACATTTTTTTTTTTTAATTTCAAACATTTACCATTGTAAGCATTGGCCAAAAGTGAATTTGAATACTGTCTTTGTCCAAGTTCAACCTAAAGGTGGAGCTACGGTTCAGTGTGTGTGCAGGACCAGCGTCCCTCACACTCAGTTCTGCCTCAGGCTCGTAGGCAAGGGGACAGTGTAAAGAAACAAGAATGCACGAATTCAACTCTCCTCAAAGCACAAGATTAGAACTATTTCACTTAAATCAGAATAGCCTCAATATCCAAGACCACACAGTGCCTAGCAATACCCACACAAGACCCTCATAATAGGAGAAAAAGATGATGACATCAAATTAAAAGAGAGACTGATGGGCAGAGGGAGGGGACATGGCGGAGAGCAGAGCTATGAAGGGGAAAGTGGGGGAGGGGGAGAGGAGGGAAATACCATGGTTTGTTGTCTGTAAGTATAGAAGTTGTCAAAAAATATATATATATACATACATACATAATAAAAAAATTTTTTAAAAGAATACTCGAATTCAACTCTCCTGGAAGCTCAGATTAGAACTATTTTACTCAAGTCAGAATAGGCTAGCTGGAAATGCCTTTTGGTAATCAGCCAGTGCATGAGGAACTCGATATTGGCTAAAGGTATGGATACACATGAACCCGAAAACTCCGCAGGCTAAGACAGTCAGGCTCAGAATTTTCTGGGAACTTCCAAGACGGTGCTGACCTCACTGTCTTCAGTCTCTCTGGACGGTCGTGCTGTAACGTGTCCAAAACGAACGCTCTTTTGTTGTTCGTTTTCTGTGCTGGGGATGGATTGACCTCAGGGCCCCGTGCATGCTAGGCAAGGGTTTATCACTGAGCTACATGAAGTTTTCTAAGGGCTTAGCCTTGTTTTTCTTAATTGCAGTAACTTGGCAATCCTCCGGTCTCCTCTTCCCCTTCCAAGAGTAGAGATGACAGACCTATGGAGTAGACATTAACTCTGAAGAACAAAGTGATACTTTGTTAGATTTTAATGTATTTTCATATCTTAAAATATTTCCATTTATTTATGAGGAGAGATAAAGTAATTGTGGACATGACGGGGCCTTGGGCACTGCAAGTGAACTTCAGATGCATGCACCACTTTGTGCAGCTGGCCTTTATGTGGGTACTGGGGGGGGTCATCCTCTAGTCATTGTCCTTTGCAAACAAGGGCCTTTAACTGCTCAGCCATCTTTCTTGCCCTATATATTTTTAAAATTATTTTTAATATTAAGAATAGAATATGCTGCAGGGTACTTGCATTGCTTATTAGTTTGAGGCAGAAGACTGCATAGTAAATTCCAGGTAAGTGTGGGTTAGAGTGAGAACCTACCACAAAAAAAGGAGGGTGTGGTGGTGAACGCCTTTAATCCCAGCACTCAAAAGGCAGACGTAGGAGGATCGCCATGAGTTCCAGGACAGCCTGAGACGACACAGCGAATTCCAGTTCAGCCTGGGCTACAGAGAGAACCTACCTCCAAAAACTAAAATAGAAAAATAAATAAAAATGAAAAATAAAAGGCTTTATCAAAGGGGGTGACCTCAATGATGATGCAAAAGGCGGTATAGTGCTAAGAAGTGTAGAGTAGTGTTCAGCACTGAAACATCTCTATCACACCCTCCAAGGCTCAGGGTCTATTGCAGAAGAGTTGGTGGGAAGAATGTAAGAGCCAAAGGAAGGACAGGACTCCTTACATTGCAGTCTTCCACATACAAAATGGCCCGAATATCCATGACCTTCCAGTGCCTGGCACTACCTACACAAGACCAGTATAATAGGAGGAAAATATGATGACATCAAAATAAAAGAGAGACTGACTGAGAGAGGGGGAAGGGGTATGAGAGTGGAGTTGTGAACAGGAGAGTGCAGGGCGAGAGAATTATGGTTTATTGTGTATAATTATGGAAGTTGTCAATAATAAAAGCATTTTAAATGGCTTTATAAATCTACAGTCATTAAGACAAGCTTAAGTCAATTATACCAACTGTGATGTGGCATTGATGAAAACCTAAGGAAAGGTTGTGTATTATATTAACATGTAACAAGTTATTCCTATTTATCCTAATCCTAATGTGAGGAATCTTTTGGTCAAAGTTCATTTGTCTGCAGTATCGTATAGTCATGTGGAAACACTGGCTGTGGAATGAATCTGTACAATATGGTGATTTAAATTAAAGCATGCTTAGCCGGGTGTGGTGGCGCATGCCTTTAATCCCAGCACCTGGGAGGCAGAGGTAGGAGGATCACCGTGAGATCGAGGCCACCCTGAGACTACATAGTGAATTCCAGGACAGCCTGGACTACAGTGAAACCCTACCTAGAAAAATCAAAAATAGTATTAATAATTAATAAAATAAAATGATACATGCTAGAGAAAGGCCCGACCTCTTTGGAGTAATATGGTGTGCACATGTGTGCATGTGCATGTGTGTGGATACGTCGGGACATATTTATATACGTGCAGAGACAGGGATAAACAAAGGCGTTTCTTAGCAATGTGATTCAGATGGTTGCTCAGAACATAACTTCTTTTACAACTTTCACTATTATTTGAGCAGTTTTTCATGTACTGAATTACCCTTATCAACTTAATGGTATTTGAGAATTTCAAGGTATCAATGTGACAAAAATTAATTTCTCCTAAACCATTAAAACATTGAAGCGCTGGGTGTGGTGGCACACACGTTTAATCCCAGCACTGGAGAGGCAGAACTAGGAGGATTTCTGTGAGTCCAAGGCCACCCTGAGACTACAGAGTGAATTCCAGATCCACCTGGGCTACAATCCCTACCTCAAACAAACAAACAAAAAATAAACAAAACAAACAAACAAACAAAATATAAAAAAACCAAAAACATAGAACACTGAAATAAAACAGGACACTGATGAGTTTGATGTGTATTATTTCTGTGTTATACACAAAGGCAATTGGAGAATTGTGCTTTCTCACATCAAAAAAGTTAAGACGAATCAAGATTATCTATACCCATCAAAACAATTCAAACATGTAGGTGTAGGAGAAAATCAACTAGAGTCAAGCTCAGAGTTCTAGAAAATCAAATGAAGGGACAGGTGCCCAGTACACTTTAAAGTTACACACACAGGCCCTCAACTCTAACTTCACTGTACAGCGACTGTTGTTTTCCTCTGAGGATGGTGAAATTAATTGTCTGACAGTGTGAGACTACAAGCTTGACCCAAAGGACAAGGACTAAGGGGCTGGACTCAGCCAACCCCGTGGCAGCCTGCCCAGGCTGGGAACACGATTTGACTTGGCAATTGCTCTGGGTTATTTGAGCAGACTGCAGCAGAGAATACTGCCCTCCACAGGACTGCCCAGAAAGGCCTCAGAAGAAGGCAGGAGTTCTCCCTTAGGTTGCGAGTTCTCTGAGAACCCCTGCCATTGCATTCTGCTGTCTCACCTACAGAGGAGACACCAAGGCGGACAGCCACCAGCCCTTCCCATCTGTGGACCTGACCCTCTTGTGACACTGCGCCTGCCAAACAGGGAGTCCAAAAGGCACCAGAGGACAGAGGAAGAATGCTCCAAGGCAGATCCCTGTCTGTGACTTCACTGAGTGGCCTTCCTCAGTGGGAAGCTGAGAGACTTCCCAAGGAGGAGTTACTGCTCTCTGAAGTTTCCTGGGAGGTCACCAACAAAGGTTTGTGCTTCTTGTGACAATGGTCATTTCCCTGGTTGTGGAAGAACTCAGATTAGGACTCTACCAGGGACAGCAGTGGTGAGGACCTATCAGTGAGAGGGGACATTGATCCCAATGACACAGGTGGGTTACAGATAGTAAAGGATAGGAACAACATGTGTAATTTGAAGAATGGGAATTGAAGATACCATTGTGGGACTGGAGTGATGGCTTAGCAGTCAAGGTGCTTGCCTGCAAAGACAAAGGTCCCAGGTTCAGTTCCCCTGGATCTACACAAGCTGGGTACCCTGGGTGGTGCATGTGTCTGGAGTTCCTTTGCAGTGGCAACAGGCCCTGGCACCCCATTCTCTCTCCTGACCTGCCTCTTTCTCCCTTTCCCTCTCAGGCTCTCATAGAAAGATGAAATTGTGATACATTACCTCTTCCCTGCACTTACTCAGAAGCAGCATGATAGCAAAGTTAGAACTGTTGGCTCTCCGCTCTGCTCACCACGGCTGGCTAGTCCGTTTCTCCAGCTTGTCCCTGTGACTTTCCGCAGTCAGGGAGCGGGAAGTTCTCCTGGGCGCAGCAGTGTGGGCGCAGGAGAGCGGGAAGCTCCCTCCGCTCTGCCTTAGGGAGGAGCGGCGGACGGACCCGCAGCGCAGAGAAGCAGAGCGTCACCAGACCCGCTCTTTCAAAGGTCCTGTCCACCCATTCCTCTTCTGCAGATTCTGAGTATGCACAAAGCTCCAGGGAATTCGTGGTGAAGGGCCTTCAGTTAGTTTTTGCAGGGACTAAGTGAGGGAACACTGCAGAGGAAGACATCTGAGTGACAAAGCGGGGTTCGCCACCATCAAGCGTCAAGCAACAAGGGATGGACTGTGACTTTAGGTGTGTGTCTCTGTGTGTATCCACGTGCTTGTGGAGACCAGAGGAGAGCCACTGGTGTCATTCTCAGGAACACGGTTTGCCTTGTATTTTGAAGCAAGGTCTCTCTCTGGCCTAGAACTGTCCAACCAAGCTAGACAGGATGTCCAGGGGCCCTCAGGGATTCTCCTGCATCTGACACCCAGTGCCAAGGTTACAAGTGTGTGCTTGCTTGCCTGTCTTTTTGTTGTTGCTGTTGTTTGTTTTTAATGTATGGTATTAAGATTTAACTCAGGTCCTCATGCTTGCAAGGCAAGTGTTTTACCAACTAGGATATCTCTTCAACCCTGGACTTGACTTTTCTAGGCTTGATGGTTTATTCCTGATAGACTGCAAGAACCCAGCCAAAGCATTTCTAAACTCTGTAAGGCCATATGGAAAGTATTCATGTCAAGGGCAAATGCCACTGTGGGAAAAAGAAGCAATAGGTTCATTTGCTATGCTTAGCGTTGCATTGAATTTCCAAATCAAGCCATTGATTTCCCCAGTGGAGAATTTCTCATGACTGGTGTGGTGACACACCCAGTTTCTCTAGTATTTGGAAGGCACAAGTGGGAGGACCAGGAGTTTAAGGTCATCTTCCGCTAGGGGGCATGTTCAGGGCCAGCCTGGGCGACATGAGACTTGTCTAAATTGCTTTCCTCTTTCTCCTCAAGTTCTTTACCATATCAGTGTATTTACATTTAATCAAATGTTTATGAATTTGAAATGCACATTATAATGAGGGTGTTTTCACTATGTGGGGCAAGCTATATAGTTACAAACAGAAGGCTTTTTGAGAACAAAAATGTAAATAAGGAATTGAATAAATTTGTACGTTAGTACTTAATAGCATGTTCCTCTGCTAGTGTAATGGTGAAGGAAAACAGTCTTCAGAGGAGGAGAAATTATTTGAAATTCTTTCATATTGGTGCATAGTGGTTTTGAGCAAAGTTTAGATGTATTTTAAAAATTTGCTATACTGTGACTCTCACTATTCCTTTTTGTTCCCTTTGTAAGCTATCTGTCTCAAGTAACTTCTTCAAGAAATAATGTTTGTATGAATCATAACATACTCTGTAATTTGGTGAAATTCTCAGGTACCATTGATATTGACATTAGTATACAAATACTTGGATTCATTGGATGATTATCTAGTTCCATCTAGAAACTTCTGTTTTCCAGATTTGCATATTTCTCCATGTGTTTCATACTGCCCTCTTCATCAGCCATCTGACCTGTTACTGATAATGACCTTGTAAGACTCTGTTCAAGTGAAACTGTAAAAGATTTTTGGGCCAGGAGTGGTAGCGCATGCCTTTATTCAGAGCACTGAGGAGGCTGAGGTAGGAGGATTGCCATGAGTTCAAGGCCAGTCCTGATACTAAATAGTGAATTCCAGGTCAACCTTGCATATAGCAAATCGCTACTTCAAAAAAAAAAGAAACTTTTCTCAATAAAACTATTTAGGACAATTAATTTCCACATGCTCCTATAAATATTGCATAAAAATTTAATTTGAGGATTACATTTGGTATTGGAAGTTATTGATAGATCCAATTAACATCATATAATAGTGGCAATAGTTGTCTTTTGGTCTCACCTCTCTCAAAAGGCACTGAAAAAGAGTTTAAATTGACTCCAGTTTAATGTCTTAGCTTTTCCCATGTTCACTGCCTAAAATCTGTTCTGTGATACCTGTTTGCTTCCTAATTTTTCTTTTTTTTCTGACGTTTTTCTTTCTCAAATGTCATCTTTTCTATGGTGTGTGTGTGTGTGTGTGTGTGTGTGTGTGTGTGTGTGTTGTAGTGATGGGTCTCATACGCAGAGCCTTGTACATGCAAGGCAAGTATACTACCACTGAGTTGACGGCTCAGCTCCGTAAGACCTAACTGTTAATACTGCTGCTCCAACATCATTTTCTAAATACTATTTACCATTATTGAAAAGATAGCATTTAAGCAGGCTTTACCGAGATCAGCAAAGTGAGTTACGGTATTCGATCTACCTTGTTTTTAATTTTCACCCTAATAATTCTTCTGTAAATATCTTTAGGTATGTACCATGTGGCACTCTTTTTTTCCCCCGAGGACAGTTTTCTAGGCATGGACATGGATGGTAGAGCCAAGTGAATACAGGCTGGCTTCCTTCCTTCCTTCCTTCCTTCCTTCCTTCCTTCCTTCCTTCCTTCCTTCCTTCCTGCATTTTTGAAGAGGTAGGAGCAATGTCAGAGGTAGAAAGCGAGCCTTCAGGAAGGTGGGGGCTAGCATACAGTCATGAAACTGCATTGACACCAGGGCTGCTCCAGCATCTGCCAGCCAGTTCTTTCCTTGTTAAGACGTGCCTTGTCGGTGTCTCAGAAAAGGAAGGAGTCCAGCCTTAGGGAGCTCCGAGCAGCAGTGATCACCACTGAGACACACGCGAGCCCCTTCTGGGTCACTGCAGTGGAAGAGGTGCAGGGAGTCCCGCAGGACGCACAGGACAGGACCAAGGCTGTTGTCTTCACGTGACTGGAATGTGGATGGAGCCTTGAACCAGACAGAGTCTGACTCCAGCCCTTGCTTCAGGTTCCAAGCATCAGCCCACTAGAGAGCTGCTGTTGGGATTCACAAGGGACCTCAAATGCAATCCACTGAAGACTGGATCCACCGCTCTTCTCGTAAACCTTCAGATTCCTTAAGACACTGACGCTGTCTGCTGCTGCCAGCCCGCTGCTCCCACCCACCCACAGGACATTCTACGACAGCACGCAACTGAGCATGTGCAGCCCTGTTTTTTTGGAAAGTTAAACAAAATTCTCTCTTTAAAATGAGAACCCATTTCCATCCCTTCTTCACTGAAATTATTGATCTGAGCATTAAGAGGATGTTTCTTTCCTTCTTCTTCACAGTTAGAGGCCTCTGTACTGTGATTCAGACTAAGGCCAAAACAACAGCACATGAACAGGGACAAAATTACTTTCGTAGAGGATGTTAGTTTTTCAAGGTAGGGTCTCACTCTAGCTCAGGCTGACCTGGAATTTACTATGTAAACTCAGGGTGGCATCAAACTCACGGCGATCCTCCAACCTCTGCCTCCCAAGTGCTGGTAGTTCAGATCTCTTATTAGAGGGAAAGACCATCTTAGTGAAGGACTTGGGAAGGAGAAATGAAAAGAAAAGGAAGAGTAGAAGGGCCCATGGGGAATTCACACAGGTCCACCAGTGGCCAGCACTAACCAGTGGGGAGAGCATGGAGCCACTCCATTGGCTGGCCTTCCTGGGCACATGTTGCCCTGATGATGCCAGGGTCCTAGTCTTCCCTCGGCATCCAGGATCTGAACAGAGATAGAGTGGATGCTATAAACACCTACAGCCTAGTTTGTTCCTTTCACAGAACATCCAAAAGAGATAATGAGCTTTGTCAGAAGAAATGGTTTGACATTCTTCCTGAAAATATCCTTCCTCTGGAGACCAATGAGACCGAACATCAGCCTAAAGGTAAGGCCTTCTCCACCTTCGGGTAGGAAACATGCCACACAGAGACACAATTCATTTTTTCTGGAAGCTGAGTGGTTGTGGAATGGCAGGGTCAGGAAAGGGCTGCATGCATCACGTGCTGCGAGTCATATGGGAAGAGCAGGAAGCCTAAGGGTAGGTAGTCAGCCAGAGTGGACAAGAGCATCCAGCCAGACAGAGAAGGGGTCAAGTTCTGGACATGCACTGAACACCAAAGTGGGAATGCAAGTCTAAGGGATGAACAGATATGAGAGTCAAGTTGATTTTGGACTTTTGGAGTGTCCTTGACAGTGACGAGGTTTTATCCAGTTATTAGATGGGCACTGACCCAGGAGCTGAGGAGCCGGGCACACAACGTTCACACTGAGCTTCAACTGGGTCAGCGAACTAGAAATCTTAGGTAGGGATCAGGGTTTCTGTGAAAGAGGCAATATATGGCTGGAGAGATGTCTTAGCCATTATGGTGCTTGCCTGCAACTTCAAAGGACCCAGGTTCAAGTCCCCAGGATCCACGTAAAGCCAGATGCACACAGGTGGTGCATGTATCTTGAGCTCATGTGCAGTGGCTAGAGGCCCTGGCATGCTCTGTGTCTAATAAATTATATTAAAAATAAATTATGCTGGGTGTGGTGGTGATGGCCTTTAATCCCAGTACTTGGGAGGCGGAGGTAGGAGGATCACCGGGAGTTTGAGGCCACCGTGATTCCAGGTCAGCTTGGGCTAGAGTGAGAACCTCAAAAAAAGCAAAAAACAAAAACAAAAAAAAAAAAGAGAGACAAGGAGGAGAGAGAGAGAGAGAAAGAGAAGAGAAAGAGAGAGAGAGAAAGATAGAGGAAGCATGCAATATCATCTAGAAATCTTCCTTGGAGGGTAACTCTCCAGGGAACAAAGATAGAACCTAGTCAAGGAAACGCTGTTCATTTGATGGTCTTGTTTCCCTGAATTGTCTCACCAATTTCTGTCTCCCATCAGAATGTCTGAGAACTTGCTAGACCAGGGGTCAAGACAGAAAGAAAAACCAGGAAAGGCAAGAGATGACTTAACAAACAGAGGAAATGATAAGGATGACAACATCTCTTTTGAGGATGGAAAGAGACATCCTGTAGCTTCTAAGATGTCCACAAACTGTCCCTGTTAGATCCCCACTTCCCATTTGGAAGTAGAACTGCTGAGTGTGGAAATGAGCATCCGGTATTTTCAACAGGCTGAGGTCAGAGGCAGGAGAGAGAACACAGGAGAAGCAGATGAGTAGCCTAGGCTAGGACACGTTTCTTAGGTGACATTTAATGTCTCTTAGCCCTTCTATACATCATCTCTGAAATAAAGAAGAAGGGCTGGAGAGATGGCTTAGAGGTTAAGGTACTAGCCTGCAAAGCCAAAGGACCCAGGTTTGGTTCCCCAGGACCCAGCTGCACAAGGTGGTGCATGCACCCAGAGTTCCTTTACAGTGTCTGAAGGCCCAAGGGGGCCCATTCTCTTCATGTAAATAAGAAAACAAAAGAGGAGGAGCAGAGCAGAAGAAAGAACAGTCACCATGGATACAAACAATCAAATGTCACTGCTTCAGGAAGCTGACAGTGTGTTGGGCCATGCAAAGAAAGAACTATAATACTCTACACGTAGGCAGTTACACTACAATATCACCTTAACTCTGTTGATCTCAGCAGCAAGTGATTCTCAACCATCTCAAGCCCCTGTGACGCCGCTTCTCTGAGAAACAGAAGATAGAGCTGAACGAGGCACGTGTCAAACACTCTGGCTTCTTCCAAGCCCCTCAGGACTGAGGCTCCCTTAGGTGTCATTAGCATTCTGACAGAGAAGCCCTCAGGGAAAAGGACAACTTGGGTTCTTGTTGAAAATTCTAGGAAGAAGGCCTGGCATGGTGGTGCACATCTTAAATCCCAGCACTCTGGAGGCATAGGTAGGAGAATCACTGTGAGTTCAAAGCCACCCTAAGACTACATAGTGAATTCCAAGTCAGCCTGGACTAGAGTGAGGCCCTTCCTTGGAAAAAAAAATCTGCCAAGAGATGCTGGAGAGTGAAGCTTGACAAGAGAAGACACTTTTGGGGCGGGGAGATGACTCAGAGCTTGTTGCAGAGACCAGTGAGGATCAATTCCCAGCACCCACGAAAATCCAGGTCCACAAGGTGGCATGAGTATGTGGAGTTTGTTTGCAGTGGCTAGAGGCCCTGGTGCTCCCATTCTCCATCTCTTATTTTCTCTCTGTTCACAAATAAATTATTCAAATATTTTTAAAATGAAGAAATCTGCCAGCACATTCTATAATTATAGCCTTCACATTATCTGAAAGCATTTGGAGGTTTTTAAAAATATTTTACTTATTTATTTGAGAGAGAGAGCAAGAATGGGCACACCAGGGCCTCTAGCCACTGCAGATGAACTGCAGATGCATGCACCACCTTGTGCATCCGGCTTATGGGTACTGAGCAATCGAACCTGGGTTCTTAGGTTTCACAGGTAAGCACCTTAACCACTAAGCCGTCTTTCCAGCCAGGAAGTTATTATTTGAGTCCTCTTGCTGACAAAAGAAAAGCTCCTGAGTAGGATGCCCTGTTGGGTTCACTAAGAAGTAGGTACCAGCATTCAAGTTATAGTGAGTGACAAGTCCCTCTTCCCCAGATCTCCAGCCGCCCTCTGGCCCCTCCCACTGAGGGCTTTGTAACCCTGGATGTCCCTGCATTTGCTTCCTTCTGACCACCACAACCTGACCAAGTTCTACAGCACCATGAATCTGGATACCACGATCTTTTGAGGTGATCGAATACTGTGAGAGAGGATCCCTCTGGGTAAGGAACCATGACAATGTTCACCTCCACGTTTCTAAGTGTTAGACAGACCTTTCAAAATAGTCACCCAGATAGTGCACACCTTTCATCTCAGCACTGGAGGATGGCTGTGAGTTCAAGACCAGCCTGAGACTACGTACTGAATTCCAGGTCAACCTGGTCTAAAGTGTGACCCTACCTCAAAAACTAAAACAAAGGCGGGGATGGTGGCTCATGCCTTTAATCCCAACACTTGGGATGCAGTGGTAGGAGGATTGCTGAGAGTTCAAGGCTACCCTGAGACTACATAGTGAATTCCAGGTCAGCCTGAGCTAGGTGAGACCTTACCTTGGGAAAAATAAACAAACAAGCAAGCAAACAAAGAGCAAAATATTCACCCAGTGAAGCAGTATTAGAACATTAGCCTGGCGTGGAGGCACATGACTTTAATCTGAGCACTTGGGAGGTAGAGGTAGGAGGATTGCTGTGAGTTCAAGGCCAACACCATGAGACTACATAGAGAATTCCAGGCCAGTCTAGGCTAGAGTGAGAACCTACCTCAAAAAAGAAAGGAAGAAAGACAGACAGAGAGAGAGAGAGAGGCTGAGAGGGAGAAAGAAAGAAGTAAGGAAGAGGAAGGGAGACGGAGATGAAGGGAAGGAAAGGAAGGAAGGAAGGCAAAAAGAGAAAAAAAGGAAGAGAAGAAAGGAAAAGAAAGAAAGTTAGTTATCAGAACACATTAGAGGGCTCACCAGCTTCCCAACATTGAGTCCTCAGAATGTACCAATCTATTCTATTATTATATCTTTACAAATAAGCCCAAAATTATACAGAAAAAGGAGTGTAGATTTAGGGGAAAAATGGAGAAAAGAAGTGAAAAATGAGCAATTACTTCCAAATGCATTTTCTGTTACTTGCACACTGCATTTGCTGTTAGAAGGGCCTCAGAAGGTTCCTAAGAGCCAATTAAGCGTCTTCTAGCTCACTTCCTTCCTGGGTGGGTTTGGAGCTCTGGGAGGGATTTGAACTCCCCAGGTACTCAAGCCTCTGGTTCTTTGAAAAACACCGACAATGGGAAGTGGAAGTGAGGAGAGTTTCTTAAGGCAAGGTGGAAACCAAAGAGAAAACTACCATGAAAGTTCCCAAGGCAAGAGGAATTCCTTCCCACCCAGACTGGGAGGAGAGAGGGAAATTCCTGGAAAAAGATCTCTCGCCCCTCACTCACACACAGAGGCTTGTGCTAGTCTGTTTATATGAATTAGGCCACCAGAGGGCAGCATACTTCCCAAACGTTAGACTTCCCTTTTTCAATGAAAAGGAATGAAATATTTCTATTTCCAAATGGGAAGAGTTCTGCTCGATTTTCGAAAATAATTTAAAGGCGAGCATGGCGGTGCACACCGTCTATCCCAGCACTCGAGTGGCCGAGATGGGAGGATCTCCGTGAGTTCGAGGCCACCCTGAGACTACATAGTGAATTCCAGATCAACCTGGGCTAGAGTGAGACCCTACCTTGAAAAAATATATATAGCCTAGCCGCTATTCATAAATGCAAGTGTTACTGTTCATGTCTCTAGATGGAGGTCAGAGGAACAGTACAGGATCATAGACCAAATCACATAAAAGCAAAAACAATGAAAACACACATACACACAGACACACACCATAACCTTACATCTCTTATATATAGCTCCTTATTGAGAGATTTTAGACAATTTCCTTTTTACTCTTCTATCTAAATATACTTAATAGGTTTATAGGCAAATAGTCAGGCTTTAACAATATTTTTAAAAGTTAGATCCACAGCACTAAATCTAAAATCTTTCAGCATTACTACATGGATGCCAAAATGGCTACACATTATCACTTCTTTTTTTAAATATTTTTTAATTTCTAATTTTATTTATTTATTTGTAAGCAGAGAGAGGGGAGAGAGAGATAGAGAAGAGACAGACAGAGAGAGAATAATAGCACACCAGGGCCTCTAGCCACTGCAAATGAACCCCAGATGCATGTGCCCCCTGTGCATCTGGCTTATGTGGGCACTGGGGAATTGACCTGGGTCCTTTGGCTTCACAGGCAAACACCTTAACCGCTAAGCCATCACTCTATCACTCACATTATCACTTCTTTGTTTAAAATAACTCAGCCCCTGAGAGCATCTTACTTTACTTTTCTCCTGTTATCTGAAAACCCACAGGGGATGTCGTACCTGCACTGCAGTAAGATAGAAGTCCATGGCATGTGAAATCCACCAACTGAGTGGAGAACAGCAGGATAGTTGTGAAGATAAATTATTTGGCTACAATTCCATCTTACCTCCCAAACAAGGTGTGTACAAATGAAGTTTTTGCTAGCATCCATATTATATATTTATATTCAATCAGTTGGGCATGGTGGCACACTCCTTTAACCCCAGCACTGGGGAGGCAGAGTTAGGAGGATCACAGTGCCTTTAAAGCCACCCTGAGACTACATAGTGAATGCTAGGTCGGTCTCCTGAGCTAGAGCAAGACACTGACAAAATAAATAAGTAAATAAAAGCAAGAAAGAAAATATATCCAGTCCATATCAAACACTTGGGGAATAATGATGCCTACCAAATCAATGCTTAGGGCCACAAGAGACAGTATCCTGGTTCCCTCTCCAGCACCTCGCATTTGTAACCAGCGAATGCTCTTTGGAGGTGACAGATGTCCCCTGTGGTCATTGTCCTTGTCTATGGTCAGCAATGTGTCCCTTGAGACAAGTGAGGAGGCATGGAGAACTCAGAGACTTGTGGAGGCAGAAGTGGAAAGAATGTCCGAGTCGGAGGGCGGGAGGAGCACTTTGGGACGCCATCCTCTAGACGTGCAGCGCGCATGAGCTCATGCCAGCGGCCACTGTTGTTACATGGCCACGACCTGCGTAACATTGAGCCCATCACCGTTTCACCATGGCTGATGGAGGATGGGGGAAAGACATCAAAACAGAAGACAGACTAGTGGAAAAGAAGAAGGGGTTCGGTGGAATGTGAGTGGTGGAGGGGGACTAAGGAAGGTAATGGGGCCAGGTGTGGTGGTACACACCTTTAATTCCAGTACTCAGGAGGCAGAGGGAGAATTGCTGTGAGTTCAAGACCAGCCTTAGACTACATAGTGTGTTCCAGGTCAACCTAAGCTATTATGAGACTCCACATCTACAGACAAAGAAACAAAACTCCAACATGGATCCTGAGATAAAGCTCCCAGGTAATGTTTTTCATTTCTTAACTTTCTTTCTTTTTTTTTTTGTTTTGAATTTTTGAAAATTTGGTAGTTTTGAAAGTTGTCTGCACATTGGAATGTCCTGAGGAGCTTTAAAAGCGATGGTAGCTGGATTCTGCCTTGGGAGTGTAATGCAATTGGTGCAGGGAGTAGACGGGCATCAGGAGGTTGAACAGCCCCTGGGTGATGGAGATGGGCAGAGGAGGCGGGGGAACATGTTCTAATGGAATCACCTCATCCTGGAGTAAATCCCTCCGTCTTCACCCCTAGCACCTGCCCCCGTCTCATTCTGCACAAGGGTCCTCTGCTTAGGGGATTAGGTTCCTTGGGAGCTTGTTGAACCCTTCTGTTTCTTAATCCCAAGTAATTTTCACTCATGTATGACTGAGATAGGACTCAGAAATATATTGAATATTTTTGAAAACACCGCTCCTCACCGAAGGGGACTATGTGCCAAGCAAACTCCTAAGAGCAGAAGTTACAACTTGTAAATGTGACCTCAGTGACGTGGGTTCTCAGGTCCTTCCACTAACCCTTCACGTGGTATAGGAATGAGCTTTGTAAAAATATTTTATTTATTTATGAGAGAGAGAGAGAGAGAGAGAATGGGCACGCCAGGATCTCTAGCCATTGCAAATGAACTCCAGACACATATACCACCTTGTTCATCTGGCTTATGTGGGTTTGGGGAATCAAACCTGAGAAGTTAGGCTTCGCAAGCAAGTATTTTGACTGCTTATTCATGTCTCCAGTCCAGGACAGGCATGATCTTTATGCACACTCGTTAGACATTTCCCTGAGCGTTGCACATGGCCTGTCAGACTTCCCCCTGTCATACCAAGCTGACCTTGCATCTGTACCTCCTGAGTCTAACAAAATAACTCACATCTGGGTAGTTTATTTCTATTTTTTTGTTTATTTTTATTTATTTGAGAGCTACAGACAGAGAGAGAAAGAGGCAGAGAGAGAGATAGAGAGAGGGAATGGGCGCGCCAGGGCCTCCAGCCACTGCAAATGAACTCCAGACACGTGCGCCCCCTTGTGCATCTGTCTAACGTGGGTCCTGGGGAATCGAGCCTTGAACCAGGGTCCTTAGGCTTCACAGGCAAGCGCTTAACTGCTAAGCCATCTCTCCAGCCCCTGTATTTTTTTTTTTTTTTGAGGTAGGGTCTCACTCTAGGCCAAGCTGATCTGGAATTCACTCTGTAGTCTCAGGGTGGCCTCGAACTCCAGCCTCCTGAGTGCTGGGATTCAAGGTGTGTGCCACCATGCCCGGCTGTGTTTGGTATCTCTTATCCCTGCAGCACACTGTTGGGTTCAAATGCCCGCATTACTAAGCCTCGTTCTGACTCGCATGTGCAGCACTTCTCTAGCATTCTCCCTGAGCCTGGACCTTTACACAAGTCGCTGTCTGTCCTTCCTCAGTCTTAACATGGAAACTGACGCGTCCTCGGGGTTATAAATGAAAGACTCTCAGGCAGTATTGATGACTTTGTTTTTTTTCAGACCACAAGCAGAATGAAGTTCTTTTGTAATTTTTATTTGTTTATTTATTAGACAGAGAGAGGCAGATAGAGAGAGAATGGGCATGCAGGGCCTCTAGCTGCTGCAAATGAACTCCAAATGCATGTGACACTTTGTGCATCTGGCTTATATGGGTCCTGGGGAATCAAACTCGGGTCCTTTATCTTCAAAGGCAAGTGCCTTAACCACTAAACCATCTCTCCATCCCAGAACAGAATTTATAAGAAGCCAGCAGCCAGTTGTGGTGGTGCACACCTTTAATCCCAGCACTTGGGAGGCAGGGGTAGGAGGTTTCAGTTCAAGGTCACCCTGAGACTACATAGTGAATTCCTGGTCAGCCTGGGCTAGAGAGAAACCATAATTTGAAAGACAAAGAAGAAGAAGAAGAAGAAGAAGAAGAAGAAGAGGAGGAGGAGGAGGAGGAGGAGGAGGAGGTGGAGGGGGAGGGGGAGGAGGAGGAGGAAGAAAGAAAGAAGTAGGTTCTATCTGTGGTTAGAAGAGGTGGTGAGGGCTGGAGAGATGGCTTAGTGGTTAAGGCATTTGCCTGTTAAGCATAAGGACCAACGTTCAATTCCCTAGGATCCATGTAAGCTAGATGCACAAGGTTGAACATGCATGGGGAGTGAGTTTGTAGTGTCTGGAGACCCGGGCATGTCCATTCTCTATCAGCCTCTTCCCTTCTGAAGTAAATAAATGAATATTAAAGCACTATTTATTTATTTATTTGAGATAGAGAAAGGGGAATAGAGAGGGAAAGAGAAAACAGGCAGGCCAGGGCCTCCAGCCACTGCAAAGGAACTTCAGACGCATGCACCCCCTTGTGTGTCTGGGCATCTGAATTATGTGTGTCCTGGGGAATAGATCTGAGGTCCTTTGGCTTTGCAGGCAAATGCCTTAAATGCTGTCATTGCTCACGATGGCAGGCAGAGCCTGAATACTGCGTGTTTTACCTACTCCTTCCCACCTTTTCTCCCAAAGTGATCTTTGGTCTGGGTTGCTGCTCAGTGGTAGAGCACTTGTGCAAGCTTTGAACTTCCTCCTCTGCAACACGGACGCTCAAACACACACACGCACACACACACGCACACACTCATGCACACGCACACACTCATGCACACACCTGGTCAGGGTGAGTGATCTTTATGAAGTACTCCTGTGCTCTGTTTACTAGGATTTTGCTGACAATTTTTGCATCTATGTTTGCGAGGGAGATTGGTGTGTAAGTTTCTTTCTCTGTTATGTCTTTGATAATGGCTTCATCTAAGGAGGTTGGTAGTATTCCTTTTTTTTTTTCTATTTTATGGAAAATGCTGACAAGCACTGGGGTTGGTTACTATGTGAAAGTGTGGGAGAATTTACCAGTGAATTCATCTCATCCTGGACATCTCCATTTGGGAGAATTTTGTTTTGTTTTTATAACTGCCTTCATCTGAGTGTTTGTTATAGGTCTGTTTAAATGGTTTGACTCATCTTGCTTTTAATGATGGTGGGTACTTTATACATCTAAAATGTCATTCATTTCACACTTCAGGTTTAAAGATGTACATGTTTGTAAAGTACATCCTTATGATTTTCTGAATTTTATGGTATCTGTTATAATAGTGTCATTTTCATCTCTAATTTTATAAATTTTAGTTCACTTCCCTCTTTCTTTTGGTTAGTTTTGCTAAAGGTTTATCATTCTTGTTTATCCTCTCAAAGATCCAGCTCTACCTTACCAATTATCTGCCTTACCAAAGGTGTTGCTTTTCCTTGCTTGATGTAGGTACTGGGGAATTGAACCAGGGTCCATAGGCTGTGCGGACAAGTGCCTTAACTGCTGAGCCATCTCTCCAGCCCAAAGAAATAGTTCAGCTTTTTTTTCCAAGGTAAATTTTCGCAGTAACCCAGAGCTGACCTGGAATTCACTATGTAGTCTCAGGCTGGCCTTGAACTCACAGTGAACATCTTACCTCTGCCTTCAGAGTGCTGCGATAAAGGCATATGCCACCATGCACTGCTAGAAGTTACCTGAGTTACTTACATGAGAAGGAGCCATGATCCTAGCTAAGTCTCAGACAAAATCCCACTATGGGGAGAGTGGCCACTGAAGACCCCACATCCCACACTAGGACACTGGACCATTGGTCCCTGTGAGGCCCCCATGTGAGGCTACACATGAGGCAGTCTGGACATCTGAGCAACGAGTGGACCCATCCAGTGGACAAAACAGGGTGGCAGAAATTAGCAACGGAGCAAGGGGTAAGGACCATTCTTAAATGAACATTCCAGCAGTCTCATTTCAGTGAAGTCTCTTAACTTTGTAGGTTGTGGGAGCTTGTTTTGAGGTCCTAGCAAGGAGGTGGACTACCCATATACCCTTGCCTGAAGAACTGTCCTCTCTTTGGAAGATTGTCCTGGATGACGGAGTGTCAGGCGGGATGCCCATGGAGCAATGCGGGAGGAATGGGATGTCCTCTAGCCAATCAGATCAGCTGAGCCAACTCTGGAAGTCAGTGGGGTGACAGATTGCCCTCACCTTAAATTTACAGTTCAGATTTTTCCCCTCCCTCCCTCCCTCCCTCCCTTCCTTCCTTCCTTCCTCTCATTTTTTTTTTTTTTTTTTTGAGGTAAGGTCTCACTGTAGCTCAGGCTGACCTGGAATTCACCATGGCTGTGAGGATTACTTCAGTCTAGAGTTCTACCATACTATGTTCCTGAATTTCTAGCATTTTCTCGCTGTGGGCATTTGCTTTTCTTGAAGCTCTTGGCATTTGTCATATGCACTGAGCTTGCTGAGTAGACGGAGATCCTCTGACCACCACATTTGCCTTCCTAGTGCTGGGATGAAGGCTAGCATGCCTAGGTTTGCAGTGGTATTTTTATATTTTATTTATTTATTGTACAGGGGGATGGATGGAGAGAGAGAGAGAGAGAGAGAGAGAATGGGAATGCCAGTCACTGTAAATTAACTCCAGACTCATGTCCCACCTTGTGCATCTGTGTAACATGGGTACTGGGGAATCAAACCTGGGTCTTCAGGCTTCACAGTCAAGCACCTTAACCACTAATCCATCTCTCCAGCCCTGCAGTGGTCTTTGTATTCTGCCCTTTTAAAGCTCACTTGCCAAGCCTGTGAAGCTTCTCAATGAATTACTGGGTAATGTTGGTCACAGTTACTCATATAATAAATGACCACACTGCATAACATTCCTATTTGTGACTCCAGCTCCTTCCTCTTTACAAGAGGATGAACCCCCTATTGTATTTTCCTTCTGTCCATCTTAAGTATCAGAACTGTCTTCATTACACTGAGTTATGTGGCCACCTGAGGCCTCGCTTATTTGGAAGTATGAATGAAAGAGAAATGCTTCATGTATTCAGCATCATTCCTCCAGCCGTTCCGCAATAGATGGAGCTTCCCTGGGTGTGTGAGGACTAGAGTTAGTGAGAAGTGCTCCCTTCCCACTTGCGTTGGCGAAGGGGGAAGTAATTCAGCAGCTCATTTCACTTACTCTTCACAAAAGCCTTGTGCGGTGCTGCCCTGATGCTCAGGATGTAGACGACAAAGCTTGAGGAGTTTAAGCCACTTGGCCATGAGCAGGGAGCTAGCAAGTGGTATTGACTGCGTATGAATCCCAACACAGTGGGTCTGGGTTGGAGCTGCCTGGATCGCCTGCCTGGCACTTAAGCACTAGGTAGTCAAGGCCCTGCCCACGTGAGCTTACAGAGCTCCAAGTCACGGCCCATCTCCACCGCGGCAGGGAGAGGAGTGCCTGCCGGGAAACTCTCGCTCTAGACCTTGGGGGTTGCAGCCAGATCTTGTCTGGGAGGACCACTGAGGCACGAAGAGGATCCCCCCACCTCTGCCCAGATCTGCCGCTGCTCTCCCTAGCCATGGCTTCCTTTTCCACCAAGAAGTAGATCAGCTTGCCTGGAACTCTCAGACATCCTCCTGAAGGATGAGCCTAATAATGGTACCAAACTGACTGTATTTGCTGAATACAGAACTGACTAATAAAGAAAAAAAAATTATCAAAAAAAAAAGAAGAAGGAATGAGGGGAGGGAAGGGGAGAAGGGAGGCAGGGAGGGAAGGAGGGAGGGAGGGAGGGAGGGAGGAAGGAAGGAAGGAAGGAAGGAAGGAAGGAAGGAAGGAAGGATGGATGGAAAGAAGGAAGGAAGGAAACCAGAAAACATTATAATGGGTGGGGGAAAGGGAAGAGGGGAAAAGGGAAACAAAATTTTCTTTGGGGAGGCTGGTTGGGGTGAATATGGATCCACTAGGGCCTCCTCCTACTGCAAATGAACTCCAGATACATGTACCACTTTGTTCATCTTGCTTTATGTGGGTAATGGCGAATTGAACCAGGGTCATCAAGGCTATGCCACAAAGGCATTTAACCACTGAGCAATCTCTTCAGACCCCCAAATTTGTTTGAAATAAAACATAATGAGGTTTCTTGTGGTGGTGCACGCCTTTAATGTCAGCACTTGGGAGGCAGAGGTAGGAGGATCTTGGTGAGTTCGAGGCCACCCTGAGACTACATATTGAATTCCAGATCTGCTTGAGCTAAAGCAAGACACTACCTCAAAAACAAAAAAACAAAAAACCCATGAAACCTAATTCTTTGGTAATACATTTTGGGGGGGGTGGTGGTGCTGGAGACAAGGCTTAACATTTAAAGCACTTGCCTGTGAAACCTAAGGACAAAGGTTCCATTGCTCAGAATAGATGCACAAGGTGGCACAAACATCTGAAGTCCCTTTGCAGTGGCTAGAGGCCATGGAGCTCCCATTCTCTATTTCTCTAAAAGAAATAAAGAAAGAAAGAATGAATGAAAGAAAGAAAGAAAGGAAGGAAGGAAGGAAGGAAGGAAGGAAGAAAAAACATCAAAAACACATATTTATTGGAGAGGCAGACAAAGAGTACGGGCGGGCCAGGTCATATGTCATGTTCAGCATCTGCCTTTATGTGGAAACCATGGAATCAAACCCAGACCACCAGGCTTTGCAAATGCCTTTATCCCTTGAGCCATCATTCCAGTCCAATCTTTAAAAAATTTTTATTGTTATTTGAGACAGAGTGAGACGGGAGAGAGGGAGGGAGAGAAAGGCCCTCACATTTTAAAAATTCCATTTGTTTAAAAACTTAATTTAGGATTTCCATGTTTTGCTATAACCTGCCTACCTGATGGTAAGCCTATGTATTTGAAAATTGCCTTGATTTATGACTCTTGTTAACTATAAAACCTTCATGAAATGTTAACATGTTGAAATGTGTAATTTGGAGGTCACCTAAATCTGTGTTCCGGGCCATGGTCACTCACATTTGGCTCCAGAATAAGCTATCTCTTATCCCAGCTCCCCCCAAATGCATTTCTTATCCTCTATTTTTCTTGATAGTTTTTGAACCACTTCTATTTTCATCTGTTCAGCTCCCTAGGCCCCATCAGTTCCTTTTAGATTATTTTTAAAATAACAAAATTATGTCTATATTTTGTTACAGTTTTGGCCACATCTAAGCTTGAAAATACAATATGTTTGCCAAGTAATTAAGATTTTATTTTTATTTTCTATTGATTAAATTTTTAAGAGATTGAAGTTTTGTGACCAATATTTATTATTATTATTATTACTATTTTGAGGAAAGCCCAACAGACTGGCCTTTAAAAAATTATCTATTTATTTATTTGAAAGAGTTGAGAGAGAAAGAGGAGGAGAAAGAGAGAGAGAGGGAAAATGTGCACGCCAGGGCCTCCAGCCACTACAAATGAACTCCAGATTCATGCACCCCCTTGTGCTTATGTGGGTACTGGGCAATTGAACCAAGGTCCTTTGGCTTTGCAGGCAAGCACCTTAGTGCTAAGCCATCTCACCAGCACGCACACTGGTCCTTTTTTTAGAGGGTGAGAGAGAAACAGACAGACAGACAGAGAATTGGTACACCAGGTCCTCCAGCCACTGTAATCCACTTCCAGATGCATGTGCCACCTTGTGTGCATGTGCAACCTTGCACATGCATCACCTTCTGCATGTGGCTTACGCAGGATCTGAGGAGTTGAACGTGGGTCCTTAGGTTTAGCATCAGGTACCTTCACCACTAAGCCATCGCTCCAGCCCTTGTGACAAATGTTTGAAAACTATGGATTCTGGACATAGATCCTACCTCAAAATATGACTTTCAGAGGCTGGAGAGATGGATCAGCAGTTAAGGCACATGCCTGCAAAGTCTAAAGACTCAGGTTCAAATCCCCAATACCCATGTAAAGCCAGATGCACTAGGCGGCACATGCATTTGGACTTCATTTGCAGTGACTAGAGGAGGGTGTGCCCATTCTATCTACCTCTTTCTTTCTATCTCTCTCTCACACACACACACTCACACAAATAAAATGAATAAAGTAAAAAATTTATTTGTCCATTTTGAGAGAGAAAGTATGTGAGAGGGAGGGAGGGAGAGGCAGGTAGAGAGAATGGGCATTCTAGGGCACCCAACCACTGCAAACAAATAACAGATGCATGCACACCATGTGCATCTGGCATATGTGGGTACTGGGAACTGAACCTGGGTCCTTAGGCTTTGTAGGCAAGCGCCTTAACCATTAAGCCATTTCTCCAGCCCAACTAAAATATTTTTTAAAAATAACAAGAGCCAGATGTGGTGGCACATGCCGTTAAATCCCAGCACACAGGAGGCCAAGGTCGGAAGATAGCTGTGAGTTCAAAGCCAACCTGAGATTAAATAGTGAATTCCAGGTCAGCCTGGGCTAGAGTGAGACCCTACCTTGAAAAACCAGAAAAAAAAAAAAGACCTCCCCCTCATGGTTTGTGCAGATTTTAATGGACTCTTTGACCTCAAGTCAAGAAAATAGAATTGGCTTATAATTAGTGTATTGCAAATAAAACTGGACCTGGAGTTAGAAAATGTGCACTTGAAGCTTTGGGCTGACAGTGGCCAGCATAAGCTCGGGTGGGACACCTAACCCTCTATTGTCCCCTGTAGAATGAAGACGGTGCTATCCACCTGGGATTGTGAGTGCTCTAAATAACCCATTAAATATAGTGTTCACCTCAGCAATACGCGTGCTGAAATTGGCACGTCACAGAAAAGATGAGCATGGCCTTCCACAAGGGTGACATGCAAATTTGTGAAGTGTCTCATATTTACCAAATGAAATAAAACATAAAGCAAGGTATTATTAATGTACTTAACTATTCCTTTCTGCATGTGTTATCAATAGTGCAAAAATGGAGTTCTATTTTTGAACTTTTTTTCTTGCTTGTTTTTTAAATATATTATTTGTTATTTATTTATCTGAGAGAGGGATACAGAAATAGGCTGGGAGAGAGAGAGAGAGAGAGAGAGAATGGGTGCTCCAGGGCCTCCAGCCACTGGAAAAAAACTCCAGATGCATGGGTTCCCTTGTGCATCTGGCTTATGTGGGTCCTGGGGAATCAAACCTGGGTCCTTTGGCTTTGCAGACAAGTGCTTTTTAACTGCTAAGCCACCTTTCCGGCCCTATTTCCGTTGCTTTAGTTAAATGACTACTCAAACCTTTACGTAGTTATATGTATATGGCCATAATTCTGCTGTAGGTTGGATGTGGTAGGTTGAATGTGTGTCTCCAGTAGACTCAGATGTTTGATTAAATCCCTCACATTGATTAATGGCCCATAAAGGTCACGTGACCCTCGCTAAACTGATTTTTGCAAAGGGGAGGGGTCCCCAGCTGGGACAGCCAATCAGCAGCCTCCCTGTAGAACGAGGGGGGGGGTCACGTGTCCTCAACTGCTCCTACTGACTACTAACAGATACCTGAACCTGTTATATTCCTGAATTGTGCTAGGAAAACGGACCCACTGGCTGTGTGGGTATTGGAGAAATCTCCAGAAAAAGGGAAGACAGGAAGAAGTCAACGAGAAATGTCTGCTTAAACACCGGGCACACTCCTCCTGGTCCCCGCAGCTGGCGGTCCCCCCTGGAGTCTGTCCTGCGCCAGGGTTTTCTGGACGCCTCCTGCCCCCGCCCTTCTGCAGGAGAGGAAAGCCGGTAGGTTCGCCAAGATCCTCCCAGGCAAGGACCGTCCTTGTCCGCCAGGAAAATACCTTAGGTCTTTTCTGAGATTCTTGGTGATTAAATAACCTAACTGGTATAGGTTTTATTGTTAGTTTGTTTTTTGTTTTGTTTTTCAAGGTAGGGTCTCACTGTAGCTGAGGCTGACCTGGAACTCCCTCTGTAGACTCAGGCTGGCCTGGATTCACACCAATCCTCCGACCTCTGCCTCCTGAGTGCTGGGATTAAAGGCATGGCCACCATGCCCTGCCATGTTTTTTTGTTGTTGTTATTTTTATTTATTTATTTGAGAGTGGCATACAGAGAGAGAAAGAGGCAGATAGAGAGAGAGAGAGAGAGAGAGAGAGAGAGAGAGAGAGAGAGAGAGAGAGAGAATGGGCGGGCCAGGGCTTCCAGCCACTGCAAACAAACTCCAGATGCGTGCGCCCCCTTGTGCATCTGGCTAACGTGGGTCCTGGGGAATCGAGCCTCAAACCGGGGTCCTTGGGCTTCACAGGCAAGCGCTTAACCGCTAAGCCATCTCTCCAGCCCTTTTAAATTATTTGTTGTTATTTTTATTTATTTATTTGAGAGTGACATACAGAGAGAGAAAGAGGCAGATAGATAGATAGAGAGACAGAGAGAGAGAGAGAGAGAGAGAGAATCCTGCATTGTTTTTATTTACTTATTGATTGGTTGGTTGTTTGAGGAAGGGTCTCTGGCCCAGGCTGACCCGGAACTCACTCTGTAGTCTCAGGCTGGCCTCGAACTCACACTGATTCTCGGTACCTCAACTTCCCAAGTGTTGGGATTAAAGGCTTGCGCCACCATGCCCTACTAACTGGATGTTTTTATAACCACTAATGACTTAGTCCATCTAATTAAGAATTGCATGCAAAATTTGGATTTTTAGCTCAAAGAAATATTTGAGGTCATAGTTTTGAACACTGGGATTTTCGTGTTCTTCAAAACACACCACAGAGGTTTCCGCGCACCTGCATACAATGTGTTTGTGGTGTGCTATCATTCTCCATACACCTTTTTTCATGTTTATTTATTTGATAGAAAAATGAAGAGAGAGAACAGGGCCTCCTGCCACTACAACAAGCCCCAGATGCATGGGCCGCCCTGTGCATCTGGCTTACATGGGTCCTGGGAAACTGAACCTGGGTTCTTTGGATTTGCAGGCAAGTGCCTTCCTTAACTGTTGAGCCATCGCCCCAGCCTGGTTTTGGTACTTTGCTTAGGACACTCGAATGACAGACAGTTCCATAATCCAACATGTGAAAGAAAGTAAGTGTATAGTCTTTGAAATTATAGTGGCAGGAACCACATAACCACGAAATCAGTTTATTTCAGTGAATTAAGTGAGATGAGAACAAGAGTACATGGATTCAACCGTCCTAGGATATTAGAACTCTTTTATTTTTATTTTTGCTTTTCAAGGTAGGGTCTCACTCTGGTCCTTGCTGACCTGGAATTAACTATGTACTCTTAGGGTGGCCTCGACCTGATGACTATCTTCCTTCCTCTGCCTCCAAAGTGCTGGAATTAAAGGCGTGCACCACCACACCTGGCGATTTTTTATATTTTATTTTATTTATTTATTATTTGAGAGAAAGGTAGAGAGTGTGTGTGTGGGGGGGGGGGGGAAGAATACAAATGGGTGCACTGGGGACTCCAGCTACTGCAAACAACTTCAGATGCATGTGCCACCTTGTGAAATCTGGCTTCTGTGTGTCCTGGGGAATTAAACCTGCACCCTTTGGTTTTGCAGGCAAGCACCTTATCTGCTGAGCCATCTCCCTAGCTCATAGAACTCTTTTACTCAAATCAGAATACCTAATTGGAAATACTTCTGGTTAATAGCCAATGCACAAGCCATTCAATATTGACTAATGGTTTTGGTAAACATCATCAACTAAACACATGGCGACCAACAATAGGTTCAGAATTTCCTGTGGACTTCCAAGATGCTGCTAAACTCACTCCCTTAAATCTCTTTGGACTGTCACACTGTAGTGTGTCCTTAGTGAACGCTCTTTTGTTGTTTTGTTTTCTATGCTGGGCATTGAACCCAGGTCCCCATGCATTGTAGGCAAGTGACATACCATTGAGCCACATTTAGTGTTCTAATGTGTGGTCTCTTTTTTTCTTAATTTCAGTAGAATATGCTGCATGGAGATCTGAAGACAGCTATGTGGAACAGTATAGAAGGAAGTCTTAGATAATTATGGACAAAGGTATGGATTGGTCAAAATCAATTTTAGGGCTGCCCACCTGTCTGGATGCAATGTGTTTGTTTTTTTTTTGACTAATATGTACTTTAGCTCATTTTTTTTTTTTACTCTTTTATACACACATCCCAGAATTCAATAAGAAGGTAGAGACAGACATAAAAATTCAAGAAAGTAAGAACCATTCTCAAATGAACCAGGTCCACGCACTGTAGAGATGGCTCGGTGGCTAGAGGTGCTAATGGCTGACGGCTCTGGTTCCCTTCCCCAGTGCCCATGGAAGGCCAGAAGCACAGAGGGGGCATGCATCTGGAGTGTGTTTACAGCGGTAAGAAGCCCTGCGCCCCCATTTTCTCTCTTGCTCACCTCTCACTTGCTCTTCTCTCTTTCCATGCAAATACTAAACTATTTTTAAATTTCTAAATATTTTTGATTTCATTTTTATTTATTTTCACTATGAGTGTGAGAGTGATTTTGGGGGGTGAGGGATGAACTTTCTAGAGCCTGTAGTCACTGCAAGCAAACTCCAGATGCATGGATCACCTTGTACATCTGGCTTAATAGTTTTGGGGAATCAAACCTGGGTCCTTAGGCCTTTAAGTTAACTGCCATAAGCATTAAGCCATCCCCCTGCCCATAAAGTATTTCTGAAAAGAACCAGATCCAGGGCTGGAGAAATGGCTTGCAGGTTAAGGCAGATGCCTGCAAAGCCTAAGAACCCAGGTTTGATTCCCTAAGACCCACATAAGCGAGATGCGCAGGTGGCCCATGCATCTGAAGCTTGTTTGCAGTGGCTGGAAGCCTTGGCATGCCCATTCTTTCCCTCTCTCTCTCTCTCTCTCTCTCTCTCTCTCTTTCTTAGTCATGGTGGTGCATGACTGGGACGCCGAGGTAGGAGGACTGGCGTTAGTTCAAGGCCACACTGAGACCATTAAGTGAATTTCAGGTCAGTCTGGACTAAAGTGAGTGCCTCCCTCCATAGTGGGAAAACAACAAAACAAAACGACAACAGCAGCAAACCAGATCGAGGCAGATGCTCAGTGTTGGGATTATTGGATAGAGACATGATGAGAATATCAGAAACTTGCAGGAAGTTTGACAATAGAGTTCTACCCACACCTATGACCCATTTCACTGATAAGTTAGCCCCCCAGGGCCAAAGGCAGGCAGGAGGAGATGATGTGCTTGAGTGGAGAAAGACCTGGCAGGCGACCACCAGGCTCCTGTTGTCCTCTGTGTTTTGCAATGCTGAAGAGAAATATTTATTTGCAAGCAAAGAGAGACATACATACAGAGAATGGACCTGCCAAGCGCACAAGCCGCTGCAAACCAATTCCAGATACATGCCCTACTCAGTGCATCTGGCTCTACGTGGCTACTGGGGGATTGATCTCAGGTGGTTGGGCTTTGAGGCAGGTTCCTTAACTGTGGAACCATCTCTCCAGCCCAGGTTTGGTATCTTAGTTAAGAAACTCAGAATGACAGATAATTTAATAATCCAACAAACCAATTAAAGTATGTGTGCATTCTATGAAATTATAGTGAAAGGAAATATCTAACCATGAGAATCACTTATTCTTTCTCTTTCAGTGAATTAAGAGAATGATAATTTTTCATGTTGTCAGTGTCAACATTTATATCAGGTTTATTTCTTTATATATGGGAAAATATAATAAGATCTTTGAGGAAAAGAATTATCCTTATATTTATGAAATGTTGGATAAGGAAAATTGAAATACAAATGCCAATATTTTAATTCTTTTTATGATTATATTAAATAGAAAAATCATTTACTTAGTGGGTATGCTAACAGTTCAGAAGACATAAGTGATTTCAAAAACACAATTACTTATGTTTTAGCATCAGGTTTAATAAATGCTCATCTGTCCTTTTTTCTCATTATACAAGTACCACAACCTTGAGAAACAATGATTCTGAAACATGGAATTTTGTTTCCCTTATGGAGAAGGAACAGTGTAAGGAAGTGTGTGTTTGTGTGTCTAACAGTTTAACACAGACAAGGAGGCTGGGGAGAGAGAGACTGACCACCGTTACCTCATGGAGCGAGCCTCCGTCCACTGCGCTCACGTGCTCACCACGGGTTCCGGAATGACAGCCATCGAGGCTGAGCCCGTGCGGAAGAGGAAGCCAGGTAATTACCCCTCTACTGACTATGAGGTGGTCTGTCTTTCAGTTATAGATGTTGTCAGATGGTCTTGTGTTTCCACGGTCCATAGCAGTTAGGAGGCAAGGTGCATTCACTATTGTCAGTCAAATTTTGGGGCGTATTTTATTTCACATTTTAGGGAGGCTTGCATCAATTTTAAGCCATGTGTGGAACACATTAAGCCTGGAGCTGTATTTGTGTAATGAGGGAATGATGCTCAAAGTACCCCATGTCATAGTGACTCAGTATGTGTAAAAAAATGTCTGTTGCTTCCTGGTCTCTTCAGAACTCTTTGCAATTCTTTTTTTTTTTTTTTTTTTTTTTGGAAACTTCTCTAATCCAACTACAGAGAAACATGCACATAAAATAAGAGCCAGTTTAGTCTCTGGTCTCGGTTGGCTTTGGCTTAATCAGAATGCTGCCATAGGAAGGAGCACAAACAGGGGAGCTGCAGCTTGGACACACTGGGGAGTGCTGGGTGTCCTCTTTGAAGCTCATGGAGATGTCCTCCGTGCATTCTGTTCCGCTCAATACAAAGGAGGTTAAGTCCAACAAAGTGCCGTGAGTAGTAGAGGCACAGGGTGAGGTCTTTCCATTCTCCACGGTAATTTAGACAATGGTTTAAGGTCATTGCTGATGCCCAGTCTATTGTTACGAAATTCCTCACTGTCCATGGCAGGCAGTATTTGTGGGTTTCTATTACTGACTACCAGGTGATTCCAACTACTTGTCCTGACTGTCCTGGCTAGAGTCCCAATGGAAGCTAGCCCTTTTCATCGCTGTGGACTTATCCACTGTTATTTCCTTATTCTCCGATGGCAGTTCAGCAGCTAGGTTTTCCGAAGTGTAAATTAGATCATAAATGAGCAAACAGGAAACAAGATCAGAGCACTGAATAATCATCCAGGTACAAATTCTTCCTGCCCACATGTGCCCTTGAATCTTTAGACCCTTTTGGTTCTCACACTCATTTTTTGCTTAGGATTTCACACCACCACTGTGCTCATTGCTTTCACGCTCATGACTTGTGAAGGAGTTCATGCCACCTCCACTATTCTTGTATCTTTCACACTCACGGCTTGTGTCAGAGTTCCCATCACCACTCAATTTCCTCACACTCATCACTTGTGCAGGGTTTTATGTCACCTGTATGCTCATCTGTCTCCTAAATATTTTTTCTGACCTTATAAATCTTACTCTTTTTTCCTATTCTATTATAAGATAGTGTCTTGGTTACTACTCTTTCAAATGTCTGAATGCTCTCTTCCTGCTACCCAGTTATCCATTAGCCTGTGTGGCTTGGCTTTCTTTATCTAATGCTAACTTAAAATTGTTGTTGTTCTAGGAAACATTACATTCTGGATTTTCTGATTTGTAAGAAAATTTTTTTGATATCCCTTGATGTTCTGTTTTCTCATTGTTATTGTTAGATTATGTAATGCCTATAACATGACAGGTGTCATGAGGCAGACTTTGGAATGAAAACCATGGAAGATCAAGAATCTTTAAAAATGTTTAAAGGTGGTTGCATTCATCTTTTTTTTTTTCTACAGTTAAAAGCAAAACAAAACAACATTATTGGGCTTGAGAGATTGCAGGATGGTTAAAGCCACTTACTAGTGAACTAGCCTGACTGCATAGCTCCGATTCCCCAGGACCCACATGACAGATACAAAAAGTGGCCCATATATCTTGAGCTCATTTACATTGGCAGGAGGCCCTGGCATCCCCATACTTACTCTCTCCCTTCCATTCTCTCTGCTTGCAAATAAATAATGATAACATACTAAAACTGAATATTTGTGTATGTCTGTACATGTATGTTTGTGTTCATGTGCATGTGTTTGAGAGAACACTTAGACATGTACCATGGTGCACATGTGGAGGTCAGACATAACTGGTCCGTCCAGGCCTGTTCCCCTCCTTTGAGGCAGGGTTGCTCTCTCTGGATTCTCTCTCTGCTGTCCTTTGACATACTTGCCATGAGTTTCCAGGAAACTCCTGTCTCCCTGACAACATCAACACACTGGCATAGCAGACACCCATCATGGCTTCTGGCTTCTTGAGCGTGTGTGGTGTATGCACGTATATGTGCTTGTGCAGTGCCCGTGTGATCAGCTGTGGCCATTGTCCCCTCCATCCCTCACTTACTGATTTTTCTTTGATAGAGTTACTGATTCCAGTGCTTGCTACCCCCGTGACCCCCATATTCTCTGCTCTCTGCTTTCAACAGGACAAGGGTTATAGATGTGTGCAGCCATAAACAGCTGTGGACATGGGTTTGAACCTGGGCATCTTCAGTTCTCCTCATGCCTGTGCAGGGAGCGCTCTTAAACACTGCACCATCTCCCCAACCCGTGACTTCTGGAAGATTATGGAGGCTCTGGGCACTGAACTTGGATGCTTCAGCTTGTGCACAGAACACTTGAGCCACCGAACCATCTCCCCAGGATAAATATGATTTTACTTCTAACAATTAAAAACATATACCAAAGCCAGAGAATTAGAGTAGTGACTCCCTCCCTTCCTACAGTCCAGATCCAACAATTGTCAACCAGTTTCCAAACTTGTGTCATTCCTCCATTCACTGACCCTCCCACCCTCAACCATCTGCACTCGTCTCGGAGGTCTCGGCTCTCTGAACGGGCTGGTCAGTGCTCGGCTGCATAGATCTGGATGGGGTTTTTCACTGGAGTGAATAAGCCAGTAGAAAAACGTTAGATCCATAAAAGATACCTGCAATTTCATAGTGTTGATAGAACAGCTGCATTGTCATGACAAACAAAGATGAAAAATATGATGCTATCTAAACTAGAAACCTTTCTATTTCAAACAGGGACACTGTACATTCTATGATGGAGAAGTCTGGAAAGAAACTCTGCGACGCATTATTACGGTAAGGGCTTGAAATGGCTAACTCATTGGTTTCAGGGCATCACCAATCAAACAATAATTCAGACACTGTCACACATGTATTTCCTTTCAAATATAAAGGATTTTGAAGATGTATTGTGTCATACGAAGACTACTTTATCTTTCATTGGACAAAAGCAGTAAAGGTCTTATACACGTAAGACCCTATCAGTATATTTGGGCAGGTTCTTACTCAATGTGAAACCCGTTACAGGTTAATATGTCAACCTTGGGTGGGGGGGGGCATGGCTCAGTGGATACAGCATTTGCCACATGAGTATAAGGAACATCGTTCAGCTCCCCAGTTCCATGTGAATACTGACCGAGAGGGCATGGCAACCAGCACTCAACAGGTGGAGATTGGGGAACCTGGAACAAGATAGCCACCCAGACTAGCCCAGCGTGAAGACTCGGTTCACCTGAGAGACCTTGCCTCAGGTAGTTAAATGGAGAAGCTTCTGTTTATGTAATTATCTGGAACAATCACCTTCTTGGGACTCTGGATTTACAAGGAGGTGTCAGCATGACTTGCAAAGAGCAATCGCATGACTAAGTATATGCTCTGCTATTGTGGAGCTTTGCCTCATGGTGGTGATTTATTTTTAAAATGTATTTATTTGTAGCAGAGAGAGATAGGGAAAGGACATGCCAAAGCCTCTTGCCACTGCAGATGAACTCCAAACACAAGTGCCACATTGTGCATCTGGCTATACATGGGCACTGGGGAATTAGACCCAGGCTAGCAGGCTTTGAAATCAAGTCTGCCTTTGATCACGGAGCCATCTCCCTGGTTTATGGAGCATGCTGTGGTCCAGGCCTGATGCTGGTGTAGCTGGCAATGGTGAATGATGACTCCTGCTCACTCCCGTTCATCTGTAGCTCAAATTGTCATAAGCTGTTTCTAGTCATTACAAAGGCCCTGTATTCTCCACTCCTAAATTTTTTAGTATTATTTATTTTATGATGGAGAGAGGGAAGCAGAGAATTGGCATGATGGGGCCTGTAGCCTATGCAATCAAACTCCAGATGCTTTTGCCACCTTGGGTACATGTATCACCTTATGAATTCGGCTTACGAGGGTGCTGTAGAGTTAAATCTGGGCCCTCAACTGCTAAGCCATCTCTCATCTTCCCCCGTGTTCTCTTTCTTTCACTTATATCAGATGACTTATCAGTGAGTTTGAACATCATTCTTGCCTTCTGCGTTGACCTCAAATGTAGGTAGATCTTCATCGTCATTTCTCCAGCTTCAATGCACTGTTCTGAGATCTCTTTATCTCCTAGGAGTCTTGCCCCACATATGTACTCCCTCTGTAGCAGACAGCTTCAGGTTCGCTGAGATGAACTTCCAGACCAGGCACAGTTATGGAGGAAGGGATATTTATTGAAGCTTACAGATCCAGGGGAAGTTCCATAATGGCAGAAGAAGCTGGCCTGCGTTCGCAGGCCCAAGAAGACAGAGAGAAAAGTACAAGCCTAAAGCCAAAAGCCACAGCACACTTCAGGAAACTCCTGCTAGGCACACTTTGCATATCTTTAGATTGAAATCTGAAACCCTACCACCACACCTAAAGATCCACCCAATGACGTTGCCTCCAGCCAGGTGACTGCAGAATGCAAACTACAAACAATAAAGAACTGAATATACTGGGGGCCATCTATTCAAAGTACCACACCCTCCTTTAATGATTTGTTTCTTCATATTTTTATTTCTTCACGTAGAGGCTACTTTTAATAGTTTTATTTATTTGCGATGAGAGTGGTAGAGAGGAGGAGAGAAATTGAGGGGCCCACCAGGACCTGTTGCTACGAAAAACAAACCCAAGATGCATACTCACATTGTGCATCTGGCATTACATGGGTACAGGAAATCTAACCCAACCTGTCAGGTTTTGCAGAGAAGGAAAACCCATGATTTGGATTTATTGAAGCAACACAGCCACGGGGGATGTTGATAGCTCAGCAAAGGACACTTGACTAGCAGGGTCAAGGCCTTAGCTTCCATCCCCAGCACCACAAAATGGTGAGAATCATTTGCAGGGGTGGCAACTACAAATGATCCTAAATGTCCACTCTGGATATGAGGGAACCTGTGACATTTCAGGGTGGTCTGATCCCATCAGAGCCATATTACATCATTGTGAGATGTTAGACCTTGTGACAACCACTACCTTGGTCGTACTCATTAAAAAGCATGTGACCAGAAGACAGGAAAGTCTACCCATACCCAATGACAAGGCAAGCATCCCACCCCGTGAACACAGACACCATCTGTCCATTGCTGTTTAATAGTTTGCTAAGACATAGCAAAACCGAATTAACACACAGATGGTTAAGTCAATACAAATTTATTTTCTAGGTGGTATAGAGAAAGGAAGGAAGGAAGCTTGCACTGGAGGTATATATGAATGCTGCTCAGGAGGGTTCTCCATGTCCTGTCATGGCCACAGAGTTCAGTCTGCTCCCTTGGCTGTGGGGTACATGGGGACATGCTGCATGCCTCTCTTCTGTGATCTGGGGGCTCTACTCCAGGGAAAGGGGAGTCCTCAATGGCAGCTGGGGGGAGTGCACACTTGTTAAACTGGTAGGAGAATCAGTATGGTGGCTGCTGAAAAAGAGGAAAATAAGCTCCCGACTGACCCAGGCATTCCTCTCCTGGGCATCGACGCTAAGGCCTCCACCCTCATTGCAGAGCTGCTCAATGAACAGGAACTGAGACCTGCAGTCAGCCCAGATGCATAGCATTTGATAAATGTTTTTTGAAGTTGGGGTACATTTACATAATGGAATTTTGTTCACCATAAGGAATCATGATAAAATGAACTTTTTCAGAAAATGAAACTTGGAACAGATAATACTAGCCAAACTCACACAAGCACAGATAGGCAAAGCCACATGCTCTCCTTCATTTCTGGTTTGGAACCTGAGACACTTCAGATGCAGGCACACCTGACGGGCAACTCGAAGGACAGATGATGGTGATGGAAGTATTAGCAGGGAGGGGAATAGAAGTATGGGAGAAGATTCAGAACACTAAATCCAAACTGTATTGGGACCATAGAAAACTCCACGTGGATTGTCAGCTAAATGCTATCACCCTCAATAGGACTATGGGGGGCATCATGTGATAAGAAGGGCCATGGAGAGAGTCAGATGAAGTCACAGCCCATATTGAGAAGTTTATTGGGGAGACCTATGTGGTCCCCAAAACAAGACTGGCTTCTGTCTGTCCACCTGAGGTAAAAGGTAAGGCCCTGTTGCTGAAGACTTCACAGGCTGCCAACAGAGATCATGAGAGACCTGGCTGCAATCTGGGAGGAAGCCAGTTCCCAGATGCTTAGCCCATATAGTGCTGGAAAGTGCTACATGAGCTGCTGGAGAATAATGGACAACGAGATTGTGAGCAAGCAGGGGACACTGCTATATGAAGGCGACCAGCCTGACAAGATATGCACAGCTGTGCAGTGGGGGGGACCAAGCCCACGTGGGTAACCAATGGCTTTCTGATTGCCTAAGAGATCCACTCAGTGGACAGGAACCCATAGCTGGAACTGGGATCTGAGACAGAATCCTATTGCACCAAGATTATGTATCCAAAGAGAAGTTCCTATTGGTTTTTGTCCAAATATTGAGTTAAATCCATCAAAATCTCTCTAAATTTATAATGTTTAACCCATTAACTTATGCTGATCTCACCCTCCATTGGAGAATCTACTCTTCTTTCTCAGCAGGCAGTGAGAACCATGGAAAACCCAAATCTGTCCACAACACAAGACAGCTGACTCCCTGGCAGAAGATGAACCACCCCTCACACATCAGCCAGGGCCCAGGTGAAAGCACAGAGGAATTGGAGAGATGAGCAAGAGGGCTGCTTCCATGTGAGCCTGACCCCCTGTGCCAGGGGCATGGAGACAGATCCTGTGGATACTCTGAATGTACCAAGACAGAAAGTGAGAGGCTACTGAGAGCTCAACACTAACGTAGACTTCACACACCCACCAGAGCTCAGGGAATGTTGCAGAAGGGTGAAAGGAAAGACTAAGAGCCACCAGGGTATAGATCCACAGGCAAGTCGTCCCCCCCCCCCCAGTGACTTCCTGCTCTCACAGTTCAGCACCTATCACTCCATGGTGAGGACCAGCATTCCTGCTGAGAAGAGCCCTCAGTGGAATGGGGGCACAGAGGAGAGAAATGAAGGTGCCATCTCATGATGGGTCCATATAATGTTTCTACTTAATTTTTTTTCCTCAGTGTTGTGGGAGAGGAGAGGGAGATGAGGTTGCAGAAGGAGGAGGAGGGCAGTTTGTAGTAAAGGTGTAGTATGAAGACTGCTCAGGAGGGTATTTTCTCCCCTTTCCTGCCACAACCCCAGGGTATACACACCTCTCTGTCCTCACTTGCTTCCTTTCCCCAATTGTGCCCTGGCACTCACCCTGAGAATACCCAATTTCTTTTCGGTGAGTCCTGTTGTGGACTGACACAGGAACATAGTTGGCTGAGGCAGTGCTGTATTCATTACCACACCTTCCAGTGCCTTCTGTGGCCTTGGGTAGAGGCTGCAGGCCTGTCTGGGCCTTGAGTACCCTGGGTTGAGGCTGTACACTTTCGTCTCTCTTCTGTGTACTCCAGTCTGTTCTGTTGGCCAAGAGTTCCACTGGTGGTTTCTACAGGCTTCTCTGCTCTGCTCTTGGAGGTTTGGATGGCCTCACTGAACTCGATAAACTTGAGAAGATTGATGGGGATGCAGGTGGGGGTACCTTGAGCAGCCAAGGTACAAAGAGAACTGGAAGCTTGGGTGAGAATGGGCATCTTCTGTACAGTGGGTACACTGGATGTTCTTGGGATATTGAATTGTGACTGCCCGCCTTCCTTGGGCTGATCTTGTCTGGGAAGGCTTAGCTGAGATGTTGTTTGTTTGAGGGGCAAAGGGAAGTGAGAAGGATGAGTGGGGGTGGAGAAAGGCACCTTCCCAGGACATGTTGGTATGTCTCGGGCCTTGTCTTCAAGCTCCTTGCAGGCCTCGTGCTCAAAGAAGAGATATGTTGCCATTATGTTATTGAATTTTCTTTGCAAAATCGAAAGACAAGTCTCTGTTGTACTTAATCCAATAGACTTCATGGAACCAGGATGGCAGGGTCCAGCCTCCTGCAGAATGTCTTCTCTATTTTGGGGGAAACCTCTTGGCCTCGCTGGAGTCATGGGTGGTTTATCACGTCATTCACTGCCCTCCTCTGATCCGGACGAACTTTTACCTCTTCTGAAACGTGAGTGGGTACATTGTATTTCCCTTTGATTACTTCCGTCTCTGTGCCTTCTGTGTTGTTGTCCTTTTGAATGGGCGAGTGCCAGTAATCATATGATATGACACCCAAGGTCCACATGTCTTTTTTTGTTGCATCATAGGGTTGACCCTTAAAAAGTTCTGGTGGAGTATATGAGAATCACCCACAGACCATGGTGAACTTCTGTCCTTGGCTAAATGTGGTGGCCATGCCTAAGTCTATTATGGTGACCTTGCCTGTAGCATCCATCATGATGTTGTCTGGTTTGATGTCTCTAT
Organism: Dipus sagitta; assembly: GCA_036346955.1. Lineage (NCBI taxonomy): Eukaryota > Metazoa > Chordata > Mammalia > Rodentia > Dipodidae > Dipus > Dipus sagitta. The sequence goes on along the minus strand of CM070789.1, from coordinate 9,819,005 downwards.
GTGCTATACTTTGGTCATGGCAGTAGTGAATGGCTTCCACAATTTCCCGGATTATTCTGTGTACCTTCTCCTCCTTCATGCCACCCTTTGTTATATGCATATAAAGGGTGTCCTGGCACAGTTCCTCATCCAGGTAGATCATCTATTCTGTCTCAATAACGTGTAACAGAGCGACAATATCGGGGTGATCCATCATCTTCAAAATGTCCACTTCTGACTGAACGTATATGAATTTCTCATCCAGCTTGTCCAATATTTTGATGGCAACCAAAACATCAGTAAGTAAGAGCAAGATCACACACAAAAAAACAAATACCCACACCAACAATAACCCAAAGAAAGAAAACCAGAAAGTAAAATCCGAAGATGCAAAAAATAAATAAATAAATAAACTTCAGAAGGCAAAAAGCCACACGAATCTCCTCTCCTCTCCTCTCTCTCTCCTCTGCTCCTCTCCATTCTCCTTTCTCTTCTCAATAATCTGCACAAATCACAAAACCACCACTCTCCTCTCCTCTCTGCTGTCTGTGTCCACTCACTTTCACCTCTCTACTGACCTGGACAAAATCCAGAGCTGGCCAGGCCCCCTTATATTTGCCGTGGCAGGCTCCATCACAATGACACTGACCATGTGAGCTCTTGCAGAACATGGACCAATCAGGGCTGCTCATGAACAAGAGCTCCAGAAGGGATTTCAGTGTATGTGACTCAGGTGGGCCATGGAGGTTCACATTAAGGCCTTTGGAAGTTAAAGCCTAGAGGATGTTTCATGTCCTTTGGGGTCTGCTTGGAAAGTCTGTAATACTTTCTGTTTGAAAGACCTCTGCTCTCTTCACTCCCCCTGTTTCTATCTCATTCTCAGTGAAGATCCCAAGTGCATGTTGCCCCTTCACTCATAACTATAAGGTGTGTTCTCAGAAACCTAGCCTGGTGATTATTAACATCTATGATGTGATGTGAACATGCCATTCTTGGTTTTGATTGTCATTTTATTTAAATCTTGAATCTTTCAAATTCCAGAAACTATCTTGACGTGTCACTCTACTTATCTGTAAAGGGACCCAAATGAACGTGACTGTGGCCCTGTAGGCTCTGGCCATCCCACATGCTAGGTGACCCCGGCATGAATCCCTAGCCCTATAGGACCAAATCATCAGCATGGTCAGTGGAAAGTGCTGTAGACCGCTGATACAAAGAGTTTTTTTTTTTTTAAATTTTTGTGCATTTGTCATTGCAAACATTGGCCAAAAGTGTTAAGAGATTTGAATACTGTCATTGTCCACTTTGACTGAATAAAATGGTGTGTGTAAAAAGCTAATGAGGATTTCTGGTACTTTATTTAGGGAAGAAAAGCTCTTAATGCCTTCTGTCTTCTCCTGACTCTGGTAGTGCAACTGGACCGAGTGAATTTTCTCCTGTGTTAGGACTGGTGTTGGGAACAAGCATCCTCTAGCCCCGGGCTAAGAAGCACACGTAGCAGGAATCCTGACATGGTTTGTGTGGCCAAGCCGTGAAAGCAAAGGGCCTGGCTCTGCTCCTCTTTCAAGGTCGCCATGGACATCTCTGCCTGGCTCAGGTGTTCTTTGGCTAGACTTGTATCAGCTGTGCCCACATCACGCCGCTGGACTGAGGAGCACTCAGCGAGATGCCCACCTCTGCTTTCTCTTGCTGCTCCATCCATGGAGGCACCGTTCCCCACTGTCCCCAGGCCCTGCCCCAAGGGGACCATGAGGAGCAGGGCCCCGGGGGAATCTGCTTCATGATGAGGGTGTGAGCAGGGAACATGAAGGACACATTTCTTGGATCCACACAGCACATGTCCCAGTCCCATGACTGTCCTTAGACTCCAGTATTGCCTGCAAAGTGTAAGACCCAGGGTTCATTCCCCAAGGCCCACGTAAGATAGATGCACAAGGTGGCCCATGCATCTGGAGTTTGTCTGCAATGGCTGGAAGCCTTGGCAAGCCTATTTCTCTCCCTCCCTCTCTCTCTCTCTCTCTCTATTGGTTTTATGAGGTAGGTTCTCTCTCTAGCCCACGCTGATCTGGAATTCACTATGCAGTCTCAGGGTGGCCTCAAACTCACAGCCATCCTCCTACATCTGCCTCCAGAGTGCTGGGATTAAAGGCGTGCGCCACCAGTCTGGGCTATTATTATTAATTTGAAGGCAACATCTCCTTTACTAAGGCTGTCCTTTGAGTTCACTTTGTGGCCTAAGATGGACTTGAACTCATGATCCTTCTGAGTGCCACTACACCTAGCTTTTAAAAACTTTCAGTTCCTCACGCGGCCAACACTTTACCAATTGAACCACCTTCTGAGTCCATGCCCAGCTGTTCCAAAGCAACATTTCACATATAATTGAAGGAGCTATTACAGAGAGATTCTGTGTTCACTTTTCCCAGATTTTCCTGATGTTGTAGCCAGAATACTAAATTTGATGTAATCTACCAATTTATTCTTTTCTTTTCCCCTTTTACTGACCCCTTCCTCCCTCCAACCAGTACCTCTTCTATTTTTTTTATGTTGTTGTTTGTTTTTGTCTATTGTTTTTTTGTTTTTCTGTAGTAGGGACTCACTCTCACTCAGGCTGACCTGGAACTCACTATGTAGTCTCAGCGTGGCTACAAACTCATGGCGATCCTTCTACCTCTGCCTCCTGAGTACTGGGATTAAAGAGATGCCCCACCATGCCTGGCTTCCCTCTTCTATTTTGATCTTTCCCTCTCTTCTTCCCTCTTCCCTCCTTTCTTTCTTTCCTTCCTTTATTCCCTCCTTTCTTTCTTCCTTCTATGGTAAAAAAAGGAAGCCGAAAGTTAATCTGATTCACCGAGTTACTCTAAGAGTTGCTGAAGAGCTGAAATTTATCTTTGTCAGCAGGTAGAAAACTCCCCCCAAAAAGATATTGTCCTGAAAGGCCCCATAGGGATAATCAAAAGACGAACCAAATGGCCAGAATCTAGGAATACACACCATTTACTCTGTCAGAGTGGACAAAGACAGCATTCAAATCTCTTAACACTTTTGGCCAATGTTAAGCTTGAAATTAAAAACAAATCTCTGTATCAGCGGTCAACAGCACTTTGCATTGACCACCCTGTTGATTCGGTCCTATAGGGCTCGGGATTCACACTGGGGTCACCTACAGACGGGATGGGCCAGAGCCCACATGGCCACAATCATGTTCAGTTGGGTCCCTTTCCAGATAACCAGAGTGACACGTCAAGATAGTTTCTGGAATGTGAAAGGTTCGAGGATTACATAAAACGATCCTGACAATAAATACCAAGAATGGGATGTTCACGTCACATCATAGACATTAATAATCACCGGGTTAGGTTTTCTGAGAACACACTTTAGGGTTATGAGTGAAGGGACAACATGCACTTGGGATCTTCACTGAGAATGAGATGGAAAGAAACAGGGGGAGTAAAGACAGCCGAAGTCTTTCAAACAGAAAGTATTACAGACTTTCCAAGCAGACCCCAAAGGACAGGAAACATCCTCCAGGCTTTAACTTCCAAAAGCCTAAATGTGAACCTCCATGGCCCACCTGAGTCACATACACTGAAATCCCTTCTGGGGCTCTTGGTCATGAGCAGCCCTGATTGGTCCATGCCCTCTATAACCTCACATGGCCAGGGCCATTGTGATGGAACCCCCGCAGCAGATATAAGGGGGCCTGGCCAGCTCTGGATTTTGTCCAGGTCAGTAGAAAGGAGAGAGTGGAGGAGAGAGTGAGTGGACCCGGACGGTGGAGAGGAGAGGAGTGGTGATTTGGTGATTGGTGCGGATTATTAAGAAGAGAAGAGGTGAGGAGAGGAGAGGAGAGGAGAGGTGTTTTGTGTGGTTGACTGTTAGTGTGTGTGATCTAGTTTGTGTGTGTGGTTTTGTTTTGTTTTTGGTTTTGGCCTTTTGAACTTTGTTTGTTTATTTATTTATTTATTTATTTATTGCATCTTTGTATTTTACTTTCTTTTTTCCTCTCTCTCTTTTTTTTTTTTTTTGGTTTTTTGAGATAGGGTGTCATTCTAGACCAGGCTGACCTGGAACTCACTATGGAGTCTCAGTGTGACCTCAAACTCACAGCGATCCTCCTACCTCTGCCTCCCACTGCTGGGATTAAAGGCGTGCGCCACCACGCATGGTGGTATTTTACTTTCTGTTTTCATTTCTTTGGGTAGACTTTGGTGTGGGACTTGTTTTTCTTCTGGCTTGGTTTATAGTTTTGATGTTTATTTTGATTTCTTACTTTAATTTCTTTAGTTAACTACATATTTCAATAGCTTTTTACTTTCACCTTTACTTTTGAGTTTTCATTTCTTTTGACTTTTTGCCTTCTGAATTTATATATTTTTTTGCATCTTTGGATTTTACTTTCCAATTATTGTTGGTGTGGGAATTTGTTTTTTGTGTAAGTTCATTTTTACTTTTGATTTTTATTTTGACTTTTTATTTTAATTTCTTTTATTAACTACATATTTCATTTACTCTTTACTTTTAATTTTACTTTCGAGTTTTCATTTCTTTTGGCTTTTTGCCTTTTTATTTTTTTCCATCTTTTGATTTTATATTCCTGTTTCATTTCTTTGGTTATTGTTGGTGTGGGAATTTGTTTTTTTTTGTGATTTTGTTCTTAGTTTTGATTGGTATTTTGACTTTTTAATTTCTTTTATTAACTATATAATCCATTTACTCTTTAGTTTTATCTTTACTTTTGAGTTTTTGTTTCTTTTGGCTTTTGGCCTTTTGAAGATTATTTTTTTGCATCTTTGGATTTTACTTTCTGCTTTCATTTCTTTGGGTAGGCTTTGGTGTGGTACTTGTTTTTCTTCTTGCTTGGTTTTTAGTTTTTATTTTTATTTTTATTTCTTATTTTAATTTTGTTTACTACATATTTCATTAGCTTTTTACCTTCACCTTTACTTTTGAGTTTGCTTTTCTTTTGGATTTTGGCGTTTTAAGGTTTATTTTTTTCCATCTTTGGATTTTACTTTTTGGTTTCATTTCTTTGGGTTTATTGTTGGTATGGGAATTGGGTTTTTGTGTGATTTTGTTTTTATTTTTTATTTTTAATTTAATTTCTCTTATTAACTACATGTTTCACTTACTCTTTATTTTTATCTTTACTTTCAAGTTTTCATTTCTTTCGGCTTTTGGCCTTTCGAAGTTTATTATTTTGCATCTTTTGATATTACTTTATAATTTCATTTCCTTGGGGAGTCTTTGGTGTGGGACTTGTTTTTCTTCTGGCTTAGTTTATAGTTTTGATTTTTATTTTGATTTTTTACTTTAGATTTTTTTCTTAGTTACATATTTCATTTATATTTTAATTTACCTTTTTATTTGGCATCTGTAGCCTTGCACTCTGATGAGACCCTCTTGTCTCACTATGAGCTCATGAACCAGATAGGCCAGAGAGGCTGTTCGTGAGTAAGAATGGCTAGACACCGACTTACCGGTGTGTTCGTTGCTGTAAAAATATTGAACAAGCTGGATGAGAAATTCCTCTATGTTCAGGCAGAAGTAGATATATTGAAGATGTTGGATCACCCCAATATTGTGACCCTATTCGAAGTCATTGAGACAGAACAGAAGATCTATCTGGTTCAGGAACTGTGCCAGGACACCCTTTCTAAGCACATCAGAAAGGGTGGCATGGAGGAGGAGAAGGTCCGCAGGATATTCCGGCAAGTTGTGGAAGCCGTTCGCTACTGCCATGACAGAGGGATAGCCCACAGGGACATCAAGCCGGACAACATCATGATGGATGCTACAGGCAAGGTCACCCTAATAGACTTTGGCATGGCCACGACATTTAGATCAGGGGAGAAGTTCACCACGTGCTGTGGGGGGTTTTCATACATCCCACCCGAAGATTTCAAGGGTCAACCCTATGATGCCACAAAAGAAGACATGTGGACCTTGGGTGTCCTCTTATACCATATGATTACTGGCACTCGCCCATTTGAATGGACAACTACACAGAAGGCGCAGATACGGAAGATAATAAAAGGGAAAGGCAAAGTACCCAATCACGTCCCAGAAGAAGTGAAAGATCTAATCAACCACCTACTAAACGTTCCTCCGGATCAGAGGAGTGCCGCGAATGAGGTGATAAACCACCCATGGCTCCAGTGAGGACAAGAGTCTTCCTCAAAAATAGGGAAGACATTCCGCAGGAGGATGGACCCTGCCATCCTGGTTGCCGTGAAGTCTATTGGATTAAGTACAACAGAGACTTGTCTTTCGGTTATGCAAAGGAAATTCAAAAACTTGGCAATATATCTGTTCTTAGAGCACCAGGCATGCAGGAAGCATGAGGACAAGGCCCAAGACACAACAACAAGTCCTGGGAAGACGCATTTCCCCACCCACACTCATCCTTCTCACTTCCCCCTGCCCCTGAAACGAACAAAATCCCAGCTAAGCCTTAAAGAACAAAAGCAGCCCAAGGAAGGTGAGCAGGCTCAACTGAATCTCCGAAGAACGGCTAGTGCACCCATTATACAGCATATGGCCACTCTCACCCAAGGTTCCATTTCTCCTTGGCCCTTCACTGCTCAAGGCACTGCCATGCCTGTAGCATCCCCCTGTTGTACGATTGGCCAGTGGAGCAGACTGGAGTTTCCAGAAAAGATCGAAAAGCCAATAGCCTCGGCCCAGGGAACCCAAGGCCAAGCAAGCCATCCAGAGCCCTGCAGAGCATCAGCAGCCTCGACCTGTGGTCCCAAAGGCCCGGACCGGCCTGCAGCTCCCCCTCAGGGCCCAAGAAGGCGCTGGAGGCTGTGGCAACACATACAGAACTGCTTCCGCCAACTATGTTCCTGTGTCAGGCCACACCAGGGCTCACATGAAAGAAATCGGGTATTCCCAGGGTGAGTGCCAGGGCCCAGTTGGGAACCGTAAGCAAGTGAGGAAAGAGAGGTGTGTATACCCTGGGGTTGTGACTGGAAAGGGGAGAAAAGATCCTCCTGAGCAGTCTTCATATTATGCCTTTACAGCAAGCTGCCCTCCTCCTCCTTCTGCAGTCTCCTCTCCCTCTCCTCTCCCATAACACTGAGGGGAAGAAATTAATAGAAACCTTGTGTGGATCCATCGTGTGATGGTACCTTCATTTCTCTCCTCCGTGCCCCCATTCCACTGAGGGCTCTTCTCAGCGGCATTGCTGGTCCTCACCATGGAGTGATAGGTCAGAGTTGGGACAGCAGGCAGTCATGGGGGGGATTGCCTCTGGGTCTTCCCTCCCACCCTGTGGCTCTTAGTCTTTCCTCCACAGATATCTCTGCAGTGAGGCGTGGAGGCCTTAGCCTAGATGCCCAGGAGAGGAATGCCTGGGTCAGTTGGAGCTCTATTTTCCTCTTTTTCCGCAGCCACCATACTGATTTTCCTGCCGGTGAACAAGTTTGCACTCCCCCAGCTGCCAGTGAGGTCTCCCCTTTCCCTGGAGTTGAAGCCCCCAGATCACAGAAGAGTGGGGAGCAGCATCTCGCCATGGTCCCCACAGCCAAGGGGACAAACTGAACCCTGTGCTCCTGACAGGACATGGGGGACCCTCCTGAGCAGCATTCACATGTACCTCCAGTGCAAGCTTCCTCCCTCTCCTCCTCCTACAGCCTCCCTTCTCCCTCCTTCCTCTATACCACCAAGAAAATAAATTTGACCTCAACCATCCAGTGTATGGTAATTTGTTTTTTGATATGTCTTAGCAAACTCCTAAACAGTAATGGACAGATGGTGTCTGTGGTCACGGGGTGGGAAGATCGCCTCGTCATGGGTATCTGTAGACTTTCTGTCTTCTGGCCTCATGCATTTTAATGACTACAGACCAAGGTAGTGGTTGTCACAAGGTCTCAACAACTTGAAATGCTGTAAAATGGCTCTGATGGTATCATACCACCCTGAAATGTCACAGGTTCCCTCATATCCCTGGGCACTCAAGAGTGGACATTTAGGATCATTTGGAGTTGCCACCCCTGCAATGATTCTCACCATTTTGTGTGCTGGGGATGGAAGCCAAGGCCTTGACCCTGCTAGTCAAGTGTCCTCTGCTGAGCTATCCCCCGCCACCTCTGTGTTGCTTCAACAATTTCAAACCATGGGTTTTCCTTCCCTCCTGTCCCCTCACTTAGAATTTCAGTACCTCTTCCTGGATCCTCTCCGGATTTCCCTCATCACACCTCGTTTGTACTTCCACATGGGCTCTGGCCTATAAGACATTGCAGACCAAGGGGAGCACGTGTGTGTGCGCACGCCGCGTCACCGTGTGAGCAGATCTGCAGAAAAGCGCTCTAGTTGCCCATGGAGTTAGTTCAGGGCTTTGTGAGGAAAGGCTGCATGGGAGGCGGGGCGAGGCTGCCAAATCCAGTGACTTGTGTCAAACCAGAGAACAAAGACTCCCAGATGCCCAGAGGTGTGGATTGTAGAAAACATGGAGGCAGAGACCGGAACGACCGCCCAAAGTCACTAGAAGCAGAAGTAGTCACCCTGGGGACCCCACAGGATCCAAGGACACCTTAGTCTTGCCACAGGGACACTGGTTGTATATTTATGACCCCTAGAAGCATGCAAGAATACACTTCTATTTGGTATGGTCACTGGGTTTGGGTATTTGTTAAGGCAGCCCTTGAACACCAGGCTCTGGAGGGGAGTACAAAATCAACTCTGTGCCTCCTGGTCCTGTGCATGTGAGGGACACGTGAAAAGGGCTGAGCACAGTCCCGGTCACCATGGGTAACACATACTAGTCACCATAGCTACACAAAAGAGCGCCTTTCCTTGAGATCATGTGTGTGTTGTCATTGTCTTTCCTTCTCTTGTGGACCACTCGACACCTTGAAACCCCTCCCCCCTACCCCACATGTGGTTACGATGACCCATTTCAAGCAGGTGACCACCACTGCTGAGTGTACAGAATTTCCCTGGGCCCTCAGGGTCAACCTCTGAGCGTACAATGTAGTTAAAGCTTTGAATGATGGCTGGGAGGGATGTGGGTGAAGACAAAGTGCCACGTGCTCAACACCGGGGAGAGGGAGTGTGAAGCCTCCTCACTGGTGCCCTCACTGGTGAAGGAAAGCAGGAAGCTGAGAGGATCTCTATCCAAGGAAGAAGGAGTCACGCAGAAACCTCCCTCCTGTCCCTTGGCATTTGTGGAAACAGCATCATCTTGGTCCAAGAATCAGGACCAGGAAAAAAAAAAAAAAAAAAAGCAGATCAAATAAAGCAGGAAAGGAATGCTTTGGCTGCATTACCTGAGAATCCCAAGAGCGCAGTGTAAGGCCTTGTGTCCTCAAGGACACACCAGCCAAGCTCTGCAAAGACCAAGCACTTTTGGACAAAAAAAAAATATATCACGACATTTGTCCGTGGCAAGCACAAGCTCCCTCCTGAACGCGGTGATCTAGCACGTGCCCTAGCTGAAGCAGATGGTTCATTTCTGCGCTCTGTCACCATGCTCCGGTATCAGTGAGGAAGGTGTGTCACGTCACCTGCCTGTACCAGAAACGCGCTAGGGCTGGGGATGCATGCAGGGGCATCTGGCGGCAAAGGGTTAGTCACAAACCACAGGGCCACATGCATGTTCTGTTGAATCCTTAAACAAAACCACGCCCCGCCCCCTCACCCCTCAGACACCCCTCGGACCCACGCCCCGCCCCCTCATCTCCTCAGACACCCCTCGGACCACGCCCCGCCCCCTCACCCCCTCAGACACCCCTGGGACCACGCCCCGCCCCCTCACCCCTCAGACACCCTCGGACCACGCCCCGCCCCCTCACCCCTCAGACACCCTTGGGACCACGCCCCGCCCCCTCACCCCCTCAGACATCCCTCAGACCACGCCCCGCCCCCTCACCCCCTCAGACATCCCTCGGACCACGCCCCGCCCCCTCACCCCCTCAGACATCCCTCAGACCACGCCCCGCCCCCTCACCCCCTCAGACATCCCTCGGACCACGCCCCGCCCCCTCACCCCCTCAGACATCCCTCAGACCACGCCCCGCCCCCTCACCCCCTCAGACATCCCTCAGACCACGCCCCGCCCCCTCACCCCTCAGACACCCCTCGGACCACGCCCCGCCCCCTCACCCCTCAGACACCCCTCACACCACGCCCCGCCCCCTCACCCCCTCAGACACCCCTCACACCACGCCCCGCCCCCTCACCCCTCAGACTCCCCTCAGACCACGCCCCGCCCCCTCACCCCTCAGACATCCCTCAGACCACGCCCCGCCCCCTCACCCCCTCAGACATCCCTCAGACCACGCCCCGCCCCCTCACCCCTCAGACACCCCTCGGACCACGCCCCGCCCCCTCACCCCTCAGACACCCCTCACACCACGCCCCGCCCCCTCACCCCCTCAGACACCCCTCGGACCACGCCCCGCCCCCTCACCCCCTCAGACATCCCTCAGACATCCCTCAGACCACGCCCCGCCCCCCTCACCCCTCAGACACCCCTCGGACCACGCCCCGCCCCCTCAGACACCCCTTGGACCACGCCCCGCCCCCTCAGACACCCCTTGGACCACGCCCCGCCCCCCTCACCCCTCAGACACCCCTCGAACCACGCCCCACCCCCTCACCCCTCAGACACCCCTCGGACCACGCACCGCCCCCTCACCCCCTCAGACCCCCCTCGGACCACGCCCCGCCCCCTCACCCCTCAGACCCCCCTCAGACCACGCCCCGCCCCCTCATCCCCTCAGACACCCCTCGGACCACGCCCCGCCCCCTCATCCCTCAGACACCCCTCGGACCACGCCCCGCCCCCTCACCCCTCAGACACCCCTCACACCACGCCCCGCCCCCTCACCCCCTCAGACACCCCTCGGACCACGCCCCGCCCCCTCACCCCCTCAGACATCCCTCAGACATCCCTCAGACCACGCCCCGCCCCCTCACCCCTCAGACACCCCTCGGACCACGCCCCACCCCCTCACCCCTCAGACACCCCTCGGACCACGCACCGCCCCCTCACCCCCTCAGACCCCCCTCGGACCACGCCCCGCCCCCTCACCCCTCAGACCCCCCTCGGACCACGCCCCGCCCCCTCATCCCCTCAGACACCCCTCAGACCACGCCCCGCCCCTCACCCCTCACCCCGTCCTCGAGCACCCCCAGCCCAGCCCCTCCCCGGGCTGAGGACCCCTTTGTGGAGACCGAGTGTGTCCGAGTGGATAACTGAGCCCCGATTTTCAGCCGGGACTGGAAGGACAGTTTCCCAGCAGCGCTCATGGTGAGTCCGGCCGTAACCAGCTCCCTGGCATGGACCCCGCTTCCTCGTCCTCCTTTCCAGACAGGGTCGGGGACCCCGCTGGCTGCACACGTGGACCAGCAGGGCCGCAACTTTGAGCTCGTCGGTCCTTCCGCGTCCTCCTGCCCGGGGCTGGACGGCGGCTTCGAGCCCCACACCGGCGGGAATGGACCGCTTGCCCACTGTTCATCTCTTACGCTGTCTGTAGCCGTTTGTGGCGTCCTAGCCGGAGTCCTAAGTTCTTTCCAGGCCGAGAAGTACCGCCAGGGGGCTGGAGAGATGGCTCATGGTTAAGGCCTTGCCTGTGAAGGGACCAGACTGACCATGACAGGCTTCAGTAAGGCGCCGCCCTAACTAGGCCCAAGTTTCAGTTTCCCAGAAGGCAGCGAAGAATTCTGGGAAAGGGCCGGCTGTACTCAACAGTGACCCTGACACGTGGCTGGAGAAGATAGGCGCCAAGCCGGCTCCTGGGACATGCCCAGACATGCCCAGTTCGCGCCTTTTGTCCCAACCAATCAGAGACTTCCATCAATAACTGCTGCTTGCCTAGCCAGTCGCTTTTAAAAGATTACCTAGCCTGCCTGCAATTTCCCTAGTTGTGCTTGAAAGTGGCCTGCATGCTCCTCTGGGGCCATTTTGTATGAGTGGTTGACCCCGGCATGCTGGCAGATTCTGTAGAAAAGACATTCTGTGCATTTACAGCCTGCAAAGCCTAAGGACCCAGGTTTGATTCCCCAGGACCCACTTAAGCCAGATGTACATGGTGGTGCATGCAATTCAGTTGCACTGGGTGAAGGCCCTGGTGGACCTATTCTCTCTTTCTCTCTGTCTCTCTCTCAAATATATATTTATTTATTTTTCTAAAAGAAAGAAAAGAAGTAACTATAGGGCCATCACTAATGGAGTGACTATTTCATGCCATGTCCTGCAAACACACATTCTTAAAATACTTAACCCACAAAATGAGCTTGGAGGCATCTCTATTTTAATGTGAGCATTTGCTTCTCACCAGAGAAGAATGTTTGTTAGCTCCCATGAGTATTTGCACACGAGCTACTTTTTCTTTTTTAAAAATATTTGATTTATTTATTTGAGAGAGGAAAAGGCAGAGAGAGAGAGAGAGTGGGCACACCAGGGCCTCCAGCCATTGCAGACGAACTCCAAACACACACACTCCTTTGTGCAGCTGGCTTACTTGGGTCCTGGGCAATCAAACCAGGGTCCATAGACTTCACAGGCAAACGCCTTAACTGCTAAGCCCCAGCCCCCTTTTCTTTCCTTTTTCGATGTGCTTCGTGGTGTGTAGAATGTGTGTGGTGGGCGCGTGGAAGTATAGGTGTGCATGCACCCATGTGAAGGCCAGCAGGGGATATCTGATGCCTACTCTATACCTGATCTCAAGACAGTTTCTCACTCGACCTGGAGCCTTCTGTTCTCCCCCCACCCCAGGGCTGCTGTTACATGTATACAAAGCCATGTCTGGCTTTTTACGCTGGTGCCAGGGATGGAACACAGGTCCTCTTGTTTTCCACAGCAAGCACTCTTGCCCACTGACCCATCTCCCCCCCACCACATTTGGACTACTGTCTTTGAGAGCAAGCACCTTTAACGCCTGAGCCGTGTCTCCAGGCCCGGACTGTCTTTGAAATCACAGCTGCCAGACACCAAGCCATGCTCCGTCCAGAAAGGCTCGGAACACCCTTGTACCCCATGAGCTGAGTGCATTTCCCAGGAAAGGGGTTCATGTGAAATGGGCGTGACTCTTTAGGAAATACAGTTTTCGTAGCGACAATCGTCACATCCAGGACTCCTTCCTTCTCCTTTGCTGCCCCAGAGGTTAGCAACACATTCTAAGTGAAGCTAGTGTGTTAGGTTCATAAACTCACCTCTTCCCACCCCCTCCATTGTTCTGCACACCATCGCCATCTGGATCCCATCTCTTATGCTGCCCTGACTTGAACATGCCAAGGGCACGTGAATTGGAGTGCGGTGCTGGGTTTTTGACAAACATTTTTAAAAATACATACACATATAATTTCTCATAAATGCATAAATAGGATATGTGCAATTTTTAGAGTGACTTTTTTTAACTTTTGGCCTTATTCTCTCTTCTTACCCATCACATCCCTCCCAACCCCTCTGTGCATCCTTAAATGCTCTTACAAATCCGTAAGGAACAATTTGCATCCAATAAAATGCATTCAATTTGAAATACACAGTTCAAGGCTTGCCACATAGTTTCCATTGTGTGGCCATCTACAACATTCTGTTGCCAAGAAAGGTGTTATGTGGGTTGGTAGTGTTGGGGATTAAACCCAGGACCTTGTGCAAGCTCTCGGTTAAGAAAGTATTCTAAGCCAGGCATGGTGACTCATCCCTTTAATACCAGCATTTGGGAGGCAAAGTTGGGAGGATTGCTGTTAGTTCAAGGCCAGCCTGAGTGTATACAGTGAATTCCAGATTGGCCTGGTCTAGAGTAAAATCATACCGCAAAAAAAAAAAAAAGTGTTCTATTTTATTCTTTTGTAGTCACAGCCTTTTCCATGTTACTAAGTGGATATTGTTATATCTTGACCATTTTCATCTGTAATATTTTCCATATGTGTCTTGGTATGGGCAGCATTTTCTGCTAGCGTAAACATAACTATCTTTCAATAATGTTTGTACTTTTCTGTGAAAATTGAAGTTTCAAAGTTTTTAAAAATTTTATTTATTTGTAAGAGAGAGAGAGAGAGAGAGAATGGGCACACCAAGGCCTCTAGCCACCACAAATGAATTCCAGACACAGGTTCCACGTTGTGCATTTGATTTACATGGGTACTGGGGAATCAAACCTGGGTCCTTAGGCTTCACAGGCAAGTGTCTTAACCACTAAGCCATCTCTCCAGCCCCAAATTGAAGTTGGTTTTTTGTTTTTTCTTTTTTTTTTTTTACCTGAAAGGAACACTGCATATTTATGTTTTGTCAATTTCTTAACAAGATCATGAAGAAATGGTATAAAATAGTTACACATGGAAACACAACTGAGTTAGAAATGAAACAGAGAACTCCATCTCTACACAGCTGGCCTGTAAGAGACTAGGTTTTAGGTCATGTTTTGGTTATTAAAGCATTTTGCTCATCTCACAGGAAACAAAAGCAGGTGCTGAACCATGAAAGCTCCAGTCAATCATTTTTAGCACACCTCTTAACTTTCTTGTCCCCCTGTTTCTTATCTTCTGTGGCTGAGTCTTGAACAGGTAACCACTTCAGGGGATGTCTACGATAGATGGGGCACAACTATGTAGCTGGCCCACCCAAGATGTTCAGCCACGTATCCATAGAGTAGATACATTCAGCTACTGCAGAAAAAGAAAAATTCCTTGAAACATCTGTTCAGCTAGCTTCTGCCCTCTATAATCCATCTGCGTGGGCGTGTCCCAGCATGATGGGTGGAGGGCACCCACAGCCTGGCCCGTGAGGGGATCCGCAAATGAAGCTTTTGTTCTGCGTTGCTGACTTGTCCTCTGGCTGTATCACCGTCCATGTGAATGACAAATGCACCCCCACTTTGGTGTCCATCCACGGGTTTTGCATCAGTTCTTGCCATAATAGATTATGGACAAGAGAGGATCTTTTCTTTCGAGGATTCTCTTAGGTGGGATGATCTTATCACCTTGATTTCTTGAAGTTCATCAAATTCAGCTAAACACCTCAAATTTCTCTCATCTTGGTGTTCCCTTGCCAAATTTGGTATTCTTCACAATTTCTTTGTTTGTTTTTTTTCTTTCTTTTCTTTTTTCCGTTTTTTGGTTTTAGGGGTTTTTTTTTGGTCATGTCACTTAGAAGTTTTAGTTTCATAGGTGATCCCAAACCTATCCTCTTTCTGCCACACTGCCCAGCCTCGTGGAGTGTGGCGGTATGAAAGTGTGTGCTGCGTGGAAACACCACGTTGCAGACACGCATCCCTCAATGACGGCGTGTCCTGAGAAATGCATCTGTCAGTTGTCGTCCTTGTGTGATCATCCCATGGGATGTACGAGTGTACGAGGCTGCTGCTGGTGTGACGCGCGTGCTGTCTCCCAGCAGTGAAAAGCACGAACAGTAACTCTATAGTAATGACCAAAGTGTATGCAGTAAATCAGGGCTACGGCTGCTATGCTGTGAGTGTGAAATGCCCCATGCAGGCTCGGGGTTTGGATACTTGTTCCTCAGCACATGGAGCCGTTTTGGGAGCTTGTGGAAACTTCTGGACAGGGACCGTGTTGGCAGAGGTAGTGCCATAGAGCTGGAGCTTCAGGGCTACTACAAGGCTGGCTCGACTTCCAGCCAATCTCTCTGCTCTCTGGTCTGTGCACTGTGGGGAGCAATCCTTGTAGCACCCTTCCACAACCACAGAGGAGCCCCAGCCCAACACTCGACCCCCCCCCCCAAGGATGGATTCCCTCTGCTTAAACTGTGAGCCAGGACAAATCTTTCTTGCCTAAGCTGGTTCTGCGCGTTTCTGTCCCGCAACAAGAAAACAACCTAATGCAATAGTTATTTGTTTTCATGCAATGTGTATGGTTGTATGTGATATATTTAAAAATAGTTTTATTTATTTGCAGAGAGAGAGACAAAAGGAGGGAGGGAGGGGGAGAGAGAGACAGGGAGGGGAAGAAAAGAGGTAAGAAAGGAGAGAGAGGAGAGGAAAAAGGAGAATGAACAGAAAGATAAAATATTCGGTGTGTACCAGAGCCTCCTGCAACTGCAAATGAACTCCAGACACATGTGCCACTTTGTGCATCTGGCTTTATGCAGTGTGATGGTTAAGGTGTTGTCAACTAGATCTGTTTAGTAATCCACAGAAATCCCTTTCGGGTGGGTTCCTGACGTTGCTTCCGGGAAGGAATAACCGAAGGAGGAAGTCCTTCCCCCAGAGTGAGCCCTTCCCCCAGAATGAGTGGCCTCTCTCAGAGCGGGACTTTATATAAGGAAGCTTGGGTGAAAAGAGCCCTTCCTTCTTCCCACTTGGCTGCCGGAGCTGCTCGCTGCCTTCCAGCATGGACTGAGGACCAGCGTGGACTGAAGACCAGCATCCACTGAGGACCTGCGTGGATCAAAACCCAGCGGCTCCTCAGGACGCCTCCAGGCCTTCCAGCGTCATCTCCAGTGCCGGATCAGGACTGCTGAGGCATCTGGCCACCTGGACTGAGCAGCTACCAGGTTCCTTTCTTGGGCCTGCAACTGCTATTGGACTACCTTAAGCTAATCCAATAAATTCCCTTTTTAAAATAATTCGTTCAAGTAGTTCTGTTCCTTTAGAGAACCCTGACTAATACACGTAGGTTATGGGGAATCGAGCCTAGGCCATCAGACTTTGCAAGCAGGTACCTTTAATTGCCAAGTCATCTCTCCAGCCTGTGTGTGTGGTATTTTTATATAACTGGGAGTTCAGTAGTTTTCTTATACCGTCGTTTTCATAAACACACGAGTAATGCATCACACTACAACTTGACTGTAAGAGGAATTTTTCAGGTCTATCACAACTTAGGGACTACCATCATATATGAGGCCGTGACACATTGCAATATTAACACTTTTGGAAGTTTTAAAATTTTCAGATAAGGATCTTCTACAGTGTACTTTGACCATTTGATCCAAGCTCTGAACCTCAAATAGACATATTTCAAGAGTTTATTGAAACCAATTCATAAACTCTAGGCTGAATAAGGAAATAGGCTGAGAAAACATAGGAATGACTAGATAAATGTTATCCTAATAAGTTGAAGCCAAAGCATCTAAAATTTGTATTATATACAATATATATTTAATAAAGGTCTTAAAGTTGTGTATTTATGTTTTGGAAATTAATTGACAAAATTATTTATACTTAGGGTATACAGCAGGCTCTGAATGTGTATGCATTGCTGAATGGCTAAATTGATCTAATTCACATATTACTACCTTGCACACTCATTTTTCTGTTAGTGAGATCACTTAAGATCTTTTTGAGGAAGTTTGAAGGGTAAAAACACGTTATTAACTACAGCTTTCACACTGATATCAGGTCTTGAACTTCTTCCTTGTATCTAATTGAAATTTTGCATCCAATGACCAACATCGTCCCTACCTTCACTCTTAGTAATGCATTTCTGTCCTGTGAGTGCAAAGGTTTGGATTCCATATAGAAGTGAAATCCTGTGGCATTTGACTTTGGGGGCCTACATTACTTCATTTAACGCGATGCCCCTAGGTCTATTTCTGCTCCCACACACGTCAGGATGTTCTTTTCAAAGATCAAGTGCTGTTCCATGGGGAATATGTATATTTTCTTCAGCCTTCACAAACCATGAGGACACTTCAGTTGATTCTCTATTTTGGCCCTTGTGAATATTACTAGATTGAACTTGGGTACTTACAGGGATCTCTTCTACATCTTGAGTTTGTCTTTTGGATGTACACCAGCAGTGGATTACTGGATCATATGACAGTTCTATTTTTAATTTTTTTTGGAGAACTCTCCATACTACTTTCCATAATGGCTGAATTAACTTACATTCTTATCAACAGTGTGTAAGCCTTTCCCTCCACATCCTTTCCAACAAAGCCTGTATCTTAAAAAATTAAATTAAAAATACAATAAGAAGCCGGGCATGGTGGCGCAAACCTTTAATCCCAGCACTTGGGAGGCAGATGTAGGAGGATTGCTGTGAGTTCGAGGCCACCCTGAGTGAATTCAGGTCTGCCTGGGCTAGAGTGAGACTCTACCTTGAACCCCACCCCCACCCACCCCCCCAAAAAATACAAAAAGGATTCTGCTGATCCTCGAAGTAAGAATGCCAGGTCTGTACAAATGATTTTAAGCAAGCGTTTGTTTATGAGAGTTGAAAGGCCACGTTTTAAAGATCAAAAGCCTTCAAAATATTTATAGTAAGCCAAAAATCAGTCCCCAAAGAAGCCATGCCCTGTTTCCCTGTGAATATATTGCATGACAGGACAAAAGGGGTTTTGTGGGTGTAATCAAGGTTAAGGACCTTGATATGGAGAATTTATTGTGTTCATCCAGTTTGTTGGGACAAAACACTTGCAGAGCAGTTTGTGGGTGGAAAAAGGGGCTTATTTCTCGCTTACACAGTTTCCAAGGGAAGCTGCATCATGGCAGGAGCAGGCAGCGGGCATCACATCTCCACAGCACCATTAGGAAGTCAAGAGAATAAGCTGAGTGGGGCAAACAGAGCTTGTCTGGATCATCCCAAGGCTGGAACCCAGCAACCCACTTGTGTCAGCATGGCTCCATCCCCAGTGTCTCTCCCAGCTAAGGATCAAGTATGAGGCTTAACTGCAGTCACATGAAGGGATAGGGTCATTTGACATTCAAACTACCACCTTCTGCCCCTGTCCTCATGATACAAAAATTAATTCAGCCCAACTTTAAAAGCCCTCAAGTTTTTACCTGAATTTAATCTCATGAATTCTCTTTTTAAAATTTGTTTTTATATTGTTATTTATTTGAGAAAGAGAGAGAGAGAGGGGGAGAGAATGAGTGTGCCAGGGCTGTCAGCCGCTGCAAACGAACTCCAGATGCATGCGCCACACATCGGGCGTATGTGGTCCTGGGGAATTGAACCTGAGTCCTTTGGTTTTGCAGGCAAGCTCCTTAACTGCTAAGCCATCTCTCCAGCCCTCATGAATTCTTTTTTTTTTTTTTTTTTTTTTTTTTTTTTTTTTTTTTTTTTGGTTTTTCGAGGTAGGGTCTCACTCTAGCCCAGGCTGACCTGGAATTCACTATGGAGTCTCAGGGTGGCCTCGAACTCACGGTGATCCTCCTACCTCTGCCTCCGGAGTGCTGGGATTAAAGGCGTGCGCCACCACGCCCAGCAGCCCTCATGAATTCTTAAAAGTGGGTGGAAGTCAGGAGGCCCTCACCTGGATTGCAGGCTTTGAAGAAGGAAGACGGGAGCTCCACCACAGTTGTAATCTGCAAGGAACTGAATTCTGCCAGGAATGCAAACTAACGCAATACTGGCTTCCCCTTAAAATGTCCAGACAGAAACAGCCCTGACAATGTCTTGATTTTGTCCTCATAGAGGCCGGTGTCAGCTCCCACCTTACCTAGATGATAGATTTGTGTTGTTTAGGCCAACGAGGTGGTGAAGATTGTTTTGGCCACAGAGACCCGTTATAAATTCTAGTGAAAGTTAAATTATGGAGAAATGTAATGTATAAAACCACTATACGCTTGTAGACTTGTTATGACAGCTAACAGTAAATTCTCCACAAACTCAAGCAAGTAGGTCATCTTTTCTACTTTCTCCGGATTCCTTTTGTAGACCCGCATCACTAATTAGCAGAGGTCTGGAATCTCCGTAGGTGGAGCCTGTCTCTACTTCTGAAATTGTACCCAAAGCCCAGGGGCCCTCTGAAGTCCCTGGGTCAAAATTCCACACCCTGGCCTTAGGGAAGCGCCTTGGGACCCTGTTGCACATGCGCCTCATCACCAGACGGTGTCGCTGTTGGAATGTGCGGCATCCACGCAGAGCAGATGCCATCCATCCTGAGCAAGTCTCTGCTGTCCTCAGAAGTCTGCCAGTGGGGGGTCCATGCCCTGCCCTGCCCTGCCCCCCAGCGCTCTTAGTTCTCATTCACAGCGGTCTCCAGAAGGACCAGGAAGACTCAGGGGCTCCACATCATGAGTGGTTCTGAAATCTGCCCCTTCCATGGGACCCCACTGCACTCTCCGATAGGAGTGTGGGATAGGGGGGTCAGGAGATTGCAAGGTGTGGAAACTCACCCCTTCATCGTGAGCTTCAAGAGTCAACGTCATTTTCTGGTGATAGCTAAAGGGCTCGCTGATGTTGATCTTTTAGAAAGGTTATGATATGATAAAATGTATTGATTTTTTAACTGTTTATTTGCAAAGAGAGTGGAGAAGAGGGGAAGAGAAGACAAGAGAAGAGAGAAGAGAAGAGAGGAGAAGAAAAAAGAAAAGTACGGCTGTTCAGGGCCTCTTGCCACTGTAAACGAACTCCAGACACATGCACCACTTTGCGCATGTGGCCTCATGTGGTACTGGAGAATCAAACCCCAGGCCATCAGGCATGCAAGCAAGCACGTTTAATTACTGAGTCATTTCTCCAGCCCTCCTCCTCTTCCTCCTTCTTTTTTTTTCCCAAAAAAACCCACTACCTCAAAAAACAAACTATGTATATATATATATTTGCAAGCAGAGAGAGAAGAGAGACAGGGAGAAAAAGAGAAGGGGCAGTATGGGTGTGCCAGGGCCTCCAGCCACTGCAAATGACCCCAGATGCAGGCACCACTTTGTGCATCGGCTTTATGTGGGTACAAAGGAATAACATCCAGGTCCTTAGGCTTTGTAGGCAAGAACATTAACCTATGAGACATCTCGCCAGTCCTCATATGACTTTTGACTTGTGTTTTCACAAATCATCTTTTATCACAAAGGTAAGTTTTATTGAGATATACTGAAGTATAACTTGCATACACTTTTTTAAACCTTATTTTGTGTAAAAATATGTAAATTCTGAAAAATTGTGTGGTTGTATATTCATCCACAAGAAATATGTAGTACATTTCCATCACCCCTAGGATTCCTTCATACACATGCATTTATTTCTGGGCTTTGTCAAGTGTTTCATTAATCTGTGTGTCTAACACTTAAAATACTACTCCATCTTAATTTGTGTAAATTAAGTTTAAGTCTGGAAATAAAAAATGTGGTCCTCCAACTTTTCATATGCATATATATATTTTTTTCTATTCTAGCTTATTTGTTTTCTTTCCTTCATAAAATTATTAGAGCAGGCTTTGAAATTTTTCATTTAAAATGCTGCTGGCTTTTGGATGGGCTTGTATCAAACCTACACGGAAGTTTTCTTTCTTTGTTTTCAAGGCAGGGCCTCACTCTAGCCCAAACTGACCTGGAACTCACTCTGTAGCTTCAGGCTGGCCTTCCACTCACAGAGATCCTCCTACCTCTGCCACCTGACTGCTGCTATTAAAGGCGTGTGTCACCACACCTGGATTTATAGACATGTTTTAAAAGCACTGATAGCTTGTCTTCTAATTACAATTATCTCTACATTTACTTATTTGATTTTTTTGAGGCAAGCCCAACAAACTGCCTTTTTTTTTTAGGTGAGAGTGAGAAAGAGAGAGAGACCTGATGCACCAGGGTATGCAGCCACTGTAATCAAACTGCAGACGTATGTGCCCCCTTGTGCACATGTACAACCTTGTGTGCTTGCATCCCTTAGTCTTCACTGGGCAGTGCCTTAACTGCTATTATCTCTCCAGCCCTATTTGATTATTTTTATACTATTTACTTTTTTGAGAAAGTGTTTCATCACCTCCACGTTGTTGGGACAAAACACTTGACTGATAAAAACAGCTCATGGGAGGTAAAGGTTTATTTTGGCTTCCAGTCTCAAGGCATGGGTGCGCCAGGGCCTCTAGCCACTCCAAATGAACTCCAGAGGCATGTGCCACCTTGTGCATCTGGCCTATGAGGGTCTGGGGAATCGAACCTGGGTCCTTAGGCTTTGCAGGCAAGTGCTTAACCGCTAATCCATCTCTCCAGTCCCTGGAATCTAGATTTTTTATTTTATTTTATTTATTTACTTATTAGAGACATACAGAGAGAGAGAGAGAGAGAGAATGGGTACACCAGGGCCTCTAGCCACTGCAAATGAACTCCAGATATATGCACCAGCATGTGCATCTGGCTTACATGGGACCTGGAGAATCGAACCTGGGTCCTTAGGCTTCATGGGCAAGTGCCTTAACCACTAAGTAAGCTCCGCAGCCCTGGAATCTAGATTTTTAAAACTTATGTAAAGCATGAAAGTAGAAGGGAACTATTTGGAGGGAGGAAGAAGGCTAATGGAAGGAGAAATAGGGAAGCAAGCAAGAGTAAAGGGAAGAAAAGATGACAAATATTTCCATTTTCTCTCATATGCAGAATCTGTCACTCTAGATAGCATCCATCCATCTACCTATCTATCCATTAGTCAGTCTATCTTCTATCTATCTATCATCTATCTATCTATCATCTATCTATTTATCAATCTATGTATCTATCAATCATCCATCCATCTATCTGGCAGACAGGAGACTGGGGCAGGAGGGGGATCAGTGGGATGGGGAAGGGGCAAAAAGAATAATGGGGTAAATATGAGAAAAGCATAAGGGCATATATGATATATTATTAAAATGTCATAGTGAAACCTATTATTTTGTATGCTAATTTTTTAAAAGAGCAAAGTTATGATAACAGAGGCATAAAATAATAATTGTTTATGAAACACTGAGACATTCTGGCCAGCATTTTGAGGGTGATGTCTATTGATATTAAGTTGAAGCAAGGGAAAATGACTCCTCCAGCTCCCACCCCCACAGCTGGCCCCTTGGGTGCAGAGAGGACCCAGAGCACGGTTCAAGAAGTGCTGGGCAGGCCGGCCCCAGCAGAGGAGAGCGCCTGGGCCGCAGAAAATCAAGGCAGCCCTATGGTTCAACTTGCAAATTAAAGGGAAATTAGAACTCTGAACAAAAAAGGGAAATGAAATCTACTTTAGTGTAAGAACAAAACAGAATGAAATCACAACCTTAAATTAATAGAGAAAAAAGGGGAATTCTCATCTTTCGACAACTTCATGAGATAGCAGTGATTTTGTCACACGACAAAGTCAAGCAAAAGTTGAGGCTCTGCTGGAAGTTCGGGTTTTGTCTACACGGCCTCCCTCCATGCGAGTCTGAGCCTCGCAGTGACATCTAAGAAGGCTGGAGAGGGCACTTTCCAACTGCTGTTAATGCTGATATTAAAAATAGTATTTATGTGTCAGGCGTGGTGGTGCACACCTTTAAATCCCAGCACTCAGGAGGCAGAGGTAGGAGGATCACCGTGAGTTTGAGGCCACCCTGAGACTACATAGTGAATTCCAGGTCAGCCTGGGCTAGAGTGAGACCCTACCTCGAAAAACCAAAAACAAAAACCAAAATATTTATTTGAGTCAGAGAGGGAGGGAGAGAAAGAGTATAGGAGCACCAGGGCTTCCTACCATTGCAAACAAATTCAAGATGCATGTGCCACTTTGTGTTGTCTAGCTCCTTTGAGACAAAGTCTCTCACTGACCTTGAGCTCACCAGTTGAGCAAGATTGACTGGCCAAGAAGCCTCAGGTATTCTCAACGTCTGCTCCTGGCCAGTTCTGGGGTTCGAGGCAGGGGCCTGGCCATTGTTACATGAGGCCTGCAGCTTGAACTCAGGTCCTCGAGCTGACACAACAAACCCTTCACTGACAGCTGCCTCCCCGCTTCCCCAGTTTCCAGATTTTCTGTTAACTTTGCCCAGAGCCATCAACGGAATCTCTTTTCCTAGTTTTAGGGAATCCTCGCCTTCTGCCTCGGTCGAGGCAAGTCTCGTTCTCATTGTCGTTGTTCACGGCATTGTGCAGTGCGCGGGCTTCCAGAACGCAATCCTGTCTCTGCCTCCCATCTCATCATCCGTGTGCTGGGATTCCTAAGCCCACCATAGCTTCCAGCTCTGGGTGCTCAGGTCTGAGCAGCAAGTACTTTGTCCCCTGCGCCATCTCCCCACCCCAGCACACTCCTCTCTATAAAGTTGTATTTTAATTAACTTATAAAGCAAGCAGCTTCCAGATGACTTTTCTATGCCACCCCGCGCCCCCCAGAAAAGAACTCAGAAAAGAAGAGGAAGCTACTGTTATGTAGGATGAATACATTTGAAGATCTAATAAAAACATGTTGATCTTAATTAACAATATTGTATTACATACTAGCAATTTACCAAGAAATCAGAGCTTTTTTTTTTTTAGGTCTCACTCTAGCTCAGGCTGACCTGGAATTCACTATGTAGTCTCAGGGTGGCCTTGAGCGCACGGAAGTCCTCCTGCCTCCCGAGTGCAGGGATTAAACGTGTGAGCCACCACGCCAGGCTAGAAATCAGATTCTTTAACATTTCATTCATTTATTTATTTCTAAGGAAGAGAGAGAGAGAATGGGCACACTAGGGCCTCTAGCCGCTGCAAATGAACTCCAGATGCATGTGCCACTTTGTGTATGTGGCTTTATGTGGGTCCTGGGAATCAAACTTGGGTTGTTAGGTTTTGCAGGCAAGTGACTTAACCATTGAATCATCTCTCCAGCCTGCCTTTAATTTTTAATTCTAATATTTAAAACATGTATCCAAGCTGCCTTTACCTTGAAAATACTTGTTTAGACTGGCCAATATGTTTTACTGATGTCTTTTCCTTTCCTCTTTTTTTTTTTTTTCTTTTTTCGAGGTAGGGTCTCACTCTGGCTCAGGCTGACCTGGAATTAGTCTCAGGGTAGCCTTGAACTCACGGTGATCCTCCTACTTCTGCCTCCCAAGTGCTGGGATTAAAGGCATGCGCCAACACGCCCAGCTGTACTTATTTTCTTTTTAAAGATTTGTTTTATTTATTTGACAGAGAGAAAATGGAGTGAGAGGGAGAGAGAGAGAATGAGCACACCAGGGCCTCCAGCCACTGCAAATGAACTCCAAACACATGCGCCCCCTGGTGCATCTGGCTAACTTGGATCCTGGGGAATCAGACCTCTGGGTCCTTTGGCTTTGCAGGCAAGCACCTTAACCAGCTAAGCCATCCCTCCAGCCCTGCTCCTTACTTTTTATCCACCATCCCTTTCTCCTAGATTCATTTCTTTCTTGCACCTAAATCCCAATGCTTTTGAGTTTTAAAATAAAAAGGATGCATGGAATATATATATATATGAGAAAATGTTTTGTTAATAATTCTGGGAAATAGCTCTATAAAATAGTTCAGATTAATTGAGAAATGTTTCTAAAGTACTGATTGATGCGTATACCCATTTGTTGAGTTTGATAATTTGTCTGGTAAATGATTCAGAATGTTTGATAAAGTTGATTTATTTTCCCTTGTTAAACAACAGAATCATGTTATTATGTTTCACAGACTTTACTCTTACTGGAGGAATGTAGTTATATCAATGAGTAACATGTGTCCTCTCACAGCAAAACACACTTGGCAGTTGAAGACTCTTCTCTACTAAATCAATGCAGTGTTTTTATTGTAATGGTTTAAAGAATTCTATTTATTTATTTGAGAGAGACTGAGACAGCAAGAGGCAGATAGTGAGAATGGGTGCACCAGGACCTCTAGTCACTGCAAACGAACTCCAGATGCATGTGTCCCCATGTGCATCTGGCTTATATGAGACCTGGAGAATCGAACCTGGGTCCTTAGGCTTCATGGGCAAGCACCTTAACCACTAAGCAAGCTCTCCAGCCCTGGAATCCAGAGTTTTTAAATTAATGTAAGACATGAAAGTAGAAAGGGACTATTTGGGGGGAAGAAGGAGGCTAATGGAAGGGGATATGGGGAAGCAAGCAAGAGTAAAGGGAAGAAAAGATGACAGATATTTCCATTTTCTCTCATATGCAGAATCTGTCTATCTAGATAGCATCCATTCCGCCTACCTATCTATCAATTAGTCAGTCTGTCATCCATCTATACTCTATCTATCTATCTATTAATCAATCAATATATCAATCATCCATCTATCCATCTGGCAGATAGGAGATTCTGGGGCAGGAGGGTGATCAGTGATAGGGGAAAGGGGCGCAGTCACAGAGCACTTCATTCTTTCCAAGAGTTGGACTGAGGGAACAGTATGGAGCCCATACACACACACACACACACACACACACACACACACACACATATATATATATATATATATATATATATACATACATATATATATATATACATATATATATATATATATTTGACAGTTTCTATACTTAGCGACAACAAACCATGATATTTCCCTCCCCTCCCCCACTTTCCCCTTCACAGCTCTGCTCTCCATCACATCTCTCCCTCTCTCCATTAGTCTCTTTTAAGTTGATGATGTTATCTTTTTCTCCTTTTATGAGGTGTTGCCCTATGGAGCCTTCTTGTGATGGGGATGAAGTCACTATACTAGATCCTGCAAGATACAAAGCCACACACAGGTTTTCACAGCAGAGTAACCTGCTTGGGTTTCTCTTTCTGCCTTGCCTGGCATTTGCTGAGTTTATTTAGAGAAACCTGTTTATTTTATAAATGTCATTTTTTAAAAAATCTCTTTTTTTTCTTACATCGATTATTGAGGAAATATTATTTTTCTTTTTGCCTGGCCATATGCTCCATGTTGGATGGACTTCTTCAGAATTTAAACTGGCCAGTGTCCTCACTGCTCGCTAGGATGTAAGGGACTCAGCCAGATGGAGCCCCACAATACATGTTAAAAATACTTATTATCCTATAAGACCCCCATACACGGGGGCAAACACCTCATTACTGGAGCGGATGCAGTGAGGGGAATAAAAGCTGAAGCATTCATGGTGGCTGGAAGATGAGGAGGAGCACCTGGGCTGAGTGGATCCCCTGCTGTTTCTTCCCTTGAGCCCTGGCCGGAAAGCCCTTTCATATTCATGTGTACCTTGTTCCAAAAGTACCTAGTGATCTCCACATAGTGGGCCCAACTAGAGTCCAGTTTTCTTTACTATTGAGTAGGATGGGGAAAGGTATCACCTTGTTCCTCTGGGTTTAAGTGTCAATGTTCTCATACTCTGCTTACAATTGCTTTCCTATGGCACTCTAGCTAACTCCTCATTGCCCACAACCCAGAAACTGGTGCAGTCAATATTTATTGCATATAAAACTGAATCAAGGGCTGAAGAAATGGCTTAGCAGTTAAGTCCCTTGCTTGCAAAGCCAAAGGACCCAGGTTCGATTTCCCAGGACCCGTGTAAGCAAGATGCACAAGGTGGCGCATGCGTTTGTAGTGGCTGAAGGCCCTGGTGCACCCATTCTCTTTCTCTCTCTCTCTCTCTCTCTCTCTCTGACTGTTTCTCTCTCAAATAAAAATGCCAGGTGTGGTGGCACATGCCTTTAATCCCAGTGCTTGGGAGGCAGAGTTAGAGGATTGCTGAGAGTTCAAGGCCACCCTGAGACTACACAGTGAATTCCAGGTCAGTCTGGGCTAGAGTGAAACCCTACCTAGAAAAACCAAAATAAATAAATTAATTAAATAAAATAAAAGTGAATGAGGGCTGGAGAGATGGCTTAGTGGTTAAGCACTCGCCTGTGAAGCCTGAGGACCTGGGTTCAAGGCTTGATTCCCCAGAACCTATGTTAGCCAGATGCACAAGGGGGCGCACACGTGTGGAGTTCATTTGCAGTGACTGGAGGCCCTGCTGTGCCCATTCTCTCTCTCTCTCTCTCTCTCTCTCTCTCTCTGTTGCTCTCAACTAATTGAATAAAAATGAACAACAAAAAATTTTTAAGTGAATGAAAACTTTTCTTTTTGAAATCAAAGTGCTATTAGCTTGTAGTCCAAAAAGACTTTTAAGCACCAAGCTGTTCTCTCAATGTTTATGTAAAAAGTTAACTTTCTTAGTGTTTATGCATCTTTAATAGCTAGCTACTGCTTTAAGGTCATGTTATTTGAGTATCAATATATCCTAGTTATTATCATGCTGTGTGTCTTTTAACATTTTGTTATTCTTTGTTCCCAGCGTTTTAAGAACTTTCAGAATTATGCCATTGCTTTTGGCACTGTTTAAAAGAACGTCAACGTGACGTTTGAAAGCTCAGGTCGCCGGCGAAGAACCTCGGGCTCCCCACATTGTGAGCATCTTGTTTGTGTGTCATTTTGTTTTGTTGTGGTGGGTTTGTTTTTAGTTTTACGAGTTAGTGATTATGTGGCCCAGGCTGGCATCCATCCCTAGAGTCCTGGGACTACAGGCATGTTTCACCATGCCTGGAGAGCATGCTGGTTTTAAATAGCTGTTATTTAAACAGCAGTCAATCATGAAAAGAGTAAAATGCCAGTGGGGTCAAATCATTCAGGGTTCCCACATCCTGAATTGATATACCTTCAATTTCAGTGTTCTTTTTGTCTACTTTAAAGCTGTGGCAGAAGTTCTGAAGAACAAGATTGTTCACATTTAGCATTAAGTATCTGTGTTTCTTTGTTGCTTTTTCTTCTTTATTTTTTTTTAAATATTTATTTTTGGTTTTTCGAGGTAGGGTCTCACTCTGGCACAGGCTGACCTGGAATTCACTCTGTATTCTCAGGGTGGCCTCAAACTCATGGTGGTCATCCTACCTCGTCATCCAGAGTGCTGGGATTAAAGGCATGCGCCACCACACCGGGCTTTTCTTTATTTTTGATGAAACATTTATTTTATTTATTTATTACAGAGTGAATGGGAGCCTCAGGGCCTCTAGTCACTGCAGACGAACTCCAGATGTATGGGTCATCTTGTGCATCTGGCTTATGTGGGACCTGGAGAATCGAACCTGGATCCTTAAACCTTAACTGTTAAGCCATCTCTCCAGTCCCCCCTTTTTTTTTCTTTATTGGCAAGAGGGTCTCATGTAACTCAGACTTTTTTTTTTTTTTTTTTGAGGTAAGGTCTCATTCTAACTCAGGCCTGGAATTCACTCTGTAGTTTCAGGGTGGTCTTGAACTCATGATGATCCTCCTACCTCTACCTCCTGAGTGCTGGGATTAAAGGTGTGTGTCACCATGCCTGGCTTCATGTTTGTTTGTTTGTTTTTTTTCTTCTATGTCCTTTGGACCTCTCTCTTTCCACCTCCTTCTTCAGGGTTGAATCTGACCACTTCCCACCCTGATAAAGTTATTTAGTTCCCATCTGATTAGGCCAAATGGAGCCCTCACTGGGCACCAAGTTTTTTCTTTGTCTTCCACCTAATTGCTCAGATGCCACCTTCATCCACCTCTGTCAAAACCCTTCATGGGTCACCCCCCTTTATTCCTAGCGTCCAGGCTACTAGCTCCTCTCCACCTTGGTGGTGATGTTTTATTGAGGTAGGGTCTTACTGTAATCTAGGCTGACCTGGAACTCGCTCTGTAGTCTAGGCCGGCTTCAAACTCACAGCACTCCTACCTCTGCCTCCTAAATGCTAGGATTAAAGGTGTGTGTCACTAGGCTGGGCTGGTGGAGGTTGTTTTGAGACAGGGTCTCACTCTGTAGTCCAGGCTGGCCTGGAACATGCAATTCCCCCTGCCTCAGCCTCTCTAGAGCTGGGATAACAGGTCTGAGCCACCAAGCCCAGCTACCTGACCCTTTACTATCCACTCTCACAAGAACATATGCTCAGGTTGAAAATGGGGCTCAGGTAGGAGAGCACTTGCCCGGCACATATAAAGCCCTTAGTTTGATCCCAGCACCACTTAAACCAGGTGTGGTGGTAATTCCAGTACTGGAAACAGGCAGAAAGATCATGAATTCAAGGTCATCCTTGGCTATATAGCGAGCTTGAGGCCACCCTGGGATGCTGCCTTAAATATAATAAGGGCTGGAGAGATAGCTTAGCGGTTAAGGCTCTTGCCTGTGAACCCTAAGGACCCAGGTTCAATTCTCCAGATCCCACATAAAGTTCGTTTGCAGTGGCTAGAGGCCCTGGTGTGCCCATCTTCTCTCTAATAAATAAGCCTGGATGTGGTATCCAGCGAGTATACTGAAAGATACGATGGCTGAAGTCTTGGGAGTCAGTTAGAGCTGAGGGTTGGTGGTCTCACAGCAGAGGGGAGGCCTTTCAGACACAAAACAACCACCATAAAGATTTAATTAAAAATCACAGTGTCTCAGCTAGGCCACCACCCATGAAAGCAACCCAAGTCCAGAGATCCTCCAGGGCCTTCTAGTGGGCTCAGCCTTGAGGAGCAAGAAGTCTGGGATACATTCACTGGCCCTCCACTTTCCTGGAAACTGGTGTGGCTCAGGGGCTTGCTGGGGCGGGAGGTTCAGTGGGTGCTGCCGTGGGTTCCCTCTGCACCAGCTCTGGTTCGTCCTCCCCATGCTGGGGCGCATGGACCAGAACCTTGTCCAAGATGCCAAACTCCTGGGCCTCCATGGGGCTCATGTAGCGGTCCCTCTCCATGGCTGACTCGATCACCTGCAGGCTCTGCTTCGTGTGTTTGGCATAGATGTTGTAAAGTTGCTTCTTGAGTTTTATGATCTCGTCTGCCTGGATGGCGATGTCTGTGGCTTGGCCCCGGGCGCCCCCAGAGGGCTGGTGGATCATGACACGGGAATTGGGGAGGGAGTGACGCATGCCAGGGCTGCCAGCGGCTAGAAGCAGGGAGCCCATGCTGGCAGCCTGGGCCACGCACCACGTACAGATGGGGTTCAGGATGTACTGCATTGTGTCATAGATGGCCAGGCCTGAGGTCACCACACCACCTGGGCTGTTGATATACATGTGGATGGGCTTCTTGTTACTCTCGGACTGCAGGAGGAGTAGCTATCATAGATCGGACCCATGACGCACACGATGCGCTCCTGCAGCAGCCGCGAATAGATGTCGTAGGCACGTTCGCCACGACCCTGCAGGGAGAGCTTCTTCTTTGTTTTATAAAAATTTTCATGATTGATTCTCAGGATGTCTTTTTTGTTTGTTTGTTTTTTTACGAGGTAGGGCCGGGCCCACTCTAGCCCAGGCTGACCTGGAATTCAATATATAGTCTCAGAGGGCGTTGAACTCACTGTGATCCTCCTACCTCTGCTTTCCCGAGTGCTAGCATTAAAGGCATGCACCACCACGCCCGGCTAGGATGTCATTTTTTCAGAATTTCTATTTAATTATTATTTTTTTGAGAGAGAGAGATAGAAAGAAGCAGGGAGAAAGATAGCAAGTAGGGCATGCTAGGGCCTCCCACCACTGCAGACGAACTCCACAGGCATGTACCCCTTTGTGCATGTGGCTTTACATGGGTACTGGGAAATTAAACTCAGGCCATCAGGCTTTACAAGAAGTACCCTAAACTGCTGATCCATCTCTCCAGCCCATCAGGATGCCTTTGACTGCAGCAGAAGTTGGATATGTTTTGCTTCATAAAACACCACCCGTGTTAAGAGTGTATTCGTTTCCTTTTTCATTGCTGTGACATAATACCTGACACTCATCAGGAAGACTCAAGGACGAAAGGGTTTATTACGGCTCATGGCTGAAGAAGGCACACAGTCCATCATGATTCCAAACCCAGTCAAGCGAGCAGTGAAGAGTAACCACCAGTCACACGTCTAAGCAGTGTGAAGGGAAGGGCAGTTTCTCTGAAGTTTCGTAATTAGATGATGAGCAAAATAAGAAGCTGTCAGTGGGGTTTGGCACAAAACTGGACTACTCTGCTGACACCTCCCTTCCTCTCTCCTTCCCTCTTCATCCCTCCCTTCCTCCACCATCCCTTCCTCCTTCCTTCCCTCCCTCCCTCCCTTCCCTTTTCCCTGCACAAGAATGCTGATCATTATGAGTTTCCCACTGTTTTGGATCATCCAGTCATCTAACAATCATGTCATTCCATCTTCAGTTTCAAGTCACTTTCTCAGCAAGGTAAGAAAGTTAATCCAAATAGGCTACCTAGTCACTCTCTTTAATGTCACCTAACTTTAACTCTGCTTAGCCCTGATTGCTTACTATTTAATAGTTCTCTTGTTTGTTTCTTCTGGTTATTCTCATAGAATGATATCTAGTATTTTAAAAAGAACTAGGAATATATTATGGTCTCATTGATGCTTACATTGAAAATGTACCATAATTTTAAGCATTCAAGAAATTAGTATCTTTTTAAATTTCTAGAATATATAAATATATATTTGTATATTAATACGTAAGATTATATAAACATATATATTTCAAGGAGAGAGCAAGAGAGAATGAGTGGATGCACCAGGGCTTCTTGCTGCTGCAAACAGATTCCAGATGCATGTGCCACCTTGTGCATCTGGCTATCTGACTTTGCATGGATACTAGGGAATTAGACCTGGGACAGAAGGTTTGCAAGCAAGTACCTTTAAACACTTAGCCATCTCTATAGCCCCATTTTAGATTTTTTATTTTAACTTACTAAAGAGTCTTATTTAGAAAGACCATGAGCTTCTTTAAACATACACACACTGTAATGCTGTGAATTGAACCGAGGGTGTGGCACATGTTAGGTACATGTGGTAGCACTGAGCTATACACCTTAAGATGTTCTTGCTTTCCTACCATTTTCTTTTTATTGTGTGCGTCTGTACATATGTATATGTGTATGCATGTGTGCACACACATGTGGAGTTCAGAAGACACTCTTAGGGTTCCATGCCAGTCTTTACCTCCCACCTTGGTTGAGATGAATGAACGCCATTTATCTTGTGAGTTTGAGATTCTCTTGAGTCTACCTCCCATTTCTTTTTTGTTTTCTTTTTTGGTTTTTTGAGGTAGGCTTTCACTCTAACCCAGGCTGACCTGGAATTCACTGTGTAGTCTCAGGACGGCCTTGAACTCACGGCAATCCTCCTGCCTCTGCCTCCCGAGTGCTGGGATTAAAGGCGTGTGCCACCACGCCTGGCTTCTGCCTCCCGTTTCTGAAGGTGTGTTAGAGTT
Organism: Dipus sagitta; assembly: GCA_036346955.1. Lineage (NCBI taxonomy): Eukaryota > Metazoa > Chordata > Mammalia > Rodentia > Dipodidae > Dipus > Dipus sagitta. The sequence continues at coordinate 9,786,306 of CM070789.1, read as the reverse complement.
CCAGATGCACGTACTGCTTATGTACAGCTTTACATGGGCTCTGATAATCCAAGCCAATGCCAGGCTTGTAGTAACCACTGAGCACTCTCCCAAGCCTCACCCTAGGCATTCAAAATACAAAGAAAATCAGGACAAGTGGGCTAGCTTTCCTGAAACAATTCTTACTCAGGATCCAACTCGATTGTTGTTTTTTTTTCTGTGCAATTGCTATATTTTTCCCCCAATAAAACGTTGAAGAAAGCCAAGTTAAATTCAAACCAGGAAGACACATTTACTTCTCACAAACAGGTTCACATCCTCCCAAGTAGGAAGAGACCAGGAAGTTGCTCAGGAGGCCACGGCCCCGAAGAAAAGTGAAGTGAAAACAAGAATTCCCAGAGCAGAAGCTACAACCCTTCCTTTTCCACGTGCTCTGAGGACAGAATCTCCTCTGGTAAGCTCTCGCGTCACTGCCAAAGAATCTGGGGGACACGGTCACAATAGACCCGATGACCACGTGCATGCGCATCGTCCATCTACACATGTCCAGGGGCCTTGCCCAACATGACTACCATGCCCTTGATGTCTGTGGCCTTGAAGCTGCTTTGTCTCCTAGGTTCCATTTCCTGCCTCTGCATGCAAAGACCAGAACTGAACAGGGAAAATTGTTCTTTCTGCTTTCTTTACTGTATATTCTCCTTAGCTCAGATATCCGCTTCTGCTGTCATTAATTGCTTCCTGCCTATGTCTTTCCTTGGACTGTAAGACCCTCCCTAGAGAACTGAGTGATAACAATGGAATGCTTTATTCACTAGAATTAGCACCGGCCTTATTTTGGGTTGCTTGTTTTGTTTAACCAAACTGGAAGGGACCACTTTTTAGCTTGTTGTTTCAGGAAGCTTCTATATGGAGGATGTAACATAAACAGAAGCTATCTTACACTCCTCTTACGATCTTTCATGCATTGGGTGTGGTGCTGAGAAATCACCCCTGGTTGGGACTCTTCTCTTCCCAGCATATTTTGAATTTCTACTGCTAGGTCAGAAGTGAAGATGGATTGGAGGAGTTGATTGTGATACATAAACATCAGGAATGTTTATCGTTTCCTGTGGTACTTGCCAGTTTGTTTTGTTGCTAATATCATAAGCAAGGATGTTTAGTTACTAGCATTTCTGCAGCCCCCGAAGATGGCACACAGTGACGGGCAGAACGTGCTTTCTCCTTGGAATTGCAGAGCCCCAGAGGCTTCCACTGATAACCACCCACCTTGAGAGATGCTATTCATTATGAGCTAGCTTTCCAGAAGTCTAGTTATGGGAAACTAATTACCTGTCACATTTAAACTACATGTCTACTCATTCCTAATGAACGCTTCAAGTAGTTGTTTTGTCCCGGGTCAGCTGTGTTTAGCTGATTTATTTATTCCCCATATGCCAGGGTTGGACGCAGAACTAGTGCATGCCGGTGTTCTGAGCTATGCCTCCACTCTCATTTCCTTTTCTTTCTTTCTATTTTTTTTTTTTTTTTTTTTTTTTGTGGTGGTCACATGTAGCCTAGGCTGAGCTCATATTCCTGATCCTCCTGGTTCCAACTCCCAAATGGAGGGATTACAGGTGTTAATTACGGGCTCAGTCTGGTGAGTGTGTGTGTGTACTTATGAGGGTTATAGCCATGGCAAGTGTGTGGAGGTCAGAGGGCACCCTTGGGGCACTGATACTCTTCTTCCACTTTGTTTGAGACAGGATCTCTCGCTCTCTTTTTAAACCTTTCCTTTTTTTTCTTTCCTGTTCTCTTTTCCTTTTTGTTTGAAAAAATTATTTATTTATTTGCAAGTAGAGCGATAGAGAGGAGACAGACAGAGAGAAAATGGGTGTGCCAGGGCCTCCAGCCACTGCAAACAAACTCTACCTGCATGCACCTCCTTGTGCGTCAGGCTCATGTGGGTCATGGGGAATTAAACCTGGGTCCTCTGGCTTCACAGCCAAGCACCTTAACCACTAAGCCATCTCCCCAGCCCCAAGACAGGGTCTCTGTAGTTGTTTGCTGGACACCAGACTATGTGGCCTTAGCAACTTTGGGATTTTCTTGATGGCCTCCCATTGTTGTAGGTGAGATGCAAATGCTACTTGTGTCTTGTTTCATGTGGACTCTAGAGCAGCAAGCACTTGTAGCCATTGAGCCGTCTCCCTGGGTTTCCTTTTTGTTCATTATTTCTTTTGAATATTTATTGATTTATGAGAGAGAGCTAGATAGAGATGTAGAAAGAGAATGGATGTACCAGGGCCCAAATTATAGAGCTTTGACTAACAAAGATTTTGACTTAACTCATTGTTAGATGATTTACAGTTACAATGGAAGATGGATGAGAAATGTATTTAGTGTATCAAGTGTTAAAATGTAAGTATTATTGCATATGATTCTGTGCAGATGTCGGGTTTGAAATAGAAATATTAAGAGGCATGTTTTTATTTCATTTATTTTTATTTGGTTTTCTGAGGTAGGGTCTCGTTCTAGCTCAGGCTGACTTTAGAATTCACTATGTAGTCTCAGGGTGGCTTTACACTCACGGTGATCCTCCTACCTGTACCTCCCAAGTGTTGGGATTAAAGGCGTGCGCACCCATGTCTAGCTAAGAGACAAGTTTTTAGATTAAGAATGGGATAAGGCTGGAGAGATGGCGTAGCAGTAAAGGCATTTGCCTGCCTGCAAAGCTAAAGGACCTCAGTTCGATTCCCCAGGACCCACATAAACCAGATGCACAAGGTGGCCCATGCATCTGGAGTTTGTTTGCAGTGGCTGGTGGCCCTGGTGCGCCTATTCTCTCTCTCTTTCTGCTTCTTTCTCTCTTACTTTCTTAAATAAATAAATAAATAAATAAATAAATAAATAAATAAATAAGTAAATAAAAGAATGGGATAAACACTGGGCTGGAGAGGTAGCTCAACAGTTAAGTCGCTTGCCTGTGAAACCTAAGAACTCATGTTCAAATCTCCAGGTCCTATGTAAGCCCTTATGCACAGCGACACAAGCATGTAATATCACACATGCATACAAGGGGGACCACGCGTCTGGAGTTTGCAGTGGCCAAAGGCCCTGGCATACCCATTCCCTCCTCCCCCATAGCAGTAAAAAAAATTAACAAAAAGAGAATGGGATAAACACCACTGCTGTGTCTCAAAGGATGCTTCTTATAGAATTAATAGAATTAGTACAACATTTTTGTCTGCTCACCAGATAGAAGCTTCTCAAGGGACAATGTGTGTGTGTGTGTGCGTGTGTGTGTGTGTACAATGTCCAAAGAGGCCCTATTGCTTGCTGTGTTGGCACACAGGAAGCTCACCAGACCGTTCAGTGACATTATAGCTTTTTTAAGTTGCAAAGTAGAGCATTTATTATGGTGAAACTGGAATAGTAAAAGAAATGCTGCTTCACATCAGTACGTCAGGAGATGTGGCCCCAGGTCCATGCATCTCCCTGAACTGAGGAAAGAGCCATCAGTTCTCTATTTAATTAGTTAGATCTCGGCTCCTGGGGACCTTGATTGTGTGGTGTTATTGTACGTGGGGAATTAGCCTCCTATTAATCATATTCATAATGTCTCTTCAGTTGTAGTCTTTCAAGGGTTTTGAATGCTTTTCAGTAGCCACAAACTCAATAGATGATGGTAATAAGGACAAGTAGCTACAAGTACAAGAGCAGTCATTGAACGACACCACTGAGGTTCTAATATGTAACTACAGATGTCTATGGAAAGAATATATGTGGAAGAAGAAAGGGTTTCTCAGGTGTGGAGGGGGATAAGAGGATTACAGGGGGCGAATACAATCAAAACACATTATAGGGCTGGGGAGGTGGCTTAGCACTTAAGACACTTGATTGTGAAGCCTGAGGACCTAGGTTAGATTCCCCAGTACACACGTAACTCACACACAGTCTTGTTGCAGGTTTGTTCTGGTCTTATGACTTTATTATAATCAGAGAGACAGAATTCAGGGACAGACACCGTGTGACATCTTATCAAATATCCCACTTCGTGGAGAATGTGTTAGGTGTGTACAGGAATCTCTTCCTTTATTTGTATGTAAATTCATGTCTGTTTAATCCATAATCTGTTCTGACCAAATAACCACAAACTCTTTAAACAACTATAATTCACAACTTATGAATTCAGCTAATTAAAGCTTCCATCTATGTAAAAATAGTTCATAAGTTTAACACAACCAATTTCCTTAAGTGCTATGAAGTCTTTAACACTATACATTAAGTGTCCATAATTTTTACATTTCTTTCATTGTGAGTATTCCAAAATCAGCTTTTTAAAGAATCTGATGTAGTGGTGGAGGTTGATCCCACGGCTTGTTCATGTGGCAAGCATGCTGCCTCTGAGCACGTCCTCAGCCCTGCTGCGCGTCCTCTGCCGCAAAGCAGAGTCGGATTCCGTTCCTCTCTTCTCACTCGTTCGAGCTCTTATCAGAGTAGTTTTCATGGTAGATACTTCCTGGAGCTTAAAGAAGAGAGAACTCCTTCTGATTTACATTATATTTCTGTGAGTTTTCACTCCTTTCTTCCTTTCTTTCTTCTCCCTTTCTTTCTTTCTTTCTTTCTTTCTTTCTTTCTTTCTTTCTTTCTTTCTTTCTTTCTTTCTTTCTTTCTTTTTAAGGTAGGGTCTCACTCTAGCCCAGGCTGACTTGGAATTTACTACATAGTCTCAGGCTGGTCTTGAACTCACAGTATCCTCCTACTTTTGGCTCCCAAGTGCTGGGATTAGAGGCTTGCACCACGACACCCAGCTTTTTGTGAATTTTCTGTGTACTTGCCAACAAGGACCTAAATGTTATACTTTCAGAAATGAACAATGTCACCTGAGATTAAAGAGTCATTTCAGAGTAGATTCAGTTTACTACCATACTGTTACGCAAGGTAAAGGGTACTAGTTGCTCAATATTTAAAGTATAATGATGAATTACATAATAGAATTATGGCATTATTATCCAAGTATTTGAAGTATAATTATGTTTGTATAAATCCTTAATCCTACTTTCTTTTTATCACTCCTTCTTCACTTATTCCTATAATTTTTATTTTTATTTTGTTTCTTTTTCTCTATTTACTTGAGAGAGAGAAAGAGGTAGAGAGGGAAAACGAACTCCAGATGCATGTACCACCTTGTGCATCTGGCTTTACATGGGTACTGGGGAATCTAACCTGGGTCCTTTCACTTTGCAGGCAAGTGCCTTAACCACTAAGCCATCTCTCCAGCCCCAAAGAGGTTATTTCTTATGGGAGGAAGGTATGCGATATTGTACTGTTCAATTGTTAACATGTAGTTTTGTGGCTAACTTCATGCGCACCTTCATGTGACTTCTACATTGATTTCCACGCTGTTTCACCTAAACATCTGTGGGGAAAACAGTGGTCCAATTCCACAGAATATGAGAACTGCCATGGGGACACTCATGACGAGAACATTTAGACAAGTTTGTTTTCTCAGAGACACAGCGATGCTTCCTGTACCAGCACTAAGGGAGGATGATTGACAACGTTTCTGCAGTGAGGGGACTTTAGTGCTTGGTTTCATTATGTGAGGGAAATAATTCAACTTACCGTGAAATCACACTTGGCTCTCAACTGACTTTGTTTTGCTTTATAGCTACAGCCATGGGAAACATATTCTGCATAACAAACACAAAAAGTCTCATGTAGTCTCTACTTCAATCATGCTAGATTCTCCTTTATATATTTTAGTTATGTATTTGAGAGAAAGAGGCAGAGAGAATGAGAGAGAGGGAGGGAAGGAGGGAGAAAATAGGCGTGCCAGAGTCTCCAGCCACTGCAAATGAATTCTTGATTCATATGCCACCTTATGCATCTGGCTTACGTGGGTCCTGGGGAATCGAACCGGGGTTCTTTGGCTTTGCAGGCAGATGCCTTAACTGCTAAGCCGTCTCTCCAGCCCCTTGAATCTGTTTTCATCCTCTCTTCCCTCTTCAGCTCTGTTTATCTGCCTGCCTCCTCTTCTTCCTCATCTTCTTCTCTTTCTCCTCGCACTATACTTTCTTTTCATGACTGTGTATTGCTGTGTGTGTGTGTGTGTGTGTGTGTGTGTGTTGGGGGGAGGAGAGAATTGCTCCATTGTTGTTGGTTGTTCTCTTCATTCTGCTTCCTACAGCTGTTTTATCTTTCCATCGTTTCTCTTTACGGGTCTATATGGAAAGAGTTAATCACATATATGATCAAACCTTCTATGGTGAAATGACTGACTGTCCTCCACTGGTAGAAACAGGGCTGTAGTGAGATCTAAGACAGGTACACTGGCATGATTAAAACTACAAAGAGAGAGAGAGAGAGAGAGAGACAGAGAGAGAGAGAGGATCTTCACAATATTAGATTTTAATTTGTTTTGAAACTTACTTTTTTTTTAGTTTGGTTTTTTGAGGTAGGGTCTCACTCTAGCCCAGGCTGACCTGGAATTCACCATATGGTCTCAGGGTGGCCTCAAACTCATGGTGCTCCTCCTACCTCTCCTTTCCTAGTGCTGGGATTAAAGGCCTGTGCCATCCTGCCCAACTTCAAACTTATTTCTATTCTTATTTTACATATGGCAAAATTAAAACTGTTTGGGTGAAGTTCTGAGTTGTGAAATATTCATAGTCATACAGCCATCATTGCAACTAGAATTCGGAGAAGTCTCATCACCCAGAAAGGATTTGCTGTGACATCATTTTCTCATCAGTCTGCATATAGTCTCTGCACCTGGCGACCACTGATGTAGATGATGAAATTCTGCTTTCTCCACAGTGTCACGTGTCTGGAATTGTACAGCAGGCCGCCCATTGAATCGATGGCTTTGCCCACTTGCGATGATGTATTTCAAGTTCAGTCTCACTCGGCACCAATAATACTTTTTTTTTTTGTAAATTGCTGAGTCACACTCCTTCTTATGGATGTACCAGAATTTATTTATCATTCACCAGTTAAAGAATATTTCAGTTATTTCCAGACTTAGCAATTATATATTAAGCTTCTCTAAACATCTGCGTTCAGGTTTTGTGTGAACACACATCTTTATTTCTTTTGGATAAATAATGGAGAATGGGATTGCTAAGTCATCAGTGAGTAATGCCTCGCTCTACTGCCAAAGTGCTTCCCTCCCCTAAGGGTCATCTCGGGTTCCTGTCAGCTGATGGACGAGGGTCCACTTTGTTTTGCATGACCACAAACATTTCACATTGCTCATGGCTTTTAATTAATGAATGAAGTTTTTCTAATAGATGTTTAGTGGCACCTCTCTGTAGTTTTAAATAATTATTAATGAGTTCTGATGATGTTCATGTAGCATGTGATTATTTTCCGTTTGTATCTCTATTTTGTAAGAATCTTTATGGAAATCTTTTCTATGTTTTATATTTATTGATTCACTTTTCAGTTCTTTTTATTTTTTTTTAGAGAAGGGGGGGAAAGAAAAAGAATTGACACTCCAAGACCTCCGCCACTACAGTCGAACTCTAGATGCTTGTGCCACCTTGTGCCCATGTGCGACCTTGTGCGCTTGTGTCACTTTATTTTTGTGTCTGGCTTATGTGGGACCTGGAGTGTCAAACCTGGGTCCTTAGACTTTGCAGGCAAGCGCCTTAACTGCTAAGCCATCTCTCCAGCCCGCTACTGAGAGTTTTGCTAAAGATTGCCTTAAAGCTACACATCAAAGGCAGATGAAAGGTGATAGAAGCCTTGCTGATCATGTGAACTTCCCTCTCAGACTTCAGAGCAGTACTGACACACAGCATTTGCTGGAGATGGCACATTTATGTGGCTAAAACACAGGCTTCAACATGACTGGGAGTTAAACCTCTGAGAGTGTCTGTGAGGGCATTTCCACACAGGTTTAACTGAAGAAGTAAGACCCATCATGAGCGTGGGCAGCGCCATGCTATGGGCTGGGGTTCCTGATGAATACAAAGGGCAGAGTGAGCTGAAGACCAGCTTTCATGGTTCCCTGATCCAAGGAGATGAGACTGGGTGTAGTGTGACCAGCTCCGCCAGCTGCCACATTTTCCTGGTCAAGATGCATCGCAAGCCACAATAAAACCCGTCCTTCATGGAGATGGTATTGAAAGGTATTTTATCACATCAGCAAGAACAGTGACTAATACAGTACTTGCCAATAATTTATCCCTGGAACTTCAAAAAGGAAAATCATGGAAAATTCCACAGCTTACTTGAAATGATCTGTGCCTAAGCCTTTTGCTACTATAGCTAATGCAATTCATGTAACTTGCCACGGGACCCCACATTTGCTGTGCATTACATTGACTGTTGCCTCAGTGTATTCAGAGAGGGTTCAGAGCGATGGGCTCGATGAGCACAGGCGTGTGGCAATGACTCCTCTGAGCCTTGACCTTGTGATAAGGAAGGACCTGTTCATCCCGATAAGCACCAGGAGAGGGACTGGCAGCCAGTGTGGAAAGACAGTGAAACAGTGATGTTACTAAACCGATGCAGGAGAAGGTCTCTGCATGGGCTTTGTCATGTTGTTTTCAGTACAATATGATAGAGACAGTACCCAGGTAGAGTGGAGACCAGAGTCACACCTTTACAGGAAAACTGTGAGTGGTCTAAGCTATGGCAAGATGCCACCAGTAGGCATCTTCTATATATTGGTTCCATCATATGTATATCACTGCAAATTTAAAAGACATTTATATCTTCCATGGTATGAATGGTTGAGTTATGGCAGATTGGTAATCATTTACAGAGGAGCAGACCTGGTAGCAGCTGTATTTTATTTTATTTTATTTTATTTTATATTTTTGAGACAAGTCCAACAGACTCTTTTTTTAATGTGTGAGAGAAAGAGAGTGAGAGAGAGAGAGAATTGCACCAGGACCTCCAACCACTACACTCGAACTCCAGATGCATGTGCGACCTTGTGCATTTGTGACACCTTGTGCGTCTGGCTTACATGGGACCTGGAGAGTTGAACATGGGTACTTAGGTTTTGCAAGCAAGCGCCTTAACTGCTAAGCTATCTCTGCAGCTCAGGAACTGGCTTTCTAGCAAGATCTCCAGGTGAGTGTTGTGCACATATAGTGCGAGAAGCATCAGTGTAGGTGTTTATGGGGCTAGAGAAATGGGTCTGCAGTTGAAGTGCTTACAAACCTGCTGGCCCAGGTTTGGGTCTCCCAGGCCCCCATGGAAAGCCAGAGGCACCAAGTGGCGCCTACATCTGCCGTTCCTTTGCAGTGTTGACTCTTGTCATGACACAGACTTGCCTCGCTTTCTGTTGATACAGATGAAGGGAGACTAAGGTGCTGGATGTAGGACTGACATTTTCAAATACATCACATTACACAGATACAAATTTTAAGAAGCCATTTACTGGAACCAGCAAGTAAATTTTTATCATTCTATTGGTAGGCAGCCAGGTAGCAATCTTAGTCAGAGCGGGCTCACTGACTTCCTCATTCTGGCTCCTCTGGCCACACTCCCCTCACATTTTCTATTATATTTATGGTGAATTTTTCTTCGTTTTTCATTCTCTTACATTTCCTACTGATTCTACTTGTAAGTGGTCACAAAATCCTCTACCCGACAAGATCTTTGGGACTCTCAAAGGTAATTGACTTTAGAAGAGAGAAATATGTGGTCCAGAAAAATTATGACTTCATGGTCCATTATGGATGGAATATCCATGAGAATGGCATATTGTTTGTTTTTAATTTAATTAATTAATTTTCAAGCAGACAGACAGACAGACACACACACACACACACACACACACACACACACACACACAGAATGGCTGTGCCAGGGTCTACAGCCACTGCAAATGAACTCCAAATGCATGTGCCACTTTGCGCATCTGGCTTTATGTGGTTATCGAGGAATCAAACGTGGGTCGTTAGGCCTTGCAGGCAAGCTCCTTAACCACTGAGCCATCTCTCCACATAATTTTTTTGTTGTTTTGATTTTCGATGTAGGGTCTTGCTCTAGCTCAGGCTGACCTGGGATTCACTATGTAGTCTCAGGGTGGCCTCAAACTCACGGCGATCCTCTTAACTCTGCCTCCCTAATGCTGGTATTAAAGGCGTGAGCCACAACGTCCGGCCATATCAGGTTTTTTTTCTTTTTTCATAACTGTAGCCAAATACCTGACAAGGTTCAACTTAAGGGAGGGAGGGGTTTTGTTATTTATTTATTTATTTATTTTTGGGGGCTCATGCTTAGTAGTACAGTCCATTACAGAGGGAAAGGCATAGCAGTGGGTGCGTGAGGTGGCTGGCTTACATCTGGACAAGTTCAGAAGGAGAGAGAGAGAAAGAGGCATAATGTGATCAGCTCTCTTACTCTTTTTGTCCTTTGTATTCATGGGACTCCAGCTCATGGGACAGTGATGCCACATTTATGGCAGGTCTTATGCCCTCGAATAGTGCTTTCTGGAAACGCCCAGAGAGACACACCACAAAGTATACTTCTCTAATGCCCTAGGTGTCCTAGGCAAGCATCTTAACCGCTAAGCTGTCTCTCCAGCCCTATGTCACATTTTTGACAAATTAGTACTTGTTATTCATGTTATTAAGATTGCACATTTAGGGCTGGAGAGATTGCTTAGTGGTTAGGACACTTGCCTGCAATGCCTAAGGACTCATGTTTGACTTTCCAAGTCCCACATAAGCCAGACGTACGTTCGGTGTGTAATGTCGCACATGTGCACAAGGGGGTGGATGTGCCTGGAGTTCAACTGCAGAAGCCAGAGGTCCTGGCACACCAATTCTCTCTCTCCTCTCTGTCTTTCTCTCTCTCTCTCTGTCTTGCATAAAAAAGGGCCAGTTTTATGGGCTTGCCTAAAAAAAGTATTTCTTTTCCTGTATAACTTTTTGTCTCACCTGGAGTTAATTTTTGTATCATCTTCATATTGCTTATTTATTTATTTATTCACTTATTTTTTGGTTTTTCGAGGTAGGGTCTCACTATAGCCTAGGTTGACCTAGAATTCACAATGTAATCTCAGGGTGGCCTCAAACTCACAGCAATCCTCCCACCTCTGCCTCCCAAATGCTGGGATTAAAGGCCTATGCCACCATGCTCAGCCTCATATTGTTTAGTTTTAGCCTTAATCTACCTAACACAGACATGCGCATTTAACTTATGAGTCATTGGCTCACTATATTGCTGAGCCTGGCCTCAAACTCATGATCCTCTGCCTCAGCGTCTCAAGTGGTGGAACTTCCAGATGTGTTCCACCACACCCAGCCCAAGCACCCATTCTTAACATCCTCAGACATTCGGGTGGTCTCTCAGTTCTGTTTTCTTCTGTAAGAATTCCTTCTTCAAAGCCGGGCGTGGTGGCACAGTCCTTTAATCCCAGGCAGAGGTAGGAGGATCACCATGAGGTTAAGGCCACCCTGAGACTACAGAGTGAATTGCAGATCAGCCTGGGCTTGAGTGAGACCCTACTCTGAAAAGAAACAAAAAATAACACCAACAAAACACACACACGCACGAAAGGATTCCTTTCTCAGATTCTCTATCTTCTAAATATTGATTTGCTTGCTCCCCTCTTTACTGGCCTGTGTCCCTTAGGCTTTGTAGACAAGTGCCTTAACCACTAAGCCATCTATCTCCCTAGCCCCTATTTAATCTTTATTTTAAATAAAAATTTATTTATTTATTTATTTATTTATTTATTTATTTATTGGAGAGAGAGAGAGACACAGAGAAAGACAGAGAAAATGGATGTGCCAGGGCCTCGAGCCACTGCAACAAATGAACTCCAGACACATGCACCACCTTGTGTGGGTACTAGGGCACTGAACCTGGGTCCTTAGGCTTTGCAGGCAAATGCCATAACTGCTGAGGCATCTCCCCAGCCCCTATTTAATCTTTTGACATTAGTTATTTATTTACATATTTATTAATTTTTTTTGAGAGAGAGAGAAAGAGGGGGAGAGAGAGAGAGAGGGAGGCAGAGAGAGAGAATGAACATGCCAGGGCCTTTCAGCCAGTGAAGGAATGCCAGACACACGGGCCCCCTTGTGCATATGTGTGACATTGCACGTTTGTGTCACTTGCATCTGACTTCTTGGGACCTGTAGATTCTAACATGTGTTCTTAGGCTTTGCAGGCAAGTGCTTTAACCACTAAGTCATCTGTGCAGCCCTATTTAATTTTTTAATAAAAGACTTTCATCAATCCTTGACTTCACATAGGCTGGTTGTAATGATTGGGTCTATTTCTGGTGAGTGCTCCCGTTTTGCTCTTTCCAAGGATTCACTTCCATAGTGGCTCCATCTCTTCCACCTGCTTCTGCTACAAGTCACATTGCAAAAGCTCAGGTCAAGTTTACTTATTATGCAAAGTAGCTCTGCACCTAATGTTTACTGACTCTGTGGGTTACTTACTGTAGGACATAGCTTGCCCTGAGAGAAAAGTCTTAGTTCTGTGGGACACTTTATGAGCTGCTGAATGGTGACAGTGGACAACTGCATGACAATACTGTCCTTGTTAAGGAAGCATTATTGTCATCTTTATTGACTTTCATAATTAAGACTAAAATATGCTATTTCCCACCTACCCTTGCATAGTTCTTCTAAAAGGAGATTAAGGCTGGGTATGATGGCACACATCTGTAATCCCTGCTCTTGGGAGGTAGAGGCGAGAGTGTTAGGAACCCAAGGCCATAGATACCTAGTGAGTTCAGGGCCAGCCTGAAAGAAAGAAAGGGTCAGCCCTTGCTCTGGCTCACCTGAGCAGGAAGGTTAAGCCCACGACAGTAAGGCTATAGAAATCCGTATCAAGCCTTCTCTCAGTTGCCTGTTTGTCACTCCGGAAACTCCAGGTCCTGGTAAGCCTCCCTTCCTCTTCGCCCAGCTGGGCTGAGAAAAACAGGGAACCCCCTGGACCCCTCTCGACGCCCTTCTGCCCTCCACACGGCAGGAGCTCTGTGTACTTTCTTTTCCTTTCCCTCTAAATCTCTTCACCTTTCTTCCAGGCCCACATCATGGGCTCTCAGACCACATGGGCATCGATTTTCCTTTCCTTGGTTTTGTACTTCCCCTAATAGATATAATATATTCATAAAAAAGAAAAGTTTGGAAACACTAGTAAAATGGCAACCATGCATTGTTTCATGTTATAATTTAGTCATATCAATAATGTGATTTTTTAAAAATATTTATTTGAGAGAAAGAGAGAGAGATTGGGTGTGCCAGGGCTTCTAGCCATTGCATATGAACTCCAGATGCGTGCGCCATCTTGGGCGCATGGCTTACATGGGTCCCGGGGAATTGAACCTGGGTCTTTAGTCTTTGCAGGCAACTGCTAAGCCATCTCTGCAGGCTGGATAATGTGATAATCTGCATTGTCAAATTGACTGGACTAAGTACATCTACACACACACACACACACACACACACATATACATGCACACACACATATATATACATATATATACATATATATAATTTTTACTTATTTATCTGACAGAGAAAGGGGACAGAGAAAGAGAGAGAGAGAGAGAGAGGGAGAGAATGGGCATGCCAGGGCCTCAAGCCACTGCAAACAAACTCCAAATGTGCGTACCCCCTTGTGCATCTGGCTAACATTCGTCCTGAGGAATTGAACCTGGGTCCTTTGGCTTTGCAGGCAAATGCCTTAACAGCTAAGCCATCCCTCCAGCCTATCTAGGGTATTCTTAAAGAAAGCCTCTGGGTGTGTCTGTTGAGGGCATTTTGAGAGATAATTAGATCGTGAAGGGTCTGATCTAACGAATGGCTTAATTTGTTGATGGATTCATAATACAATAACATTACTGGGAAGTAGAGTGAGTTAGAATGTAGGGCACAGGTAGAGGAAGTAGGTCACTGGGGGATGTCCTTGGCAGCCAATCCTTGCCCTCACTTTTTCCTGGACTCTCTCCCTCTGCTTCTGTTGCAAGGATGTGAAGAACTTCCCCAGCGCCTGCACCGCCACCATGATGACGTCCTGCCTCACCACAGGCCCCGAGCCAACAGAGCCAGCCACAGGGAATAAAAGCTCTGAACGCAGGAGTCCAAATAAACCCTTCCTCACCTAAGTTGTTTAGGTCAGGTCTGTTGTCACCATGATGGGAAAAATACCTCACAGACACAGTAGTGAAGCCAGTGTCACTTCGGAGTCGGGCAGAGCAAAGATGAGAGTGTATATAACCAAAGAGCACACAGAGCTACCAGTTTCAGAGATGGTGTCTAGCTGAGCTAGTCTAACAACGAAACTCAGGCCCATTCTAGACAACGTTAAGAGAGCTATAGTCCATGAGTTAACACTGTTGTGTCCACCAAGCCACTCAGAAGCAGAACTGAAAGTCATACACAGGGCTGGAGAGATGGCTCAGCAGTTGGGGGGCTTGCATGTGAAACCTAGCAATCCAGGTTCAATTCCCCAGTACCCATGTAAGCCAGATGCACAAAGTGGCATATGCATCTGGAGTTAGTTTGCAATGGCTGGAGGCCCTGGTACACCCGTACTCTCTCTCTTTGTCTCTCTCTAAAAGTTAGACACATGCAAGTACCTAGGTTTCAGGGAAAATATTTAACTTAAAGCATTAAAATGTGGGACTTTATTCTTTGCCTTAAACATGGCTTTGGTATCAGTGTGGCCCGAGGCTGTGCATATTAGTTACTGCTTGAGCGCGTCTGCGGTCAAGCCTGAGGTAGTTCTTGGAGGAACATGAAGACAATGTAAAGCGTCTTTCCTGTTCTTCCTCCAGTCATGGGGACATAGCATGTGGAACCCTAATGTAGATCAGAAACACAAGGCTTTCATTTGATATGGGAAACTCTCTCTGCCCAGTTGCTGAGGTTGAGATATGTGTGAAAACAGTTTGCAACATGACATAACTCATCGAAGTGTCTAGTCAGCTTTAGAATAAGCAAGTTCTATAGGCACCCGGGGTATTCACTGAGTCCCCACCCCACAAGGACAATGTTTCAGCTGGTCTGGGACCACCTCTTTGTTGAGGGGGAAAGTCATCACCTCTTGACTGTGAATGAGCACTTTCATGCGCATGGAGCGCACAGCCCGAAGAGATGGACTTACGAGTGGCAAGAGTGAAGGAAAGATACCTGGTTAAAGGCAGCGTTCAGCTGGGCTTGGTGGTGCATGGCTTTAATCCCTGTACTCGGGAGACAGACATAGGAGGATCGCTGTGAGTTCGAGGCTAGCCTGAGGTTACAGGTTACAGAGTGAATTCCAGGTCAGCCAGGACTCGAGCGAGACCCTACCTATAAAAAAAACAAAACAAACAAAAACAAACTAAATAAAAAGTCAGTATCCTGGGGGGGGAGGGGCTGGAGAGATTCCTTAGTGGTTAAGGTGCTTGCCTGTGAAGCCTAAGGACCCAGGTTCGATTCACCAGTACCCATGTAAACCAAATGCACAAGGTGGAGCGTGTGTCTGGAATTTGTGTGCAGTGGCTGGACGCCCTGGTGTGCCCATTCTCTCTCTCTGCCACCCTCTCTTTCCAATCAATCAATCAATCAAATTAAGTAGTAAAAAAGAAAAGAATAAAATGTCAGTATCCATAGCAAGGGTAATCAGGAGTAAGATCAGATTCCAGCGTGGCTGACGAGCCAGCAGGGGAGGAAGGGGCAGCAGCACCGGGCGGGCGCTCACACTGCCCTGAGACGGTAGACGGGAAACACTGCTGCAGCTGTTTGACTGGCTGGTGTTTGTTGGCTCCCTTACTGTATTCACTTTGCCCATATCCCTTGAGCTTGAGGAAGAAAAGAGAAGTTGGCATGAATGATGGTTGATCCTGATTGTTCACTTGGCAGGATCTAGAATCACCTAGGAAACAAAGCTCTGCATTTACCTGGGCGGCTTATCCGGGTTACACGGCCATAGGAAGACCCACTTTATCTGCGGGTGGCTCTGTTCCATTGGCTGGGTCCTGGACTGGATAAAAAGGGAGAAAGTTAACCGACCACTGACACTCGTTGCTCTCTGCTTCCTTCCTTCCTATGGTCTGCATGTGGCCTGTTTGCTTCAAGTTCCCTCCACCAGGTCTTTCCGGCGATATTGGGCTGTGTCCCCTCCAACTGTAAGCCAAAACAAACTCTGGCTTCTCTAAGTCACTTCTGGCCAGGTGTTTGGTGGCAGCAATGGTGGGGTGGATAATGCAAGTTGGTTTGTGTTTTACTGAAATCCTAGGGGGAAAGAGGTATATGCTTTATCCACAGCCCTGCAACTGTAGAAACGTTCCCTGCCACTCTTTCCTTTTCAGAGTGGAACACTTTGGGCTTGTACTTTAGGACTTGATGGGAGTCCTGGCTTATTTAATTTTAAGTAAATTAATTCATTTTTAATTAATTGAGAGAGAGCAGGGGGGAAGAAGAGAGAAAGAGGGATACAGCGAGGTGGAGAGACCGAGAGAGAGAGACGGAGGGAGGGAGGGAGAGAATAGGTTTATCAGGGCCTCCAGCTGCTGCAGAAGAACTCCAGACGCGTGCACCATTTTGTGCATCTGGCTTACCTGGATCCTGGGGAATCAAAACTGAACCTGGGTCCTTTGTCTTTGCAAGCAAGTGCCTTAAGCACTAAGCCATCTCTCCAGCCTACTGGCTTATTTATTTGAGAGAGTGAGAGAGAGAGGAAAAAGGGTGGGAAAGAGGAAGATAGAGTGGCCACACCAGGGCCTGCAGCCACTGCAAACAAGATCCAGACACATTCACCACCTTGTGCATCTGACTCATGTGTGTCGAACCTAGGTCCTTAGGCTTTGCAGGCAAGCACCGTAACCTCTAAGCCATCTCTCCAGCCTCAGAAATCCTAGTTTTAAAGAACCTGAATTGGGCTCCAGTGTGGTGAGATGCGACTTTGGGTATCAAGGTTTCTCCTGTCTCAAGGGACTTAGCCAAGTGCTAGAGAGGCCTGTGGGACATGCCTGCCAGTGGAGGGGAGTGGGCAGTTCCAAGACTGCACGTAGTGTTTGGAGAAATGCCACTAGTGGCATTCATGCTTGGCAGTAACTGTACCTACTTCTCAAGTTCCACCTCAGGGGCAAGAAGATTTTGGAAAACAAGGTACCTGGCCAGGAAGTAGTCTGGGAGGCAGGCTGTCTTGGGTGTGAACACAGCGACCTAGGTGAACCCATTCAGTCGGAACTGAGGCATTAGATTTTTGTTTCCTGATGGATGACTAAGCTGGCTGGTTGGAGCTGGAGACTTCCTTCTCTATGCAAATAGAATGGGCAACCGCTAGGAGGTACCCGAGCTATGTGTCTTGCTGGGCGAGCAGAAATAGCTCATGGCGAGCCCTCTTGGCTAGAGGGGTCCAGGCGGGTGGCGCCTTTCCAAGGTCGCTGTTGTGATTAGCTGGTGGTGAGGAAGGAGCCCTGGGAAGGCTTAAACAGTCTTCGGATCTAAAAGGGCGGAGGCGGCGGAAGCACCTCCTAGGAGAAGGTATGTGATCGGTCGGTCTGCGTGGCGGGACACCAGCTGTGCGTCCATATCCATCTGTCTGCAAAGGGGCAGATCTTCCCCCCGCCCCAGCGGGGTGGAGGACCCCGGTGTGCGCGCGCCTACCCGCGCGCCCGCGCGCGCCCGTGAGCATCCCCGAGTGTGCGTGAGCGCATACGCGCGCAAAGACGCGCGGCTCCAAGGACCCTTGCAAACGGGTTTAAAGGGGGCTGCCCCTCAACCCTAGCCCCGGGGGAAAAGCCATTCGTGTCCATCAGCTTCCTTCGCTCGGGTTCCAGAGAGACTGGGGTGGATCTCGACCTGGGCACGTTGGCCCAGTGCAGGAGGAGGAGGAGGAAAAAGAGGAGGAGGAGGAGGGGTCTGACTAGCGGCCGTTGGGCGCACCCCCCCCCCACCTCTGTCTCCGGGTTCTGTGCGCGCGCGCGCACGGGGCGCCAGGGCCGCTGTTTTGATTGCGAGCCGGGTCTGCGGAGAGGCCAGGGTGTGGGGTGGGGTGGGGAGGTGCGGGGGTGCCAGATCTCGGGGTGCAATTCTCGGGAGGCAATTCCACGGGTGGGGGTGGGGGAGGAGGAGGGGAGAAGGAGGAGGGGAGGAGGATGAGGGAGACCTTGATTTCCACCAATCCCCGGGCGTGTGTCTTGCGGAGTCCGCCGGGGGACGCCGCGCAAGGGCTGCGGCGCGCCGCTGATTGAACTGATGGGAGCGAGTTCTTTTCTTCTCTGCGACGACGCGTGTGGAGCCACCAGGGTCCCGGCTGGCTTGACCCTGGCACCGGGGGAGGGAATCAGAGAACGGTCCCGGGCCACCGCCGTGGAAATTTCCAAGGACTTGGCTCTGTCTGGAGAGCGCGTCTAAACGGGGTGCCCGGCGGCGCGGGAGGCGGGGAGGGGGGAGACAGCTGTGAAGGGTGCTGGAGCATCTCTCCTGGAGGGGCACGTCGCATGCGGGCCACATGTCTGCGAAGGAACCGCGCCTATTCCCGGACCCCAGCCCAGGGCGAAGGTGATGCTGGCCCACCGCCACCCTCCCGGGAGACCCCCGTGCGCCCGGACACCTCCTGCAGGGAAAAAGCGACCATGGCTCTAACTCGTGACTTGCCTGGAGGTGACTTCGCCTAGAAAGAAATCCTTGACAAAGTTGCTTATTGGGAAGATTTTTTTGTGTATGTTCTGACCTCTGGGAGCCTTGGGGTAGGGTCGAAGCAGCAACAGCAGCCTCGTGCATGCGTGTGCCTGCATGTGTGCAAACAAGAAAGAAAGGTGTGTGTGTGCATGGGGGGCTGGCCAGCGGGGTGACCCTCTGCTGCCACTTCACCTGGCGTCGTGCTGAGCATTCGGCCACCCCCCAACCCCACCCCTGGTTCTCCCGGGAGGCGATGAGCCTCTGCGGGGTGGCCCGGAGACACGCGTCCAGAGGGGCCATGGCCGTGCTGGCGTGGAAGTTCCCGCGGACCCGGCTCCCGGTGGGAGCCAGTGCCCTCTGCGTGGTGATCCTGTGCTGGCTCTACATCTTCCCGGTCTACCGGCTGCCCGACGAGAAGGAGATCGTGCAGGGGGTGCTGCAACAGGGCACGACGTGGAGGAGGAACCAGACAGCTGCCGGCGTTTTCAGGTACCTCTGCGCCCTCGGCCCCTCCCCTTCGGAGCCCCCCCTCTTCTTACCCTACCCCCGTGCAGAGGTCAGGGTCGCCAGATGGGAGGCATTCCTGTCCCCCAGGCTTTCTTCAGTCAGGGTCCCTTCTCCATCCCTTACCCCAGAGATGCGCAGACAGACACCTGCTTGGCGCAGTTGGCCCCATCAGTGGTGGGAAAGGATCGGGATTACTTAGTCCCTTGTACTTGATGAGGGTTTCTTTCTCGGGCTCTGCAGACTGTTGGAAGCTGGAGAAGTAAGCTGGAAGTAGTTTAGGCGGTGCTGATAAGAGATTCCGCGGTTGTGATGGGTGGACCTCGGGGCAGTGGACACGAGCCAGGCTCGCCTGCAGCTTTGCGCAGTGTGTCCACAGCTAGAGCAAGCGCAGACCCGTCCTGCTGGGACCAGAACGTGCCCTGGGGGGGGGGTGAGATCTCAACAACTTTTTCATGGCATCTTTTCTCCGCTTACTGAAGTCACTTGCCCAAGGTCTTTCATTATCTTTCAAGTGTGAGTGCTGGAATTCACACCACTTAAAAGCTCTAAAGCCCCCAGTTCTTTTATTTTTTCCTTCTTTTCTTGGTTTAGACTTGGAGAAGCTTCTGGAAGATGGAGGATGTTATTTTAGGTAGGAACTTGAAATCACACCACAAATAAACAACCAAAAGCAGGTTTGAATTCAGAAGCCTGTAGATCCCCCCTCCCAGAAGTGGTAGTTTCTCCTGTCTGGGGTAATTTTAGGTTAAGGGCTCCGAAACCAGTTTCCATCATGGGCAAGGGCCCTGGAGCTAGATGGAGAGATGGCCAGGCGGCTCAGTGTACTGCTGCGGGCACAGCGAAGGGCTTCCACCACTGGGAGGTGTCCTTCCCTCTGGGGCTGAGATGTGGCCTTAGCTCCTTCGTGATTGTAGTGGTCTGAGGGAGGAGTGCGTGGGCAGGACAGCTGACACCAACAGAAAGGGTTTTCATTGCTGTTATGTCAGGAACACACACACACACACACACACACACACACACCTTTTTCAAGATATACGGCTTCCCTGTCCTTCTCAAGATTGGCCCTGGAAAGGTCAAAGAGATGAAATTGACCTTCTAGAGGGAGGCAGATGAATTTTCCTTTAAATTGAGGGAGAAGATTTTTTTCTTCCTCCTCTCTTTTTTATAACTCTGTTTTCACCAAGTTTAAAAATAACCTTGCTTCCTTTAAAAGTACATAGGGCTGATTTTCTTTCACCTTTATACTATTGATTGTGGGGCTCACTGTGGGCAGAAGGCGCAGTGCCCAGCTGTTCTTTTCTCTGTAGACAGGGGCACTTACATTGCAGGTAATAGACAAAAGTGAGTAAAGAACTTCTTATTGGCTTACAGTGACGGAGCCTATATTTTAATATGGGAAGAGGAATAATGAAGTCCTGTTAAGAAAATAGAATTCTTTTGAGAGGACACAGTCCAGTGGAAAATGCTTCATATTTTAATAAACACCAGCTGATAATTTCCCAGACACATTTGCTCCCTGCTGTCTGTAACCTGGAATGATCTCCAGTGTGTCTGGCTGTCATGTGATCGGCTTTCTTTGTCCAGACAATTGCTTATTTAAATCCGTGCACTATAACGTGTGCCTAAGCACACACCCTTCAGAGTTAGTGTCTGTACAACTGTGTAAAAGATGTTTGCTTGTTGCAAACAGTTTACCTCAGACGAGAGTCTTGGATTTGTGCGTTGCCGGTATCACGACCCCATCAGCACCAGAGTATCGTCTGGGTCACAGTAACTCTTTGATTCTCGACTTTCTTATTTATCAAATGCCAACAAATATCTCTCCCTTGCAAGGCTGTGCTAAGGTTTAAATTGGTCAATTGCATACTCAGAAAATGTTTGCCTTATAATTGTTAATTGTTATAAGTTGTGATTGCCTGTGTACATTACAACTTCAGCAAGGATATCTGGCTAGCCCATCAGGATTTGGAATGTCTCGCCTGTCACATTTATAGAGAAATGTCACTTGTCGTCACCTCCTCTCCTCCCTGCTCACAATACCTATGTTAATAACGAGACAAAGACTTTTGAAAGACTGGAGACATTTCATGTTTGTTAAGTCAAAACAATGTTTTATACTGACAAATAAAATTGACCATTTTTCAACATCTGTGCTGTTAGTAGAGGGATAGCACAAGCATTGGTTAAGTCGTAGAGAGATCGGCCAGAGCTGTTCTTCTGTTCGTCAAGAGTCACAACTTGGACCAACATGTGTCTGCATTTCTGCCATCGGAAACATCCGCGCAGATCCAGTTAGATGTACACAGTGTGTGCTTTTGCAGAGAAACAGCTGCAGATTCGTTTATGAGTCTTGGGACAGTGTCATGTACAAGTGCATGTATACAGGCATAAACATATGTTCACATAGGTGCAGTCGTTCGACCAGTGCTTAGTAGGTGACCACTATGTTCAGCATAGGTGTCAGGCCCAGGAGGATGGGCGTACGTAGGAGAGTGCCTGCTCTGAGAGAGCTGACCTCTTAGCAGGGACACAGTGATAAAGCAAGAGAGATGACCCAGCACAGTGACTGGGAAGGACATTCAGTGTGGAGAAGACTAAAGAGAGGAGCTGCCTGGGTTTATAGGCACCAGAGTTTCAGATGTGGTCTTGCCCTGTGTCCCCACTTCTCGCATTTTCTTCTCTTGGCTCGGACCTTGCGGGTTGGCTTCTCGGTTGGGAATGTTGGTGAAGTACAGAAGAGATGGTGGTGAGGTTGTCACAGAGCTGCAGGCCTAGTGGACCAAGGACGGAACTACCCAAACACTCACAATGAGTCAGTGTTTTCCTAGAAACTTGCTTTCCTCCTGTTGCCTTGGACGCAACAGTCGAGCGGTATGGGAGGCTCTAGGCAGGAGAGCATTGTCTTGTCTCTGCCGTCAGAGCCCCATGTCACCTGCTCCTCACGGAAGCACCTCAGCTTATCGGTGAGGACCTGGCATGGTGACAAGGACAGCAGGAGCCAAACCTACAAACCAGTGTCTCGTTATTGTTTGCCTGGTGCCGAGGGGGCTTAGTATGTATTGGCAGTTTTTTGTTTTGTTTTGTTTTGTTTGTGCTTTTGAGTTCAGGATCTCAAGCTGACCTTGAACCTCCTGTGTGGCAGAGGAAAACCCTGAACTACTGCTGATCCTTCTTCCTTCACCTCCTGAGTGTTGAAATGCCAGACACGTGCCACCATGCCTCACTTTAGCGTACCAACTTTAATCCTCATGAGGACTTTTTGTAGGTGGACAAAGATGAACACATCCACGCTTCTGACACCAAAGGACTTGTTAGATTCCCATGGACGCGTCTCAGTCTGTGTGCAGGTGACCAGCTGTACATAGGGTGCGTACCATAGTAGATGCAGCACAGCGACATGTGGCCCTTGTCCTTTCTACTTGCGCAGTCATAGGTGAGCTCTTAGAACTTCTGCTTCCCTGCGTATAAAATGGAGTTGGTTGGTCATTTCTCACACGTCTGTAGTGTAAGGGGACACGAGGGCACACAGCAGGCATGCTGGTCACATCTCGGCTTCACAGAAGGTCATGACCACAGCAGAACCTAAGCCAAGTGCTGGTGGAAGTGGGCAGAGCGCGGTCTTTTAGTTGGAGAGGAAGGAGGAAATTGGAAGGCGTGAGACAGGAGGTGCAGTTTGGGGTAAGCCTTGAAGGAAGGACGGGTGGTGTGTGAAGAGGTGAGGGTAGAAAGAAGAAGGCAGAGAAGTGTGCAGGTGCGCAGTGTGGCTCCTGAATGGGAAATTGTCAAGTCACACAGGGGCAACTTGGGACAGAGGAGGCTTGGAGGTTAGTAGATGGCAGTTCCCAGTCTCTGAAGGTACCTAAGGCATGCCTTGAGAGAAATGGCCCAACATCAGTGTGCCGCCATCAGCAGAGGACTGGGGGGAGCGAGGATGGGGTAATGCAGCAAGGTGGCTTGAGAGTACTGTAGCCTCACTGAGTGCGAAAAATGACCCTAAGCAGACTCATTCCACCTTCCTTTTCCAAATTCCCCCCCCCCCGTCTTTGTGTGCATGTGTGTGTGTGTGTGTGTGTGTGTGTTTGTGTACACAGATGTGTACACTTCGTGCACGCACATGTGGAGGCCAGAGGAGAATGCTCAGTGTCCTCTGGCGCTCTTCTATGTGTTTCTTTTTTTTTTTTGGTTTTTTTTGAGGTAGGGTCTCACTGTAGCCCAGGCTGACCCGGAATTCACTGTCGTGTCAGGGTGGCCTTGAACTCACGGTGACCCACCTGCCTCTGCCTCCCGAGTGCTGGGATTAAAGGCGTGCGCCCCCACGCCCGGCTTCTATGTGTTTCTTGAGACGAGCCTCTCACTGAGCAGGGAGCTGGTGTTCTCAGTCACACCAGCTGGCCAGTGACGCTCAGCGATGCTCCTGTCTCTACCCCACACGACATGGCCACACTCAGCTGTTCACGCGAAGCTCAGGAACTGGACGCAGGGATTTAGACCTTGGCAGGGCCTCATGCTTGCGCAGCAGGTGCTCTTACCCACCAAGCCGTTTCCCCCAGTTTAAGAAATATTTATTTATTTGGGAGAGAGAGAGGAACACAGAGGGAGAGAGACAGACAGACAGACTGAGTGAGTATGGGCATGCCAGGACCTGTTGCCACTGCACACAAACACTCTAGGGGCATGTACCATTCTGTGCATCTGGCTTTATGTGGGTACTGGGGAATTAAACATGGATGGCAGGCTTTGCAAGCAAGCACCTTTAACCGCTGAGCCATCTCTCCAGTCCTGCTAGTGTAAGTTGATCTTTTTTATATAAACATTTTACTTTATTTATGAGAGAGAGAGAGAGAGAGAGAGAGAGAGAGAGAGAGAGAGAGAAGACACACATAAGGACTTCCATCCACTGCAAACAAACTCCAGACACATGTGCCATCTTGTGCATCTGGCATTATGTGGGCACTGGGGAATCAAACCTGGGTCCTTTGGCATTGTAGGCAAGTACCTTAACTTCTAAGCCATCTCGCCAGCCTGACTTGATCTTTCTTTATGTCGTTTCTATTCTTCCCTCACTTTTTAGTTTTTTCAAGGCAGGGTCTCACTATAGCCCAGGCTGACCTGGAACTTAGTCTGTAGTCTCAGGCTGCCCTTGAACTCACAGCAATCCTTCTACCTCTGTCTCTCAAGTGCTGGGATTAAAGGCATGTGCCACCACCATGCAGGCTCTCTTTCCTCACTTTTGAGCTCAGGGATGTTCAGAAAGTTTCATATGTTACCTCAGCTGCCCTTTGGGATGAGAAGGAGGTGTGGATATCAATATTTGGGGTATAGGCGTGGTGTTTGGAATCTGGGATTGTGGAATCTACTTTGAAATCATAGCTTGGGGAAAAGATGATTTAATAAGCTTTGATACTTAACAGAATAGTCTAGAAGCTGTGTGTGGTGGCTCATGCCTGAAGGAAGGCTAAGGCAGGAAGGTGATGAGTTTAAGGCCAGCCTGTGTCACATAGAGAAAACTTGTCTCAAAAGCAAACTGAAACAAAGAAGTTGTAATTGTTCTGTAGAGTTACAAATATGGGAAAAAACCTTCAGTGATGATTATCATAGCAAAAGTTTATCATTAAGGTTTACCGGATACAAAATGTACCAGGCCCATTGTTTTAAACCACTTGTCCCCAAAGCAGTTCTATAAAGTCGATTTTTGTATGTCCTTTGTTTTTCAGATGAGAATATGGGAGGTCTGAGAGTAAAATGATGGAATTGGTTTTCCAACTTGGAGCTTTTTAACTTAAACCACCTGCTTATTCCCTGGTAACGTTGGATAAACGAGGCAGTGTATTTTTTTTTTTCTATGATCTGGTCTTGATTTCCTTTCTCCAGTGTCATCTTTCATCCGTTTTGAGGTTTACGTCTTAGTGACATCGCACTCCTTATCGTTTTGGAACTAGGCCAGGCTGTGTTGGTTGGTCTGTCGTTACGCCTGGAGTTTCCTTATTGAAGGATCACACCTGCCTGTCCTTCATCCTCCACTTCCAGCTCGTCCCTTGGGAGTGTGTGACACTCTTGTGAGTAATTGCTCCGAGGTTAGCTCTGCCCAGGTCCTGGTGTCACCGTTGCTGAGTGCATCGTTGAACAAGGCAGCCTTCGTTGCCAATTGTCTAGTAACAAATGCCTTCTTTGAGGATTTCTGTGAAAATCTGATGGGATAAGTGGTTGAAAATGCTTACCAGCTGTTTCCTCCTTCCAGCTAGTGTTCAGTCCACCCTCCCCAGCGTGGCTTCCTTCAGCCTCCCTCCTCCCCGCCTCCCTGGGCTAGATGAGAAGCTTCCTGTACATTTTCTTTAGACCATGCACACAGCATTTAGCATTCCTTTCTTTTATCTGAAAATAGTCACAGCTGTGTGTTTGCCACTCTTACCATAGAAGATTCTGGGACTGCCATAGTGAACTTAAAATTCTTGCTGTGTTGGAGTTTATAAGCTAATGAAAAGAGATAGACATTAAACAGATAAATGTACAAATACCTAGTAATGGCAAGTTTATTAATTAATCGATCATGTAGTGGTTTTGTTAACTACTTATTTACATATTTGAGACAGAGAGGTAGAGGTATAGCAAGCTAGGTAGGTAGATGGATGGATGCTGAAAGAGAGAGAATGGGCACATTGTGGCCTCTTGCCACTGTAAACAAACTCCAGACACATGCACCACTTTGTGCATCTGGGCCATCAGGCTTTGCATGCAAGTGCTTTTAACTGCTGAGCCTTTCTCTAGCTCGATCATGCTGTTTTAAAAGGAGCAGTCAGCTGGATGTGGTGCATGCGCATAATCCCAGCACTTGTGAAGTAAAGGCAGGCAGATCAGGAGTTCAAGGTAAACCTTGGCTACATGAGATCCTGTCTCAAAAACAACAAAACAAAAACAATAAACATGAGGCAGTTAATTTGTCTGTCTTTCTTGCTTTTTAAATATTTTATTTATTTATTTATTTGAGAGAGAGAGAGGAGAGAGAATGGGTGTGCCAGGGCCTCCAGCCACTGCAAACGAACTCCAGATGCATGCACCCCCTTATGCATCTGGCTTACGTGGGTCCTGGAGAGTAGAACCAGGATTCTGTGGCTTTGCAGGCAAACGCCTTAGCCGCTAAGCCATCCCTCCAGTCCCTGTGTCTTTGTTTTATCACTGGAGAAGTGAATGACATGCTAATGCTATATGAGTTCGCAGTGACAGAAACTGACATAGAGGCAATGGCTATCCATCCTGGTTGGCTAAGATGACAGGAAGGTTGTCCCTGTCTAGAAAAAGTCTTGATTTTGGGGCCCTAGAGAATCAGACTTTGATCTTTGTTTTGTTATTTATTAATGGTTTGTGACCTTGAGCAATTTATATTGCTTTTCTGAGCCTTAGCAATCTGTGGTCAGTTACCTTGAGTAGATTAAGTGCTGAGTAATTGCTAATTACTAATCTACAATGAGGAAAAAGCCACATTGCTTGTAGTGAAGGTCTGCGTGGCTGTGAAATGTGACCTTGTGAAACACCCTCATTTACAGTCCTTGGTACCTTAATGTGGCCTGAGGACTGTTGAGGAAAAGCCTGGTAGTAAACTACCTGGCCACTTCCTCATTCATCTGCATCTCCTCAGTGCTCACTGTGGGCCAGCGGTGCGCTCGGGAGGCAGCCGGGTCCCTGACTTTATAAAGTCTACAGTCTAGTGTCGTGACAATACCTAAGTCAGTGAGAAATCAAATCTGGGTGTGTTGGGACACATTTGTAATCCCAGCACTCAGGAGGCTGAGGCAGGAGGATTGTCATGAGTTTGAGGCCAGCCTGGGCTGTATAGTGAAACCTTATATCAATAAAAGAAACAAAAAGAGGGTTGGAAGGATGGCTTAACAGTTAAGGTGTCTGCCTGGAAAGCCAAAGGACCCAGGTTCGATTCCCCAGAACCCACGTTAGCCAGATGCTCAAGGGGCCACACGCGTCTGGAATTCGTTTGCAGTGGCTAGAGGCCCCAGCATGCCCATTCTCTCTCTCCCCCTCTTTCTCTGTCAAATAGATAAATAAATAAAAATAAGATTTTTTTAAAAAAAAAATAAAATAAATAATGAAAGTATTTTTTTTTTTTTTTTTGGAAAAGACATCAAGAGATGTGGTGGTTTGTCTGCTCTGGATAATTACAGTAATTTTGGAGCAGCTGATTGATTTTCCTGTCTGGGAAACTGCCTTCTAGCTGTGGCATTGTGTGAGACACAAGCGGCTCAGAGCACAGGGTTGGATCACCTCTCAGTCAAGTGCCAGGAGGAAGCAGAATGAGTCCGGAACCGCATGGTTTTTACTTCTCACTAGCAGAGAATCCTGCTAGGAGTCCATGGGACTGACTATTGAGAAAAGGATATTGTGATCAGGGGCTCTTATTTCAATGATTGATAGAACAAGTACATACGTGATTTATGTTACCCATGTTTATTTAAACAATTTTAGTGTTTTACCAGGGATAGAGTACTTATTCACTGTGGAAAAAATGGGAAATTCACTAACATGCAAAAACCCTCATGTTCCCATCAGAAGTACTCACTGCGAATACATGTGTCCATCACCAAATCATGTATATTTTGTATACTTAAGCTTTATGCCCCACTTTTCACTCAAAAGCATACTGTTGGCATTCTCTCTTATTATTTTTTTTTTTAATTTTGAAACTTGTGATAATATAGCTTTATGATTTTTTATTTTTTTGGTTTTTCAAGGTAGGCTCTCACTCTAGCTCAGGCTGACCTGGAATTCACTCTGTAGTCTCAGGGTGGCCTTGAACTCATGGCGATCCTCCTACCTCTGCCTCTCAGTGCTGGAATTAAAGGCATGTGCCACCCAGCCCGGCTTATGATTTTAATTTTGGAAAAATCATGGTTTAGTGTGAGGGTTTTTTTTTTTTTTTGCAACATGTTACCATATTGGAATAAATTGCTTTCTTGAAAAGATTATCCATGATGCAGGCAATTTGCATAGTAGTTTTTCTTTTTCTTTAAGGCCTGTCTGTGTATAGTTGGCTGGTAGTTAGCATGGAAGAGTAAGAGGCCCTCTAAAGAGCTTTGCTTCCTCATACTGGCCTGTGGATTGTAAAAGCGCACTCCTTCCATTTGTAACAGTACTTGACATTCCGTGCCCACTTTGGACACCCCCCCCACAAAGTAATTGATATTTAACAAGAATTGCTAATATTTTGGTGTATGTGATTCTAGACATTCAGTGCTTCTGTGTGGGAAAAACAAAACAAGACAACTATGAATTTATCAGTACATTACAAGGACTTTTCCAATGAAAGCATCTTTGGATGTGTTTGCTTGTTTTTATTTTATGTGTTCCTTTTGTAGCATGACCTCATTATGTAGTCCAGGCTGGCCTCTAACTTGAGGCAATCTTCTTGCTTCAGAGTGCTGGGATGAAAGGTGCATGACACCGTTTCTGGCTTAGAAATTAATTTCTTGGGCTGGAGAGATGGCTTAGCAGTTAATGCACTTGCCTCTGAAGCCTAAGGACCCATGTTCAACTCTCCAGGTCTCACGTAAGCCAGAAGCACAAGGTGATGCAAGCACTCAAGGTCATGTGTAGGCAAGGTGGGACAAGTGTCTGTAGTTCGATGACAGTGGCCGGAGGCCCCAGTGCACCAATTCTCTTTCTTTCTCTCTTACTATCTCTCATAAAGAAAAAAAAAAAAAAAAAAAAAAAAGGCCAGGCTGTTGGGCTTGCCTCAAAAAAAAAAAAAAAAAAAAAAAAAAAAGAAATTAATTTCTTCTTCATTTACTACTTTTGAATGTGGGATGTATGTGTGTGTGTGTGTGTGTGTGTGTGTGTGTACATGCCTGTGAAGGCTAGAGGTTGATACAGGGAATCTTCTATTGCTCTCCTGTTTTGTTTTTTTTTTTTAAATCTCATCTCTCCAGTAATTTTCAGTTCTCCACAGTCCTCAATACTCCCTTTTATTTTATTTTATTTTCATTTTTATTTATTTACTTGAGAGCAACAGACAGAGAGAGAAAGAGGCAGACAGAGAGAGAAAGGGCACACCAGGGCCTACAGCCACTGCAAACAAACTCCAGACACATGCGCCCCCTTGTGCATCTGGTAAACGTGGGTCCTGGGGAATCGAGCCTCGAACCAGGGTCGTTAGGCTTCACAGGCAAGCGCTTAACTGCTAAGCCATCTCTCCAGCCCTGCTTTCCTGTTTTTGAGATAAGTTTTCTCCTTGAAGCTAGAGCTCACTGACTTGGCTCGACTTTCTACCTAGTGAGATGCTGGGATTCTCTGTTTGTACCCCCTGAGATGATAATTTTATGCCAGGATGCCCAGCATTTTCCATAGGTCCTAGGGATCTGAAGTCAGGTCCTCATGCTTCCTGACTGAGCCATTTCCTGAGCCCAGAATTACTTTATTTTATTTTATAAATATATTCTATTTATTTATTTGAGAGCGAGAAAGAAGCAGAGAGAGAGAGAGAGAGAGAAAGAGAGAGAGAGAGAGAGAGAGAAAATGGGCACACCAGGGCCTCCAGCCACTGCAAATGAACTCTAGACGCATGTGCCACCTTTTGCTTCTGGCATACATGGGTCCTGGAGAATCTAACTGGGATCCTTTGGTTTGCAGGCAAACACCTTAACTACTAAGTCATTTCTCCAGCCCCACTGTTTTTTTTAAAAAATATTTAGTTTATTTTTAAGGAGGGAGAGAAGGAGAAGGAGGGAGAGAAAAGAGTGCATGAGAATGGGCACGCCAGGGCTTCCAGCTGTTGCAATAAACTCCAGGTGCATGTGCCATTCTGTGCATCTGGGTTTACATGGGTATTGGGAAATTGAACCTGGATCATTAGGTTTTGCAGGCAAGTGCTTAATGGCTGAACCATTCCTCTGGCCCCAGAATGACTTTCTTCACCGTGTTTTCTGTACCTCCAGTTTCTGTAACTGGCTTATATGGTTGCTTATAGAAAGTATTTAACTTGGACTAGAGGGATGGCTTAGCAGTTAAGGTGCTTGCCTACAAAGCCAAAGGAGCCAGGTTCGATTCCCCAGGACCCACGTAAGGCAGATGCACATGGTGGCAATGTGTATCTGGAGTTTGTTTGCAGTGGCTGGAGGCCCTCGTGTGCCTGTTCTCTCTCCCCCTCCCTGCCTCTTTCTCTCTCTCAAATAAACAAATAAATACATATAAAATATTAGAACAAAAGAAAGCCTTTGACTTCGGCCCAGGGCAGTTTGGGTTTCTTCACATTTCAAATAATAGTGAGTGCTAAAGTAGCAGCCACGTAATGACTATAACATTAAATGATGAAATACTTACTAGGTGAACGTTCACCAGGCCAAAGCCAGTCAGAACACGCACAACTGGGCTGAAGAGATGTCTTAGCGGTTAAGCACTTGCCTGTGAAACCTAAGGACCCCAGTTCGAGGCTCAATTCCCCAGGACCCCTGTTAGCCAGATACACAAGAGGGCGCACGCGTCTGGAGTTCATTTGCAGTGGCTGGAAGCCCTGGCGCGCCCATTCTCTCTCTCTCTCTCTCTGTCACTCTCAAATAAATAAATGAAAATGAACAAAAAAAATTTTAAAAAAGAACACGTGCAACTGGACATGTGCAAAGCACTGTCCCTTCACAGAGCCTTCGAGACCAGCTCTGAGGCCTGCTCTAGGGTGGTGGTCATGTGACCGCCTTTCCAGGTGATTCTTCCACTTATGGCCCAGGGGCTAATTCATGCTGTTTTCACCATGTAAAAAGCAATGTCTTGGGCCACGCCTTTAATCCCAGCACTCGGGAGGCAAAGGTAGGAGGATCACAATGAGTTTGAGGCCACCCTGAGACTCCACAGTGAATTCCAGGTCAGCCTGGGCTAGAGTGAAACCCTACCTTGAAAAAACCAAAAACAAAAGAGAGAGAGAGAGACCAGAAGGTACATGCCCGATAAGGGCTCTGACATTACCACACACAGCCACAGCCCAAGCCCAAGCATTTAGTGGTACTCCTCTCTGTCTCCCTTTCTCCACATGCCCGGGACGTACAGTGTGCAAGAGTGGATGCCCGCTTCTCTCTGCTGGTGACTCTTTTAGTGTTTGTGAGCATTGCTCTGGAGCCCCCCTTCCTCTCTAGAGAAGGGGCGCCCTGTCCCCCACCCCTCCTCCTGGGGCTGCCAAGGCACGAACTGCATGGTAGAAACACGGAGCCTCCAGGCCAGGGCCTTTCCCATCCTCCCCTGAGGGAGTCTGCCTGGCCTGATGGTGCTCTGCCCAGAGGAAGCTGCCCTGCCAAGCTGGCGGCCATCTGACCATGAAAGAGAGGGTCCTTAGCATAAGGGCACCTCTGCGATTCCCAGAGAAGAGGACGTCACTTCACAGTCTGCACCCTCACAAACCCTAATGTCTCCCCCAACACCCCACCATGTACATGCCCGATAAGGGCTCTGACATTACCACACACAGCCACAGCCCAAGCCCAAGCATTTAGTGGTACTCCTCTCCTCTCTCTGCTTTCCAAAGAAGGTCTTCCTAATTAGCCCAGGATGGCCTTTGAACTCACAACCTTCCTCCTCCAGCCGCCCATGTGCTGGGGTCACAAGCACGTGCCACCAGGCCTGGCCTTGCAGTTTCTTAAGGAATCCCTGAGGGCCCCCAAAATAGCCCATGCTCACTTAAGTCAGCCTAGCTTCATCTTGAGTTCGAGGATATTGTCTCCCATGAAGACAGGCTTCCAAGTCCCCCTGCACCCAATCCCAGTCCGGGGCATCTGTCATGACTGTCTCACGCTCGTTTCCTGCCTTGTGAGATTTCTGACTGCCAGCCTTCTTGTCCCCTTTGCTTTTGGCCCAGGGAGCAGAACAACCGCTCAGTGACGGCCCTTTGAGCAGCTCCCCTTGAGTTCGTTTGTCTTGGGTCGTCTTCCTCAGGGAAGGAAAGAATCTTCACACCCCAGTGATTCACTTTTGCTCCAAATTTTCCCTTCCTGTTGGCTTGGGCTGCGGTGTGGTTGAGGTGTTGGGGCTGGGCTGCTGGCCAGATCCCTCCAGGAGCCTTCTGAGGGCCTTGCAACATAGCCAGAAGCTCACTGAACCTCCTGTGTCTCTGGCTTAGGACTTGAATCATAATTCCAGTATATAATCCTATTGGAAATCCTGTTACTAAAGGAGGGGCTGAGCAAAGACGCTGGAAGGATGCTCTTAGCATCTCAGATTCTGAGATTAGCACTTGTAAACCATCCAAAGAACTCGAGTTAAACTTCTGAAATGCAGATGCAATAGGGAAAGTTAAGTTCGTATTTCATTAATATTTATAGAGCACCAGTTCTATGTAGGCACCATGATGGGTGCTGTTTTTGGGTAATGTATCAATCTAGCCCCAGGCTATAAGACCAGACCAGCTCAATTTGCAGGCAATAATGATGGTGTTTTTAGTAACACAGTTGTTTGTTTTGTATTTGCCATATGCCAGCACTGTTTTAAGCATTTTACAGTCTTGTTATCATGTAGAATTCACAAATGCAAATAAGAAAAATATTATTGTCCTTTTTAATTTTTCTATTTTTTGAGGCAAGCCCAACAGACTGTCCTTTTTTATGAGACAGAGAAGAGAGAGAGAGAGAGAGAGAGACAATATGAATTGGTACACTAGGGCCTCCAGCCACTGTACACGAACTCCAGACTCATGTGCCACCTAGTAGGCATGTGAAACCTTGCTCGCTTGTGTCACCTTGCGCGTCTGGCTTACCTGAGACCGGGAGAGTTGAACATGGATCCTTAGGGTTTACAGGCAAGTGCCCTAACTGCTAAGCCATTTATCCAGCCTTTTCTTTTTTTTTTTTTTTAACAAAGAAACAGGCTGCCATTACTTGCCTAAAGTCATTGCAACAGACAGTGGTGTTAGGGGTTAGCATTGAATCAGTGCTCATGAGGTGACACCCCCTATTTTAAGTAGTTTATGGATTTTCAAAGCAGCCTGGCATCCTGGGAGATGGGCCTCTTTTGTATGTATGTGTGGTGTGTGGGCATGTGGCGTATGCACATGAATATGGGGGTCAGGTGAAGACATTAGGTGTCCGCTGTCTCTTTTCTGCCCTATTTCTTTGGATCAGACTGTGACCAAGGAGTTCCAGTGATCTTCCAGTCACCTCCTTCAGCGCTAAGGTCACAGGCATGTACAACCATGCTTGGCTTTTAAAAATATTTTATTTTTATTTATTTGACAGAGAAAGAGGGAGAGAGAGAGAAAAAGAGAGAGAGAGAGAGAAACGAGAGTGGGTGCACCAGGACCTCCAGCCACTGCAAACGAACTCCAGACACATGTGCCCCCTTGTGCATCTGGCTAACGTGGGTCCTGGGGAATTGAACCTGGGTCCTTTGGCTTTGTAGGCAAACGCCTTAACCACTAAGCGTCGTGCTTGGTTTTTAATGTGGTTGCTGGGGATTGAGGTCAAGGTCCTCTTGCTTGCAGGGTAGGCACTCTTACCTGCTGAGCCATTTTCCCAGCCTCCAGGTGTTCCCATTATTGATCGAGAAACTGAAGCATGAGAAGCTTATGAACGTTACTTAGGGTCACACTGTGTGTAGAAGGTCTGTCTGTCTGTCACTAGGGACCCGGAACATCCTTATTAGACTATACCTTTGCAGACAAACTAGTGCCCCACTGAGGGCTTAAGTCAAAGCCCGCCTAGTACCTCCTTACACTGTGATATCTATTTTATTTATTTATCATTTATTTATGAGAGGCAGACAAATAGATAGAGAGAGAGAGAGAGAGAGAGAGAGAGAGAGAGAGAGAATGGAATACCAGGGCCTCTAGCCACTACAAACAAACTCCAGATGCCTGTGCCCTCATGTGCATCTGGCTTATATGGGTACTGGGGAACCGAACCTGGGTCCTTACGCTTTGCAGGCAAGTGCCTTAACTGCTAAGCCATCTCTCCAGCCAAGTGATAACTATGTTTTCAATTTTTTTAATTAGAGAGAGTGAGAGAGAATTGGTGCGACAGGGCTTCTAGCCACTGCAGTTGAACTCCAGATGTGTGTGTCACCGAGTGTACATGTGTAACCTTGCGCTTACATCACCTTGTGCATCTGGCTTACGTGGGTACTTGGGAATCGAACCTGAATCCTTAGGCTTTGCAGACAAGTGCTTTAACTGCTAAGCCATCTCTCCAGCCCAGTGACATCTATTTTTTGATTGATTGACTGACAGGAACTCATTCTGTAGACCAGGCTGGCCTGGAACTCTCTGGGTATAACCTAGGCTGGGCTCAAACTTGTGGCCACCTTTCTGCCTCAGCCTTCCAGTGCTGAGGTTACAGGTGTGAGCCCCCAGTGCTCCCCGACTTCCCCTTTGTCCACAGGACTGAATCCCCACTGTTCAAGCTGTAGTCTGGGAAAGGAAGCGAATGTTTCCTTTTCTTTCATCGCTGCTAAAGGCAAGGGCTGTCTGTTCAGTGTCTGTCTGGCATCTCTGATTGGTCCCTGCAGCTCCCAGTAGAATTCATTTGCTATCCTGGCTCCCGTGCCTCCATGCTCTTTGAGTCTGTGAGAGGATGCCAGATAAAGATGCTTACCGTGGCTCCGGTCGTAGCAGCTGAAGACTGTATCCCAGTGAGAAGCAGGAGTGGAACCCCCATGGTCCAGAGGATTTCAGTGCCGACTGCAAAGGTGGCTTCTCTCATTCGCTCTTCTGCAGAAGTCCCCAGGGACTTTTCTTTTCGCTTTAGATCCTGTCTCTGAAACGAAGTCTGTGTGACAGTGTTTAGAGTTTTTCAGAAAGATAGCCTAGAGATGTCATGCGCACGTCTAAAAGAAAATCCTGCATTCTTATTGTAAAATGTTCAAGCCTTATGCAGGTGCGGTAAGCCAGAGTAGCAACTCCCTTGGCCCTGTCCTCAGAGGTCAGCAGTGCTAGTGTGTTCACGTATGTCCTCCTCGACAGTCTCCTTTTGTGCACGTACCATATTATCCAAGCTGGGATACCTGAGGGAGATCTTATTACTCTAGAGCATCAAGCGTGAGTGAGGGTCATTGTAAGCACATGGGGTATATATCCTATTGTGATGGGTGTATAACTATATCATCAATCAGTCATCTGTCTGTCTTCTATTTATTATCTATCTCTCCATCATCTACTACCATCTGTCATGTACGGTGATGGCCATCTGTCAATAACATATCATTTACTTATCTATCACCTATCTTATCATTTACTTATATATATATAGTATGTATCTGTCCGTTTATCTCATCTATTTAATATCTGTCAACTATTTTCTACCATCTTTATTTGCCATCTATCATCTATCTATGTATCTATTCACCTCTCTGTCTGTCATCTGTCTTTTCTCCCTTTATCTATCATCTATATCTATTTTCATTCTTTTTTTTAAAGATTTTATTTTTATTTATTTATTTGTTAGAGACAGAGAGACGGAGAGAGAGAAAGAGAGAGAGAGAGAGAGAATGGGCATGCCAGGGCCTCTGACCACTGCAAACAAACTCCAGATGCATGTGCCACCATGTGCATCTGGCTTACATGAGACCTGAAGAATCTAACCTGGGTCCTTAGGCTTCACAGGCATGCGCCTTAACTGATAAGCCATCTTTCCAGCCCTATCTTCATTCTTTATATCTATGTATCAATCACCCATCCATTCATCCATCCGTCCATCTGTCTAATCTACCTATCATCTATCTACCTTATCTAATCTATCCACCTACCGTCTGTCAGGTATAGTGATGACACAGCCCTCCAGCCTGGCTCTGTCTCCCAGTGACCCCGCTTTCTGTGTCACGTATTTCCTTGTACCCCCCCACCCCCCCCCGCAGAGTGTAGGCTACAGTGAGTGACTCACTTCAGGGTAGTGCACATCACTTCTGAAGTCAGGCTGAGGGGTTTGGTTTCCTTGTGTGTGGCCTCCTTCTCTACCGGACCACTTGCAGCGGGAGAAGCTGTGCTCTGAGGACACGCCGCCCGTCTTTTCCGAGCTCCATGTGCTCAGAAACCAGGGCTCTGCTCAACATCCACGGTGGGACTGAGCCTGCCAGTGGCCCTGTAAAAGAGCCCAGACGCAGGCCTTCTGGCTTCCTGCCACCCCCTAATAGCTTCAATTCGTGAGCTAGAACTTTTCAGCCACCATACTTGTGACCCGCAGAAGCTAAGAGAACATGAACCGCTTTTTAAAAATACTTTGTAAAGATTTATTTCAGAGAGAGAGAATGAGAATGGTACATCAGGGCCTTCTGTCACTGCAAGTCATTTTGTGCATCTGGCTTCATATAGGGTACTGGGTCGTCAAACTGGGGCCTTCGGGCTTTATAAGAAAGCACTTTAACCTCTGACCCGTGGTAGTTTTTCTAAGCTGGGAAATTTTGTGGTAATTTGCTACATACCTAGAACAACATTTACTAAGCAGTCATTATTGTTAAAATGCAGCAAGTAATTAACACATACACCTTAGATGCAAAGCAAATCACACAACCAGTCAAGTTTTTGTTTTTTCTTTTTATTTCTTTTTTTTTTGGTTTTTTTTTTTGTTTTTTTGGTTTTTTTGTTTTTTAAAGGTAGGGTTTCACTCTAACTCAGGCTGACTTAGAATTCACTACCTATTCTCAGGCTGGCCTTGAACTCACAGTGATCCTCCTACCTCTGCCTCCCAAGTGCTGGGATTAAAAGCGTGCACCACCACGCCCGGCTCCAGTCAAGCATTTTTAATTGTCATTTATGTATTTGCGTGCTTGTGTGTGTGTTCATGTATGTGTGTGGAGGGGGGGTTATTGTTCACACAGAGGTCAGAGGAAACCTCTGGTATTCTTCCTCAGCCACAGTTTTTTTTTTTTTGAGACAAAGTCTCTCATTAGCTTGGGGCTCACAATGACTGGAAGGACTGGCCAGCAAACTCCAGGGCAATCTCTGACTGCTCCGAAGTGGCATTGCAAGTGCCTGGCGCCACGCTGGCCTTTTCAGTGTGGGCTCTAGGGATTGGGCTCAGGTCTCCATGCTTGCAAGGCGAGTGCCTTTTTGACTGACTCATCTCCAGAGCCCACTTATAGACAATAATTTTCTTTATCTTTCTTTATCTTTCCCAGTCACAACATACCAGTACCTCATTTAGCATGAGTGCCTCTGTCAAGTCTGATGCAAATCTTTTCCCAGTATTTTGTCTTTCGACTGTGGTTGTGTTTATGTTTAAATGTTTCTTCCATAGGCTTTGGAAAAAATTAGACAATCAATGCTATCAATTTCTTTTTAAAAAAATATTTATTTAACTGAGAGAGAAAGAGTATGGTCACACCAGTGCCTCCAGCCACTGTAGACAAACTCCAGATGCATGCACCACATTGTGCATCTGGCTTTACATGGGTACTGGGGTATCGAACCCAGGGTTGGCAGACTTTGTAAGCAAGCACCTTTAACTGCTGAGCCATTACCTCAGCCCCCAGTTTTATTTTATTTTTTTGTGTCTCTTGAACCTTTGTGTCCTAATACCTATAGCCCAAGATATTTTCATCTGGTATTTTTGTGACAAACACTAATGTTTTTTAAATTATTTATTTATTTATTTGAAAACAGAGAGAGAGAGAGACTCTAATGCCCCCAGCCACTGCAGACAAACTCCAGACGCATGCACCACCTTGTGCATCTGGGTTACATGGGTCCTGGGGAATTGAACCTGGGTCCTTTGGTTTTGCAGGCAAGTGCCTTAACCACTAAGCAATCCCTCCAGCAATCGCATGACCTTTATAAACATGATTTTGGATAATTACTTGCCTCTAGTCTCTCCTCTTCTCCTCCTCCTCTGCATATTGTTCCTGGACACAATAAATCTCATCTGTGAACCTTATTCTGGAATGCATCCTGGTTCATTAGCCTTGGAAGTCTGCAGTGGATTCAGTAAGCATCCGGATCTGCCATTAGAGTAATTGATGGAAACATGATATGGTGGCACTGATTTCAAGACCAGTTTTACCACACAATGTTGGCTCCTTGTGAGGGTGTGTGTGTGTGTGTGTGTGTGTGTGTGTGTTTACCCGTGCACACACTTGCTGTCCCGAGTTGGTTTTCCCTCAGTACTCTTACGTCTGTTTACTGAAGGTCCTCCGTTCTCTCCCTGCGTCATGGCTCACTCTACACACTCCCTGTTTACCCTTCGTGACCGTAAGGCCCACAGTGTGACAGGAACCACAGTGGCTCACTGTGACATGCTTAAATCCAGTGAATCTAGTTTCTGGAAATGTCATTATTTTACTAGGGAGCCTAGGAGCGAGGGGAAAATAGCTTAGATTTTTTGTGGGGGAGTGAAAATCAAGAGGCACAGTAGATATTTTGTTCAGGAGAGAGGAAATTTCTCTAAGCTCCCGGTGGGTGGAGGGGCACACAGTGGGGAAGGGGATGGGAAGATGAGGGGGGGGGTGGATCAGAGCAACCAAAATAAATGTTATTTGAAAGCATCATAATGAAGCCTAATAACTTTATATATTAATCCAAAGTAAATGAAATGGCTACTGTTGCTTTTGGTACATTTTCTCTTGTCAGTGGGATGCTTCATAATAAATCTCACTATGAGGAAGACGGGCTTCCTGGACCCCAGTCCTCTGTTAGTGATGCCTAACTATGATGGGTGGCTAAGGAGCAGGGAACATGACAAAATTAGAACTCCTTACTTGCAAGTGAGACCGCCATCATTACTTCAGCTCAGCACTTTTTTTAAAAAAAATTTGTTTGTTTGTTTATTTATTTATTTGAGAGCGACAGAGAGAAGGAGGCAGAAAGAGAGAGAGAGAGAGAGAATGGGCACGCCAGAGCTTCCAGCCTCTGTAAACGAACTCCAGATGCATGCACCCCCTTGTGCATCTGGCTAACGTGGGCCCTGGGGAATTGAGCCTCGAACCGGGGTCCTTAGGCTTCACAGGCAAGCGCTTAACCGCTAAGCCATCTCTCCAGCCCGAGCTCAGCACTTTTTCTTTGATTCAGTAAGTCATTACTGAGCTGCTACTATGACATTAGAATTCACCAGAGGGTCAGAAACTACAGTGAACTATCATTTCTCCTCCACTGAAGTGGCTTTTATCAAATGGACAAAAGGTGACAAACGCTGGTAAGGATGTGGAGGAAAGGTCTCAGACACTTTTGGTGGGAATGTAAATTAGCAGTCTTGTGCGGAGTAATATGGAGGGTCATGAGAAATGTGAAAGCATGTTGGGGAGATGCCCAGTTGGCAAAGTGCTTTGTGTGCAGGCATGGTGAGCTGAGGTCAGAACCTGGCACTCACATGAAAGCCAGCACGGCCCTATGCGCCTGTGAGCCCAGCGCTGGGCACGTGGAGAGAGACGGGTCCCCAGACTTGCTGGCTAGCTAGTCCAGCCCAATCAGCTCCAAGTTCAGTGAAAGGCCTATCCTCCCAAAATAAGATGGAGAGCGATTGAGGAAGAAACCCCATGTGAACCTCTGTTCTTACATGTATACATGCCCCCCACACACATGAACAAGCATACACACACATGCATACCACACACACATGCAAAAACATACTCCCACCACCAAACTAAACATAGACATATGATGCGGCTGTCCCACCTCTGGGTATATCCCATGGGAATGCATCTCCATATCCAAAACATACCTGAGCACCCTCGTTTGCTGTCATCTATTCATAATGGCCAAAAGTTCCTTCAGCAGGTGAATAAATTATGGTACTATATATAATGGAACATTATTATTATTATTATTATTATTGTTATTATTATTATTTTGGTTTTTCGAGGTAGGGTCTCACTCTAGCTCAGGCTGACCTGGAATTCTCTATGTAGTCTCAGGGTGGCCTCAAATTCACGGTGATCCTCCTACCTCTGCCTCCTGAATGCTGGGATTAAAGGCATGCACCATCATGCCCTGCTTAATGGAACATTATTTAGCCATAAACAAAATAATGTCGAATCCGAGGTTGAGAGACAGCTCATCAGACAAGAGCGCTTGCTATTTAAGCATGAGGACCTGAGTTTGATACCCAGGACCTACGTTAAAAACAACAAACAAACAACAACAACAACAAAAAAAAAACAACAGGTATGGCTGAGGAATACAGAGACCAGAGTATTTCTGGGGCTTGCTGGTCAACTAGTCGAATGGGGAAAAAAAAAATATCACGAGCTCCAGGTTCAGTGAGAGACTCTATCTGTCTCAAGGAAATAAGGCAGAAGAGTGACCGAGGGATAGGTGACCTCCTTGGATCTCCACATTCATGTGCATAAGACACCCCTCCCCCACAAGGATGGTATCAAGTCATTTGCATCAAGATGAATAGACCTAAAATTGGGTGTGGTGGCACACTCCTTTAATCCTAGCACTTGGGAGGCTGAGGTAGGAGGATCACTGTGAGTTCAAGGCCACCCTGAGACTACATAGTGAATTCCAGGTCAGCCTGGGTGAGATCCTACCTCAAAACATAAACACACACACACACATACAAACACTCCCCCCCCCCCCACACAAGCAATGGATAGACCTGGAGGACATTGCATTAAGTGAAATAAGTCAGACTTACAAGGATGACTATAATATTTTCTCACTTGCGTGTGGGTGTTTAAAGAGTCCACCTGAATGTAGACCAGACCTGGAGTGTGGGAAGACTGGGTTGAAGGGAGAACAGGGCGTTGGGTGATGGAGGGCAGGGTGAAGAGGTGCAGTGAGCTCCAGTGCTCTGTACATGGGGTGACTAGCGCCTGTATCTCTGCTTATATAGCTGAGAGGAGCATTCAAAGATAGGAATGGTAAGGAGATGAAATGTTAATTAGCCTGATTCAGTCAGTACTTATTTTATCCATATACACATTGTACCTCATAAATATGTATGATTATTATATGTTAACCCAAGATTTTTTTAAAAACTAAAGAGCTGGAAATGTTAATTAGCCTGTTTTGACATGACATCCTGTGTACGTATATTGAATCATCATACCACATGCTATAAGTTTGTACAATTGAAGCATAATTATTTTATTAATAATTATCTTATAGTCTTTATCTTTTATAATTTTATTTATTTTATGATTTATTTTATTAATAAAATATAAAGTGATAGTCACTATGAGGCCAGTCAAGGGTTCAGGTAAAAATAGCACAGAATTGGCAGATGTGAGACCCCACAGAAAACTATGAGGAGAAGACAATGACTGTGACGTCAGTGGAAAAGAGGGACAGTTCATAATCAATAAGACCGAGTCTCAGTGTTGTTCCTCCAGGCTAGGTGTCCAAGCACATGTGACACTGCCCAGGTATGCCTGCCCCGTGTCGTGACACCTGGGCTGGAACTGAGTTTCCTTCCATCAGTGGAACCAGAGATCATTTCTTTAAATTTTCCCTCCAGTTGAGAAGTAGGATTCTTGTCGTATTAGACTTTTTATTGATAACACATCTACAGTTTGCAAGCCCTCCTCCTGGGGGATATTCCTATATGTGGAGAGTCAAAGCCGTGGCCCCCAGGGCGAGAATTGAGGTTGAACGCTTGTCAGGAGACAAATGTGAATTTGGGGAGTGTGGTGTATGAGAGCACTGCCTTAGCTCATTTCATCTTGGAGTTTTGAAGTTTTAAGGTTTTGTGCATGTGTATGTAGGTGGTGTGTGTGTGAGAGAGAGTGTGAGTGTGTGTGTATGAGTGTTCATGTGTGAGTGAGAGTGCGTGTGTGTGTGTTTGAGTGTGGAAGCCAGAGGGTGACCATTGGGGATCTCCCTCAGTAGCTGTCTACCTTATCTTTTGAGACAGGGTCCACTGCCAACCCTAGCTTTCACAGATTTGGCTAGACTAGCTGGCTGGCTAGTCAGCTCCAGGTCTCCCCTGTTTCTGCTCCCCAGTACTGGTGTTACAGGTGCTCACTACCATGCCTACCATTTCATGAAGGCACTGGGAATCTGAACTCAGGTCTTCATGCTTGCCAAGCCCACTGACACGTCTCCCAAGCCCCTTTGAGCTCTTCGATGGCTAACAATCTACAGTGACTCTAGTCCTGCGCTTGCTGGAGAATGAGGGGAGGTGCTAGGCTATTTCGATCTTGGGTAATAACGAATAAAGGGAAATTGCCGGGTCACCCCAGTCTCTGGTGGCCACTTAGACAGTTTTCTGTGCCCCAGCTGCGTGAGTCTCTGGTGGGACTGAGCTAGCAGTGGTCTGGACATGTGGAAAACCATGCTCTGGACTCTATTCCTCCCTTTACCTCTGCTTAGGTAAATCAGCAGCTCGCTTCTTTAAGGGCAGCAAAGCACTTCACGTGCAGGCCTTGCCCTGAAATACACTCATCTCGTGAACACACACACACCCACACACCAGGTAAATGCAACTCAGATATTTTGTTTAAAGAGGAGAACATCTGAACAAGAAAGTGTCTACATCTGCATTATAAGAAGATACTGATGTCACTGACGTTTTCATTGCTACTTGGGCTTTGAGTGAAGGATTGAATGGATACACACACACACACACACAGAGAGAGGGGGGAGGGGGAGGGGGAGAGGGACAGAGAGAGAGGGAGAGGGAGAGAGAGAGAGAGAGAGAGAGAGAGAGAGAGAGAGAGAAAGTTAGCCTGCAAGTTTTATCCAAAGTGAAAGAAGTTTCACTCTCAGGCACCATCTGAGAGGGCGGAGGGACAGGCCATGACCTGTGGGTCACTATAAAACCACCCTGCTACTGCTCTTCTGTGCCATCTTCCTTCCCATTCATAGGCTTAAAATATGTCTTCCTTCCTCCCTACGTTTGCTGGGAGTTGGTTTTAGAGAAGTTGTTTATTCCGTTCTTGAATTTGTTCAAAGTTTTACATTT
The DNA here is from genome assembly GCA_036346955.1 of Dipus sagitta. Taxonomy (NCBI): domain Eukaryota; kingdom Metazoa; phylum Chordata; class Mammalia; order Rodentia; family Dipodidae; genus Dipus; species Dipus sagitta. Next base: position 9,743,438 of record CM070789.1, on the reverse strand, counting down.
GATCTCCTAACTGTCAGCTGGTTAGAATATCCTGTTGTCTCAAGGTTAAAACATCCTGCCTGCTGTTTTTAGAGTGATGTCTTATCACAAAAGCTGGGGCCAGAGTTTTGTAATCGCTTATCCATCTGCACAGACAGGCAGGCTGCAGGAAGGGAAGGAGAGCTCTCTTGCAGAGCCCCTACCTGTGTGAGAGAATGGACTAGTTATTTGCCTTTATTGCTGGGATGAAATATCTGACAAGGTCAATGAGGAGGGGTTTGTTTTGACTCATGATCTATGGTGCAGTCTGTCTTGGCTGGGGGGTGGGGCATGGCAGCGGGAGGAAGTTCTAGGCCGTGGCAGTAGGAGCTCGAGGCTGCTGGCTCACATCTCTGTGGACCAGGGTTCAGACAGCAAAAACGGGAAGTAGGACCGGCTATGAAACCTCAAGGCCCACATCCAGTGGTGCACTTCCTCCAAGCAGGCGCCGTCTCCCAACCTTTCTCTGCCACCAGTTGGGGACCAGGGGTTCAAACACAGGAGCCTGTGCAGGACATTTCCCACGGAAACCTTGGCAGAGGCTAAATTACTGACTATCAACATCGGTGGGGAGATTGCCTCAGCTGGTAAGAGCACCTGGCATGCAAGGCATGAGGGCCTGGGGTGCTGTGAGTTTGTGCACCCACGTAAAAAGCTGGGCACGGCTGTGCAGGCCTGTAACCCCAGTCCTGTGTGAGCAGAGGCAGGGGAATTGTTGGGGTTGCTGATCGTCCAGGTTGACTGGAAATAGCAGCTCTGAAGTCCGTGAGTGATTCAAGTCTGGGACGGCGGGGAAGAGCTGTAGAGGGAGACAGCAAGAGCGCCTTTACAGTCACACGCATGCACACCTGCACACGCACACAGATCACACGCACCCACGTACTGCACATGCTGAACACCAACAGTGTTTGTGAAAATTGAGTTTGTGCTGAACTTCATCAGTAGCGGTTCAGTTAAGGTTGTGTTGTTCTCGACTGCGTTCTGGTGTTGAAAATGAGAAGTCCTTCACTCAGCCGTGCCCTTTGGTGCAGGCCACAATCCTCTCTTCCTCCTTCGTTCCCTTGGCTGGCCTTCCGTCCTCTCTGTGCTGCGGTGTCTGTGTGAAAATAACTTCCCACATGGGCTCTGCGACTCCTGCCTCATTGTTAGCGAAGCTCCAGTGCATTCATTTGGTGGGTCAGCGCCCTGAGCTTTCTTTTCCTTTTATGTTGCCCATTTTTACTAGATATTGAAAAAAAAAATAAACTCAATGATAACAATAAATGCTAATGATTAACTCTGAGAAATGTAACAGATTCCATATAAAGGGATTATCTATATATGGTTCCATAATGTATTAATTAGGCATTAGCTCATTTTGATTTCTTTTTCGTTGTTGTTGTTTCGTTTTGCTTTTGTTTCTCGAGGTAGGGTCTCACTCTAGTCCAGGCTGACCTGGAATTCACTATGTAGTCTCAGGGTGGCCTTGAACTCACAGTCATCCACCTCCCTCTGTCTCCCAAGTGTTGGGATTAAAGGCGTGTGTGCCACCATGCCTGGCTCATTTCTTTCTTCCTTTTCTTTTCTTTTCTTTTCTTTTTCTTTTTTGGTTTTGCGAGGTAGGGTCTCACTCTGGCCCGGGATGACCTGGAATTCACTAGGTAGTCTCAGGGTGGCCTCGAACTCATGGCAATCCTCCTACCTCTGCCTCCTGAGTGCTGGGATTAAAGGAATGCTCCACCACGCCCAGCTTCCGGCTCATTTCTTTATTAATGTATTAAGTGGGTGTTAGCACACTTCCATTTGAGGAGACCGGGGTTTACAGAAGTTATGAGCATCTCCACATCTCACCCATGGCAGGAGGTAGGGCCAGAGTTCAAATTCAGAGTAGCCTGTCTCCAGAGCCCCCAGCCATGAGCAAGGCCTGTGCCAGCACCTTCCTGGATAACTTATTTTTGAACTGTCAATAATACTGCTATGTCTCAGATTAAAGATGTTCAGCATTATAGCATAAAATAGCATCAGTGTAGGCTCTCATTTCTACATGCCATGGTTAGTTCAGTAGTTCCCGAGTAACTAAAGTTTTGTTGAGTTAGTGAATACTTCTAATTACAACTTTTAGAAGACTTAAGCATGGAAAATTGGGCTAAGATGTAGTTCCATGGTAGAGCATTTGCCCAGCACGTGCAAGACACTGGGTTCAATCTAAAGCACGTCCAGACCAACCAACCAACCAACATCATCTACGTGGTGAGTCAAAGCTTTGAATTTCCTTGCCAGAGTACTTCTGTGCTTTGAAGGAATTTAAACATCATTTAAAAAATATTTGATTTATTTATTTATTTATTTATTTGACAGAGAAAGAGGGAGAGAGAAATATAGATAGAATGGGTGCGCCAGGGTCTAACTCCAGACGTGTGTGCCCCCTTGTGCATCTGGTTAATGTGGGTCCTGGGGAATCGAGCCTGGGTCCTTTGGCTTCGCAGGCAAGCTCCATAACCGCTCAGCCATCCCTCCAGCCCTTAAATGTCATTTCTTTCAAATATATAGATTTTTCCTCCATTTCTGTAATGTCCCTACTTGGTTGGCAGACAAAACATAAAACATATAATTTGCCTTTGGTTTAACTCAGCGATAACTGAAGTAATTTATATTTACCAACAAAAGCAATGGCAGTTGAAAAATTGTCTCCAGTTCCCCACAACATTGATGATGCACTGATTAAGCATGTGTCTGTAACAATGTGGGGCCCTCAGCGCGGCGCATATGCTCAAACACAAAGGCGTCTTTGTTATGTTGCCAAGTGCAGCCCGGCAGCCAGGCTTCTCGCAGACTGTGTGTGAGAATCCTGTGTACGCTAAAAGTGTGCTCGCTCTAGCACTTAAATACTAAATGTTCATGATTTTTAATCATCGACACGGTGGAACAGGAGCAGGTGGGGTTGTCACAGACACACAGCAGTCAGTGGAAAGATACGCCACTCGCTTCTTAGAAGGTCAAAAGCGCTTTTCTGTTCTACTGCCTGTGTCCTGGCACTAGGATCCTGGTGTCCCTGGGCTCTGCCCAGGAGTGACCCTGGAAAATGACTCAGCGGCGGGGGGGTGGGGGGGAGTGTAAAAAACTGGTTGGTTTCAATATCTATTAAGAGGAGATGGAGGATTTGTTATATATGCCTCTACCTTTGAAACAAGGCATGCACGCAGAGAATTTCATCCACTTATTCTGATTCGGATTAATCACCTACATGTCTTGGTGACATCATAGGAAAGTATCCAAAAAAAAAAAAAAAAAGGAGCTGACTTAGCTAATGTTATGTTCTCTCACTACCCACTCTTCGGAGATCACCGGTCTTCCTTTCCCGAGGGGATAAACATGTATGTTTCTTAGCCAGCCAAGTTAAGGTTCCTCATAATTGGGTCTCTGCCTGTTTTCCTAATTTCGTCCTGGTACGTAAATGATTGCATACCTCTTTGCTGTGTGTGCTCAGTTACAAACCCTATGTGTGGCTGGGCGAATGCATCACATTCAGACTTGCCAAGATTCAGGGTCCTAACTGACTACCCAACTGCCAAATGGGCATGTAAGTAGACAGGACAGTGTTGATAATTTTGTATTTTGGTGAGGAAGAAATCATAAAGCACTGTTTTTTATTCTTTTTTTTTTTTTTTTTGAGGTAGGGTCTCACTCTGTAGCCCAGGCTGACCTGGAATTCACTATGTAGTCTCAGGGTGTCGTCGAACTCACGGCGATCCTCCTACCTCTGCCTCCTGAGTGCTGGGATCAAAGGCATGTGCCACCCCACCTGGCAACACTGCTGTTTTATAAGTGAAGTTCTGTGTCAACATCACAAGGGAGAAAGGAGGGCCTGGGCCTGCATCTCAGTGGTGGAGTGTGTGCTTAGCATGTGTGAGGCTCTGGAGTTCAAAGGAATAAAAAGAAGAAACGTACCCTATGATTCAGAGCTTAAGATACAGTGTGGACGCTGTCACTCGCTGTCTGCGTTTTCCTCATTCTGCCAGACACTGGTGAAGGATAGGATAGACTGACTTGGGACTGTGGACTTTGTGTGTGTGGTGTGTGTGCGGGCTTGTGCAGATGCACTTGTGTTTGGACATGCCTGTGGAGGACAGAGGACAACTTCAAGTGTGTTCCCCGTGGGTGGTCCACTTTTGTGAGACAGAGTGTCTGATTGGCCTGTCTCTCCAGTGAGCCCCAGAGATCCTCCTGGGACTGCCTCCCCAGTCCAGGATTACAGGCCTGTGCGTTTTTATGTGGGCTTTGGGGATTGAACTCAAGTTTTCATGCTTGTGATGCAAGCACTTTAACCATTGAACTGGCTCCCTGCCTGTGTTTGGGATTTGTGTGTGTGTGTGTGTGTGTGTGTGTGTGTGTGTGTGCGCGCGCGGGGGGGGGGCGCGGGCTTTCAACATGCTCTTTCTCTTTTCAGAAATTATCAATTTTTGGGGGAGGGGTTTTTCAAGGTAGGGTCTCACTCAAGCCCAGGCTGACCTGGAATTCACTATGGAGTCTCAGAGTAGCCTTGAATTCACGTCGATCCTCCTACCTTTGCCTCCTGAGTGCTAGGATTAAAGGCGTGCACCAACACGCCTGGCAGAAATTCTCAATTTTTTTTAAGGGAGAGAAATAGATGTCCCTTTTATTTTTATTTATTTATTTGGGAAAGGGAGAGAGGCAGAGTGAGAGAGAGAGAATGGGTGCGCCAGGGTTTCCAGGCACTGCAGACAACTCCAGATGCATGTGCCACTTTGTGCACCTGCCTTATGTGGGTCCTGGGGAATTGAACCTTGGTCCTTTGGCTTTGTAGGCAAGCGCTTTCACCACTAGCCATCTCTGCCAGCACCTCATTTTTAAAAATATATAGTTTTATTTATTTATTTATTTTAAGAGGGAGAAAGAAGCAGGGGGGGGGGGGGAGAGAGAATGGTCATGCCAGGGCCTCCAGCTGCTGCAAATGAACTCCAGACACATGTGCCACCTTGTGTATCTGGCTTATGTGGGTCCTGGGGAATTGAACCTCGGTCCTTTGCCTTTGCAGGCAAGTGCCTTAACCGCTAAGCCATCTCTCCAGCCCCTCAACTTTTTTAACATATATTTTTATCTATGTAATTATTTTGAGAGGGAGAAAGAGAGAGAATGGGTGCACCAGGGCCTCCAGCCACTGTAAATGAATTCCAGACTCATGCACCACCTTGTGCATCTGGCTTATGTGGGTCCTGGAGAGTAGAACTGGGATCCTCTGGCTTTGCAGGCAAACGCCTTAACTGCTAAGCCATCTCTCCACGCCCTCAATTTTTTCTCATACCAGCAGCCTCTTGCTTGCCTCAGTGAGTCCTGTTCCACTGTACACCTGACCTTGAACATTCTGCTGTCTCCCCACACCCCTCCAGCTGTCCCTTGTTAGCGGTACTGTGTACCTCCTCCTGCAAACCCGGGCATAGGAAGGACATCTGCACACCTCCTGTGAGCCTGAAGAACAGGTCGAGGCACTCCTTTCTGCACAGACCACGAGTTTCTGGAAGACAGGCTGAATCTTTTCACCCTCATTCCCAAAGCTTGGCACATAGTCCTTGTCACACACTCAGTGCATAGCAAACGTTCAGTAGACGAGTGAACCTCCGTGACCCTCCATGCCCCTTGTCTCTGTCTCCTGCGCCTTCTGTGACCCTCAGCCTCAAGCTCACAGGATTTCTTCAAACGAACACAAACACTCATTGAATTGAATTAATTTATGGGCTTCGACCTCATCAGCTCTTCTATTTTTTTTCTTTTCTGGGCCAAGGACAGCTAATTACGTTCTCCATTACCAGAGCGTCTGGGAACAGGCCGCAGCTGCTGTCTGCAAAGCCTCCAGGGCTGCAGTGCTCCGTCAGCTCTTCTGCTCGCTCCTGCTTCCCCCCACTTCACTCATTTTGGGGTCACCACGTGATGTACACGTTTCTTAAGGGGAAGGGGACGAAAGATGTGCTATTAGGTGAGGCAGAGCCGAGTCAGCGCTTTGGGCAGTCTGACCTTGCCAACTCCACGGGCCTGGGGTGCCTTTCATTGGTTTTGTTCCTTTCAAAAACATTCTTTCTGTTCATTTTTTTTTTTAAAAGAAAGCATATGAGGAAGCATGAGGCACGGCTTCTCCCAAGATTCAAGAAGCAGTGGTGCCTCAAGCGGCACTCTCCTTTGGGGCCGTGTGGCCTCCAGACAATAGGAGATTCTGACTGGAGCATCTTGTCAGCTCATGAGACTGTGGGGGTTACGTCACTGTCTGACTCGGTCACCGAGGGCCCTGCCCTGTCTTCCTCACAGATGTGCCTGGAGGTGCAGAATTGCCCAGAGCTCTGCTCCAAGGTCATGCGGCTAGTGGAGGTTGGGGTTCAGTGGAACTGGGTCCCTCCCTCTTGCCTTCTCCTCTCTCAGAATTCTCTCTTCTTGACCCCCTCCTAGTGTTCTCTTTTTGTTATGAAAATGACTCGTATTTACCCTTAAAAATCTCAGTAGTCACAAGTGGTTCTGACCACTTCTCCTATGCTAGAGCACTGTGCAGCCACCTAGTAATGTTCTCAATGTGCAGTCAACGAATCCTGCTCCCTTTTGAGAAATGAGAAAACTGCACCCCGGAAAGCACAGGGACTTGACTAAGGCCCTGGAACAGAAAGTGGAAGAGTGAAAGATGTGTGACTCGCCTGTGTGCTTCTGTGACACTCTGCCCCCCCCCCCCAAGGCTGCATAACAACTGTGTGGTCCTGAGCTGCTGCTCGTTCCTATGGAGAGAAACAGAAGTGCCCGGCTTGTACAATGTTGCTAAATGAACGAGGGGCGGGGGAGGATGGTAAGGACCTGGTGTAGTGTTTGGAAGGAAGAACTCCATAATTTTCCCAATTTCTTCATCATTTTCCCTTGGGTTCTCCTTTCAACTGTCTTGTTGATCCATTTTAGGCTTGTCCTCTTTTGTATTTCTGGTAGAGATCTTATCATTATCGCTAAGGCTTTGTCCTGCCCCCAGGAAGGGATAGACACCCCCCCACACACATTTTCATATCCTCCCCCAAAGAACAAAACAGAAGTTGTAGGTCAATAGCATAGGCTATTTGGGGGTGGGGCCTGTAGCTAGGAGAAATGAGGGGGAGATGATAGACAAGTTCCCCACCCCCCTTCAGGCACCTTCCCTTTTTGTTCCTTTTATCTTTAAGCACTTCTGTCATGGCAGCTGATGGGTAGGTGTTGTGGTTTGAATTTCCGTGTCCTATGGTTCCCGTGGACCCCTGTGATTGAACACTTTGCCTCTCACCTGGCGTTCCACTGGAGGGTCGTGGAACTTTTAGCAGGTAAAAGCTTGCTGGAGGAAGAGCGGGGCTCCAAGAAGGCAGTGAGGCTTTTAGCCACGCCCGACTTGTTATTTGCTTCCGGATGGTGGATGCACTGTGACGAGCTGCCTCATGCCCCGACCACCATATCTCCCCACCGTGAGGGACTGTGTCCCCTCAAACTGTGAGCCCAGACAATCCTGTCCTTCCTCCAGTTACTTCTTGTCAGGTGTGTTCATAGTAACGAATGCACTTGGGCAGTGTAGAAATTGTAATACATTTAGAAGGATTTCTTTTTTCTGGGCCACTCTGGTTGCCAGCGTCAATCCTACCTTTCTGGACATAGGTTGGTTTTCACAAATATTGTTGATTTTAATGAAATAGATCATGTTCATTGAATGCCCCATGGCCCAGGGCAAAGCATAGGAGTATGTGGTAGTTTGAATATATGTCCCCCATAGATACAGGTTTTTTTTTCTTTTGGTTTTTGAGGTAGGGTCTCACTCTAGCCCAGGCTCACCTGGTGTTCACTATGTAGTCTCAGGGTGGCCCTGAACTCATGGCGATCCTCCTACCTCTGCCTCCCAAGTGCTGGTATTAAAGGCGTGCGCCACCACGCCTGGCTTAATACAGGTGTTTTTTATTAAGCTTGTAACTTGGGTCTCCAGCTGTGTGGCTGGAGGAGGTGTCACTGAGTGCAGATCCTAGGGTCCAGCACAAAGGTGTATATGGGGGTGAACTGAATCCCAGCCCAAAGCTCATGCAGAGAGGTGTGAGCCCTGGGGGCCCCGCTTGCTGCTTTTTGGTGTTTGCTGACTGGTGGTGGTTTTCTGTCTGCTTGGCTCTGTGAAAGGGGACCAGCACCTTCTGTCATTGATTGTATGTCCCTTGGATCTGTGAGATTGAAATAAATTCCTTCCTCCCATAAGCACTGTGTGCTTGGATGTCCATCCCAGCATTGTGGAACTGTCTGCAACACAACAGTGTTCTGTTTGTATACATTTGGTCATGAATAACGCAAAACTTTTCTGGATTCTTGTGACAAAGTTTTTTTTTTTTTTATCTTCAAATACTTTCTCTTCAGTGAAGCCAGTTTTTTTTTTTTTTTTTTTTTGAGGTAGGTTCTCACTATAGCCTAGATTGACCTGGAATTCACTCTGTAGTCTCAGGGTGGCATCAAACTCACAACCAACCTCCTGCCTCTGCCTCCTGGGTGCTGGGATTAAAGGCGTGGCCACCACGCCCAGCTCAGTGAAGCTATCTTAGGAGTTAGTCATTACTTTAACCACATCCGTCTTCTTGACTCCAAACCTGTTACTCTCCTTTTGGCTCAGATTTTCAAAGAAGCTTCAGGTTGAGCAAAGGTCATTTCAACAGCAGTTGTGCTGATTTTCAATGAGCAGACCTCAGTCCCCTTCATATTGCCCTCTCCTTTTGAAAGATGTCAGCTGTGCAGACAGGCCACCTTGTTCAAGAGAGTGCATTTCCAGGCTCGTGGGGATAAGTAAAGTCGATCAGTGTGAGACAGCGCTCTGGACGACAGCAGTAGCTCTTTTGGCACAGTTACAAGGAGTGTGGGGGTGTCCTGGGTTTTTCTTATGATCAGAATAAGAACTGCTTGGAACCGAGGTGTGAGCCTTGGCTTGTTACCACATTTAGGTGGTGGAACAAAGAAGTGCTATTTTTTTTTTTTTTTTTTTTTTTTTTAGCAAAGAGAAAAAGTAACTACTGGAGGTGGATAAGTTGGATAAAATTCTTGCTTTGGGGTGGCTGGAGAGATGGCTTAGGGGTTAAGGCACTTGCCTGCGAAGCCTAAGAATGCGTATTCAAATCTCTAGGTCCCACATAGCCAGACACAAAAGTGACGCAAGCATGCAATGTTGTACATGCACACAAGGGGGCGCACATGTCTGGAGTTCATTCACAGTGGCTGAAAGGCCCTGGTGTGTCCATTCTCTCTCTGTCTCTGCCTCTTTCTCCCTCTCATGTCTCTCTGTCTCTCTCTCAAAAAAAATTCTTAAAAAAGAAATACATAACATAAAATTAGAAATGCCCTGCTATGTCATTTCCTTTCTTTGAAAGATATCATCATCAAAATTTATCTTTGGGGCTGGGGAGGTGGCTCAGAGTTTAAAGACACTTACTTGCAAAGCTTGATGACCCAGTTTTGATTCCCCATCACCCACGTAAAGCCAGATGCACGCAGTGGTGCATGCATGCATCTGGAATTCATTTGCAGTGACAAGAGACCCCTGTATGTCTATTTTCTCTTTCCCTCTTTCTCTCTGTGCTCACAATAAATAAAACATTTTAAAATATTTTTGACATGGTAGCCGCCAGTACTTTTTTAAAAACAATTTACATATATTTCAAAATTACAAAATACTGCAACAACTGCAGGGGAAGTAATTGAATGTCGAGAAGGACAACACCATAGTGCTTCTGTGTTTTCTAGTTGCAACTGAAAGACTACTAAAAATGAGAAAAAGAGACTCTAAGTAGGATTAAACTTACAAGAACGAGGATGGAAGAAGATGCAATAGTGGGTGAAAGACACCAATGCAACTTGCAGACGCAGAGGCTCGTGGCGGTGATATCTGCTGAGGAGAGCAGAGAACGGGAACTCGAGAGCCTGCAGTGGGGCCGCTCACAGGAAGGAAGTCAGTTCACGCTGCAGAATTCCTCAGAGCTGGGAGCTGAGAAGAGAGAATGCTGCTGACACTAAAAATAAGACTGTCTGGACCTATGCCAGCTCCTCTGCCCCACAGGCCAGGGAGGTAGCCTTGCCCATCTGTTGAAAGGCCAGAGAAGTAGAGACCTATCACTTGGGTCGTGAGCTGGGGGCAGGGAAATAGTGAATGTGAATCTGTGGACTGTGCAGGGAGCCCTCACCCTTAGCTTACAGAATGTTTGGGACAGGCTTAGGCCTTATCAGGAGAAAAGACAGAAGGCTGACCCTCGAGGGTCCCTGCGACGTGCCGGCTTTCTGCTGGGGCACCCTGTGATGAAGGTTGGCCATGCTAATCACAAGCTCTGTGAGGTGTTTAGTGTCTCATTCTGAAAGGGGACATGGTGGTGCACGCTTTTAATCTTAACACTCAGGAGGCGGAGGTAGGAGAATCACCATGAGTTCCAGGCCTGAGACTACACAGTGTATTCCAAGTCCTCCTGGGCAAGAGTGAGACTCTACCTTAGAAAACCAAAACAATAAATAAAAAAACAGGGAATAAACAATGTAGAAATCAAAAACATACCTACAAACTGATTGCATTATAATCTTGCCAGAGAAAACATACTGCATCCCAAAGGGTAGGGAGCTATGCAAAACAGAGCTATTCAAAAGGAGGAAAGGGTTTTCAGTATTTAAAATGGACCACAGTAACTCCACAAGTCATGCACAGAGTTGTAAAGTAACAGTACACGATTTGTGTGACAACCACAGATATAAAACATGGCCTTTCTGGACTGAGAATGGAAGTGGGAGTTTTTGTGGCCTTATAATAACAAATTCTTTTATATTTTACTTGACTGTAAGAAATGAAAAGGAAAGGATGACACGATAGCTATTTGAAGCATACCCTTTTAATTTAAATTTAATTTCGATTTTGTTTTTTCAAGGTAGGGTCTTGCTCTAGCCCAGGCTGACCTGGAATTCACTATGTAGTCTCAGGGTGGCCTCAAACTCACGGCGATCCTCCTACCTCTGCTTACCGAGTGCTGAGACTAAAGGTATAAGGCACCATGCCTGGCTTAAGTTTAATTAATTTTTTTATGAGAGAAAATTGGTGTGCCAGGGCCTCCAGCCATGGCAATTGAACTCCAGATGTGTGCACCATCTTGTGCGCATGTGCAACCTTGCATCACCTTGTGCGTCTGGCTTACATGGGACCTCGAGAGATCGAACCTGTGTCCTTAGGCTTCAGAGGCAAGTGCCTTAACTGCTAATCCCTCTCTCCAGTCCATGTCTAGTTTTAAAACATGGGCATGATGTCTATTACAGAGTTGTGTCTGACACCAACACATGTAAACAGACTACTTTCTCATTCCAATAGGGCGTTTACTGATGTATCTTCAATCCCCAGAGCAGTGCCTGACACATAGGAGGTGCACAGTAAATAGTTGTTAAATATTTTCTGAGCAAGGGAATAATTGAATCAAAGAAAAAAAAACCATAAAGTCTATAGCTGGATGTCTGTGTGGACAGGTTAAGTGCAATGTTCACTTTATTTAATTCTTCTCTTAATTCGTATTTTTTGTTTATTTTTATTTATTTAAGAGTGAGAGACAGAGAAAGAAAGAGGCAGATGAGAGAGAGAGAGAGAGAATGGGCACGCCAGGGCCTCCAGCCACTGCAAACAAACTCCAGACAAATGCATCTGGCTGACGTGGATACTGGGGAATCAAGCCTCGAACCGGGGTCCTTAGGCTTCACAGGCAAGCACTTAATGGCTAAGCCATCTCGCCAGTCCTTAATTTGTATTTCTGAAGGAAAATGAGCATTTAAGAATGATACATTTTGTGGATATCCATGACCTCACAGTGCCCGGCACTACCTACTCAACACCTACCAAAGCAGAGATCCAGAGGCTCCGAAGAGCTCATCACTGAAGTAGACTTAAAACTTACCCACCACGGCTCAGGGAAGTTTGGGGCAGTCTTTTTACACATTACTTTCAACTTTTGTTGCATACTTAGACCAAAAGGACAAAAATTATGGGTCATTTTCCCTGTTGATAAATGAAAGCATACATTTCTGTATAATAAAAAAATCATTAGTTTTCATAGAAAGATGAACACTTATTTCTTCCTTGTCTTATACTGACCCTCAATGAAGGTGTAACTTTGCAATTTACCTCAGTGCGAGCTTCCCCACAGGATGGATAGTTCTGTAATCTTCACTTTTACACAGGCTACATTACCCAAGTTGTTTGCACCCTGAAATGACAGAAGATTTTAACCTATTCCCAAATGTATGTCTACCAAAGTGTCCAGAGACACTTGATGAATAGTTTTAAATAGACTTCCAAGGTCCCTTTTGAAAACACGTTTTTCTGCCTGCTCATTTCCAGCCAATTGGGTGGTTTCCAACGTGAGTAAAGTTTGTCTCCATTGAAGGATTGTGGGACACATGGACACTTTTTCTTCTTTCTCTTTTGCCTTTTTTTTTTTTTTAACATGTACGATGTTTGTGTATGTATGCCTGTGTGGTCATGTGTATGGTGTCCATCAGCACACATGTGGAGGTCAGAGGACGGCCTTTGATGTCAGTCCTCACCTTCCCCCTTGTTTGCATCTGGATCTCTTGTGTCTCCTGTCCCCCCCCCCTCACCTCACCCAGTGCACTGGGAGTATGGGGGTGTGATGCAGAGTCCTGGTTCTGGGGGTCCTTATGCTTGCACTGAGCCTGTGCACATGTCTTTTTAATGGCCTCGCAGGTTCTAGGAGGGACTTCCTTCCAGAGGCTGTTGTCTCACACCCTCTATGTGGCAGATTCACAGTGACCCTGGGCAGGAGGACATATTTCTATCTGTGGGCTTTGTACCATCTGCTGCTTTGAATTTTTGAATAAAATAGGGCCTGGGGTGCAGCTCCCTGGTTCAGAGCTTGCCTTGCGTGTGCAAGCCCCTGGCTTCAGTCCCCGGAGTAGCAATGCATGAGTAAGCGCATAAAGTTTGGTAAGTTATACCCTATTATTAATCTGAGTTATGATTAGACATCTACACATTCCTTTGCCTATGAGAGCCAACTTTCCTCTATTCTTGTTACACACAGTGGTGGCAATGTCTTAGCCAAGGCATATCATAGTAAGTTTATCAGTCTCTATTTTTTGACCTCTGCTTAGCTCATTGACAAGCTAGAAAAAAAAAAAAAAGCTTGCATCCCATCTATAATTTTTTGGTCTAGTTTCTTTATTCACTCCTTGTCAGATGATTCATTCTATCTACACTTGCAATAACTTTTATTTTCTCAATGCCTCCAGTTAAAAAAGAAAAAAAAAATTCTCTTCTTCTGTTTGTATTCCCACGCCCACGCTTCACCTTTAACTGCAGACGTCAACTCTCCCAATACCTCTTCCCTTTTCTGTCATGAGGGGGTCGGTGATACTCATAAAACAGTTGCAGATTAAGTGCAGCTGAAGCTAACAGAGCAATGAGGTGTGAAAGGATGGACAGACGGACGGGATGAGAATACTGCATGACTGTTTTCACAGTGTTCTGGGTGAGCTGAGTTGACCTGCCTGATCCAGAGAGTAGCTTTCTTCACCACTGTGAGCTTATAGGGTAGATGTTTAAAAATAGCTTCTTTTTTTATTGCTTCTTTTATGTGATGCAAATGCTCCTCTTGTTCATGGCTTAACTAGATATAGAAGGAGAATATAAAAGCTCTACCTCCTAGGAGAAAGTTCAGCAAACACATTGCCTGGCTTCTCCTAAATACATGTTTCTTTAACTGAACATTTAATGGCAACTGGATGACAGTCAATTAAATGTTGTTGACAAGCTGAAACGCTGATAGTCTGTGCTGAGTAAAGAGAGGTCCGTATGCTTTAGACAAGCAGGTGGCACAGTTAATATTCCGTAAAGAAAATTGAGAATCCCTGCCTCTGTTTACACAGAATTCTCGCCCATGAAAATGGGTCATAGCACAAAGCCAAGATTTTTCACAGAAAATAATTTAGAACCCTACTCACAGCAGTACCAGAAGTGTGTGCTGTGAGTCATGAAAGAGACAATTATGCTCTGGGAATTTTTCAGGACAAATGCTGCCGCCAGGTTCTGTGTTTTGCGGGCTGTGGAGCTGGGCTGGATTCGTGGAGCTTTACCGAAACACTTCCTCCTGCCAGACCCGCCACTGCCTTCGTCTTCCTGCCTCAGAAAACCCCAGTGTAATATGAAAGATGCACAACGCTATTTATCTGGCTTCATTCTTGCCTCTTTCTTTGTCTTGTACCCATTTGTGTCCATCTTTCACAGAAGTAAACCATGTTGATTGCCCATGTCATTTTCACAATTAAAAATACTGCTCATAAAAATTGGGCTTGGTGGTGCATGCCTTTAATCTCAGCACTCTGGAGGCCGAGGTAGGAGGATCACCGTGAGTTCGAGGCCACCCTGAGAATACAGAGTTAATTCCAGGTCAGCCTGGGCTAGAGTGAGACCCTACCTCCAGAAACCAAAAAACAAATTACTTACATAGTTCATAAATTTAATAGTCATCCCTCCATATTCACAGAGTATGCATCCACAGATCCGGCCAATTGTGAGTGAAAAGATTCATCAAAAGGTCTGAGTCTATGACAAACATGTACAGCATTTTCTTCTTGTCACAATTGCCTAATAACATAGCATAACAATCAGTTACTTAGTATACTTACATATAGTTAACATCACAAGTAATCTAGAGATGATTTAAATTATTCTGGGGCTGAGAGATGGCGTAGCGGTTAAGGGGCTTGCCTGCAAAGCCAAAGAACCCAGGTTCAATTCCCTAGGACCCACGTAAGCCAGATGCACAAGGTGGCGCATGTGTGTGGATTTCATTTGCAGTGGCTGCAGGCTCTGGTGTGCCCATTCTCTCTCTCTCTGTCTGTCACTCAAGTAAATAGATATAAATAAAAATTTTTAAAAAGTGTTTTGGAGGAGGGTGTGCATAGGTTATGGGCAAGTGCTATGTCATTTTATTTTATTATGCATTCACTTACTTTTTGGTGTGTGGTCCTGGGGATTTACTCAGGGCTTCAGGCATGGCAGGTGGTGGCACCACAACTGAGCTGTACCCCTGGCCCTCTCTGTTTGCTTGTGGCACAGGCTAACCTTGAACTTGTGACCTTCCTGTGTGGGTGCTGAGGTGACAGCCATGGGCTCTTGCTCATGGCCAAGTATGCCACCATTTTATCTGAGTGACTGGAACATCTGTGGATTTTGGTGTCTCCGGAGGGGTTAGGAGGGGTAGGGCTTCAGGATTGAATCCCGAGTAGCTGAGACTATACGTACTGTGTGGTCTCAGTCTTCCAGGGCCATCAAGGACCATGTTTAGATAAGACCCCCCCCTGCTGTAGCCAGCCCTGTTGGACCATCAGCCCCTGGGATGTGTGTCTTAATCCAGCGGAGCTAGAGAGTTTGCCTGGAGCCCGGCTCCTGTGCTGAGGCCTTCAGCTGTTCTCTGTGTTGTGCACTAGCTCCACACCTGTGTCTTACCCAAGCCCCTAAAATGATCAGCGCCACTCCTACCCATCCGAACTTTTAACATTCTGGTCTCCCCCAAACATACCTGTGGGGTGCATCCTCTGAGCTGTTTTTCTGTGTTGCTGTTAGCAACATGAATAGATAATTTTATTCATAAAGATGCCTATAGGTTGTGGGGAATTTTTGTTTGTCTTTCAAATTCTTCCATTCTCCCAAGGAAGAAAAAGAAGTACTGGGGGAAAAAAAAAGTCTGTATATTGGGTTTTCTCATTTGTAACTATGGTACTAAATGATTGGAGGTGGATCAAAATTCCAGCGTGTTGGACTGGAGAGATGGAGAGATGGCTTAGCGGTTAAGGCACATGCCTACAAAGCCTAAGGACCCAGGTTCGATTCTCCAGGTCCCATGTAAGCCAGTTGCACATGGTGGCGCATGGGTCTGGAGTTCATTTGCAGTGGCTAGAGGCCCTGGCACGCCCATTCTCTCTCTCTCTCTCTTTCTCTGTCTCTCTTTCCCTTTCTTTCTGAGTCTAATAAATAAATAAATATAAATCTTAAAAAAGTTCCAGACTGTCGTTGAAGGAAATTGCTCTGTATCAGAGAGAGAGAGAGAAGAGGTAGAGCAGACATTGGGAGGGCGGCTTAGAGGCAATTGTTGGACCAGTGTCCAGGGGCCAGGCACGTGGTTCATGTTTGTGTTCCCAGCACTCAGAGGGATGGGGCATGAGGATCCTGTTCAAGGTCATCCTCAGGTACATAGGGAATCCGAGGCCAGCCTAAGCTGCCTGAAACCCTGTCTTAGAGCACAGAGGAGACGAAACCAAAAAAGCCCAAACGTGGTGCATGGTGGAGACAGACCTCCTTGGGGAGATTTCCATGGAGTTTCTGCAGCAATGTGGTGACCCATCTTCTCTGTAATGATGGTAGTAAAACCAAACATCTTGCTAAGGTTTTGGAGATGGGTTTATTTTTGTGGGTCTGTGGAGATCTGCACAGGTCGGGTGGTGAAGCCATATTCTTTCTCAGTCCCAGCCACGTGGCCAGCCCTGCATGAGTCTCTCTTCTGACTCCTAGGCCCCATGGCTTTTGGCTTTTGATTTCTTTAATTTCGTCTGAACACCACAAGCACACACCTTATGGCCTCTGTGCTGGTGGCTCACTCTGCCTGGAATATCCTTGGAGAGTGGAAGAATAGTGTTCCCCAAATGGCCTAGTCCCTTTGACATGAGGGAAAGTGCCTTCCAGTGAAAGGCACTTCAGATGAAATGCAGTGGCTAATGTATTCACATGAAGAACCGCTCAATCTCGTTAGACCTGAGGGAAATGCAAACCGGACACTGAGATTTCCTCTCACCCCAGCCAGAGGGCAGTCACCCAGAAAACAGACAAATGCTGGTAAGAACAAGGGTAAGAGAAAACCCTTACATGCTGCTGGTGAGACTGTCCTTGTGCAGCCACTATTAAAGTCAGTATGGAAGTTCCTCAAAAAACTAAAAGTAGGGCTGGAGAGATGGTTTATCGGTTAAGGTGCTTGCCTGCAAAGCCAAAGGATCTAGGTTCAATTCCCCAGGACCCATGTAAGCCAGATGCACAGGGTGGCACATGTGTTTGGAATTCTTTGCAGTGGCTGGAGGCCCTGTTGTGTCCATTCTGTCTCTCAGGTAAATAAATAAATGTTTTTAAAACTTAAAAAGTCCTTACCTAAAACAAACAAAAGCAAACATAGTTAAGCAACAGAGACATTGTGGTCTTCCCTTGTCTTCCTGAGAACAGATCACATCCCCCATGCCAGGAGACAGAACAAACAAACTTTGCTGAGGCCTTGTTGGTACACACAAACCTTTTAAACATAATTCTTAGGTTCCTTCAGCCTCCCTACCTAACTTAGTTATTTTTCCACAATGCCTCTTTGTTCAGCCTTATGTAAGAGCATGTAGGTTTTGCCACTTGGGTCTTCATTTCCTTATGAGGGTTCCTGTATCCCATAAAACTTCCATTCAGTACATCTGTATGCCTTTCTCTGTTAGTATATCTCATGTCAGTTTCACTCCCAGGCCCAGCAGACCCCTAGGACAGGAGAGTTTTGTCTCCCCTTTGCTCTTCTTCCAGACATTCACACGGCCAACTTCCTCTCCTTCTTTCTAGTCTTTGCTCAAATGTCGCTTACACAGTGACAACTTGTGTAGCCTCCCAGCGTCACTCACGTTTGTCTTGTCTGACTGGCTCCTTCACCGGGTTGAAGGGGAGTGGTGTGTTTGCAGCCCCTGGTTTGCTTACACTGCTGTGCCCCGGAACAACACGAACCACAGGAGTTGCTCAACAAATGCCTGCTGACCAAATAAATGAGTGCTAGCCAGAGCCACTCACTCTCATTCAGCTGTCAAAGAGCAAACGGGCTGGAGAGATGGCTTAGTGGTTAAGCTCTTGCCTGTGAAGCCTAAGGACGCCGGTTTGAGGCTCGATTCCCCAGGACCTACGTAAGCCAGATGCACAAGGGGGCGCATGCTTCTGGAGTTCGTTTGCAGTGGCCAGAGGCCCTAGTGCGCCCATTCTCTCTCTCTCTCTCCCTCTGTCTGCCTCTTTCTCTCTCTGTCTGTCACTCTCAAATAAATAAATAAAAATAAACAAAAAAAAGTTAAAAGAAAGAGCAAACAAATAATCCTCAAAGGATGACATGAGAGTCTTTCTGGCTACATCGAATACACACAGGCAGGAAGAGGGAACTAAGCACTCATTGATATACTTCCTAGGAAAATTGATATCTTTTAAACCAAATAACCATCTCTTCTTACTAAGTAATGTACAAATACATAGATATTAGAAAAGCATCATTTGGTATCATTCTGTGTTCTGAAAATTTCTCCTATTTGCTCCGCCTGTTGTTGAGATAAATAGAAATTACACACATTGCTGGTCTGCCTCTCTTTGGACCGATTTTTCTTTATTATGGAGTCATTTCAAATATCTGACTATTATCTTACTGTCTTAGTAGTGAATAAGAGCTTGTTTTTTTTTCTGTGTTTATAGTTCCAGAAAATTATACAGAAGAATAATCTGTAAAAATACTTATTATTATATCTGTAGAAAACATTATTTCAAGCAATAATACAATGAAAGTATTTCTACACCACACAATCCAAGAGCTCTTTGCAGAAAATTAAGTGGAATTAGAATTCCTACCCTGTACTGAGTGTGTATTTTAAATGTCTCAGGCCAAATTTAGAAGCCACAGTGGGGAAAACACTGTAGACAGAAGGTGTTGTCTTTGCTGAGACATGGTGCTCATCAATTAATTACTCCCGTCTCCCGCCATGGACTGGCCCAGTACAGATCCTCAGAGCCCAACATTGGAATCCTGCTATCTATGCAAACCAGTGACCATCAGCAAGGGGCTGAATTGAAGCGTTTATTGAAACACTTTAACACAATGTTGCTGTTCTGCGTCCAATAGGATTTATGTCTGTATATTATGTCTTGTGTGGTTACTTTTGTGTCTACGATTCAACACCAGACCTTAGCAACTCACGAGAAGGATTTTATAGCTTCGGAAGGTTCAGTGTGTGATCTTCAGCCCTATGCACTTGGGCAGAGTATCACGGTGTGGTGATCATGGTAGAGAGGGAGCCTTCGCCTCACAATGGACAGGAAGCAGAAAGCAGGAAGAAACCAAAATGTAACATGTAACCCACCTCCAGTGATTCACCACTGCTTAAAGTTTCCCGGACCTCCAAACATTGTGCCATCAGCTGGGGACCTAGGCTTTACCCCGTAAGCTCATGGGACTAGCCTTAGTCAGCAGTGACTCTTAACCTTTATGCTTAATAAGTTTACCTTCACATCAACATCCCGGCTGCTGTTTGTAGTGCTGGGGGTCAAATCAAGGTGTCAGGCATGGTAGGCAAGCGCCTTACCACTGAGCTCCACCCCCAGCTCTGCCTCTTTACCTTTTTGTTGTTGTTGTTGTTGGTTTATTTTTATTTATTTATTTGAGAGCGACAGACAGAGAAAGAGGGAGAGGGAAGGGGAGAGAGAGAGAGAGGGGGAGAGAAAGAGAGAATGGGCATGCCAGGGCCTCCAGCCACCGCAAATGAACTCCAGACACATGCGTCACCTTGTGCATCTGGCTTACATGGGTCCTGGGGAATCGAGCCTTGAACTGGGTTCCTAAGGCTTCACAGGCAAGCGCTTAACTGCTAAGCCATCTAGCCCCTTTATTTTTTTAAAAGTTATTTATTTATTTCCAAGCAGAGAGGTACGGGTGGGAGGGGAGAGCAAGAATGGGCACGACAGGGCCTCTAGGCACTGCAGATGAACTCCAGGTGCATATGTCGCTTTGTGCATCTGGCTTACATAGGTCCTGGAGAATCGAACCCAGCTTGCTAGGATTTACAGGCAAGCTCCTTAACCACTGAGAAATCTGTGTAGCCCCTGACTCTTTACTTTTAGAGTTACTGCAAAAGTAATGTTTTTTAAAATATTTTATTTTTACTTATTTATTTATTTGACAGAGAAAGAGGGAGCGAGAGTGAGAGAATGGGTTCACCAGGGCCTCCAGCCACTGCAAATGAACTCCAGATGCGTGTGCCTCCTTGTGCATCTGGCTAAGGTGGGTCCTGGGGAATCGAACCTGGGTCCTTTGCCCATGCAGGCAAATGCCTTAACCACTAAGCTATCCCTCCTGCCCCAAAAGTAATGTTTTAAGACAAGTATTTAATTAAAACAAGGGGGGAAATATCCTTATAATGACCAGACACCATGTTCCATAATCGCTTTGAAATCCACCTATTATTCGTAATATGAAACTTCTCTGATGACTTGGCAGGCCACTGGGTTTTCCATGTGACACACACTGCTCTTGCTGGATGACAGTATTTTAGCTTCTGCACATAATAAGGTGAATGCCATTTATTGTTTAAATAAGGGCATGTTTGGGAATAGAAAAAGAATTATCTATAATGAGGCACAGAAAACAGTTTTGAACCATGATTATATGAAGCAACCAGAGTCGGCTGGAGAGTCTGTAACGAGTATGAAGGATAATGGAGTGAGTACTTGCCAAGTCCATCATCTCTGCCTAGGAACTCAGTTGCAAGGCATCTTCTAATGTTGGGACTTTGCACATGCTTAGCAGTGAGTGAAGTCTGTGACAGTAACCTCTTCAAATCTCTAGGTCCCATGTAGCCAGACGCAGTGACACAAGTGTACAATGTCTCACATGCACCATAAGGGGCGCAAGCATCTGGAGTTCACAGAAGGCTGAAGGTCCTGGGGTGCCCATTATCTCTCTCTCAAAATTAGGAAAAGGTGGGGGGGCTGGAGAGATGCTTAGTGGTTAAGGCGCCTGCTTGCAAAGCCAAAGAACCTAAGTTCAATTCCCCAGGGCCCACGTTGATGCACAAGGTGGCACATGCATCTGGAGTTTGTTTGCAGTGGTTGAAGGCCTTGGCGTGCCCATTCTTTCTCTATCTGTCTCTCTCTGCTTCTTTCTCTCCCTCCAAACTTAATAAATTAATAAAATATTTAAAAAATAAAAAATAACTAAAAAATTTAAAAAAATCAATGGTTGACTAAAATGAGAAATCACTAGATTAGAAAGAACTTTAGGAAGATGAGATAGGACTTCATGAGGGAAGAAAAACAAGTTTATCATCTGATGGCCCATTGTTGTGGCCCTGCCCAAATGACTGTCATCTTAAAGACATGCTTATTCTAACTATGGTATGGTTTATTACACAGTGTAAGGAACTTGGGAATTTGCTGCTCAACACATCTCAGAAATCCCACATCTTCTGCCAAAATCATCCCCAGTCTATAGCAATTAGTTTCTATTAGTTTTGGGGTTTGGTTTCCATGGGTGAACAGGAGAAGGAATTAAGCTCTTAAATTTGAAATGTTATTGGTGAGAACAAAATATGTATGGAGAATTTGTGTATCCAACATTGCCTTCTTTATTCCTCCGCCTGTTATTTATTTGTCCTTTCAGTAGTTATTTTCTTTTTTCTTTCTTTCCTTTCCTTTATTTATTTATTTATTTATTTTTTGAGGTAGGGACTCTCTCTAGCCCAGGTTAACCTAGAATTCACTCTGTATTCTCAGGGTGGCCTAGAACTCATGGTGATCCTCCCACCTCTGCCTCCCAAGTGCTGGGATTAAGGGTGTGCGCCACCATGCCCGACCATCACCGTTGTTATTTTCAGCGGATGTGCTTGTCAACTTTTCAGGAGAGGAGGCTACGGCAGCGAGCAGAAAAGCACCACTTCTGGACTTTACGCTTTGGGACATGGGGATAGCTTGTGGTTTGAACATGAAACATGCTCCAGGTGCTCATGTGTTTGAACACTTGGTTCCCAACTGGTGGCACTGGTTTAAAAGATTGGGAAACTTTGGGGGTGTGTTGTTGGGGGGTGGGGTCTGAGGTATAGCCTGGCTCCACTTCCCGTCTGCTGTCTGCTTTCTGGCTGTGGAGTCAGGGTGAGCAGCCTCTTCAGGCTTCTGCTGGTGTGTCTTTCCTCCCACAGTGGGCTCACCCCACTTCCGCCGGAAGCTGAGATAAAGCCTTGACTGTCTTACGTCGCTCCTCACTGACTAGAATAGGGACACAGACTACACACTAAATAGCACAAAAGCAGAGCTGTATGCCGTGGGGGAATGAAGCAGGGAACAGGAGTCTGAGGAATTTTCTGTTGTGAGATTGAAAATTACTTCTACTTGATTTATTTTTAGAATTTTTGTTTCTCATGGGACTTTTACAGGACAAATTTAACATATAACCATTAACTCTTCATAACAGGTACGAAGAGCTCCCACTAGGGATATCTGTTCAAGATGAAAATGCCTAACTGAAATTAAACATTGAGGGTTATTTTGTTCAGTGTTTTGTTGAAAGCTAATTGCATTGGTTAGAATGTAAATGGCCCCATAGCCTCAGGTATTTTTAAATTTTATTTATTTGCAAGGAGAAAGAGAGAGAAGAAAGACAAAGAGATAGAATGGGCACCCCAGGCCTTCTACCTGCTGCAGAAAAAGTCCAGATGCATGTGCCACTTTGTGGTTTTACATGGGTACTGGGGAATCGAACCTGGGTTTTTAGGCTTTGCAGGCAAGTGTCTTAACTGTTAAACCATCTCCTCAGCCCCTCAGGTGGTTTTTGATTAAGCTTCCTACTTAGTCTTCAGCAGGCTGGAGGCGGCGTGTCACTGGGGGTGGATCTTGAGTCCGGCTCGAGCTCCGGCTCTTCCTGTTCTCTCTCTGCTGGGGATGTGTGAAGACCTGAGCCAGCTTCCTCCGCACGGTGAAGCGTCCCCTGGATCTGTAAGCCTGAAGCGAACCCTTTACTCCCCTAGGCTGCTTCTGGTTGGACACTTGTCCCAGCAACAAGCAGAAACCGCCACACTATCATCACTGTATGAATAGTCACACACTCGCGAGTGTTATTCTACCTCACATTCTCTTTTAAACCCTTATAGGTACTCGGTGGCAGGAAGATGTTGTATTTTCCCCCCTAAGGTTGTCTTTCCAGTCCACTCTTTGGAAATACTTCATTTTATTGACAATTTATGTACTAACATTGTCAGTAATTTTTAAATATTTTTTTCAATGCAAAACTGATAGCTTTCATAAGAAATGTATCATTGTAGCGTTTTCCTCTTGCAAATATTAAATGTACATTAGACATTTCCCAGGCTGGTAGAGTTTCAGCATATAAGTGACAGAAGGTTTTCACTTGCTTCTTGAGTGCTTGTCAGAATTGTAAATTGCAGATTCAGTCACAAACCATGTGACTGAAGATGCTTGCCAGCTTGGGCTGCTCACACAGATGCCCTGTTTGGACAAGAGAGTGACGTGTGTGATCACACCCCTGTCTGTCATGTACATGGCTAGAAATGCCATAGATGACACTGATTTGAATGCGTATCACCTTGACTGTTCCAAATTCGGAGTCCAAGTCTGAAGTGTAACAAGCAGATTTTGGCAAATACCAAGGACAAGGTAGAATTCTTGTTTGTCCTGCTGCCTAAAAGGCACCATGCCCTGGAGAAAACACAGGTGTGTCGGTCATCGGAGCAGCCAGCATTTAGTTTTTTTTTTTTCGCTTCTGGTGACCGAGGTGCTCTGGATGGCATTTGGAAGTGTCTCAACAAGATTCGTCCTGATGCCAGGCGTTGATAACTGAGTGGCTGAGATTTTCATCCTTATTTGCTTCTTATTGAGTTTTCCCTAAATTTTATCTCTTCATGTTCCTTTTTATTTATTTATTTATTTTTTTGAAGTAGGGTCTCACTCTAGCTCAGGCTGACCTGTAATTCACTATGTAGTCTCAGGGTGGCCTTGAACTCATGGTGATCCTCCTACCTTGGCCTCCCGAGTGCTGGGATTAAAGGTGTGTGCCACCACACCCAGATGTCTTTCTGTTTTAAAACAGTTTTTATTTATTTATATATGAACACACACAAGAGAGAGAGAGAGAGAGAGAGAGAGAGATAGACAGAGAGAAAGAAGTGCCAGGGCTGTTTGCTGCTGCAAATGAACCAGGCTGGAAGAGTTTGCAGGCATTCACCTTTTTAATATTTTTTTAATTTATTTTGAGAGAGAGAGAGAGAATGGGTGCACTAGGGCCTTCAGCGACTCCAAATGAATTCCAGACGTGCTCCTCCTTGTGCTCATATACAACATTTTGCGTTTGCGTCACTGTGCGTATGGCTACATGGGAACTGGAGATTCGGGCATGAGTTCTTAGGCTTTGCAGACAAGTGCCTTAAGCACTAAGCCATCTCTCTAGCCCACAAGGGCCTTTAATTGCTGCTGAACCATCTCCCAGGCCTCCCAAAATTTTGTCTTTCTGGTCTACAGGCACAATATGCAGATGATGACTGTCTCATAGACGTCTTCCATTTTCCATGACCCCAGGAACATAAGAGTATAAAATGGATATATAAATTAAGCATATGCTGAACACAGATCATCAACAAATTGATTTTGAAACAAATTGGGAGGGAAATATTAAAAGTCTTTCTTTTCTATAATCAAACTATCATGTTTCCACCAGGGCAGAAAACTTTGTATATACATTAAAAAACAAAGAAATTAAAAAAAAAAACAACCTGCAGTTCTTTAAATCTGGACTGTGGGATCTTGGGTAGCATCTGTTGGTGTTGCACAGTGTGACACACACACAGTACAAAGTGTGTCTACTCAGATCCGAGGCTCCAGTGAAGTTCTGAGGTGCAACAGGGGTGCACACTGCCTGGGACTCCTCCAAATCATTATGCGCATGACTTCAAATTCATTTCTGCTTGGTCCTGTTTAGAATCCTTTTACTGTTGCTGAAATTTTTCATGACCTGCACATTCAGTTATGTGACCTCATTTGGGGGTGTGTCCCACAGTTCAAGAAGCCATGTCACATATGATGGCCTGTGGCTTAAGTGACTGCCTACCTCCCCCCCCCAGCTTGCATTACCTAAGACCTAAGTGAGATATTAGCAAGTGCCTCTCAGACTTGGTAAATATTTATCCTCAACTACAATTCAAATAATAATAAAAGTATATAGATTTAAATGTATTTTATTTATTTATTTATTTGAGAGGGTGAAAGAGGCAGGTAAAGAGAGAGAGAGAGAGAGAAAGTGGGTGTGCCAGGACCTCCAGCCACTGCAAACGAACTTCAGATGCATGTGGCTTACGTGGGTTCTGGAGAATCAAACCAGGATCCTTTGGTTTTGCAGGCAAACGCCTTAACTGCTAAGCTACCTCTCCATCCCAAAAGTATCTAGATTTAAATTCCAGTACTCTGCTTATATAAAAATACATGAAACTTTAATATTTGGGAAATGAAAAAAATTAAAAGAAATTTATGAGAGAGTGGGTGAGAGTGCCAAGGCCTCTTGTTGCTGTAAATGAACTCCATGTACATGTGCCACTTTATGTATCTGGCTTCACGTGGGTACTGGGGAGTCAAACCTGGGATGTCAGACTTTGCTAGCAAACCCCTTTAACTGCTGAGCCTTCTCTCTGAATGAAACTTGAATGTGAAACTGGATTTTCTTCTGCTTGTCTGGCCCTGTCATTTTGCTGACTTCCACAAAAGAAAGGGATGTATTATATACATCGTCAGCATCAGGTGTGAGAAAAAGGGGAGTGAAATGCATTGCTAAAAATTCCAGAAGCTGATTGACACCTGCCCCCACCCCCAAAGTCACTGAAGGGGACTGCAGACACGGCTCAGTGGTAGAGCTCGCTGGGCGTATCTGAACCCTGGATTCGAAGCCTCTGAACGTTGGACGGAGGTGGAGTGCATCTTCACTCAGCAGTTCCTGAGAGGTCCCAGTCTCAGGGCTGGTCCTGTGTATGCTGGTGATCACAGTCAGATTGCATCCTGTTATCTCACTGAGCCACCTCCCAGCTCTGAGGAGCCTCTTTGTGTGTAACTGTGGGTCATTCTTATGTCTTCTTTGGAAACATGTCTGTGGAAGTGCTTTGCTCATTTTCTTTACATTGGATTATTGATTTTTATATTATTGAGTGGGAAGAGTTCTTTATAAAATTTGTATATTGATCCTTGCCAGAGCTGTGGTTGGCACATTTTCTTTCTCGGCCCGCAGGCTGCCTTTTCATTTTGTGATTGTTTCCTTTGCCGTACAGAGCTTTTAAGCTTGATGGAGTCCCATTAGCTTATTTTTGCTCTTACAGCCTGAACTTGGTGGATCTGTTTTTATGTTTTCTGACTTTTATATGTTTATTGACTTTTATATCTCAAGGACCTAGTGCCCTGTTACCTAAGAATTGAATACAGCTCATTCCTCCTCTGTAGACTCTCACTACTCTTGTTGCTGATACTGCTTTTTTTTTTTTAAATGCAACTCAAGCTGGCCTCAAAGTCATGATTCCCCTGCCTCAGCCACTCGAGTGCTGGGATTACAGACTGAGCCCTGCACTACTGCTGTTTTTCGCATGGCTTCTATGGCCTGTGTTGTGAGCTAGCCTGGGTCCGTCTTAGAAGTGAGAAATGCGTGTGCACATTTTCCCACTGTGGCCCCTTGCCGTCCACCCTCTGTAGATGTGCCTGACAGAAGGACAATGGGGAGGTCCCTGTGGACAGAGAAAGTGTACATTTCTGGTAGAAAGCTGGTGACGTGAAATGCACAACTATCTCCTCAAAGAGGGTAAGAGATAGTTTATTTTGGAGTCAAATATGAGTGACCATGGCTGCAGGAACACCAATTCAGGTTACCTCCAAATTTCATGTTTCAATGGATTAACAGTTTCATGAAGGCTTTTTTAAGTTACAGAACAAAAGGATTATAACCAAAGCAGTTTTTTATTTGTTTATTTATTGATAACTTCCATGACTGTAAACAATATCCCATGGTAACTCCCTCCCTCCCCCCCCGACTTTCCCCTTTGAAACTCTACTCTCCATCATACCCCCCTTCCCCGCTCAATCAGTCTCTCTCTTATTTTGATGTCATGATCTTTTCCTCCTGTTAGGATGGTGTTGTGTAAGTAGTGTCAGGCACTGTGAGGTCATGGATATCCAGGCCATTTTGTGTCTGGAGGAGCACGCTGTGAGGAGTCCTCCCATTCTTTTGGCTCTCACATTCGTTCCGCCGCCTCTTCCACAATGGACCCTGAGCCTCGGAAGGTTCCAAAGCAATTTTCAAATGCACTGGTGGGAACATCAGGTAGGCAGGTTACCTCCAAGCAGGGAGATCTCTGCTCTAGACTTCCGAGGCGATCAGCTGACAGGCTTCGCTTTAGGGTTGGTGGCAGTGGGTGGTCTGTTAGTACATTCCAAAAGGGTTTCACTTGATCACCTGATAGTCACAGGATGTTGCATCAGGCACAGAGGTGGGAAATAAATGCCTGTTGAGGGGCTACAGGCAACTTGGCTCTGGTCCTACAACATCCCATCTCCATGATCCTGGCAGCTCTATCAGTTCATCCAGCCTTGTTTGAAGTGAGTGTGGCACTTTTCAGGAACTTCGGTTCACAAACCCTGCATTGCACATATGCAGCAAGATGGTCATTACAGATTTACTGCACTCTAGAACGTATTTTTCTTTTTTAAACAGTTTACTTCCACTTATTTATTTGACAGCAAAAGAGGAAGAGAGAGAGGGGGAGAGAGAGAGAATGAGTGTGGCAGGGCCTCCAGCCACTGCAAACAAACTCCAGACACATGCACCCCCTTGTGAATCTGGCTAACACGGGTCCTGGGGAATCGAACCTGGGTCCTTTGGCTTTGCAGGCAAACGCCTTAACCGCTAAGCCATCCCTCCAGCCCTGCTCTAGAACTTCCGAAAATACCTGTTCCCAGGAAGGTTGCCATGTTGTGTCTAGTACCGGCTTGTCACCCAGTAAAGGAAGGGTTGCCCTGAGCATGTGCTGGCAGAGGAGAGGCATGAATATGATTACCTATCCTCACACAGTAACTAAGAAAATTCATTAACTTAAAAAAAAAAAAAGACCAAGTTTCTTGGCCGAAGCATAGGTTTCTGTTGTTGCCTTCGTGTTTCTGGACAAAACGCCTGACCAAAAGCATTTGAAGGGAGCTGGGATTGATTTAGGCATGATGGCAGGGGAAAGTGTGGCATGACCAGAGGCTGGACATCACTTCTTGCCGCAGCAGTTGGCAGCAAGGGAAGTGAGCTACGAATAATGTCCCAAAGCTTTTCCCCAACAACACATCTCCTTCCAGCCAGTGTCCACCTCCTAAATTGCCACCAGCTGGGGACCAAGCATTCTAACACATGATTCTGATTCCAACCACCACAGTTTCATTGTCTATGGATTCAGAATAACGAAGGCTACGTCTTTAGCTTTTTGTTGTTGTCGTTGTTTTGTTTTGCTGTCAGGATTCAGAAAGGAAATAACTACGGAAATGATTTGTAAGCTGTCAGGCACCATGCAAGAGGAGCTTTTGTTATTATTTGACTATGACAAGTTTCCTTCTGTGCATCTCCTCGTGCTTTGCATTGAATGGTGCCTTAGTGGGGGTCGACAGGGGAGAGCTTTTCCGTCTGAGTGAAGTACGTACCTGAGCTGAGACAACAAGACTGGGGGGTGGAGCCCCACCCCTCCATGTTACTGGTTATGTGGTCTGAGATCGATTGCTAATAAATGAATCTCCTTTTAAGTTTACATAGGTATGTGTGTGGTGTGCGTGTACGCGTATGTATGTTCGCATATATGTGTGGTGTGCATGCACATGTGTGTTTGTGTGTATATGTGAGGGCTTACACCTGTGTGTGTGTGTGTGTGTGTGTGTGTCCATGTGTGTGGAAGCCAAAGGACATCAGGTGTACACTCAGGTGCGCTGTCCACCTTTTTTGAGCCAAGCCCTCTCACAGGCCTGGAGCTCACTAATCGGGCTAAACGGGCCGGACAGCAAGATCCAGGGGTTCTCCTGTGTTTGTCTCTGCAATGCTGCGCTTACAAACACGCACCACCATCCTGGCATAGTGCTGAGGACTCAACTCGAGCCCTTAGACTTGTGATGCAGGCACTTTACCCCGGGGCCATCTGCCCATCCCCTGCAAAAAAGAACCCTAAAGATGTCTGTGCTGCTATGGGAATTGAGGCACCTGGTGGATGGCAGGCCTTGGACCAGACGTCGCTGAACATTCCTTCTGGGTGGAGGAAGGGAAAGACGGACCAGCGTGGCTCTGAGCAGGCAGCAGGCAGTGAGGAGACAGCACACACCTGAGCCCATAGGACCTGGCTGTGCATTTTGACTGTGGGGCCTGTGTAAGTCCTGAAATCCTACTGTGGCCTGTTCGCTTAGGTGTAAATTGAGAGTAACAATAATAATAAGAATCATTCCCTGCCTAATTTTTTAGGATTGTTGTAAGGATTCAAGAAAAATACCACCAGACCTGCTAGCAGGGAACCAAAACTTTTAGCATGTTCTCTTAAAAATTTATAGTTCCTGATGAAACACTACCATGTTACCCATGCTGCCTTAGGAGGAACACCTAAAAGAATTAGCAGGTGAGCTAGGAGTGGAGGGCACGTCTGTGTCCCAAGCGCTTAGGTGTGCTAAACTGAACTAATGATAGTAATAATAGTAATGAAGGTGGAGGAGAAAAGAAACAGAGGAGCCATGGATGAGAAACGGAATGGCGATACAGGAGCAAGATGTGACGCTAACTATCGCACCTTTGATAGGACGAACTATTTCATCCCGAGCCCCTCCCGGGTCCTGCTTCCCACTGAAACCTGGGAAGGGGGAGTCGGCCAAGATCTCAGAGTGTGAAATGAAGCCCAGTATGGTGGGAAAGCTCTGTAGCTCAGGGGCTGAATGGGTCTGCCGGACGCCCAGCCTGCCTGACCATGTGCATCATGTCAACAGTGTAATGACAACCAGCAGTGCCTCATGTCTTAGCTCATTTTCTGCTATGAAAGCAGAACACACACACACACACACACACACACACACTGGGGAACTGATAAAGAATTTCTGGAGAAAAAATAAATTTTGGTCCAGTGGGCTTGGAATCCAATATCAAGGGGTTACATCTACTTAGTGTCTTCCTAGTAGATCAAAGGAGGGATATGTAATGGAGGGCTTTTGTCTTTTCTTTTTTAAAAAAAACTTTATTTTTATTTTATTTATTTTGAGAGAGAGAGAGAGGCAGAGAGAGGAAGAAAGAATGGATGTGCCAGGGCCTCCAGCCACTGCAAACAAACTTCAGACACGTGTGTCCCCTTGTGCATCTGACTTACGTTGGTCCTGGAGAGCCGAACCTGGGTCCTTTGGCTTTGCAGGCAAATGCCTTAACTGCTAATCCATCTCTCTAGCCCCTTTTCTTATTTTTTTTAAAGGATTTTTTTTTATTTATTTGCTAGAGACAGAGAGAGAGAGAATGGGTGCACCAGGGCCTCTAGCCACTGCAAACGAGCTCCAGACTCATGCACTACCATGTGCATTTGGCTTACATGGGACCTGGAGAACTGAACCTGTGTCCTTATGCTTCGCAGACAAGCACCTTAACTGCTAAGCCATCTCTCCAGCCCTCTTTTCTTATTTTGACTCAGTTCTGCCTACCAATATTATTACACCGGCATTGAATTGCGACATAAATTTTGGAGACAACAGTCAAACATGTGTTCAACTTTCACTATGTGCTTTAATCTGAAAATTCTCAGTGAATTCTGCGAATTTGTATCTAAGGTTGGCTCTAAAGTCTCTAATAGCTTTATGCAGGGCTGGGATTACTTAAGTGGGCAAGCCAGGAACTGAAGCCAAGTTGTAGCTCTTTTTCTCATGACGGTGTCAAAATGCCTGACCGAAGCAACTTAAGGGAGGCGAGGCTTGTTTGGCTCATGGCTGGTGTATGGGCCTGGTGATTGCTTTGTGGCCTCATCTCTAACCCCCACAGTACAGAAGCCTGGAGCTCAATGGAGAGGGAACAGTTACCACTCTGTGACTGTTAGTCTTTGTGGGTCACGTGACTGGATTTAGACTCAGACTCACTTGTGGGCAAGTCGGTAAGAGTGTTTCCAGAGAGTTTTAAGTGTCTAAATATACAGATACCACCCAGAGGTGGCATGTAGTCGACTTTCTGTCACTGTGACCAGCACCTGTGAGAAATGAGAGGAAGTAGGAAGGACTGCTTTCGGCCCCCAGTTTCTGAGGTTTTTAACCGTCATAGTGGGGAGGCCCTTGTGGAACAGAGCAGCTTACCTCCTGCAGCCAGAGAGGAAGCCCAGGTGCACAGACTCCTCCTCGTTTCAACTATTTCCTTCAGATCCCTAGCCATGGCACGAGTCTAACCACATCCAGGGAGGGTCTTTTTCCATCATTGATCCTCTTTGGAAACCCAGGGACAAAGATAAAGAAGTCTTCTCCTAGGTGCATCTCCACCTAATCAAATGGACAAGTGAAATGAGGCATCACGTGACATATGACACGCGTAGGTCAACAGTCCATTTTCTCCTCCGAGAGGTAGAAGTGGAGTCAAGGAAGTCATCTTGCTCCCACGAGGCCTCAGCATGGGAACAGAGCAGCTTGGTTAGGTTGTCTCTTAAAGCAGTGACGAGGCCTATGCTTGAGACAAACGAGGGGCTGCAAGGCAGCGCAGTGCATTGGGTTGAGGTGACCGTGGAGAAGGCCAGTATTCAACCCCAAGGGAGTGAGGTGAGGCTGTCACAAAGGTCCCCACGCTCAACTGTGGTCACTGTGGAGAAACTAGGGGGAATGAGCCCAGCAGAGAGAACGCAGGTTGTTTTGCTGCTGTCCTCCACCTCAGCCCCCATCTCGTTCTTTTTCTCTTCAGAGGGACTTTGGGGTCACTGTTTGATGATCTTGGCCCGAGTGTGGGGAATGCGCCCTCCAGGGCTCTATACACTCATGGAGAGTCCTTCCACGCCGAGCTTAATCACCTGAGCATTAAAACCAGACTAGTGACATGTTTCCACTGCATCATTCTTTTTTAAAATATATTTTATTTATTTATTTGAAAGAGACAATGAGGCAGAGAAAGAGAGAGATAAAGAGGGAGGGAGAGAATGGGCGCTGCAGGGACTCCAGCCATTGCTTAGGAACTCCAGATGCATATACCTCCTTGTGCATCTGGCTTATGTGGGTCCTGGAGAATCGAACTGGGATCCTTTGGCTTTGCAGGCAAATGCCTTAACAGGTAAGCCATCTCTCCAGCCCTGCATCAATCTTGCTTTTTAAATATATTTTTAATTTCTTAAAAATTTTATTTATTTATTTATTTGAGAGAGAGAATGGGTACACCAGGGCCTCTAGCCATTGCAAACGAACTCCAGATGTGTGCACCCCCTTGTGCATCTGACTTATGTGGGTCCTGGAGAATTGAACTGGGATCCTTTGGCTTTGCAGGCAAATGCCTTTAACTGCTAAGCCATCTCTCCAGCCCCCGTATCATTCTTTAGTTAGCTCCTCAAGTCTTTTTCTGGGTCCAGATGGGTGAACCAATCAATAAACTTGGCAGCTACCATGTCTGCTTTTGTCTCTTAATGTATTTCAGCAGCATCTGAGGGCAGGTGTGTTTTTCTTAAATATAAATATATATATATATATATATATATATAGATTATGAAATATTCTAGTCAGGTTTTTTTTTCTTCTGGAAGTGTGAGTTAATCAAAGTGTCATCAGCATGGAGACCCCAAGGAGTGAGTTAGCACTGAGGTAGAGCCACATACCTCTGTGGGAATGACGAGAAAATGAGTCAGCTGCTCACTTCACCTGCTGCTCTTTTCTCTCACTCTCCTAGGAAACAGATGGAAGACTGCTGTGACCCTGCCCATCTCTTCGCTATGACTAAGATGAATTCCCCCATGGGAAAGAGCCTGTGGTATGACGGGGAGTTTTTATACTCGTTCACCATTGACAATGCCACGTATTCCCTCTTCCCGCAGGTGAGTAGTGTTTGGTTCGTTCGATGTATGTTTCTTACATGTCCTCATGTCATAGGATAGGGTTACATGAGTTTTCTGACCCCTTGTACCACTCTTTTTCATCTTCTTTCTTTACATTTTAATTTTAAATACTTTTTTTCTTTTTTTAATTGTTTATTTTATTAACAACTTCCATGATTATAAAAAATACCCCATGGTAATACCCTCCCTCCCCACTTACCCCTTTGAAACTCCATTCTCCATCATACCCCCTCCCCATCTCAATCAGTCTCTCTTTTACTTTTGATGTCATGATCTTTTCCTCCTCTTATGATGGTCTTATGCAGGTAGTGTCAGGCACTGTGAGGCCATGGATATCCAGGCCATTTTGTGTCTGGAGGGAGCATGTTGTATGGAGTCCTGCCCTTTTAAATACTTTTTTCTTATACCTGTCCCTTTGTTGTTGTTGTTATAGACCTCATAATGTTTTGATGCAAGGATGGAAGTGAGATATTCAAAAGAAATAGTACACTGTAGTGTTACAGTTTCCCTTGCCCTTTTAGATTTGAATCACATGAAACCAAAGGAAGTAAGCAGAGACTGGGTCAGGGGATTGTGGAATTCCAGTGTGTTGAGGTTGGCTGTGGAATGATGGTGAGGATTTGTGAAACTGGAATGTTCTCGTAGGACTGATGTTGCCCCCAGAGAGTGGGGAACATATGGCTTCTCAGAACTCAGAGCCCTGTGGCTGGATTCTTGCTATGCAGTGGAGGAGTGATAGATATGGGGAGAAAGAATTCCGTTTGACCACTTTTGAAGTGGTTCAAGTCAAACTTTGCCTGCTTAGTGTTTTTCTCTTGGTTTCCTGAACATAGCAACAAAATAGTTTTTACTACACTATATCTAGGCAGCAAGTTTGAATTTTTTTTTTTTTACTTTTATTTTAGTGAATTTAGGAGGAAGGAGGAGAGGGGTGTTATGAGAAATCACCTTTGGAGAGAAATTGAGAAATGAATCTTTGGCCTTCCCACTTCCTCTAGCCACCCTTACTTTGACCCTTACTAGACAATTATTCATAAGGAGAATACGTGGCCAGAGTTGGAAAGTGTGAGTAACTATTTAAGAATCTCTATTGTCCAGTTGGTCCTTGCTGTGCCCCGTCCTTCTCTCTTGGAATGGGAATGTTTATTCCTCGACTTTCTACGTTGGAATGCAGTGGCTTGATTCAGGATCCCCTGTAAACTTAGGTGTGCTGAATGCTAGATTCCCAGCTGATGGAGATTTGGGAATTAACGCCTTCTGGAGGCAGAAATAAATGAAGACCATGACCCCATCTTTCCAAGGTGTTTTTGGCAGGATGATCTCTCTTGTATAGGAAGTTTGGTACTTCCAACCTCTATAGAAAAATGGAGAAGTGGGAGTTAAGAGATGGCTCCTTGAGTTACTGAGTTAAGGAACTTGCTACTATAACTGGGATAGCAGTAGGACAGTCCAAGAACCATTTCCATTAGCATGACCCCAGTTGCCTCCAAGAGAAACAGAGACCAGAAGTTTATTTCTATCCATTGCTTTCTTCAAGTTTCCTTCAAGTACATTGAATGTGAAAGTTAACCTTCCTTGAAAACATTAGGTGCCCAAAAGAAGGTGAATCAGCTTTTAACCATAAAGCTTCAGCACGAAAATGAAAAAAGAAGGATATCCAGTCTGAGAAAACCAATGTATAATATCCCATGTGCAAAAAAAATTTGATACTAGCCAGGCATGGTAGTATACTCCTGTAATCCTAACATAGTGGAGGCTCAGGCAGGAGAATCACAAATTGAAAGTCAGTCTGAGATGTGCAGAGAGTTCAAGGCCAACCTGATCTACAAAGTATGACCTTGTCTCAAAACAAAACAAAACAAAACCCCAGAAAAACAGATAACAACTAGGTACAAAATGAAGAAGATAAAAAGGAAAAAAAAATCTTTAACAGCACAAAAATATTAAAAAATAAATTCAAAAGAAATTTTGTAGATAAGAGCTTTCAGTTGTACCCATGACTTTCAGCTTTATGGTAGAAAATAGATTGGAGAGCAGAGCTGATTAGAGTAATGTAAACAGGCCTGCTGCCAGCCTTACCTGTCAGTGGCAGAAGCAGGATGGTAGGATGCACTTCCTTTATAATGTGTGTGCCTGCTGCAAGACCGGGAAACCATCCTAGAATAATAAAGAAAAATGTTGCAAACCCTCAGGAACTGGAAGTCATTACATCATTCTTTGTGTGCAGTTATTAGAAAAAAAACTCAACAATTCAATGAATAGACATTTTTTAAAGGTGCATATGTATATTCCTCTGAGATTACAAGGTGACTAATTTGCAAAAATCCTGGAAAAACAGGAACGTTCCAGTGAGCACTATATATGTACCCCTTTCCTGTCCTCATTAGTTTGAAGCAAAGCATTTCTAGTTTGGTAGACGCCAACTAAGTTGTCAGCTCATAGATGTGCTTCCTTCTTGTTGCCTAGAGGTAAGAATAGCAATGTGGATTTACAGTAGAACCAGGAGGGTGGGTGAGGTGCTGAGCCCATAGTGTGGACAAAGTATCTTTTCCCCAAGCCCAAGCATCAGACACTTCTCTCCTGGTGTGGTCACAATACCTGAGAGAGTGACATAAATATAAAACAGAGGAAAGAGTTTTGCTTTGCAGTTTCATTTCACCATGGCAGGCAGGGGATGGCTGAGCAGGGCACAGCAGCCCACGTTTTGACTGGAAGGACGCAGAGTGGAGCCACGAGAGGAAGGGACAGGGCGAGGTGCAACCATGATGGATTTGCCCCAGTGACTATCTTTCACCGTTCCATCAACTCTCAGTAATCTATTCAGATCTTTTTTTTGTTTATTTTTATTTATTCTTTTGAAAACAACAAAGAGAGAGAGAGTGAGACAGAGAGAGAATGGGCACACCAGAGCCTCTAGCTACTTCAAACAAACTACAGATGCATGCACCACCTTGGGCATCTGGCTTACATGGGTCCTGGGGAATCGAGCCTTGAACCGGGGTCCATAGCCTTCACAGGCAAGCGCTTAATCACTAGGCAATCTCTCTAGCTCCTATTCAGAGCTTGAATCCATCAGTGGAGTAAACTGTGCACTAGGTTAAAGCTCTCATGATCTCATCATCTGACAAGCCTCATAGACACGCTCACAGATGGGTTTTGCTAACCTCCTCCATGCTCCTCAATCCAATCAAGTTGAGAGTCAAAATTAGGCATCACATTGAGTTACAGTAAAATAATGCCAAGGAACTCATTCTCTAGCATAGACTATGCTTCTGTCGTGTGACACTTCCCCGAATGCTCAGCGTGTTAGCCCGCATTTTTATTGCTTTTATTAAACTTATTATTACACTGTGATGCTACACTCCCTCCTAATGCTCATTTGTCAGCCATCATTCCTACTGCTGTTATTACACTGTCATTATTACACTGTTATTATACACTGTGATGCTACAGTTCCTCTAATGCTCATCATGTCAGCCATCATTCCTACTGCAGTTATTACACTGTCATTATTACACTGTTATTATACACTGTGATGTTACAGTTCCTCTAATGCTCATCGTGTCAGCCATCATTCCTACTGCTGTTATTACACTGTCATTATTACACTGTTATTATACACTGTGATGTTACAGTTCCTCTAATGCTCATCGTGTCAGCCATCATTCCTACTGCAGTTATTACACTGTCATTATTACACTGTTATTATACACTGTGATGTTACAGTTCCTCTAATGCTCATGTGTCAGCCATCATTCCTATTGCTCTTATTACACTGTCATTATTACACTGTAATTATACACTGTGATGTTACAGTTCCTCTAATGCTCATCGTGTCAGCCATCATTCCTACTGCAGTTATTACACTGTCATTATTACACTGTTATTATACACTGTGATGCTACAGTTCCTCTAATGCTCATCGTGTCAGCCATCATTCCTACTGCAGTTATTACACTGTCATTATTACACTGTTATTATACACTGTGATGCTACAGTTCCTCTAATGCTCATCATGTCAGCCATCATTCCTACTGCAGTTATTACACTGTCATTAGTACACTGTTATTATACACTGTGATGCTACAGTTCCTCTAATGCTCATCATGTCAGCCATCATTCCTACTGCAGTTATTACACTGTCATTATTACACTGTTATTATACACTGTGATGCTACAGTTCCTCTAATGCTCATCGTGTCAGCCATCATTCCTACTGCTGTTATTACACTGTCATTATTACACTGTTATTATACACTGTGATGCTACAGTTCCTCTAATGCTCATCGTGTCAGCCATCATTCCTACTGCAGTTATTACACTGTTATTATTACACTGTTATTATACACTGTGATGTTACAGTTCCTCTAATGCTCATCATGTCAGCCATCATTCCTACTGCAGTTATTACACTGTCATTATTACACTGTTATTATACACTGTGATGCTACAGTTCCTCTAATGCTCATCATGTCAGCCATCATTCCTACTGCAGTTATTACACTGTCATTAGTACACTGTTATTATACACTGTGATGTTACAGTTCCTCTAATGCTCATGTGTCAGCCATCATTCCTACTGCAGTTACTACACTGTCATTATTACACTGTTATTATACACTGTGAT
This sequence comes from Dipus sagitta, assembly GCA_036346955.1. Lineage (NCBI taxonomy): Eukaryota > Metazoa > Chordata > Mammalia > Rodentia > Dipodidae > Dipus > Dipus sagitta. Next base: position 9,705,901 of record CM070789.1, on the reverse strand, counting down.
GCTACAGTTCCTCTAATGCTCATCATGTCAGCCATCATTCCTACTGCTGTTATTACACTGTCATTATTACACTGTTATTATACACTGTGATGTTACAGTTCCTCTAATGCTCATGTGTCAGCCATCATTCCTACTGCAGTTATTACACTGTCATTATTACACTGTTATTATACACTGTGATGTTTCAGTTCCTCTAATGCTCATCATGTCAGCCATCATTCCTACTGCAGTTATTACACTGTCATTATTACACTGTTATTATACACTGTGATGTTACAGTTCCTCTAATGCTCATCGTGTCAGCCATCATTCCTACTGCAGTATTACACTGTCATTATTACACTGTTATTATACACTGTGATGCTACAGTTCCTCTAATGCTCATCGTGTCAGCCATCATTCCTACTGCAGTATTACACTGTCATTATTACACTGTTATTATACACTGTGATGTTACAGTTCCTCTAATGCTCATCATGTCAGCCATCATTCCTACTGCAGTTATTACACTGTCATTATTACACTGTTATTATACACTGTGATGTTTCAGTTCCTCTAATGCTCATCGTGTCAGCCATCATTCCTACTGCAGTTATTACACTGTTATTATTACACTGTTATTATACACTGTGATGCTACTGTTCCTCTAATGCTCATCATGTCAGCCATCATTCCTACTGCAGTTATTACACTGTCATTATTACACTGTTATTATACACTGTGATGTTACAGTTCCTCTAATGCTCATCATGTCAGCCATCATTCCTACTGCAGTTATTACACTGTCATTATTACACTGTTATTATACACTGTGATGTTTCAGTTCCTCTAATGCTCATCGTGTCAGCCATCATTCCTACTGCAGTTATTACACTGTCATTATACACTGTTATTATACACTGTGATGCTACAGTTCCTCTAATGCTCATCGTGTCAGCCATCATTCCTACTGCAGTTATTACACTGTCATTATTACACTGTTATTATACACTGTGATGCTACAGTTCCTCTAATGCTCATCACGTCAGCCATCATTCCTACTGCAGTTATTACACTGTCATTATTACACTGTTATTATACACTGTGATGCTACAGTTCCTCTAATGCTCATCATGTCAGCCATCATTCCTACTGCAGTTATTACACTGTCATTAGTACACTGTTATTATACACTGTGATGCTACAGTTCCTCTAATGCTCATCGTGTCAGCTATCATTCCTACTGCAGTTATTACACTGTCATTATTACACTGTTATTATACACTGTGATGCTACAGTTCCTCTAATGCTCATCGTGTCAGCCATCATTCCTACTGCTGTTATTACACTGTCATTATTACACTGTTATTATACACTGTGATGCTACAGTTCCTCTAATGCTCATCACGTCAGCCATCATTCCTACTGCAGTTATTACACTGTCATTATTACACTGTTATTATACACTGTGATGTTACAGTTCCTCTAATGCTCATCATGTCAGCCATCATTCCTACTGCAGTTACTACACTGTCATTAGTACACTGTTATTATACACTGTGATGCTACAGTTCCTCTAATGCTCATCATGTCAGCCATCATTCCTACTGCTGTTATTACACTGTCATTATTACACTGTTATTATACACTGTGATGTTACAGTTCCTCTAATGCTCATGTGTCAGCCATCATTCCTACTGCAGTTATTACACTGTCATTATTACACTGTTATTATACACTGTGATGCTACAGTTCCTCTAATGCTCATGTGTCAGCCATCATTCCTACTGCAGTTACTACACTGTCATTAGTACACTGTTATTATACACTGTGATGCTACAGTTCCTCTAATGCTCATCATGTCAGCCATCATTCCTATTGCTCTTATTACACTGTCATTAGTACATTGTTATGATTACACTGTGATGTTACAGTCCCCCTAACACTCAGCATGTTACCCATCATTCTCACTGTTAATATCACACTTATTATTACAGTGTTAGTATTACACTTCTTGTAATACTCAACAAGTTAGCCATCATTCTTACTGTCACTATTTGCCTGTTTCTAGTCATTTCTTTGCTGCTGTTGTCATCAAAGTGCAATAGAGGAAGAAAGATGCTCAGTCCACTGTGGAATGTTAACAGGTTCCTCAGGAGATGACCATGGAGGGAACGTGGTGCTTGGAGATGCCACATTTAAGTTCCATTATTACCATTTTCTGATTCTTATTTGGACCTTACAAGATTTCCTATGGCTTTATGATTACATTTATTGTTAAACTCTGGCATGTGTCAGTCATCTGCTTAATTGTAAATGTGTATGTTACAGTTTTCTGAAATCTCTCTCCTGCTTCTATTGTATAAGCCTTTGAGCAATGGGTTTTCCATTTTTGAATCAGTACAGCGCTTCACACTAAATTTTGTTACTTATTTCCATCCACTTATATTTGCCTTGTAGATCCTACATGGGCTAAACTGTGGCAGAGTTCTGGCTTGAAGTAGAGGAAACCAAGCTGGACTTGTTCATATAGCTATTTCCAAATGTGTCTATAAATGTATTTTGGTGAAATGATGGTTGAATATCATTAGGCACAAAGGGCTGGTTTTAACTCTCACACAGATGTTTGTAAATATGCTCTCTCTCTCTCTCTCTCTCTCTCTGTCTCTCTCTCTCGTGTGTGTGAGTGTGTGTGTATAGGACAGCGTGATGGTGGGCTTTCACTTTGAAGATGCCACATCCCCTAGGTTGAGGTCAGTCTTTTCTTTCTTACTCAAGGACCGTCCACCTCCACCCTCTTTCCGTGGCGCTGGGAACTGAATCCAGGCTTAAGTGCTGTAGGTCACTGCTCTACCACATTCCCAGCCCCAGAACTGTCCCTTTTTAACCTGCATGGCCTAGTGTTGGCAGTCATTACCAAATAGAGTCTATTTTGGTCTAAAATGCACTGCTCAAGAAAAGCACATATTTCCTTGGAATGAGCAAGAAACTATCAGGAGTGCTAGAAACCACATCTGTGCTGAGAAAATCGGACAAATATTCCCCTTTGGTGTAATAAAACCGCGGTTCGCTCACCATTCTGCTGAGTAGTTACATGCTGCAGATCACACTCCGGTTGTCTTTCCTCAGAATATTCTCTCCAGGCCGCAGTGGGAGGATCTCAGAAGGCCAGGAACACAGCACACTTGGGCAGTTGCTTTGTGATCCTTAGGCTGGCTGCAGACTCCTGGCCTTGTTCCATTGAGATGTGAGATGCTCTGCTCTGTCCTTGGCCCATGGGGAACACTTAGCAGGATATTTTGCAATAGTTTGTCCAAGTGGCCTTGTTAAAATGAAAATATACATTCCCTGAGAATGTTCTGTGCTGCAGTAGATTCCAGAGACTCACAGCATCTTATTTTTCTGCCAGTGAAATTTGGATCAAACTATGTGACACCCATACTGTTAGATTCACTTTCCTAAGCACCTTCTGTTTCAACTGGAAGGAAACTAAATGGACTAAGTTTGGTGGGCACAGATCATACATAACATATTGGGGGAGACTTGCTTTATCACAGAAGCCCGACACAGGACTTAACCAGATAGGTGCTTTGAAAAATCTCAAGGAATCAGGAAGTAAAGGGAGGGTCACTCAAGGCTGGATGCTGGCTACACAGTACCACCAAGCTGCCAGACTTCTGTCTTCTGAACTGTCCTAAGCTGATGGACAAGGAAATGCTGGGTTCAGGGTCCCAACACAGAGGAGGCAGAAGAGGAACTCCTCGCAGGTGGCTGATTCTGTGCCATTGGTCAAGACCAAATCATACCGGCAGGTTTTGTTGGGAAGTTCCCTATTTTGGCACTCAGAAACTGCCCTGCATGAGCCTACCCATGTCTGTCTCCTCATGGTGCCTCACTCTGCCATTTAATCAGCTTTTTTTTTTTTTTTTGTGGTTCTTATTATCATTTCCATTTCAAGGATGAATCAGAAGAGAGGGGTTAATGACCTCACTGAAGGTTCCAAAGCTGCTCTGTAGAAGGTTGGGACTTGGAACTTAGCCTGTCTGATTTCAAAGGCTGTGGAGGAGGCTATCTTGTTTGTTTCTTGAAAAGATGCAGTTTCAGTAGATCATGTGCTTACTGTTATTAACATCTTGAAACCATTTTAAAAGGTTTTCCTTATAGGAGTACTGTTGTTTTTTTTTTTTTAAGAAATCCAGATTTCAGGGTATGAAATGTCTTAGGCATTTATTTTTTATATTTTTAGAGAGAGGGAGGGGGAGAGAGTAAATTGGCACACCACAGCCTCAGCCACTGCAATCAAACACCAGACACTTGTGCCACCTAGTGGCCATGTGTGACCTTGGGCTTGCCTCACCTTTGTGTATCTGGCTTATGTGGGATCTAGAGAGTCGAACATGGGTCCTTAGGCTTCACAGGCATCTCTCCACCCCTAGAAATACTCTTGAAACAGCTGAATAAATTTGCTTGGTAGTTATTCAGGAAACAAACAGTGTACATTTGGAGAGTGTGGAGCCTACAAAATTTAGTAGTCTCTATTTCCCTTGTGGGTCCCAGAAACCCACATTGAAAAGAGAACTGTATCAGTTACATTATTATGATTTTTGTAAAGGAGAAATCCAAGTCCTCCGAGAAAAGCAAATATGTCCTTTGCATATTATTTTTCTATTAGACTAATCTAGTACATGATTCTATTACCATTGACTCAGTCAGGTAATTTATCCTGTTATGGGTTGAATGCTATAGGCCAGGAGGATCATGTAATATTAAGATCTTAGGTCTACCCTGGGCCTTGATCTGATGACATTTGTACTCCCAGACAAGTCATATAACTATTTCTAGCCTGGTTTCATAATTTGCAAGCTGAGATAGATAATGCCTGACTTCATATTTCAGTAGTGTTTTGGGAAGCAGAGTTAAAATGACAGTGTTGGTATAAAAGTGCTTTTTGCCATAGATGCTGAGTGAGCGTACAATCATACTATTACTGTTTCTATCCGCCCAAGCATTTATGGGCATTTCATTTCCTTGGCATTTCAGTAATGCCAGAATCTGACTGGTGAAAGCAAAATCGTCACGAGCAAAAGATGAGGTCAGTTTTCTAAGAGAATGAAGAAGGTGGCTCTCTTCAGTTTGGAAATGCAAAACAGTGATGGAAAAATGCTCCAGACTCTGCCAGTTGTACCTGTGTTGTTGTGTTTGGATCATGGTTATGATAAGCTAATAGTAGCCTGCAAAAAAAGGGCCCAGTAAATTGAGCTGGAGTCCTGGAACAATGGTTGATACCTGTGCGCTCTTTCTCTGAGTAGTTCAGAAGGGAGACAGTCGCAACAGGATTTCCGAATATCTGCTATCTTTGTAGGGAGAAGAAAACACCGGATTATAAACGTGGCGATGCAGTGAAGTTCTCTGACAGAATGACTGAGACGTAAACCGGAAGGGGGTTTCTTCTTCTTCTTCTTCTTCTTTTTTTTTTTTCAAAACTAGAAACAATTAAAAGTTAATTTCTTTGATGAAAATTCACTAGTTATAGGTATCTGGGGACAAAATCAAATCTAAATATATGGAGTGATATATGTTGCCATGGAGGAGACCTTTTTAAGTACTGACAGTATGTAAAAATTAGTTCAAATACTGATGACGGCTCGGGCTTCTGGTTTGCTGGAAACAGTTAACAGAAGGCAAGGCCCCAATCACCGCCAAGTCCCGGCTCAGCAGGCTGCTGTGAAAGGAGCACTCATTTTTCCTGGGAGTCGTCACTGTGCCATAGATCATGTTCTCTTAGGTTTGGTGACCCATGGGGTGCTTTCCTGTTGGATAAGGCCAGGCTTCTAGAAGCTTCCCCTTTGGTTAGTTTCTACATCTCAGTTCTTTCTGGCCGAGGCACATATGGAGAAAGAGTTCCCATGCTGTTGTGATTAGATCTGAGCATTTTTTTGTATACCTGGAAGCTGTTTTGTTTCTGCTATTAAGGCACTCATTTGCAATTATGGGCTTCTATTAGGGGTATCTTAATGCAAGGAGATATATTTGATTAATTTTCATAGTGGTATATATATGTATATGCATATGCATATATGTATGTATGTATATATATATATATATATATATATATATATATATATATATATATATTGAAGTTTTCTCTTTAACTTGATTGAGGGATAAAAATATCCAAGTAAGGACACAGAATAGTTTCTTTTTACTTTATTTTAATTAATTTATTTTTTAAGGTAAGGTCTCACTGTAGCCCAGGCTGACCTGGAATTCACTATGTAGTCTCAGGGTGGCCTGTAATTCATGGCAGTTCTCCTACCTCTGCCTTCCAAGTGCTGGGATTCAAGGTGTGTGCCACTATGCCTGGCAGTTTTTTTTTTTTAATGGTATTTATTTATTTGCAAGTAGAAAGGGAGGGGGATATTGGTATGTCAGCGCCTCCAGTCACTGAAAATGAACTCTAGATGCATGTACCACTTTGTGCATCCAGCTTTATGTGGGTACTGGGGAATCAAACCTGGGTCGTTAGGCTTTGCAGGCAAATGGCTTAACCGCTGAACCATCTCTCCAGCACAGAATGGTTTCTTGTTGCTTGTTTTAGATAAGCTCACAACCTTCCTTTAGCTAAAAGTCCAGTAACTGTTAGGTCACATGAGACAGGACATGTCCTTTATGTTACAGCATGACAGCTAGGCTGTGTTTCCTTCAGGGTTGTGGACATCTGGGCGAGCTAGGAAGATGCATTCTAAAGTCTGAGATGCTCAGCAGGGCTAGGGAAGGGACGGGATAGGAACATGAAATAGCTATGGGGGGCAGGGGAGATGGTTTAGTCAGTAAAGTGTTAGTCTTAAAAGCATGAAGTCGTGAATTTGACTCTAGAACCCACTAAAAAAAACATTCCTTTGTTGTTGTGTGCTTGTAATCCCAGCACTGGGGAGACAGAAACAAGTGAATCCCGTTGGCTCACTGGGCGGCCTGGAGCCCAGTTAAGTGCTTTCCAGGTCAATGGGAAACCCTGCCTCAAAAGAGGTGGGCAGTATTCCAGAAGAATGTGGTCACCCAAGGTTGTCCTCTGGCCTCCACACTCAGGTGCAAACATGCACATTTGCGCTTGTACACGCATGACCATGTGCACATGTATTAAGACAGCCTCCAGGAAGAGTCCATTAGGTTTTCACCCTTTGCCATCTCTAGCTGTATGGACCCTGGCTATTACAGAGGGAACAAAATCTAAGTGGAGGGGAGAGAACTTGGGCAAATTGCTGAGTGATACACTATCTTTGTAGCTTGTCAGAGAAACGGGTGAATGGATGTGTGATGGGGAAACTGAGGATGGGTTGAGATGTGTTGGCTATAAAGAAAACAAGTGTATTTTGAGAGCAAGACAGCATTTTGCACACTGGAAATGATTATGAATAGGATTGATTTCTGTGTTTCTTATCTATGTAGATTCAGAGTTTTCACTATTTACTAAGGAAGTAAAAAGGCAAAGAGAGTCAGTTACAAATTAAATAATTTTGAGAACCTTGTTCCCTGGGAGGGATGCTATTAATAAAGGAGTAGCTAACCACTGCCTCCATCATAACATTAGTTACTGTTCCTAAGAACAGAGCCCTCGTGATCAAATGATCTCTTCAAGGCCCCCACCTCTTAATGCTATGATAATGGTAATTAACTTTCAACACGAGTTCTCGATGAGGCATTCAAATCACAGCAGAGGTGAAGGAAATTATGAGATTTGTGAAGATAATTTCTTCCTCTTTTTAAAAATTTTCTTTTTATTTATTTGAGAGAGTGAGACAGAAAGAGGCAGAGAGAGGAAGAGGATGGGCGCACCAGGGCCTCCAGCCACTGCAAACGAACTCCAGATGCCTGCGCCACCTTGTGCCTCTGGCTACATGGGTCCTGGGGAATTGAACTGATGTCCTTTGGCTTTGCAGGCAAATGTCTCAACCGCTAAGCCATCTCTCCAGCCCTCTTCCACTTTTTTATATCCATTTAAAATTTTTTCTACAATTGCCATGCCGCTAGCTTCCCATCTCAAGTAACAATGACTTCCTGCCTAGGATTCTCCAAAAGTCTCTCATTGTGTTTCTTGTATCAAATCTGGCCTCTTCCCAGGTTCCTTTTCCATGTTGTCACCTGAGTTAATGCTTTAAAAATGCAAGGGCGATAATGACCTCATTTTGTGTACAGCCCTTGATTATCATCCCACTGATTTTAGGATAAAGGCAACCTTTTTAAGGCTTATACCACCCTTAGAACCTCATCTCTTCTGGCTTCCATAATTAATTTCCACAGTGTCCCTTCTCATCTTTTACATTTGTCTTTCTTCTTCCCTTCCTCCCTTTTTATTTCCTACCTTCCTACATTCCTTCCTTTCTAGTTTGTGTGGTATGTGTGTGTCTGCTATGTGTGATGTGTGTGTGAGGTATGCACTTGTATGTGCAGATGTGTGGACATGCGCAGTGGTCAGAGGAGAACACTGGGTGGATTCCTCTATTGCTCATTTGCTTGTTTCTTTGAAACAAAGCCTCTCGGTGAACTTGGAAAAGCTGTTTGCAGTCAGATTGGCTGACCAGTGTGGCCCAAGGATGCTTTGGTCTGTGGGCCCTACAGGACAGGGGTTACAAGCATATGTGGCCATGCCCAGCTTTTTTCATGGGTGCGGGGGGGTGGTGTTTAATTCAGGGTCTCTCAGGACACACTGTCATACTTGCACAGCAAGAGCTCTTAACTACAGAACCATCTCCCCAGCCAGTACTGGCCTCCTTTAAGCTCATGAACACTGTGTTTTCTCCTGTAGAGATTGCAACACATGGTCCCCTTTTCCTGGAAGCTTCTTGACTCATTTTACCTAGTTTATGTATGTTTATTCTTGAAACTCTTGCGTTTCGTTTCCTATGGGTTTTCTTAGCAGCATAAGGAACCTGTCATGCACAACTTCATTTTCAATTATATTTGATTCAATGTTCTTTCTCTCCTTAGCTGGAACGCTCCCTGGGCAAAGTGTTTAATTTGGGAGGCAGGGGGGTTTTAGTATCTCAGTTCTAAGCATAGTGCCGGGAATAGGGTAGAGACTTAGTAACTTTTAGCAGTGTGAATGGATGAATGAATGAATTGGGTTTCCTGAGTTGGTTTTTATCCCCTCACACTTGGTTTTATTGCATATGGTAATCCATTGTATCCTGGCATTCCCCCAACTGTGCTCTGATGTAGACACATGAAGCACATTATATCAGAGAGTGGAGCAGACATCCAGACCTGGCAAGCCACCAACTTGGGTTCAGGTACCTGCCTGAAGCCTTTGGGAAGACAGTGTGGAGGTGGTCACACTGGGTTACCATGTGCCCCCCATTTTTACTGTGTGTGTTTTCTTGTTGAAGTGGTCAGGTGCCCTATAATAAACAATTTAGGGGAGAGAAGATGCACTTTGGCTCATGGTTTGAGCATACAGTCCATCAGGGTGGGAGAAACATGGTGATAGGGTGTCCCATGGCTCTGACTATAGTGACAGGTGAGTGTGGCTGTTTGCTCACATGCCTGTGGACTGGGAAAGAGAACAAGACCGATAGGAAGTGGGTCTGGAATATAAGCATCACAGTGATTCACTTCCTCTATCTGGGCTTCACATCCCCAAGGTTCCACAGCCTCCAGGGGGCCAAGTACTTAAACACCCGTGTCTGGGGCCAAAGTTTTACATCTCGGCTTCGTGTCACGTTTGTGCAGTTGTCTTATCCGTGTAAGGTCTAGGGTGTTGTGAGGAAACCAGTCTCACAACACGCTGGGAGGGAGACAGCGCTGCTGCTGTGAGACACTTTACAGTCCCACTCGGAGAGGTCAGCTTGGCCCCATCTCTGCCCTTCTTCCTATCAGGACAAGTGGGGTGCCAGTGACTGGCCAACTCCCAGACCTCCCCAGGCCCCAGGCTCTCAGCCCTGACTCCTAGAGCAAGTCCCACAGTGCACGAGTGGGTTTGGCTTCTTCTGTTAGTGCACCCCCTCCCGGCTTTCCCGCGATCCTGGCTCAGCTGGTGGGAGAAACCCTCTTGTTGTCTTCCTAGCAGTCTGTAGCCAATTTCTTTCGGAAACCAGCCATGCAGTGCAGTTTGCCCACATCCTCTTGCCCAGGACTCAGAACCTTTTTTTTTTAACCCCTTGGAATTCTAAACATGCCACAGGATCCAGTCAGGTTATAGATGGGAGGCCAAGTATGTGGTACAGGCAGTTCAAATAATTGTCCTTTGACTTGAAAACTTGGTGACTTTTCTGGAATTAGATAAGGTTATGAATTAAGCAATCCCCTAAGACTACTCTTTCAGATTGTAATCATATTTCAAGGAAATGACCCTGAGAAAGAAGTATTGAAATGCTCCGCAATATTTCAGAGTCAGAATAAAGCGAGCCAAAAATTTTTTAAAGTAAGTCATCATTATTAAATTCTTAAGGCATTTAATAATTTTTATAACTGACCTTTTGCACGATAAACAAATAGAAGCAAGGCAGAATCTAGAAGACAGAGATTTGGGCTTAGGGAAATAAATATAAACTGCTTGTAGCACATATAATTATTATTATGTTTTGGAAACAGGGTCTGACGCTGTAGCTCAGACTGGCTGTGTGGTTCAGGATGGCCTCAAACTCGAAGCTTCATCCTTCCCGAGTGTTAGGATTATAGTCATGAGCCAACATACTGGGCCATAACAATTTCTTAATTGAAATATGTTAGCATACTATTTTGAGGAAAAGTTCTGTGAAACTTTTTTGTGTTAAATTGGTGTGTTTAATTTTAAATAAAAAATACTAGGTAAGGGTTAGAGAGATGGATTAGCGGTTAAGGCACTTGCCTACAAAGCCTAAGGACCCAGATTTGATTCTCCAGGTCCCAGGTAAGCCAAATGCACATGGTGGTGCGTGTATCTGAAGTTTGTTGCAGTGGGTAGAGGCCCTGGCATGCCCATTCTCACTCTCTCTGTCTCTAATAAATAAATAAAATTAAATCTTTAAAAAATAAAAAGTGCTAAGTAAGTTCCTTGAAGGAAATGGATTTGGTTTCTAAAAGTGTAACATTTTAGGTAAAATATCTAGGAAACAATGAAAATCAAATTGTGTTAGAGAAAATCTACCAGGGAGCGAGCAGGTTAGCTGTACTTTTGTCATTGTGATTAGGTTTACAGATAGATTCTACAGTTGTCCTCTGTGAGAATTTACTGTGTGACGGGCTCTGCTAAGCCTTTCCCATAAGTGGTCTGATAATCCCACATAGGAAGCTGGTAGCATCACTTCTACTTGACATGGCCAGAATTTACTAGCAAGAAGCCACTTCAAGCTGTGACCCCCCCACCACCACACACACACATGAGGACTGCCCCACAGAAGCTAAAATCCAGGACTTTAGCATTTCGGCAGCCCTGCCTCGTCTCTGATTAATACAACAAAGTCTTTCATAGCTTAAGGATATTTTCTTGTGGAAATGGTTAAATACTTTGATGCTAAGTTTTGCTAACATGACCCAAGGAAGCCAGCTGACAAAGGCGAGGGAGGTGGTAGTGAGGCAGGTATCAGTCTGTCTGGGGAATAGTTTAGCAGTGTGGACCAGAGACTTTACTATGCTCTCATTGCCCAACCTGCTCTGTGTGTAAGGACTTCTCCCACAGAAATAAGTGGACGGTGCTTAAGACCATGTGTTAGGCCAGCAGAGGCAGGAGAAGCACTGTGTGGAACGAATTGGGGTCAGTAAGCTTGTGTAAGAGGGTCTGTTAGGTGCTTTATGTAAAAATCACTCCAACTTTATTGTCCATATCAAAGGAGAGAATAGAGTGGATTGAGAACCCCTCCAAAACAAACAAACAAACAAATAACCACTATCTTTCTGAAACACCACATTTCAATTCAGGTTTTGTTTTTTGGTGTTCCAAGGTAAGTCTCACTGTAGCTCAGGCTGACCTGGAATTTACTATGTAGTGTCAAGGTGGCCTCGAACTCATGACAATCCTCCTACCTCTGCCTCCCAAGTGCTAGGATTCAGATTTCTTTTTAATTTAAAAAACTATCTTGGCGTGTGTGTGTGTGAGTCCCTGTGTGTGATTGAAGGTGTTTGCATGTGCTGGCATGTGTGCAGACGTCAGAGGATAACTCTTCCACCTTCTCTGAGGCAGGGTCTCCCTTGTTCACTGCTCTCTTTACTAGGCTAGCAGGCCCTCCTCGCCCATACACTTGACGTGGGCGCTGGGGTTCAGAACTTGGGTACTTACACTTGCACAGGAAGTACTTTGTTCGTCAAGCCACCTCCCTGACCCCCCCTTTTTAAAATTTTAACTCTATTCTATTTATTCATTCATTTTGAGACAGAATGTCACTGTGCTTGCCCGTGCTGATCCAGACATTCGTGGTCCTCCTATCTAAATCACCATCACCTGTCGGTCACAGATGCTTGTAAGAGTAATGTCAGCCTAAAGCACTCACCGCCGAGGCATTGGTCAAACTGAATTGTCTGTACAGTTGATTAGTATGCTGGGAGTAGAATCGCAGTGGAAAGATGCCCATACCATATTGCTGTGTGTGCATGCAGACTGTGGCGGGATTGATAAAATAAATGACCCTCTACGAGTTAGAAAACAAACATGCAGAGCCTCGGCAACAGTGGGCTAGAACCACTGTGTGCACTATCTGAATATTAATGTTTTTCTGAACAGACATTGGGAGATTTTTCAAAAGCCCTTTGGAGTTTTTCTTTTGTCATTTAGCTCTTGTGTGAGGGTTTCTTTTCCAGCTGCCTTCAAAAAGAACCTAGTGTGGCTGGAGAGATGGTTCTTTGCCTGCAAAGCCTAAGGACCCGGGTCAGTTCCCCAGTACCCATGTAAAGCCAGATGCACAAAGTGCCATATGCGTCTGGAATTCATTTGCAGTGGCTAGAGCCCCTGGTACATCCATTCTCTTATTCTCTCTGTTTCTCTCTCTCAAACAAACAAATAATTTTCCTAAAAAACAACCTGGTATTTAATTCAGGCTCGGTAAGGATAAGGGAGACTTTTTCAAGCCTTGGCCAAAGTCCCCTGAAACATGTATATCCCTGTATCTTTAGGAACAACTTAGAGATTTATTCAGCTGTGTCCACATACTCTTTGAGTAGATGTGAGTGTGCCGTAGCCTTGCCTGGGTTCAACAGTAAATACACATGCCACCTTTGCCCTTTAAATGGACTTGAATGCAATCATTTGAAACGAATGGCAACATTTTAATATACAGGCTTTTCACATTAAACATTTTTTAGTATGATTCGGAAAAATAAATAAGAATATTAAGTAGTCCTGGGTCCCGTGTCCACCAGTAAGGTTTGAGCAGCTGGCATCCTTTTGGCTTGATTGGGCCTTTTTGCCACAATCTCTAGCATTCCTTATTGCTTTCTTTTTTCTAAAAAAATTATTATTAAGTAGAAGCTTTGTGTGGACACATCATATGTTGGTATCATCATTTCCCTCCTCTTGCCCCGCTGCCACTGAGGGCCTCCTCACTGGGATTGCTGGTATCTCATGGGGTGGTGGGTTCTGGTTGTGAGAGCAGCAGCCTGTCACTGTGGGGAGGGCGATGTCTCTGGATGTTCCCTCCCACCCTGTGGCTCCCACATTCTTTCCATCCCCTCTTCCACATACGTCCCAGAGCCTCGGTGAGTATGTTTTGATTCTGCGTTAGTGCTGAGCCCTCAACAGCGTCTGCATTTCTGCTTTGGTGCATGGTGCGTGTCCTCGGTGTCTGTCTGCATCACCCTGGCCCAGGCTGTATTCTTGCTCATCATGCCATTCCTCTGTGGTTTCACCTGGGCCCTGGCTGGTGGTTCATCTCCTGTCAGGGAGTCAGCTACCTGCTGTTGTCTTGTTGAGAGATTAGGTTGTCCTTGGTTCCTGCAGCTTTCTGAGAAAGAAAAACAGATTTCTCCAATGGAGAGTGAGAGCAGGATAGGGTAAAGGAGATAAAAATTGTTAATCTAGAAAGATTTTAAAGAATGTTTTACTATTATTATTAAAACATATTTCATATGGATACATTGTACGTTGGTACCCTCTTTTCCCTTGACCCTGCCCTCATTCCACTGGAGATGCTCCTCAGTGGGGTTGTGGTGTATGCATTGTGGGAGCAGCAGTTATTTGGGGAGGAGGGAATGCCTCTGGGCATGATGTCTCAACCTGTGGCTCTTACAGTCTTTCTGCCCCGTCTTCCACAAACTCCCCTGAGCTGTGGTGGGTGGGTTTTAAGTCTCTTCAGTGATAAGCTCTTAGGACCCTCTGGATCTCTGCTTTGGTAGGTGTTGGGTGTCCTCGGGGTCTGTCGCCTTTACCCTGGCGCTGATTATCAGGTTCAGCGTGGAAGCAGCACTCATGCTCGTCACCCCAATTCTTCCGTGGTTTCAACTGTGGCTTGGGTGAAGTGCGGGGGTGGTTAATCTCCTCCGGTCTTGCTACCTTCTGGAAAAGAAGAACAGATTATCCAACAGAGTGAAGTCAGCATAGTTTAACTGGGATAAGAATTATTAATTTAGGGAGAATTTGATGTATGTAACCCCTCTTTTAGCCAAAGTGAGAGCTTAACATTGGAGGACATAATCTTTGTCTCCATAGGATTCTGATTTTGATGGGTGGAGCCTCACTTTTGGATGAAGGCTAGTGGGAGATTCTCATTGGAGTCCATGATCTTGGTCTCCATAGGATTCTGACTTGGTCCTAGTTGCAGTTATGGGTTCTTTTCTACTGAGTGGATCTCATAGCCAATCAGAGAGCCACTGGTTACCCACTTAGGCTGGGTCCACTATTGCACAGGTGTGTACATCTTGTCAGGCTGGATCTTTTGTATAGCAGTGTCCCCTGCTTGCTCATAGCATTGTTGGCCACCCCCCAATCCCAGCAGCTCATGTAGCCCTTTTCACACTGTTGGGCAGACCATCCGAGAACTGGCTTCCTTCCAGATTCAGTTGGGTCTCTCCATGTTCTGCATGGGCAGCATGCAGTGTCTTCAGTGTTCAATTGAATTCTGTAAGGCATTTAAATTTTCAACTCCTCTATGTTAGATACTTAAGAAAAAAAAGCCAGAACTGAGTTCACCTGTATACCATTCAGCAGATTCCTTAAATTTTATACCATTTCTAATGGCCATTTCCTGGCATTTCTCCACTGCTCTGGGATGGGTTAAGCCAAGCAGTCAATAAAAATATCTGGGCTGGAGGGATGGCTTAGCAGTTAAGGCATTTGCCTCCAAAGCCAAAGGACTCAGGTTCGACTCCCCAGGACCCATGTAACCCAGATGCACAAAGGGGCGCACACATCAGGAGTTCGTTTTCAGTGGCTGAAGGCCCTAAGGCACCTATTCTCTCTCTCTACCTGCCTATTTCTTTATCTCTCTCTCATGCTCTCTCTCTGAAATAAATAAATAAAATATTTTATATATATATAATATACACATGCATATATATATATATATATACACAGATACATATATATATATATATCTGAGTGCCAACTGTGAAAGGCTTTAAAGACATTAAGTCATAAACCTTGAAGCGTTTATTCCATACATATATAAATATAATTCCATACATATATAAAATAATAATATCATAATTATATTAGTCTGGCTTTTTGTTTTGTTTTGTGTTGCGTTTGGTTACTCTGACAAAATGCCCAAAATAGGATAACTTTATACAGAAAAGAATCTTATGTATGCTCTGTTTTGGGAGCTCAGAGCCATAGGTACTGTTGGCTGACCTCCAGTGAGGATACCGTATCCTTAGGAGTACATGCATGGAAGAGGCCAGGCAGGAAACGGGAGAGCCCGGGATCCCATGATTCCTTCCAGAGTCACCACCCCTAATGATCTAAGAACGTTCCACGGAGCCCCACCTTCCAACATGACTACACTGAGGACCAAGCATCCAACACAGAACGTTTGCAGTACATACCCAGCCCTAGCAGGTGGACAAACCCATGCCGTAAAGTGGTGCCAAATGTTAAGTTCCTGGAAGGCTCAGCCTATGGGGTGGGCAGCAAGTCTTAGAGGTGTTTCTGCAGGGTGGGTAGGGTGTGTATTCCAGTCACAGAAGATGAGACTGGTCAGGGAATGTTCTGGATAGGGTATTAGGTGCTTTCCTTGGTTCTGTGATCAAACACCTCACAAGAAGCAACTTAAGGGAGGAAGGCTTTACTCTGTCTAGAAGTCGGTTATGGTGGGGAAGCATGGTGGCCAGCGTGTAGGAGTGGTCACATTGTATCACCGGTCAGGAAGCAGAGAGAAAGATGAATGCTGGTGCTCCATTTGTTTTGTCCTTTTTATTCAGTCTGGGACGTCTCTCAGCTCATGTAAATGTGCCCCCCCCCCCTGCATTCATGGTACATTCTCCCTCCTCAGTTAAACCTTCCATACACACGAGTATAGATGTGTTTCCATGATGATTCTAAGTACTGTCAAACTGATGAAGATGAACCATCCCAGGTGTGGAGACTCTGAGTGGTATCTGAGAGTGGACAAGGTCCAAGGGGTCACACCCTTGAGCTTATACATAAACTATGCCGGGAACTTCAGATGTCCGAGTCCTGTCTCAGGATTCTGTTTCAACAGGGCTGCAGTAGGAACAAGAGTATGTTTCCTTAACCTGCATGCTGGGGTGTCCAATGTGTGGAGGCCACATTATAGAAAGAGAGAGTAAAGATGGCCATGTGCGTACAGTGACGTACATCAAGGTAGGACTATGGGTGGGAAATTTAGAGGATACCGAAGTCAGCTGATTAGAGATATTTATTTATTTATTTATTTATTTATTTATTTATTTATTTATTTGAGACAGAGAGAGGGAGGAAGGGAGAGAGATTGAGAGAGAGAGAATGGGCACACCAGGGCCTCTAGCTAGTGCAGATGAACTCCAGATGCACACGCCACCTTGTGCATCTGCCTTACGTGGGACCTGGAGAATCACACCTGGGGCCTTAGGCCTTCCAGGCAAATGCCTTAACCACTAAGCCGTCTCCCCAGCCCCTGATTAGAGAGTTACAGGAGG
Source organism: Dipus sagitta (assembly GCA_036346955.1). Lineage (NCBI taxonomy): Eukaryota > Metazoa > Chordata > Mammalia > Rodentia > Dipodidae > Dipus > Dipus sagitta. The sequence goes on along the minus strand of CM070789.1, from coordinate 9,688,885 downwards.
GGTCTTCAGAGATAGTTAGGGTACCCAAACCAGGAACCAAGACTTGCCTAGGAGTCAACTTCTTTCTGTGTTTCTCAGACAGAAATGCTTTTTTAAAAGAATATATTTTATTTATTTATTTATTTATTTGACAGAAAAAGTGAGGGAGGAAGGGAAGGAGAGAGAGAGAGAGAAGACAGGCCCACCAGGGCTTCCAGCCACTGCAGACAATTCCAGGCACATGTGCCCCCTTGGGTCCTGGGGAATCGAACCTGGGTCCTTTGGTTTTGCAGGCAAACACCTTAACTGCTCAGGCATCCCTCCAGCCCCAGAAATACTTTATTACAGAATTGAGGAAGTACAGGTTGAAGCAGCCTACTCCTCCAGAGAATGTTTGGTACTTGATTTTTGCATCATTTAATAGATAAAATAGTTATACAGGAGACAGTTCATTGTGGGCTTGCTTTTGCTTTGAATGACGCTAGTTAACTGTCAAGCAGTTGATCCTGACCCTGCTGCCTCCCACGTCTGATCAGTTACCCCAGAGTAGCATCGTAGCAATCTTCCTCATTACTTCACTACAATAATAGACACTATCGCTGAAAACAAAGTAGTTCTTTTAATTCACATAACCTTCTAAGGGAGCAAACACTATGCGAGAGGTCAGGTATTTTTGACCCAACTGCTTGTACAGTGTCCAGTTTGTGGTTGGTTGATTGATGCTCAATCAATACTTCCCAAATGTTCTTAATTGAAATTTGCTTTATGTGCTTCTTGATTTCTGGGGAAAAAAAAGAAAAAAGAAAACCGGGTTTTGAGCAGATTGGAGGGATATTTTGCTACCACATTCGGAGGTCAGGGCCACCTCCAGAAATAAGGGAGAGACCGAGATTGGGAGAGGCGCCTCCTTCTGCCGCCAGCAGCATTCTCCCCTCCGCTTTTCTATTTTCGGTTTCTTTGGTGGAGGAGTGGTTCCTGCTTACCATCTTCTTTGAAAAACATCAGCAGAGACTTCCATTTCGAAACAGAATAACAGACAATAAATTTGAAAATCTCTGAAGTGTTAAAGGAGTGGTTTGATTCAAAGCCACCACAACCAGCTTCAATTCATAACTCTCATGATTCACTGAACATAAGTGAATTCTAATGTGCCTTGGATCAGCTTAGATTTTTCTGCCTTGTAGCTGGTACTATCAACACAATGCCCGCCAATCTTGAAGTTGGACACCAATATCGTGGGTAGATACTGGAGTAGGAAAGGTAGAAGGAAAGTGAGGTGGGCTATTGTAGCAGCTTCAACAAAGACAGGGAGAAGACAAATAAATACAGGTACGTAAAAACACTGAGGGAGGCCTGGAGCGATGGCTTAGCTGTTAAGGCACTTGCCTGGGAAGCCCAAGGATCCAGGTTCAGTTCCCCAGTATCCATGTAAGCCAGATGCACAAGGTGGTGCATGTGGTTTCTGGAGTTCGTTTGCAGTGGCTAGAGGCCCTGACATACCATTCTGTCTCTCTCCATCTGCCAATCTCTCTCTCTCTCTCTCTCTCTCTCTCTCTCAAATAACTAAATTTAAATAACACACACACTGATCAAGGGCTAGAGAGAGGCTCAGTGGTTAAGTGCACTTCCTGAGCATGCATGAGCAAAGTGAAGTAAAAGTTTGGATCACACAGAGAGGTAGCAGACCACCTGGGTGGAAAGTACTCAGGAGTCCTGGGTTGTTGCCCCAGACCTACCTTTTAAGGTGGCCACAAGGAGGAAGGATTGCTTGCAAAGGGCTGTGGTTTGGGTGGTTCTCCATTTTCTAAAAAAAAAATATATTTTATTTATTCACTTGAGAGAGAGGGAGAAAGAGAAGTTGAAAGAGAGAGAGAGAGAATGGGCATACCCGGGCCTCCAGCCACTGCAAACGAACTACAGACACATACACCACCTTGGGCATCTGGCTTACCTGGGATCTGGAGAATCGAACCAGCATCCTTTGGCTTTGCAGGCTAGCGCCTTAACCACTAAGCCATCTTCTTCAAACCGGTTCTCCATTTTTATTGACAGACTTGAGTTACATAACTTTTTATGTACTATACATGTCCCTTCCCATGATGCATCTGATATTAAATATGTCCATGTCTAATTGTGCACAGGCATCAGATCATGAATCACTAAAAGTTCACAGAGAACAGTTTGCCTTCTAGCACATGCACCCTCTTGTGGTCACCTGACTCAAACCACCCCACACCCGACTAGTCCAGGCTGGATGGCTCCCTGCTGTTTGGATCCTGGATGTATCTCAGAGCATATCTGAGTAGAAACTGACCACCGAATGGGGGGTAACTAAGGGCTATTGGCCATTTGGCCTTGCTCCAGATATGACTCCTTAATCCCACAAGTGCTATGGTTAAATAACTTGCCAGAATCAGAGAGGAAACATCAAAGCCAGACATTGGTGGGGTTCAGGGTGACACCCCTCATTCGGAAGGTGTGCCCTCTATACTACCGGCAGCTCAGTGGTATTTCCAGTGAATAGCAAGTAGGGGTCTATCAATGAATGGCCAGAGACTTAATTTCTCATCCTGCCGTGTCCTATTCTGTTTCATGATTAAGAATTATGGATACGATTCAGCTAGAGAGATGACCCAGCAGTTAAGGCACTGGCTGCAAAACCTAAGGACTGGAGTTCAATTCCCTAATACCCGTGTAAAGCCAGATGCATTGGGGTGGCGCACATGTGTCTGGTGTTCATTAGCAGTTGGCTGGAGACCCTGGTATGCCCATTCTCTCCCTCTATCTGACTCTTTCTCTCTCTCAAATGAATAAGTACATAAAATAGGCTGGAGAGATGGCTTAGCATTTAAGCGCTTGCCTGTGAAGCCTAAGGACCTTGGTTCAAGGCTCAATTCCCCAGTACCCACATAAGCCAGATGCACAAGGGGGCGCATGCATCTGAGTCGTTTGTAGTGGCTAGAGGCCCTGGTGCACCCATTCTCTCTCTCCCCCTTCTTTCTCTGTCTGTCACTCTCAAATAAATAAAAATAAACAAAAACATTTAAATACATAAAATATATTTTTAAAAGAATACCGGCTACTGCCTTTGAAATGTTATGCATATTTCCTTAGCCTTACATCATGGCGGGGGGAGCCACAGTAGTTTTGATTTGAGAACATTTGAAATGTGGTCACCCGCTGATATCGTGTAGGCAGTCTTTGTATCTGCTTTGGTATTGTGGAATCAGAACTGACATCAATGATAAATTTCAACTACGTGGGCATTGAGCTTGAAATGTTAATGAATCTCCTGAATGGGCACATGCGTTGATACTATGTGGGGTCATATCCAGAACTAACAGATTATATATACCTAATGCTTTAAATGTTATTTTTTATAATGGTATGAGCAGCGAATTTTAATAGACAAAAGTACCCAGTATATAAATACATCATTCAATTTCCAGGGATGCATGCTGTGTAGAAAGCATCATTCTGAATTTATCTTGTTTTTAGAAATCACAACTATATGAGGAGAATGGAACAGGCAAATCTGAGCAGCAACTGTTTGGGGAATTGTTCTCATATTACTGGAAGACAGTCACCGGAACACAGAGATCTGAAAATCTTCAATAATCACCACTTCAGAATATATATGCCAAGGGAAATTTGGGATGGTTCTGTTTTTTTATTTTTTATTTTTTATTTATTTTTTTAAATTATTTATTTATTTACTTATTTGAGAGCAACAGACAGAGCGAGAAAGAGGCAGATAGAAAGAGAGAGAATGGGCGCGCCAGGGCCTCCAGCCACTGCAAACGAACTCCAGACGCGTGCGCCCCTTGTGCATCTGGCTAACGTGGGTCCTGGGGAGTTCAGCCTTGAACCGGGGTCCTTAGGCTTCACAGGCAAGTGCTTAACCGCTAAGCCATCTCTCCAGCCCTGTTTTTTTATTTTTTTATTTTAGAGAGAGCTACAGAGAAAGAGGGAGAGAGAGAGAGAGAGAGTTGGCACACCAGGGCCTTAGTCACTGATATCGAACTCCATATGCTTGTGCCACCTAGTGGGCATATGAGACCTGGAGCTTGCCACACCTTTGTGCATCTGGCTCAGGTGGTACATGAAGAGTCATACATGGGTCCTTAGGCTTTGCAGGCAAGTGCCTTAACCACTAAGCCATCTCTCTAGCCTGGGGGTACTATTGTTCTAAGGATTCAGTAAATAAATACATGTAAAATGAAGCACTTTTCTCTGAAATAAATTACTAATTACTAGGTATTTCCATCATGAAAATGTGAACTAAGAAAACAGCTGAAATTTTAACGTGGGCTTCCGAGGGGCTGGTTCAGTAACAAGAAAACAAATGGGGGCTACTTATTTGGAAGGAGCAAAGCTGTTTTGACTGATCTGTGTCTTGTCATTATTCTGTCTCGGGGCTGTGGGCCATGCTTGCTAGGGGATTTTCTTATGGGGAGTTGCCCATTCTTAGTTGGAGTAATGAAGTGATGGGGTTCCAAGATGAAGAGATGCACATTTGAGGAATATTGTTGGAGGGCTTAGGGGCTTGCTTAATTGGTGTACTGCTTAGAATGTAATTAGGTCCTTGAGCAGGGCAGAGCAATTAAATATGTCAAGGAGGGCATAATTAGATGGGTGGATGAATGGTATAATTACGTTTATAAGAGGGGGCTGTAATTAGATGTGAGGCGGGGGGGTATATTTAGATGCCTAAGATGAGGTTATAATTAACATATGGGCAAGAAATTAAATTATGTGTGTGGGTACAGCATGGTTATGCGTGGGAGTCCATCTGGAGCTGGAGGTGAGGAGTCATGGAAGTGAATGAGGCTGGTGCAGTTAGCCGGAGGTGAGGAGAATTGGAAGTGAATGGGGCAGGTGCAGTTACCTGGAGGTGAGGAGACGTGGAAGTGAATGGGGCAGGTGCAGTTAGCTGGAGGTGAGGAGACATGGAAGTGAATGGGGCAGGTGCAGTTAGCCGGAGGTGAGGAGATATGGAAGTGAATGGGGCAGGTGCAGTTAGCCGGAGGTGAGGAGACATGGAAGTGAATGGGGCAGGTGCAGTTAAGGGCACCTTGATGTTTCTTTGGTCAGAAAATTGGGATTTTTCATCGAGAAGGGTATGCATATGTTTTGACACGATGACTAATGACAGGTAGCCCAGCAGTGATGGCTTTTTAGATCATTTGAAGGCTCACAAAGCTAAATCTCTGCATTTTGATAGGATCTGTTGTCCGTATCTCACACTGGCGCTGGTTCTTCAGAGTGGCTAGGAAGAGTTGTGAGCTTTAATGTCACTACTGGCAGTCCCTGTCTGGTGTTTCCTGGTTCCTGGGGCATTTATTAGAACAGGAAAAGACACACGTGGAAGGTGAAGAAGGAAGAGACTTTATTGAGAGCGAAAGCAATAGTAAAGGTTTATTTATTCATTTGAGAGAGGGAGAGGGAGAGAAAGAAGTTGAGAGAGAGAATGGGCACATCCGGGCCTCCAGCCACTGCAAATGAACTCCAGACGCATGCGCCACCTTGGGCATCTGGTTTACATGGGTACTGAGGAGTCGAACCAGGGTCCTTTGGCTTTGTAGGCAAATGCCTTAACCCCTAAGCCATCTCTCCAGCCCTAGTTCTCCATTTTTGTTGAGAGACTTAGTTACATAACTTTTTATCTACTACACATGTCCCTTCCCATGATGCATCTGATATTAACCATGTGCATGCCTAATTGTGCACAGGAATCAGGTCATAATAGGGAGTCCCCCTAAAAGTTCACAGAGAACACAGTTTGCCTCCTAGCACATGCACCCTCTTGTGGTCACCTGACTCAAACCATCCCACACCCGACCAGTCCAGGCTGGATGGCTCCCTGCTGTTTGGATCCTGGATGTATCTCAGAGCATATCTGAGTAGAAACTGACCACCTGAAGGGGGGTAACTAAGGGTTAATTAGGAGAAAAGAATCTTCCCCATTGATTGGAATGGGGTGAATGTCCAGGTCAGTGCAGGTCGGGGTCCCAGGCTGTCAACTGGTTGCTAAGTGCTTGGGAAAGGAGTGTGTTTACTTCCTAAACCAAGCAGTGTCCTGGGGTTCTCAGCTATTTCCTTATTCTTGTCTGCCTCACTGAGACGCAACTACAGAAGGAAGACTGCTTCCTATTCCTATCAAAGAGAAAAGTGTATGGACAGCAGTACTAGGCTAAACAAACAAAAAACAATAATCAAAGCCCATTACCACCATAACCAATAACAACAAACTCTCTCCCCCAATTTTTCAATTTCCCAATTTCGTCAATTTTTTTGACGTTGTATTATTAAGCATGCAAAAAAAAAAAAAAAAAAAAAGCCTCCACTTTTAACCAAAAGAGTACCACTTGAGTAATGGAATCAGCAAAACTTACCTGTGGTAGCTTAATTGTTCTGAATATCTAGAATAGTATTTGTTGCTAAACAGTGGTGGCCTCCATGCTGTAAGAGGGGTAAAGGACTGGACGCCAGATGCAGGTATAAATGGGAACTAGAGAGGGGTACAGGAAGTAGAGGGGGTACAGGAATTAGAGAGGGGTATAGGAAGTAGAGAGAGGTAGGTACGGGGACTAGAGAGGGGTATGGGGACTAGAGAGGGGTGTGGGGACTAGGGAGGGGTGTGGGGACTAGAGAGGGGTACGGGGACTAGAGAGAGAGAGAGAATATTGGCATGCCAGGGCCTGTAGCCACTGCAATCAAACTCCAGGTGTGTGCACCACCTTGTGTGCACGCGTGATCATGTGCACATGTGTGACCTTGTGCGCGTGTGTGACTTTGTACGTCTGGCTTACTTGGCCTCTTGGGGGTCAAACCTGGTTTCTTAGGCTTTGCAAGCAAGTACCTTAACCACTAAACCATCTCTCCAGCCCCATATATGTGTATATATTTTAAATTTGAAAAACACAACCAAATGAAAACAAAATAAAACCAACAACAGATGGGATATATTGCCACCATCTTGAAACAAGAGTGTATTGCAAACACCTGTTTGTTGCTAATGTAGCTTTTTTTTTTTTTTTTTTTTTTTTTTTAATGAGAGTGAGAGCAAGAGAGAGAGAGAAAAAAAAAAAGAGAGCCAGAGAAGGATTTAGTGTGCTAGGGCCTCCAGTCTCTACAACCGAACTGCAGATGTGTGCACCATCTTGTGTGCATATGCATGACCTTGGGCATGTGTGTGACCTCATGCATCTGGCTTACATGGGATCTGGAGAGTCAAACGTGGATCCTTAAGCTTGGCAGGAAAGTGCCTTAACCTCTGAGCCATCTCTCCAGCCCGCAGATGTCGCTGTTGGAGCTCAAGGCATTTAGTTGGCCACTGCATCGAGTCCTTTTCCTGATGCTGTGAGCATGTGCTTGAGGAGAAGCAGCTTAAGAAAGGGAGGGGTTTCCTCGCTTCTCACAGCTCCAGAGGACACAGCGCATCCTTCTGAGGAAGGTGTGGAGGTGGAGGAAGATTCAGTCAGGAGGCAGAAAGAGCACAAGTGGGACTGGGCTATGAACCCGCAAGGTTTACTACCAGGGACCCACTTCCTCCAGCTTCTAAAGGTGTCACACACCTTTAAAGAACAGCGCCACCACCTGGAGACCAGGTGCTCCAACTCATGAGCCTATGGGGGACATTTCACAGTCAAACCACAACAGCCACTGTTCATTTAGTGATAATGGTAATTGCCAAGTTCAATATCCTGTGCCTAAAGTAGATTGAGAACGATATGTTAGCAAGATAAAAGCCCACAGTGTTTCCCCAAAGCTTTCTGTGCCATTATTGCTCACTTTTGGTATTATCAATGCCAGCCAAGTGCACTCGGGCACTTGACAATATTTATTGAAATGAAATAAATTTCTTGTGTCAGGGCTAGCAGTAACATAATGAAGAAAACGCAAGCAACTGTTATCAGGAAAAAAGTCAGAAATGGATATCTGTCTGTCTATCATCTGTCTATCTGTTTGATTTTTGAGGGCTTTAGGGGATGGTGGTAGCAGCATGGGTGTGTATAATAGTTAACTTTTCTGCAAATCAAATGATTCCTAACTGTCCAGGTAAAGTTGGATAAATCACTGTTTTATCTTGTTCCACAAAAGCCCATGGAATCTAAACATTTCAAGGTTTGTGCAGGCCCACAAACGTCTGCTAAGAGGAGGAAAGGCATGAGAACAGGGAAGGGAGAGGAGTGGCCCATGGTGCTCGTGGCTTGGGAGGCATGGCATGCACTGCCCACAGTCCTGTGCAAGACTGTCTCCCAGACAGCTTCTCACTTGCCTAGAATCCTACAGTTTGGGAGCTAGAGGTGATGAGTGTCCCTGGGTCTGCTTGTCCTGTCCAGGGTCCTTCCTTTAACAACAATTCAAGTGAATTTTGGTTGGTTTTTATAAAACACACTAAGTAATCAAGGAGGTGCATCAACGCTTTTCTAGTATATATCCAAGCAGGTATGCAACACACATAATTCAGTGAACCCAGGTACACGTTTGTCCTAATTCCTGCGCCAATTCTTTTTATTTTAAGTGTGCGACACCACGCCCAGCTCTTCAGAAAGCCTTTTTAAAAATATTTTATTTTATTTGTTAGAGAAAGAGAGAAAGAGAATGAGTAGGTGCACCAGGGCCTCCAGCCACTGCAAACGAACTCCAGACGCGTGCGCCCCCTTGTGCATCTGGCTAACGTGGGTCTTGGGGAATCGAACCTAGGTCCTTTGGTTTTGCAGGCAAATGCCTTAACCGCCAAACCATCCCTTCGGCCTGTGAGTCAATTCTTGACAAGGCCACTGTGACCTTTGTGTCGCTATGTCCAGTGGCGTTTTTTTTTAGCTGTTTGTTGTTTTCCTTCATCTACTAACAGCATTTGATGCGTTTTTCTTTCCTTGTTAAACTACTTTGCTTTTTAAAAATATATTTTGTTTTTATTTACTTATTTGAGAGAGAGAGAGAGAGGTAGATAGAATGGGTGTGCCAGGACCATCAGCCACTGCCAATCAGTTTCAGATGTGTGTACCACCTTGTGGTTCTGGCTTTACATGGGTCCTGGGGAATCAAACCTAGGTCCTGTGGTTTTGTAGGCAAGTGCCTTCCCTGCTGAGCCATCTCTCCAGCCTAAAATGCTTTCCTTTACTTGAGCCTCTCCTAGACTTCTTTGCTGTCTGTATCCATTAGTCTTCTTGCCTGCTGACTTTCTCTTTTCTCTCTCTTTCTTTCTTTCTTTCTTTCTTTCTTTCTTTCTTTCTTTCTTTCTTTCTTTCTTTCTTTCTTTCTTTCTTTATTGTTTTCTGAGATAGGGTCTCACTCTAGCCCAGGCTGACCTGGAATTCGCTATGGAGTTTCAGGGCAGCCTCGAAGTCACGGCGATCCTCCTACCTCTGCCTCCCGAGTGTAGGGATTAAAGGCGTGCGCCACCACGCCTGGCGCCTCCTGACTTTAAACAGCTATGCTGATCATCCCGTCTTTGTATGTGTACAGAAACTAGTTCCCTGACTGCATACTCAGTGACCTCCTCCATTTGGCCGCTCAGGTGTCTAGAAGGCATGACATACTGTTGCACTTAATCTGAGCTCCAGATCACTCCCCGAATGTACCCCGCCCATGACATCCCACAGCGCAGGAAACCGCAAGTCGTCTTTACAACTGCTCGTGCCACAGTCCTTCACTCTGTCCTCCTTTGCGCTCCTCTTTCGTCTTACCCTGTCTGCATCGTGTCAGCAAATCCAGTGTGCTCCACCCTCCAGGATGTCTCTAGAACCTGGCTATGTGTCACATTCCCACTCTTGTCAACCCAGTTCAAGTCACTGAAGTCCCTCATCCGGACTGTCGTAAGACCTCTTACTAGACTGTCTTTCTGCCCGAGACATCCTGCTTGTTCACACTGCATCTCAGAGCTCCCTCCCACAGTTCTATGTCACTGCTCTGTCCAGCTCCACTGAATAAAAACCGGAGACTTCTTGATACCCTGCAAGGCCTTACAGGATTCGTTCACTCATTTCCTTCTGATCTCCTTTCCTACTTCTGCCTTTGCTGACTCACCTCCAGGAACGAGGGGCCAATTCCTCGTCTTTCATATCCCAAAATGTTCCCTCTTCAAGGTCTTCAAAACACCAAGTCCCATCGATGTCTGCGTAGCTCGCTTCCTCCTCTCTCCCAGGGACCTGCGTGCCTGCTTCCTACAAAAGCTGGCCCATCACCGTGTTGACACCCCAGTTCCACCAGGACCACTGTCGTGGAGCACTGTTTATTTTCCTCATGTATCTTGCTTTTAATATATATATATGAGTGGGGAGGAAAGAGGCAGATAAGGAGAGAGAGAGAATGGGATCTCCAGGGCTTCTAGCCCCTGCAAACAGACTCCAGATGTGTGCGGCGCCTTGTGCGTCATTGGACCTTACGTGGATGCTGGGGAATTGAGCGAAGGGTCCTTAGTCTTTGCAGGCAAGCCCCTTAACCGTTGAGCCATCTCTCCAGCCTGCCTCATGTAGCTTTATTTCTTCTATTTTTCCCAGTGGAATATAAGCTCCACAGAAACATAGATTTTCACTTTTCTTATCACTTAGCACATAGCAGACCATAAATACTTATGGAATCCACACACAGCCAACTTGGGCATCTCACAAGATATAAATTTGACTCATGGGTTTTTTTGTTTTTTTTTTTTTAGTATGATTTCAAACCCTCCTCTTAGGAGTGACAGAAAAATGTCACAACTTGTTCCTCATGTGTTCGTGCTGTTCGTTGCGTGTCCTGCTCTGCTCTGGAGTTTATTGGACAGATAGATTTCTGCTGTTCTAATTCAGGGGGTTCCGTCCTTCCTGTTGGCAAAGCTTACACACCAGTTACACTTTGGAACTCTGCGTCTTTGTTACCAATATCTCCATAGTTCTAGCTCTCCTGCCTTCTTAACTAGAAACTGAGGGAATAAAACCTTCTCATGTCACACCTACGGGGCCACCTGAGCTGCCAGTGAAGACAGACACTGGTGGAATTTTTCTTTTCCGGGTTTAATGGTGACTCCGTGCCTATGTGAGGTGCTTGGAGTATACAATGATGTATTAATTCCATTTTTTTGTATAGTGTTCTAGCAAGCTCGGGCATTCTTGCTGACTCAGCTAGAAGAGGCCAACTCATTCATTGCAGGTTCATGGGCCATCACTGGGTCTCTGTATTCCCCGGCACTATAAATAGCACCTCAGGGAATGCTCAGGCCCAGGGGACATTTTCTTTGCAGTCTAGTTCAATGTTTGCAGAAGAAATTCACATGCTACCTGGTTCGACTTGTCCCTTAATGCTTCCTGAGCGCCAGATAGAACCAGGCAGAGGATCCCCTTACTCATAAATAGAGCTTTTGCTCCCAGCAAACACTTCCATGCTTGTGTCAATGCTGTTTCCTCAGTCCAGTAAAGCCCCACTTACTCTTTTGGGTGAGAAAGCTTTCCCTGAGGGGCCAGTCAGAAATGCCCTCCCTTTTTTTGTTTTTTCGAGGTAGGGTCTTACTCCAGCCCAAGTTGACCTGGAATTCACTATGTAGTATCAGGGTGGCCTTGAACTCATGGTATTCCTTCTACCTCTGCCTCTAGAGTCCTGGGATTAAAGACGTGCTCCACCACGCCCAGCTCAGAAATGCCTCTTTGTATCTCTATGCTCCCTACAGCAGCTGAGTGTGTGTGTGTGTGTGTGTGTGTGTGTGTGTTGGTCTGTCTCCAACAGTGATGTGTTGGCCACTTTACAGAACACAATAATTTAGTTTTTTGTGTTCACCCTCTTGTCACCCATTTCTCCTCACATCCCATACTGTGTGAATCCAGAAGCCCTAGGCTCTTATGCCATTCTGTCTGCCCCCACTGTTTGCATAGGAACCCCCAGAAACCCATGAATGGCCCATGGTATGAGGGAATGAATTTGCAATCACAAAGCTCTAGAGAATTCGTTTGATTTCACAAAGCCCGCTCACGTCCTTGCAAGCCACCCTCTGTTTAGTTTGGATTTCTGTGTTTTCCCTCTACAAGCAAACACAGTACATGCCTGGCCAATTTGATGAAGAAAAAAATATATTGGATTTTTTTTTTTTTTTTTGCCCAGTCTAAGACTCATATAAATCCCTCCGAAGGGTCTGCTGTAAACAATGATTTTCCTGAGGTTGTGTGTTCTTTGCAGTGAAAACCTGCCTTGTTTTCTGTTGCTAGGCAACCCCATTCCAGCTGCCATTGAAGAAATGCGCAGTGGTGGGAAATGGTGGGATTCTGAAGAAGAGTGGCTGTGGCCGGCAGATAGATGAAGCAGATTTTGTCATGCGGTAAGCGAGACCCCTCACCATGGCCTTTCATTCCCCCTTCTTCCACCTTCCCGTTAGCCCGGGCCTTTCAAAGCTAGTGCCATGTGATTAATCCCTTGCAACACTCCCTGCGCTTCCCTGCACGTGCAGCATGTACACATGCACGGGTGAGGCGAGGGGAGCAAGGGAGCGCGGCCGCCCGGGGAAGGTCCAAGCCGGCAAGTGTCAGGCTTGGCTGAGGTGCCCGCTCTGCTCCTGATTAGGGTGAAATGGAACCTCTCAGATCTTCCCCAAGATCACCCAGTTGGGTGATTAAACCTTTGAAAATCACTTTCCTTTTAAGGCTAGCTCCATACGAATAGACAGTTAATTTTTCTCGTGACATGTTGCCCTCTTTTCTCCTTAATGTTTCTCAGAGGCCTTGGAAAGTAGCAAGTGGGCTTTCAAGGCTAGGAGAACTGGAAAGGATGTGGGAGGAGCCTTCCCAAGAGGAGGAAGCTTCAGGAAGGAACTGGGTAGCATGAGGACAGGAACATGAACTGTGGTGGGGGAGGGGAGGCCCCTGCAGGGCCGTGATGACTAGGGGAAGAGACTCTGAGAAGACATGCTGAAGAGCCAGGGGCAGCAGCAAGGACAACACATGGCCACCCTGGTCCAGGCTGAGGCTGCCTGGGAAGGTGGGAAGGAGAATAGAGGGAGAGGCCTGCTCGGTGGCCCACCCTAAAGCCTGGAAGGGTGGAGGGAGTGGGCTGTACAATGTGAGGAGCCAGGCTCAGGCTACAGGAGGAAGGAGGGAGAGACACAGAGTCAGAAATAAGGACACGGCAGAGAATGATCCATTGGAGGAGAGCTCACAGCTTAGTTTATTGTGTTTTGTTTGTTTGTTTGTTTTGTTTCTTTGAGGTACAGTTTCACTCCAGCCCAGGCTGACCTAGAATTCACTATGTAGTCTCAGGGTAGCCTTGAACTCACAGCAACCCTCCTACGTCTGCCTCCAGAGTGCTAGGATTAAAGGCGTGCGCCACCACGCCAGGCTATTAATGTATTATTAAAGAAGTGAACTAGCCGGGCGTGGTGGCGCACGCCTTTAATCCCAGCACTCGGGAGGCAGAGGTAGGAGGATTGCCATGAGTTCGAGGCCACCCTGAGACTACATAGTGAATTCCAGGTCAGCCTGGGCTAGAGTGAAACCCTACCTCGAAAAACCAAAAAAAAAAAATGAACTAACACTGAGACTAGAGTAGGGGGAGTCTTTGTGGTGAGCCCCAGAACCGAAGGAAGTGAACCAGGGGCTTAAAGGTTCCATGGCCAGGAAGGCTAAGGAGTCCAGGTCCGCCAACAGCACAGAGAGCAGAAAGCCTAGGAGAGGGAGAGTCTGTGTTTACCTTGTTTGTTCTAGGAGTGTCGAAAGAGAGCCAAGCCAGCTCCGAGCTACCTTGAAGCTCTGAGGGAAGCAAAGGAGAATAGACTACTTGAGAGGGTTCCTGCTCAGCCGTTTTCTTAGGGGGTAGCCACATTCTCTCTGTGAGGCGAGCTGGGCTCCCCCAAGACACTTGATGTCATGCAGTAACACCTTCAGTGGCATGTAGGGTTGTGAGTGTCTGTCCCTGTCCATCCCTGCTGTTGTTCCATGGGGTGCTGCAGTATAATTTCTCCCACTGAATTTTTTTTTTTTCTTACAATATGTCCAAACATTAGCACAGTGACAGGCCAGGGCGGTTCTCTTGCTGTGAGTCAGTTCAGTACCCAGTGCATCCTGGGCCTTAAGATGGGTTTAGATTTGGTATGTAAAACAATTCTTCCGAGGACTTACATCCGAGAGAGAGACTTCTGATATCCGGGGGAGTTTGGAGATGGTTGGTGGGACATTGGAGCCTCTGAGGCGGGGGGGGGGGGGATGTCTGAGAGAGAGAGAGAGGGAGGGGGCTCTGAGGGAGAGTGGTGTTGGTGCTAAATCTTCTCTCTGTCCGATTCCTGGCTGAGAAGTAACTTTCCTCTAACGCCTCTAACAGAGGAGGGTGTCAGTGCCCCAGGCTTTTCCATAGCTCAGCACTCGCTGCTGGAGTGTCATGGAACATGAGGGGAACACTGAAGCCATGGGAGCGGGCGCCATCACTTGGGACAAGGGTAGAGGCCCTGAGCCAGTTTCAGGCACTGAGTCAAGTTAGTTCAGTGTTGGATGAGGCTGGAGGATGCACCCTTGCCTTGACCAGGTCTGTGTCCCACACGGCGTCATTTTACCTTTGCTGAGCTTATTTGAGGTCGAGTTGAGGTGAAGACAATCACCCAGCTTTCTGCTGCGGTGACCCTGACTCTGTCTGGTTCTGTGAATCCCAAATCCTCCCTGGAGAGGCTCAGGCTGCTCTCAACAGTACAGCTTACCTGCTCTTTTCAAACAGCAAGTGAATAAGTTATTAGGACTTTTTGAAAAGAAAAAAAAAACTTTTTATTGACAGCTTCCATAATTGTAGACACTAAACTGTGATAATTCCCTTCCCCGCCTTCATTCTCCTCCTCATCAGATCCACCCGCCATCAAATCTCCTTTCAACCAGTCTCTCTTTTATTTGGATGTCATCATTTTTTCCTTCTGTTATGAGGTCTCGTGTAGCTACCTACCAGGCACTTCAAGGTCATGGATATCCAGGCCATTTTGTGTCTGGAAGAGTGCATTGTAATTAGTCCTACCCTTCCTTCGGCTCTTACATTCTTTCTGCCTCCTCTTCTGCAATGGACCCTGAGCCTTGGAAGGTGTGGTAGAGATATTTCAGTGCTGAGCACTCGTCTGTCACTTCCTTTCAGTACTGTGATAGCTTTTGGGTCATCCCAGAGGTCACCACCTTCTGAACAGGGAAGCTTCTCTAACCAAAAATGAGAGTAACATTAATATATGGGTATACATATTTTAAAAAAGTGCTTATAGGGCAGTTTGGTTTATACTATATATATATATATATATTTTACTTATTAGAACGAAAGAGGCAGATAGGGGGTGGGTAGAGAATGGGCACACCAGGGCCTCTAGCAACTACAAAAGACCTCCAGACGCATGTGCCACCGTGTGCATCTGGCTTACTGGGATCTGGAGGATTGAACCTGGGTCCTTAGGCTTGACTGGCAGGCGCCTTAACCGCTAAGCCATCTCTCCAGCCCCAGATGAGTATTTTCAACTGAACGTGTAGGTGGACAGACCTCAGCATCATAGGAGACTACCTAGGGTGTCATATTCATCCCAAATAAACAAGACCAGGTTGTCCTGTATACAACTGTTGATACATTCAAGCTCAGAATTAGTGAGAGCCTGAGCTTAGAGGTCCAGTGCAGCAAGCGGCACCGCGGTCATGGCATCGTGAGGACTGATCAGAGCAAGAGCTCCATCCACGAGCCTTTAATTTGTAGAAGAGTGCTGCATTCATAACACTGAGATTTTTTTAATTTGTTTGTTTATTTATTTATTTGAGAGTGACAGAGAGAAGGAGGCAGAGAGAGAGAGAGAGAGAGAGAGAGAGAGAATGGGTGTGCCGTGCCAGAGCTTCCAGCCTCTGTAAAGGAACTCCAGATGTGTGCGCCCCCTTGTGCATCTGGCTAACGTGGGTCCTAGGGAATTGAGCCTCGAACTGGGGTCCTTAGGCTTCACAGGCGAGCGCTTAACAGCTAAGCCATCTCTCCAGCCCAACACTGAGATTTTTTTAAAAAGCCTTAGTTATGGTTAAAAATATGGGAGTAATAAATATTGCTAGATTACTAATTGATCATTGACAGATTTATTTTATTCTTTTAAAATGCTTTTTAAAAATTTTATCTATTTGTTTACAAGCAGAAAGAGTGAGAGAGGAGGGAGGGAGAAAAGAGAGACAGACAGAGAGAGAACAGGCATGCCAGGGCCTCTAGACATTGCAAATAAACTCCAGATGCATGTGCTACCTGGTGCATCTAGCTTACGTGGGTCCTGGGGAATTGAACCAAGGTCCTTTGGCTTCGCAGGCAAATGCCTTAACTACTACGCCATCTCTCCAACCCATTGACAGATTTATTCATGAACAGGTATTTGATATACATGTTGGGAGCATATGGAGAAAATTAAAAAGTGTCACATATTCAAACTGAAACAATTTGTGAATAAACATGGATTAGAAGGAAGGCACGTGATAGGTATGATTCTAGAATAGTGGATATATGGACAGATAAACTGAGAAAGAGAATCCATAACAGCCCTGCCTTTACACAGCATTAAGCCACATCTCAGCTCAGAATGCACTCTGGGGCTATCGTGATCATTCCCTCATGTTCTTCTCGTGGGCATTTTCAGACATATCTTCCCAAATGCTAAAGAGAAGTTGTTCAGTTTTTCAAAGTGCACATTTGCTCTTATCACCCAAAGTAATACTTAAAATATAATGTGGGGGCTGGGCACATAGCTTAACGGGGAAGAGTGCTTTGCGTACAAGCATGAGGATCGGAGTCTGGATCCCAGCATCTGCAGAAAAAGCTAGTGTGGTCATGCTCATCTGCTACTCCATCACTGAAGGGCGAGGGGAGACATGAGGCTCACTGGCACTTTCTGACCAAAGAAAGTTTGAGACCAGCCTGGGATACATACATGAGACCCTGTTTCAAACAACAGCAGCAGCAAATTGTTGAGCTCAATTTAATCTGTAATGTCTTCAAGACAGAAGCAATACTGACTGTATTTCCGTGAGAACAGTGTGGCTGCCTGAAAATGGTGAGCTCCAAATTTAGAGAGAGACCCTGTTTCAAGGAAAGGAGAAGAACAGGGGCGGTACTTGATGCACCATGTACATTCATGCACCCCACAAGCTTACCCCCCCCCCCACATACACATACACGGTTAAAAATAATATTGTTGGGCTTAGGATGTAGCTCAGATGGGAGAGTACTTGCCTAGCGTGCATGAAACCCTGGGCTCAATCCCAGCACTCATAAACAGGGCATGGTGGCCCACACCTGTAATCTCAACACCCTTGAGGCGGAGGGAGGAAGATCGCAAGTTCAAGGTTATTTCTGACGACAGAGCAAGTTTGAGACCAGCCTGGGATACATACATGACACCCCAGTTCAACCAACAACAAAAAATTGTTGAGCACAGCAATAGCAAATCGTTGGGCTCAATTTACCTGAAAAGTCTACGATACAGTGTCCTGGTGAGAACTGCATGGCACAGGGTCACAGCATGGGAGACAATTTTGGTATGTTCTGAGTCATTTTCAAATGCATGCTTTATATACTTAAACATGCACAAAAAGTTAAACTTGATTTTATGACTTTTCTATGTAGAGCTTACTCTCCATCCGGCCCATTCATTCCTCATTTGTTTCTACTCTCCAATTCAAAGAATATTCACTTCTTGCCAGTTCTGTGATCAGAGCTCTTTTTTAGGATCATAGCATTGTTACTAAGACACTTTAGCTGTTAATATCTCTTAATTGTGCCAACAAGCAATAATGTGAAGTTTGGAATATTTTTATACAATTGTACCTTATTAGAAACAATTTAACTGTATTAAGTGCATCTTTTATGTAAACCCGTGTAATTATCAATTTAGGCATTGAGAAGCTAAAATTACAGTTTTTTTTTCCTAAGAAAAGAGATATAGGAAGATAACCCTGTTATTTGCACTTGAAGAGAACATTTACCCAGAAGAAGTAAAAGCAAATATTTTTCACAAAATGCATTACTGTCATTTGTTTTAGAAATGGCCTTATAAAATGTCATCTTTATTATTATGAGCATTGCCTGTTATCCTATTACAGGACATAACTGGCTTCTAGGTCACTTTTTTTTAAACTATTTTATTTTATTTATTTGACAGAGAAAGAGGGAGAGAGAGAGAGAGAGTGGACATGCCAGGGCCTCCAGCCACTGCAGACAAACTCCAGACGCATGCGCCCCCTTGTGCGTCTTGCTAACGTGGGTCCTGGGAAATCGAACCTGGTTCCTTTGGCTTTGCAGGCAAACACTTTAACCGCTAAGCTATCCCTCCAGCCCAGGTCATTATTTTTTAAGGGGTAGTTTTTCCTTGAGGCCTTACTCTGTGGTAGGTGATATGAAGGGTCAGACATGGGTCACAGATGTGCAGGAAAACAAAGTATTAACATATTTTTGTTTAGTAATTTAAAAACAGATTAAGAGCACTCCTTGGCAATATTTAGAATCCTCAGTGTTAGCATCACATGGTTGATCCTCAGATGTTCCCAAAGGCAACCAGGATCAAAGCCTCTTAAGAAACACATCCAAATGTGGCTCTGTTGTATCTGGGAGCCTGTCTTCGCCTTCTCAAAGATCAGTTCAGTCACAAGACCAAGACCAGCGTGGTAGCCAGATGGGTCCGGTGTGGACGCTGAGGTTCAGCCCGCACATGATTACCTTCAGGAAAGCACGTGGGTGTGAGTGAGTGTGGTCTCACCACCAGTCTGTCGTGCCTCAGAGTGAGCTTTTGGACAAGCTCTCCTCCCCCAGCTCTCCACAATATCCACTAATGTTCACTGTCATCAGCTGTCTGACCGACTGACCTGTGGGCAGTTGCAGAAGACCCCGGTTTTTAATACCCATAGGAGATGAAAGGAAGATTTAAACCAGCACGGACTTGTTTCCGCCTGGGATGGTCTGGTGGGGCAGGAGTCACAGGATAGAAACAAAACAACATTCAGAAACTTGAGCTGGTCAGCAGGTGTGTGGACAGTGTTCTCTCTCATGGGATACATGGGCAGGGAACATTTTAGTAGCTGGCAGAGAACAAAATATTTGTAAAATATCTTTATAAATAAATGATTATGTTAAGAGTGGGCTTGATGCGGTCAACACCTAGGGGAAACTGAGGCAGGAGACACGGATAATTACAAGGGTAGGAAAAGGGGAAAAGAGCTCTCCACCCTGGAGCATGGTTGACGTCTCTCACCAAAAGCAAGAATTCCAGCACAGTTAACATCTTAAAGCCCTTCTCCCTTTCCCAGATGTAAACCTGTGGTTTCCTAAGAATCTTGCCAGAAGCCTCATTTAGAGGGAAGGACAAGGTAGTAAGTCCTTTTGCAGCCCTCCTAGCTCCTGGTTTTACTTTAGCAGACTGCGAGGCTGTTCGAGGCATCTCCAGCACCATCCTATACTTTTAACTATGAGAAAGAGAGTTGGGGGGGGGGGTAAGATTTCTTAACAACTTTTTAAGATACAGCTCGAGAGCCACCAAAATGGTATATACATCGAATGCTAAGACACTTTGATTTTGACAGTGGTTTGAGGAGCCCACACCAGCACATGGACGTGTCTTACTATTTTACTGGGCGATTCTCTCTTAGAGAAGCCCTCGCCCGCTCTTGGGTGTGCTTTCATTCTCTTCTCGAATACCTTTCTTAAGATCTTTCAAAAAGATAATCCTAATTGTGTTTCATACCAACTCTTCCCGAAATTATTTTTTGTGTCAAAGCCATAAATCCTGCATTAAGCGTAAGTTGAGGTGCGAAAAGGATGAGCGGAACGGCACAGGCTGCGGGGGTGACCGCGTGGACCGTGTGGAGCTGTGGCGCAGTTCTCTTACCACTGACGGAAACTCATTTGAGGCTCATTTGAGTTGTTGTTGTTGTTGTTTTGTTTCGTTTTGATTTTCCAAGGTTCTCACTCTGGTCCAGGTTGATCCTTGGAATATATATCATGCTAGGCAGGAAAGGGGCCCACCTTCTGGTCTCTCTCTCTCTCTTTTGTGTTTGGTTTTTTCAAGGTAGGGTTTCACTGCTAGCCCAGGCTGACCTGGAATTCACTATGGAGTCTCAGGGTGGCCTCGAACTCACGGCGATCCTCCTACCTCTGCCTCCCGAGTGCTGGGATTAAAGGTGTGCCACCACGCCCGGCTTTCTCATTTGAGTTTTTCACATATAATAAATTTGTATCTAGTTATATTTCTATGATATGTCAGATTTGTGATTTTTCTATTTATATGAGAGAGGGTGGGGGGGATGGGCATGCCAAGACGTTCAGCTGCTGCAAATGAACTACAGATACATGTGCCCCCTTGTGCACATGTGTGACATTGCGCACTGGTGTCACTGTGAGTCTGGCTTATGTGAGACCGTGGAGATTCGAACATGAGTTCTTAGGCTTCACAGGCAAGCACCTTAACAGCCAAGCCATCTCTACAGCTAAGATTTGTGATATTTTTGAGCTTTGGCTATGTGTGAGGCAATTCTTATTATAGGCTTTACAATAGCCCAGTAAGAGAGAAGTGATTATTCTAATTTTATTTAATGGAAGAACTGTGGCCCCGTCAACACATGAACTTGTATGATGCCCTCCAGACAGAAAGCCCTGGGATTTGGACGTGAAATGCCCGTGTTTTCCACATGTCCATAAGACACTGTGATGGAGGGAAACAGTCAGGACAGAGTTGGAGTTTTGCGGTGGGAGTGGATTGACTTCATTTCTTCATCGGGAACATATCACTTTCACTGTTTCTCTTGACTGAGCTGAGGTAGCACAGAATCACCATGCTTCTTTGAGTAACAAAATGCTATGTCTTTATCAGTAGTCAATCTGTGCCTTGGCTGCGTGCACAAAAATCAGACACACATTGACTTTGAGGAATAGTACATTGGCTGCACAGTATTTCTATGATTTAGATTTTTGGAAAAGAAAGAAAAACTTGGGCAAATATAATCCCATGTGTCTCTGAGAGTTTTGGGTAGGCAGAGAACACTGGGTTTGTGAGGCCAGTGTCCCTTGCCCATTGAGTTCAGTCCAAATGTCAAGTTTAACACTGTTATAACCACCTGAAATAGGTGTTTTGTTGTTGTTTTGAGACAAGTTCACCTGTAGCTCCTGGTCCGTGTGCCTCCATTTCCCAAGGTGCTAGAATTGCAAGCATGAGCTACCACGCTTCAAATGTGTTTTCAGGCCTGAAGGGATGGCTTAGCAGTTAAGGTGTTTGCCTGCAAAGCCAAAGGACCCAGGTTTGATTCCCCCAGGACCCACATAAGCCAGATGCATAAGGTGGAACATACATCTGGCGTTCGATAGCAGCAGATGGAGGCACTGATGCACCAGTTCTCTCTCTCAAATAAATAAGTAAAAAGTTTATTTCAGCATAATAAATACATTCTAGTTACTGCCAGTTTTCTTTGGTAGATCAGTTTGCTTCTGTAAGCTGACAGGTTCTTTCTTCTAAGACAGCACTCTCTGTTTTCTCTCTGTGTGTTTTTTGACAGTATCTTGAAGATTCTGATGGTTAATTAGTCATCTAATACCTATGAAAAGGGACAGGAGGTAAAAACAGTTATTTGCAAATTGAGCCAGAATTAAAGTTCCTATCTGTATCCTTTTAACTGACTTCATTTAACAGTATGTGAGTCATTGTAAAAATGTCTGTTCTGGTATTCCTAGGTGCAATCTACCCCCCTTGTCAAGTGAGTACACCAGAGATGTTGGATCCAAAAGTCATTTGGTGACAGCTAATCCCAGCATAATTCGGCAGAGGTAAGAAATGATGACTCCTGTTTGTGTCAGGAGGAAGGCTCTTGGAGTGGAGTCATTAGCATCTCAAAGGGAGTGAGCTTAATTCTGTTTAGGGAACAAAGAGAGAAGCCATCTGGACAGGCAGGAAGGATGAAGGAGGGAATGGGAATAAGCCAGGCAGGACTGTGGGAGTCCAAACAGTATTTCATGCTTCCTCTGGGATTTGGTGTCTCAGGGGCAGAGATAGTACCAGCAATGGGAGGATCAGTTGTTTGGTTCAGAAAAGCAACTCAACAGCCTGCCTACTCCTTACTACGACTCCTCAGGGTGCTGCCTTCAGTCCCAGTTCACGGATGGGCCCTGGCAACCGAATGAGTAATGCAAAATAAAAATAAAGAAATGGCCAATACACACATGTATGCATTGACGTGGGAACATTTCCAGAATGTGCCATAACGTTAGATTGATCATACGATATCAAAGTGGAGAGGCATGGAAAAGTCTTGTTCCATATCAATTCCCGAAGTCCTGGCAGCTGCCCTGGGGGCAGCACGTGGGGGTCAGTCCACAGTTGATGAAATCTACTGGTTGAACTATCGACAGTTCTTAAGGACTGCTTTTCGTAGAGGAGAGCGTGTGTGAGGAAGGAGGGATCAGCCAGGTCTTCAGCACTTCCTGTGTGCCCAGGCATGAGGAGGAAAGATCCAGGTGTTCTGGGTCAAGACTCGTCTAAGGAAGTCTGCTCCATGAACGGCACACATGTTTATGCTTGTTTAATTCCAGAAGTAACATTCCTGTGAAAGACACCTAAACATGCAATTAAACTTTTTTTTTTTAATTTAGAGAGATTACTGTGAAATTACCCTGTCAAAATGTACCACTTTCTTTTCAGTAAGGGGGAAAAAAAACTGTTTACCTATACCAAAGGCAACACTATCAACATGGTTATAATCTTTGACATTTTTGTCTGAGTGCTGAGTGTAAAAAAAATCATCCTTTTGTAAGCCTACTTTACTTTTTTTTTTTTCTTTTTTTCTGACATAAGAAGGGTCCAGTGGGTGTTAACTATCAGTATTTAGTCTTCTGTGAATTGCATGTTTATATATTTTTGATCTTGTTTTGCTGTCTTTTTCTTAAAAAATAATTTCTTTTGATTGAGAGATTATTTACATTATGGGCGTTGCATTTCTTCATTATACGTTAGCAAATATTTTCTTTTAAAAAATTATTTATTTAGTTATCTATTTTATTTATTTGAAAGAGAGAGAAAGAATTAAATAAAGAGAGAGAATGGGAGCATCAGGGCCTTCAGCCATTGAAAACAAATTCCAGAAGCATGTGCCACCTTGTGCCTCTGGCTTATGTGGGTCATGGGGAATCGAACCTGGGTTCTTTGGCTTTGCAGGCTAGTGCCTTAACTGCTAAGCCACCCCTCCAGCCCACAAATATTTTCTTCTGTCTTTTTTTTTTTTTTTTTCTGAAGTAGGCTGACCTGGAATTCACTCTGTACTCTCAGGGTGGCCTTGAACTCACGGCGATCCTCTTACCTCTGCCTCCCGAGTGCTGGGATTAAAGGCATGTGCCCACCACGCCCGGCTTTCTTCTGTTTTTGTCTTATGTATTTTAACTTGTGTCCCACTGTAGTTTAGAATTTGTTACTTGATGTTTTTTGTTCTTTTCTTTTATGACTTCTTTGACTAAAAATTTTCCTTGGGACAATGTTCCTTACCCCAATATTTCCCACATAAAAGCAATAGTATCTATTTTTCTAGTGCATTTATAGTTTAATGTTTCATAGTTAAGAATTATAGTCCACATAAATCTATTATTTTGAAATCATTTTATTGTTTTCCTTAGCAACAACATGTTCATTATAAAACATTAAATGAGGAGGCCTAGAGAGATGGCTTAGCAGTTAAAGCACTTGCCTGCAAAGCCAAAGGACCCCGGTTCAATTCCCCAGGACCCACATAAGCCAGATGCACAACTGGGCAGATGCATCTGGAGTTTGTTTACAGTTGCTGGATGCCCTGGCATGCCCATTCTCTCTCTCTCTCTCAAATAAATAAATATATTTTAAAAATTAAATGAGGTGTTACAAAGAATGTATGAAAATAGAAAGATTTTCCCTTTTTTTAATTGAAACATTTTTATTTTAAAATACTTATATAGTCACAGAAAAAATGTAAAATACTTTTTTATTATTTTATTTATTTATGAGCAAGAGAGGGACAGAAAAAGGCAAATAGAAAGAGAGATAATGGGCACACCAGGGCCTCTAGCCATTGCAAACAAACTCCAGATGCATGCATCACTTTGTGCATCTGTCTTTACCTGGTCAGAAGATGTGACAAAGGCATAAAAGAGGGTAATAAGGGCTGAATATGATCAAAATACATGACATACATGTGTAAAATTGTCATATTTTGTTACCTTGAACATTTCTCATTTATATAGCCTGTATTTTTATTTTTTATTCTTTTTTTTTAAGATAGGATCTCACTGTAGCCCAGACTGACCTTGAACTTACTCTGTAGTCCCACACTGGCCTCAACCTCACAGCAGTCCTCCTACCTCTGCCTCATGAGTGCTGGGATTAAAGGTGTACACCACCATGCCTGACACTGTTTTGTTTTGTTTTGTTTTAATTGAAAATTTTAACATATGAATGTCATATTCTCATTGGGTTATACTCTTCTGTTCCCTTTCACCTGTCCCCATGCCACTTAAATCCCTCCTCACTGGAGTTACCAGTATTCTCTGTGAAGTCATGAATGTACCAGTCAGTCTCCGTGGGGAGGACCATGCCTCAGTGTAAACCTTCCCATTTTGTGGCTCTTACTTTCTTTCCACCACCTCTTCCACAATATTCTTTGAGCATTGGAGGGTTTGTTATAAGTCTCTTTTAGTGTTGAGCTCTCAGCAGTCTCTGATTTTCTGCTCTAATTTGTTTTGAGTCTCCTCAGTATCTACCACCATCTCCCTGGAGGAAGTCCCAAGGTTAGGAGTAAGAACAGCACTCAAAAAATTTAATAAGGGCTGGAGAGATGGCGTATCAGTTAAAACACTTGCTACAAAGGACCCAGGATGGATTCCCAAGTTCCCACATAGAGCCAGACCCACAGGTGATGAATGTGTCTAGGGTTCAATTGCAGTAGCTAGGAGACCCTGATGTGTCTATATTCTCTCTCTCTCCCCTAAATAAAGTATTAAAAATTAATAAAATTTTAGAAGATAGTGTTTTATAAAATGAAGTTCAACTCATTCAACACGTATTTTCTGAAATTTACTATAGGACAGGGAATACAAAGTTAAATGAAATGAGACTGAAGTTCCTCATAGTCAAGAAATAAACCACCAGGGAGGCAAAGGTAGGAGGATCTCCATGAATTCAAGCCTAGCCTGAGACTATAGAGTGATGCAGATGAGATATATATATATCAATGGTGTTTACCTCTATGGAAGGGATTTTATAAGTTCGAGAAACACCCTGAAATTTATAAAAATGTTTCATGTAAGTGTATGTCTACATGTTTTATTGGATTTTCCAAGGCTCCCCTACTCAAAAGTTGTTGACATTCACCGGCCTCAACTGAGACATTCTGTGGTAACATGACATAGAGCTGATCAGTTGTCAGTAGAGCTGAAAGTTCATCATATTCCCAGGGACAATGTGTGCTTGGAAAAATTATTAAAACATAAAAATCTCACTGATTATCTTATTATGATGTTAAATATCCATTTTGAGCCTTGAGTCTAATTTGAGAAATAATATTACTTGTGTTCACTTTGAGAGGACAGAATCTGATGTATATGTTTTCTTTTTTGCAAAGAAATATTTTATTTATTTATTTTTGAGCAGGTGGAGAGAGAAATGGAGAGATAGAGAGGAAGAGAGAAAGAGAATGAATATGGGTGCACCAGGCCCTATTGCCCGTGCAGCCTGTGTGCTGTCACATATATTGTATTTGGGGAATTTTCAAAGGTATGTGCCTGCTTGCCCCTGACTCTTCAAATCAAAGCAAACAAAGTAGAAAGTAGGGAATTAAAACCAGGCCAAGTGCTGTGACCTGCAAGGGTTGGACATCAAAGGCTGTGCACTGGAATTCTTATGCCATGTGGATCCCATGTTACACCTGAGAAGGTGCTTGTCCTACGCCTGGTGGCAGAAGCCATGGTTTCTAACACATGCTAGCATAAATTTTTCTAGAGCAAAGTTCTCATGCATGGAGTTCAAATAAATACAAGCTCATAAACACTTCAGCGGACGGTAACCATTACTCGTGAGAGTCCCTAGATACTAGAGTCCATTACTAATGAGAGTCTCAAGCAAAAGATAAGATGTGGATATCTCAGAACTTATGTAATTGTCAGATACAACTTGTAATTAATTATGAAATCTTTGTAGAAAAGCACCAATGAGAGCATATAGTAGTTAACTATGTTTTAAATGCATGAAACAATTGTTAAATTGGATAAATTAGATATAACTGAAGAGGGAATTGGTGAACTGGAACTTGCTATAAAACCTGCCACTGGGCCTGGAACTTGCAACCATTCTCCTGCCTCTGCCTCCCGAGTGCTGGGATGACCAGCATGTGCCACTGTCCACTGCTAGGATATGAATTTTTATTTTTATTTATTTATTTGAGAGAGAGAGAATATGAGCATGCCAGGTCCTCCAGTCATTGCAAACAAACTCCAGACACATGTGCCACCTTCTGCATCTGGCTTATGTGGATCCTGGGAAATCAAGCCTGGGTCCTTTTGGCTTTGCAGACAAGCACCGTAACTGCTAAACCTTCCCTCCAGCCCTGAATTTTTAATTCATTGACATATGTCTGGGTCTCAGTATGGTACACAAAACAAACAAAAAGCCTCTTAAAGATCAGAATCATAATAGAAGTTGCCAAGAAGTTAGAATGTGCCTCTGTGGGACTTATATTTGATAAATATTGCAAAAATCAAGAAAAAGAAAAGCGGAGTAAGGAAGAGAAGTCTTATTTAACTGATAATGATCGGCACTATTTTTTTTGTTTTGTTTTGTTTTGTTTTGTATTTTTCAAGGTAAGGTCTTACTCTAGCCCAGGCTGACCTGGATTTCACTGTGTAGTCTCAGGGTGGCCTCGAACTCACAGCAATCCTCCTACATCAGCCTCCTGAGTGCTGGGATTAAAGGCATGTGCCACCATGGCCAGCAATTGGCACTATTTTTAATTTTTCAATATTTATGAAATCCAGCCACTGCCTACAGCCTTTCAGCAGAGCTGAGAACTAGGACACAGATGTCCCTGTGTGACCAAAGGGGCACCATGTCAGTCAGCTCTCTGTTACTATCACAAGTGTCTGAGGCAATCAAATTACAAATAAGGTTTATTTTAGCTCATGGTTGTAGAGCTTTCAGTCTGATTTAACCCTGAGATGGAGCATCGTGGTGGGGCCATGTGTTAAAATCACTCACTTCATGAATAGGAATTGCAAAAGAGGAAGGAACTGGAGCTCCACTCGCCCCTTCATTTCACACACACCCAACAACTTAAGAGGCCCCCACTAGGGTCTGCCCACAAAAGAGTTGACCACCCCAATAGCAGCACCTTGCAGACCAAACCTTTAACTTGGGCCTTTGAGAGACACTTAGCGTGTGATGCAAAGCATTTGTCTTGGCCATCACTGTTGCTGTCCTGTGATTTAAAGTTTTATTTGACTGGCATAGAAACTGTTTCTGGAAGGACTGAATGAATGCGGTATATAAAGAAATTACAGAAACAGGGTTAGAGAGGTGGCTTAGTGGTTAAGGTGCTTGCATGCAAAGTCAGAGAACCCAAGTTCGATTCCCCAGGACCCATCTAAGCCAAATGCACAAGGTGGCACATGCAACTGGAGTTTGTTTGCAGTGGCTGAAGGGCCTGGCGTGCCCATTCTGTCTTCATCTCTCCTGTATCTGCTTCCCCTGCTCTCTCAAATAAATGAACAAATAAAATAAAAATGACATTAAATTTTTTATTAAAAAGAAATTGTGGAAACAGAGCAGTGGAGTGCAGATTTTTAAAAATTTTTTATAGACAATTTCCATAATTATAGACAAGAAACCATGGTAATTCCTTCCCTCCCCCCACTTTGCAGCTCCACTCTCCATCATATCCCCTCCCCCTCTCAATCAGTCTCTCTTTTATTTTGATGTCATCATCTTTTCCTCCCATTATGATGGTCTTGTGTAGGTGGTGTCAGGCACTGTGAGGTCATGGATATCCAGGCCATTTTGTGTCTGGAGGAGCACGTTGTAAGGAGTCCTCCCCTTCCCTTGGTTCTTAAATTCTTTCCCCCACACCACCTCTTCCGCAGCCTTGGAAGGTGTGATAGAGATGTTTCAGTGCTGAGCACTCCTCTGTCCCTTCTTCTCAACACTATGGTGCCTCTGAGTCTTCCCAGGGTCACCGCCATCTGAAAAGAGAAGCTTCTCTAACCAAAAGTGAGAGTAGCATTAATATATGGGTAAGCTTATTTCAGAGAAATGGTGAAAATGATTTTATATTGTTATTCAAAGCAACAAATCGACAAGAAAATACCTACAAGTGGGTGAAAGCTCGTTGTGAGTGGTTGCTAACACGTGTACAAAATGCAGTGGCTCAGCATGCAGCATGCCCAACGATGTGCGTGACATGGGGAACTGGGCAAGCTCCCTGGAACTGGCAAGAGCAGAAGTCAGAGGGAGGCGAGGCTAGGGCAAGACTGCCCACAGTGCCAGTTCAAGCCACTCGGGCATCATGTCATTGGCAGAGCTGTTTTTCTTCTTACTGTTGCTACATGGCATAGTATCTTAGGCTGGGTGAAACCTAATTTCTCTTAAATAAGCAACGTGTTATAATTACTGTGAAATAAAAAGGACTAAGGGAGGAAGTAAAAGAGTGACAGGAAGAGTGACACATGCAAGCCAACTGCAAACCGCGTACCGTGAAGAACACGTGGCTGACTGGTGGCACCATTGTCAGCCTTCAGTGAGAATGCTTGGGACAGATGTGGGATGTGCTTCAAGGAGGGGTTGGTGACCGATTTCAGGCTTGCTCCTAAGTCATCCCTGGACTCCTCTCTTTTTGGGAAAAGGTGGAAGAGATGCCACCTAGAGGCTGTAGTTGGTATCACAGCTGAGCTGGGCTGGTAGGTGGAGAGCTCTAAGAGGCCAGCTGTTCAGTTTACCTTTGGAATTACTTTCCTTGTTACTGTCATAAAATGCCCGAAAGGAACAACTTAAAGTAGAAAGGACCAATCTTGGCTGATGGTTTGAGAAGGCACAGTCCATTGTGGTGGGGCATCATGGTGGCTGATGCATGACAGGTTGTTTACTCTGCGTAGGTAATCAGCTCATCATTCACCTTTTAACATCAGTTCTCACAGCCAGACTCCCTTTGATATTTTCACTGGGAGGCTCACTTCAAAATGTCTTGAAATCACTTTTCTTCACACAAGGCCGAATCGTTTTCTGTTTCCCTTCTGTTTCCAGTCACTTCCACAGTGGGCTTTGAACAGTTCTCTTCCACCAGTCTGCTTCCCGAGGCTGCTCCTGCCAGCTCCTCTGGTGGTGACCTCTACTCTCTTTATTCGTAACCACAGAGTTTATGAGTCACATCCTCAGCTTGGCACCCCTCTTTGCCCCCATATCTCTTTATTACTTCCATCTCCTGTTTAGCAATCTAAGGAGAGAATAGTTGGGGAGCTCTATGTTGTGCTACTGAGAAATAATCTCACAGCCTTTCTCATGTTGATTCATTCCCTACACACACACACACACACACACACAGAGAGAGAGAGAGAGAGAGAGAGAGAGAGAATGGGCATGCCAGGGTCTCTAGCCACTGTAAATGAACTCCAGATGCATGTACCACTTTCTGCATCTGGCTTTATATGGGTACTAGTGCATTGAACCTGGGTTGTTAGGTGCCTTAACTGTTGAGCTATCTCTCCAGCCCTCATTCCCCTTCTATAGAGACCTCAACCACATCTTTTCCTCTCTCAGAATCTCTCATACATCTTCCTCATTCCCCTCCTACCGTGTAATGATCTTGCTTTCTATTTTCTGGAGACAACAGAGACAAGAGGAGACATCAGCACTCCCGGAGGCCCCACATCAATCGAGATGACTCTATATGTTGTCCTGCACTTAGAAGCAGTTTGAGGCTGGTGTTACAGTTCTTCTGCCTGGTGTGGGTTCACGTACTGTTTCTCCTTTTCTTTCTTTTCCTGCTCAGTGCATGCACCCACTTTCTTTGTGTGCGTGCATGTGTGCTGTGTGTGGGGTGGGGTACGTATGTGGTGTATGCATGCTGCACACGAAGGCCAGAGGAGAACATTGGGTGCCACCCTCTGCCACTTGTCTACGTATTTCTTGAGGCTGAGTCTTTTCCGCTCTGAACCCGAAGCTTCCATTTTAGAAAGCATCAGCACCGGGCATGGTGGCACACGCCTCTAATCCCAGCACTTGGGAGGCAGAGGTAGGAGGATTGCCATGAGTTCCAGGGCACCCTGAGACTACAGAGTGAATTCCAGGTCAGCCTGGGCTACAGTGAGACTACCTCGAAAAAACCAAAAAAAAAAAAAAAAAAAAAAAAAGCAAGAAAGCAAGCATCAGCGATTCTCCGGTCTCTGCTTTCCCCTGCGCTGGGTCATAGGTGCGCTGTGGCCATGCCTAGCTTTCTGCGTGAGTCCTGGAGATGAAGCTCATGCTGGTTCGGGCCCTCATCTTTGCACAGTGAGAGCTCTTCCCTACTGAACCATCCTCCAGCCTGTGATTGAATCCATTTCTAACACACATCCCAAATCTTGGCAGGTGCTGTAATGGTTTCAGTTTGTTAAGTTCCTTCAGCTAAGTACATACAGTACTGTAATGCAATTTAAGTGTATTTAAGTATTCATAGTTGGCAAGTTTCAGAAATGTTCCCATTATTTTAACCACTCAGATTGCAGAATTGCAATCTCAACAGTGTGTTTGTGAGTGTTGGGAGGGGTGTGTGTGAGGCTTTTGGGGGGTGCTGAGAATCAAATGATCTAACACAGAGCTACACCCCAGTCCTGAGATAGTCATATCTGCGATTCAGGGAGCTGCCACGCTGTCCTTGGGAAGTAGATAATAATTTGGAGAGCCAGTTCCTCAAGAGATCTAAACGTTTATTAAAGACAAATTTGTACATTTTCTAGCCAAGTATGATGGTACAGACTTGTAACCTCAATGTTCTTATAATCCCAAGGAGGCTGAGGCAAGAGAATTGCAAGTTTGATCTACGACTAAGTTTACATAGTGAAACCCTGCATCAGGAAAGATATGAATAAATAAATCTGGGGACATAGCTCTCCTTAAAGGGTGATATGCTTAAAGCCTTGGGTTCTAGGCCCAATACTGCAGAAAGAAAAAGAGAAATAACTAAACAAATAAAACAAATTGGTGTTCCAAGGAGAGAAAAAAAATTGTGAAAACTTGCTTCACATTAGTCCCACCTCATTTTGCTATCCATCTTGTTGCTTCCAGTGACAAGGTGTCTTTTGCCTAACAGAGCCCTTGAGCCAGCAGTGTCCATAATTCAGATGGTCCCAGCCCGCTGCCTGCTGTCCTGTCCCCAGGGTGACAGCAAGCCTTTTGATAAGCAGGTCTATTAACCCGATTCATATGGTTAACAATGGGTTAATATTTTTACTGTGGTTCAGTGTTTTTCCACTTTAACTACAACCACCTGGAGAAAACTGAGTGTTCTCAGAAAATAAAATAATTCTTTATCTGGAGAGATTGCAGACAGGCCATGACCATCTTTGGGACTGGGGGTGAGGGCTAGGGAAGTATTTTAAGCTGGAAAGGAATCATTAATGTTCTTTGCATCCCACCACTTTTACGACCAGCTCTTCCCAGGACTGACCCTGCTACTTCAAGATTAATGATGGCTTTGGGGGCAGGGAGCGGAGAACTAATGGAAAACAGACTCTACTTTTCTGTATTCCAGAAGCCTGTGGCGCACAGAAGCCAGAGAGCCTTCCATTGTCCTTTAACACCAGAGGCCCTTACAAGCTTGTCCTTTTCTTGGGTTACATCTCAGTCCAAAAAATTCTGGGGAACAAATAAGACTTGTTTCCAAGATATGTGCTAGATCATAAATGATGTTTGATACCACTGCCCACCCTCGGCACCCGGGCCTCATCACCAGATTGTCATTAGATGGAAAAGTTTTCCAATGAGAGCATGCATGCTGTGTAAGAGCTCTCAGGCATTACGTGTTGGAACAGTCATTATTAAGTAAACATTTGGAAATGGGGACTCAACGCTTTGGCAGATTGAAACTAGCCATTATTCTTGCTTCTGCTGAATTTCTCACTCTTGTTCTTTGCAACCTTAAAAGTATTTGTCTCAGCACACATCTCTTCCCCATTAGCTCCCATTGCTGATTTTCCCTTTATTGATGACCATGGTGGTGGTATTTTCTGGTGTTGCCTTTTATCTCCCTCTCTCACTGTCTCTAAATATTTTATTTTTATTGATTTATTTGGCAGAGAGAAAGAGGTAGGGAGGGAGGGAGGGAGAGAGAGAGAAAGAGAATGGGTAAGCCAGGGCCTCTAGACAAACTCCAGATACATGCACCACCTTGTGCCTCTGGCAAATGTGGGTCCTGAGGAATTGAACCTGGGTCCTTTGGCTTTGCAGGCAAATGTCTTAATGGCTAAGCCATCCCTCTCTCTCTCACTCTCTCTTTCTGTCTCTTTCTCACTATTTTTACTTCTGTGATGGTTGATTTTGATTCTCAATTTGATTGGATTAAGAAATGTTTAAGGATGGCTCAGCAGTTAAGGCACTTGCCTGTAAGGCCTAGTAAGCCACGTTTGAGTCTCCAGGACCCACATAAAGCCAGATGCACAAAGAGGAGCATGCATCTGGAGTTCATTTGCAGTGGCTGGAGGCCCTGGCTGGCCCATTCTCTCTGTCATTCTTCTCTCTATTTCTCTCTGCTTAGAAAGAAATTTTTAAATAAAGGAAGGAAGGAAGGACAGATGGATGGACAGAAGGAATGAAGGAAGGAAGGGGAGAGGAAGGGAAGGGAAGGAAGGAAGGACAGAGAGAGAGAAAGGAGTAATTGGGACACTAGTGAGCCACACACCTTTAGGTATGTCTGTTAGGGTGTGTTTTGAGAGGATTAACTGAGAAGACCTACCCTGAATGTGAGTAACACCATCCCATGATCTGGGGTCCTGGACTGAATAAAAGAAGACAAAAGAGGGGGCTGCTGGAGAGATGGCTTAGCAGTTAAGGCACTTACCTGAAAAGCCAAACAGCCTTGGTTACATTCCCCAGGACCCACATAAGCCAGACGCACAAGGGGGCGCATGCATCTGGAGTTCGTTTGCAGTGGCTGGTAGCCCTGGCATGCCCATTCTCTCTCTCTGGGGAGATGGCTTAGAAGTTAAAGGCACTTGCTTGGAAATTCTGCCGTACTGCATTCAGTTCCCCTGCACCCATGTAAAGCAAGATGCACAAAGTGGTACATGCAACTGGAGCTCAGACCCTAGCATATTCATTCATTCTCTCCCTCTTTGCTTGCAAGTAAATACATAATACATTAAAAAGCATTTACAAAAAAGTTGGGCATGGTGGTGCATGCCTTTAATCCCAGCACTCAGGAGGCAGACGTAGGAGGATCGCCATGAGTTCAAGGCCACCCTGAGACTACCTAATGAATTCCAGGTCAGCCTGGGTTAGAGTGAGACCCTACCTGGAAAAACCAAAAAAAATTTTTTTTAATTTAAAATAAAAACATTAAAAAGAGGAGGTGGCCAGCTGAGTGCCAGAATTCCCATTTGTCTGCTTCCTGATCACCGAGATGTGAGCAGGGCCACGTGTCCCTGCTGCCACAGACAAGAACTGGTTCTGCCACCATTGCTTTCCCCAGCAGCATAACGGACTGTATCTCCTCAAACCATGAGCCGAAAGAAATTGTCCTTTAAGTTGTCAGGTATTTGGCCACCAAGAACACGTTCTCCCATGGGGAAGTCATCCCTGACCTTCAGTGCCAGCCATCACTACCATTACTGCAGATCTAGTCCAGGCCTCCATTTTCCTCTGGCTTCGCACAGCTGTGTGTCTCTGGTCAAATTCATGTAGCAGGGTGTTGTAGTTACCTTCTTATTGCTGGGACAAAGCACCTGAACAAAAGCAGCTAATTGGAGGAAAGCTGTTAATTTTTACTTTTATTTTTGGCTTATAGTCTCAAGGGAAGACTTCATGATGGCAGGGGAAGGCATGGGATGAGCAGAGACTGGACACTTCTGCCACAGTAACACCGTTCAAACATCCCCATAGTCCAAGGTCTCTTAACCGTGAGCTGTAAAACCAAAACCACATAATAACACAGAGCAAACATTCACACTGCAAATGATAACATTGCAAGGAAAGATTGAACCAACATAAGATCTAAACCAGGCAGGGCAAACATCAAATCCTGCAGCTTTATGTCCTTATGGGACGCACAGTGAAGTCACTGGAGATCTAATTCCACCCCTCCCTCTGACCTACCCACAGTCTGGAGAAAACTCTATCCTGAGCCAGAGCTCTCCTTGTCAGCCATCTCATAGTCCTGGAATCTCCATGATTCTGGGGTCTCCACTGAAGGCTGTGGTTCATCCTCATGACTCTAATAATCCTAAATCACATTACCGTGTGGCCATTTCTAAAAATCTGTGCTACAAATTCAATGAGCTCCTCTTTCTTGCATTTGCTATACTTCCATAGCACTAGATGGGCTACCAAATTTGCTAATTTAAAGAACAGGAAAATGCCTTTAGCATCCTGGCCCCATACTTACAAAAGAGTCAGCCTTCTTCCTGCTGTCCCCATGCAGAACAGCTGTCCCAATAGCAATATGACGATCTCTCAAACAGTTGCAGGTGAAGTAGGCTGTAGTCTTCAGCCCAAACTTTTATTTCTTTCTGTGGCGTATTCTTCTCTTCACACCAGCCCATTTCTTCTAAACTCAATCCTGCTCAAGTTCTCGAGACATGGGAAGAGCACATCTAGCCCCTCACACAGACTGCCTCTAGTCCCGTTCAGACAAAGCTCTGTCTTCCCTTCAACCCATGCCTTCACAATTCTTTCTGCATTTAGGTCTTTCAACTTTAACCAGAATTGTCCAAGCAAGGTCTACTTAGAGTACTACAAGGTGTCTCTTAATCCAAAGATTCAAATCCTTCTGAAAATCAGCCCCTAAAGGCCAAAAGCCACACAGCAATGACCCCACTTCTGGTACCAATTTGCTG
This sequence comes from Dipus sagitta, assembly GCA_036346955.1. Taxonomy (NCBI): domain Eukaryota; kingdom Metazoa; phylum Chordata; class Mammalia; order Rodentia; family Dipodidae; genus Dipus; species Dipus sagitta. The sequence continues at coordinate 9,653,896 of CM070789.1, read as the reverse complement.
TTGCAGTTACCTTCTCTATGCTGGGAAAAAGCAACTGACCAAAACGCCTGATAGGAGGAAAGTTTTCTGGTTAGGTTTACATTATCAAAGGGGAAGCTTCATGAGGGCAGGGAAAGCATGACATGAGCAGAGGCTAGTCATCACGTCTGCCACAGCAGGTAGAAAACCACAACAGGAGAATGAGCTGGGCTGTGCCAAGGGGGAGCTGGCCATAACACCCATAAGCCTGCCCTCAACAACAGGCCTCCTTCAGCAAGAACCCTCTTCCAAATTGCCATAAGCTGGTGACCAAGCATTCAGAATACATGGGAGCCCCACGGTAGCCCACACTCAACATATTCCCACAGTACACGAGCTCTCTTTCCCATCAAACCTGCCTTGCTCCTGTGGTCCCCATCTGGTTACCAAGTTGTGCTCCAGGTGTCATCATTCATAGCAGATATGACGCCTTACAGCATGACTTTCACATTGCTCATGAGCTCTGCTACTGTAGTATTATTTCTTTGGCTTTGGCTTTGGCTTTGGCTTAGGCTCTGAGAGTCCCTGGCCTGAACTCTAATAGCATCCTATGTAACTTCCTTCAATCCCCCCCTTTTAGTTTTACAGTATAGATTTGTCTTATAAAATCCAAAATGAATGTTCATTGCTGACTCCCCATTACCGTTCTCATGGAATCTCAGCTGACCATCCTGTGCCATTTTCTCCTGCTTGACTCAGATTCTAGCATCACACCTCTCTCTCTTTCTCTCTCTCTCTTTCTGTATTTCTCTTTCTTCCTGGAACTTGCTCACCATAACCTCTGAGTGCACATGTGCCCTTTTGTGTTTTTTTTTAATATTTTATTTTTATTTATTTATTTATTTGACAGAAAGAAGGGGGGGGGAGAGAGAGAGAATGGGCACATCAGGGCTCTAGCCACTGCAAACAAACTCCAAACACGTGCGCCCCCTTGTGCATTTGGTTAATGTGGGTCCTGGGGAATTGAACCTAGGTCCTTTGGCTTTGCAGACAAACACTTTAACTGCTAAGCCATCCTTCCAGCACCTTTTTGTGTGTTGTGTAGGGTGTTTATCTTCATATTATCACTCACAAGGCTTAGCTTCCCCAAAGTGATGCACTTTTTTTTAATCTTTGTATTCTCAATGACTAGCTAAATGATGTTTTAAAAATCTTTAAATCCTTTTTATTTTTTAAGTTAAAGTAATATTTTATTCATTTATTTGCAAGCAGGGAGGGGGAAGGAGAGAGAATGGCACACAGGGGCCTCCTACCACTGTGAACAACCTCCAAATGCATGCACCACTTCGTGCGTCTCGGTTTACGTGGCTACCGGGGAACTGATCCCAGGTGGTCAGGCTTTTCAAGCAAGCACCTTTAGCCTCTAAGCCATCTCCCCAGCCCGAGGTCTATGCTTGGCATAAGGTGAGACTTCACAAGTACCAGTGTGAACATGTGCCAATCTAATGAGATGCTCTGCTTCAGCATTCAAGTACACCACTGAAGTCACTAGACGTACAATCTACAAGACAACCGAAAAGCAGATACGAGAGAAACAGATTTCCTTGCCAGACTGCAGGGAATTTCCACTCACTGCAGCACAGGGTTTGGGGTTGGGAGATAATCCTAAATGGGTCCTGTGGAACCAGAATAGCACAGGATCTGGGAGAAGATGGGAAACAGCAGTGACTCAGCTCCTCCCTCTCTGCTGGCAATGGAGCACAGAAAATCCCAAAGCCACGTGAATTCTTCGTAGCTGGCTGAAGCCACACCCTTGCGCTTCTCCTGGTTCCCCGTCCGCATCTGCTGGAGTCCTGCTTCACAGCATGCAGCGGGCTCGGCTGACAGTACAGAGGACAGCCAGTGGCACTTGGAAGGCTGAGAAGGAAGACTCCAGGAAGACATTCCTGGACAACAGGATAGCCAATGTCCTTTGAATGGGGGAGAGATAGCTGTAGATTTTCTGTCAGTGAAGGAACAGCATGGAACCCCCCTTGCCGTCATCTTCTGTGTTTTGCAGAGATTATAGATGAATATTTGCTAGACGCAGGAAGTGGGCTCAAGACTTGGTATTTCCATGTCCTCTAGACGTCTAGGTCCAAAAAAAACCCAACATGTTGACAAATCTAAATGATTTATAACTGAAGATAAAAGGACAACATACATACCATTTTGAAGCCAAGTACCATTTTTTGCTTGTGTTTATTTTCTCTAAATAATAATAATATTTAATAATAAACATTTAGCACAGTCCCTTCTTCCCCAAACACATATTATATAACCCAAGGGAACATTACTTAAAAACTCACAGAAAAAACGCATAATTAGGAATGCCTTTCCAGGGTTGGAGAAATGGCTTGGCAGTTAAGGCACTTACCTGTGAAGCCAAAGACCCAGGTTCGATTCCCTAGGACCCATATAAGCCAAATGCACAAGGTGGCACATGGTCTGGAGTTTATCTGCAATAGCTGGAGGCTCCAGCATGCCCATTCTTTCTCTGTCTGCCCCTCTGTCTTTCTGATTCTCTTTCTCTAGTAAATAAATGAAAATAAAACAGCATTTTTAAAAAAGAAATCCCTTTCCAGATGAGTAAGATAAAATTTCAAAGCTTTTGCTTAATGTACTGAGTGACAATTGAGCCACCAGATGCAAGGAGTGGTTAAGCAGAGAGGACGGGAAGGAAGCACAGGTGGAAAGGGAGATGCCTGAGGCGGGCAGAAAGGCAGAAGAAAGCCAGGCGTGGTGGCGCTCGCCTTTAATCCCCACAGTCATCTGGAGGCAGAGCTAGGAGGATCGCTGTGAGTTTGAGGTCACCCTGAGAGTACATAGTGAATTCCAGGTCAGCCTGTGCTAGAGTGAGACCCTACCTCAAAAAAAAAAAAAGGAAGAAGAAGAAGAAAGAAGGAAGGAAGGAAGGAAGGAAGGAAGGAAGGAAGGAAGAAGGAAGGAAGGAAGGAAGGAAGGAAAGGAAGGAAGGAAGGGAGGAAGGAGATTCACACAGAAGCTGCAAAGAGCAGAGTTTCAATGCGAAAAGCAAAGTGTTCATGTTTCAACTTGAGAGATGTAGCAGGAGGGAAAACCTGCATGAGATGAAAATGATGAAAAGGAAGATGATGGGAAGGAAAGGACGTATCCTATAGACTGTGGCTTTCTAAAGAAGAATCAAGAAAAGCATTAAAAACACAAGTGGCCTCCAGACCCAGTCAGAGAGAAAAAAAAAAGCACTTTAAATACTAAATACTTTTTGGGAGTCAAAACAGGACCTGGTACACAGAAGCACAGGTTACATTTTGGGGTCACCTCATAAGACAAGACCCACATTTAGATATAAGGTGTATATATATGTATCTTACACATCATGGATGAAAAAAAAAATTCTACAAACAGGAAAGTGGTTTACTTGTGAAGGGATAAGAATGAAGGTGACCTCAGATTTATCCATATCACTAAATTTCTGGAAAAAGTCCCAGTTGGCCCAGAGTTTTGGCAGGCACGATCCTCCTTCTAGCCATGTTGACATGTCTCTGTAATATAAGGGAGTGGGAAGTATAACACTGTTCTTGAATGAGTTGAATATAAACTACATACTATGAACATGAGTATGAGAATCATCTATTACAACTGAAAACCAAATACTAAAGATTAAGAAATTCATCACACAGAACTGGAAGTGTAATTCAAATGCAATTAAAATATAAAATATGGGGCTGGAGAAATGGCTTAGCAGTTAAGGCATTTGCCTGTGAAGCCAAAGGACCCAGGTTCTATTCCCCAGGACCCACATAAGCCAGATGCACAAGGGGCACATGCATCATTTGCAGTGGCTAGAGGCTCACGTGCACCCATTCTGTCTCTGTCTGTATCTCTTCTATCTCTCTCTCTCTCTCTGCTTGCAAATAAATAGTTTTTTTTTAAAAAAAAAAACCTTTAAATATATATATAAAATATGGAAGCAGTGATGTGTTGGTAAACACAATTCAGCTATGGAGGTTGGAGGAAGTCCTGATTGGTACTGTTTACTGATTGTGGTGGTGCACGTGCTGCCCTTGTGGCCAACTTCCAGTGACTAATTGGGGTGTTGTATGAAGTTGATGATTGCTCATCAGAAGTACACTGGAGGCATGGAGAGATGGCTTAGTGGTTAAGCCACTTGTCTGCGAAGCCTAAGGACCTATGTTTGATTCTCCAGATCCCTTGGTAACCAGACACACAAAGGTGAGGCAAACGCATGGTTGAACATCCCCACTAGGTGGCGCAGGCATCGAGTTTGATTGCAGTTGCTGAGGCCCTGTTGTCTCTCCTCTCTCTCTGTGTTGCTCTCTTTCTCTTGCTCTCTCTCCCTAAAAAACAATAGAAGTAAACTGGAGGTGCTATTCAGGCTTCTGTGGGGGAGAAAAGCCATTAATAGCCACCCAGCTAAGGACCTTATATGCCACATAACCAACCTGCCAGGAAAGAAATGCCCACTGGTAAACATGGCATGAATGTTCTTGGATTAACCAACCACTTTCTGATTAGACTTGCGACCGTCTCCACAACCTTGGCCCAAAGCTTGTGACTGGGGAGGTTGTAGGCTCCAGGGGAAAAGCTACTATTGTTGCTGTGCTAAGTGGCCATGCTGTGCTCATTAAGCTGTTTTCTCAGTATTTATGTTTATGCCTTCGATCAGTGCTGCCGCTGTCTTTCTCCACAGGAGCTTCTTATTGCAGTGACTGGCAAAAGCTACAAAGACCCACAAGTGGTCAAAGTGCTGAGAATACGTGACTGGGAGTGCCCGGCGATAAACAAGACATCTGTTACACCCTCAAGGCTCAGGGTCCATTGCACGAAAGGAGGCAGAAATAATGTAGGAGCCAAGCAAGGGGGAAGAGGGCTGTGGAGCCCTGTCTTCTGGATATTCCGAGGCTGCTGCACTGACAGGCTTACATCACCCGTGGTTCCTTGTCCAAGACTCATACAAGCCTGGGCTGTAAACCTTCCATTATGGAATGGTGGAGGGCTTATATGGGATCCCACACCTCCCTGAGGAGCTGTTGGCAGTTAACGGCTGCTGGGGGAGGGACGTTTTCTTTAGAGGCATAACCATCGGTAACTTGCCCATGATATAGTAAATAACCCCATCCATGATAATGATGTACCTCAGTGGATTAGTCTCTGTTTCTGTCTCTCTCTTAAACACACACACACATCAGAGTAAAAGAAGAGGATCAGTAGGTGTGAGAAAGGGATAAAAGAGGGTAATGAAGGGCGAATATAATCAAAATACATTATATACGTTGACGAAATTGTCAAAATTAATTAAAATATAGACTGAGAGTAAAAATTTTACAGAAGCCGGGCGTGGTGGTGCACGCCTTTAATCCCAGCACTCAGGAGGCAGAGGTAGGAGGATCGCTGTGAGTTAGAGGCCACCCTGAGACTCCATAGTTAATTCCAGGTCAGCCTGGGCTAGTGAGGCCCTACCTCAAACCCCCCCCCCAAAAAAAAATTTACAGAGTTTGACTCACCAGCAGTTCTTGCACCAGGAAGCTCCAAAACTGTTGGGCTGAACAAAGCAAATATCTGATTGGTTACAGTCCCGTAGTTGCCTTGTTCGTCTGCCCTGCTGGAAGGTCCCTGGTGCTGTAAGTAGGTCATTTAGTGGCTTCTGACTGACCGAGCTTGTGTCTTCTCAGGCCTCCTCGGAGCTCCTCCCCATGTGAGCACGCTTCCGTAAGAGAGACGGCACGCTGGCCTTCCACACCTTCGCCATCCAGCTTAGCTGGGGCAGTTGGCTCATTTGCTGAGAAAACACGAAGGAGAAAACAAACTAAACCCTCGCCTCAGCCCACATATCAAAGTTAACTATATTGTCACTCCCTTAGCTTCTTAGGACTGCCCTATTACTGCTTTACTTATCGTGACCAAAGCCCTCACAAGAATTAGCATAAGGGGCCTGGAGAAATGGCTCAGCGGTTAAGGCACTTGCCTGTGAAGCCTGACGACCTGAGTTCAATTCCCACATGAAGCTGAATTCACCAAGCGGCACATGCATCTGAAGTTTTTTTGCAGTGAATAGACTGTGACACACCTGTTCTCTTTCTCTCTGCTTGCAAATATATATATATATATATATATATATATATATATATATATATATATATATATGTAGGTTTTTGAGGTAGGGTCTTGCTCCAGCTCAGGCTGACCTGGAATTCACTATGTAGTCTCAGGGTGGCCTTGAACTCATGGTGATCCTCCTACCTCTGCCTGCCCAGTGCTGGGATTAAAGGCATGCACCACCATGCCCAGCTAATAAAAGTATTTTTAAAAAGAATTAACTTAAGGGAATCCAGGTTTATTCTGGCTCCTGGTTCAGGGTATACATTCTGTCATGATGGGGAAGGCAGGGTGGTGGGACCAGCTCGTCTCCGTGGCAGCAGGAACAGGGGGCTGTGTGTTCACATCTCCATGGACCAGGAAGCAGGAGGGAGAGCCAGTACCCAGCTGGCTCTCCTTTTCCGTTTCCTATGTAGTCCGGGACCCCAGCCCAGGGAGCGGTACCGCTCACCTTCAGCAAGGGTCTTCTCAGTTAAACCTCTCTGGAAGCACTCTCACACACACACCCCAAGAAGCATCTCACTAGTACACTAGGTATTTCTTAATCCAATCAAGTTAGCAATCAGATTTAACCATCATAGCTACTATAAATAATTACCAAAAGTGAATGACTTAAAGCAACAAGAATGCATTCTTTCATAATTTTTGAGGATAAACTTTTACTTTATTTTTTATTTCAGAGAGAGTGAGAGAGAGAGAAGAGAGACAGAGAATTGGTGTGCCAGGGTCTCAGCCACTACAATTGAACTCCAGACACTTGTGTCACCTAGTGGCATGTGTGACCTTGCACTTTCTTCACCTTTGTGTGTCTGACTAATGTGGGATCTGGAGAGTCGAACATGGGTCTTTGGGCTTCGCAGACAAGTGCCTTAACCGCTGAGCCATCTCTCCAGCCTGAGATGGAGATTATTTACACAACCCATGTATCTGTGGCAGCCGCTTGGTTAACCAGAAAGCACATAGGGTAAGAGAGAGATCCATCTGCTTTCCCACAGCTGTCCAGTGCATTCTCCAGTAGCCTGGGATCTTACAGACCACAAGTTCATGATGACTTTACTTCAAAAAACTTCTCGTTAAGGGCCTGAGGTGGTGATTTAGTTGATAAAAGTACTTGTTGTACAAGCTGAGTATGGAGCCTTGGCACTCACATAAATGCCAAGTGTGGGTATCATGTGCCTGTGATCCTAGTGCTGTGGAGGCAGGAGCATGTCTGGGACATGCTGGCTAACTAATCTAATTTAATCAGCGAGAAAGACTCTGTCTCGATAAGTAAGATGGAGGGGCTGGAGAGATGGCTCGGTGGTGAAGGCGCTTTTGCCTTCAGAGCTTAAGGATAGGTTCAGTTCCCCAGCACCCACCTAAAGTCAGGTGCACAAAGTGGTGGCATACATCTGGAGTTTGTTTGCAGTGGCTAGACTCTGGCACACTCATTCTCTCCCTCTCTCAAATAAATAAATAAATAAAAATGTTTAAGAAAATAAGTAAGATGGAGAGAAATTGAGGACAATACCCCAAATCAACCTTTGACCTCCACATGCACACACATGCATGTGTACATGCACATGCACAATACAACATGCACTCACACTACATGCACACACACTACACACAGGTTTGCACCGAGGAGGCTTTCCCATTGGGTTATCTTATGGCTTAAAGCTCAGCCTGCTAAGTCCCCACCTAGAGGCGGGTGGGTGGGGTTCGAAGTCTCCTCTTAGCTTCCTCAGTTTTAGTTGGTGGACAGGGTAGTGGCGCCAAATGGCTTCACTCTTCACTCAGTCCTCACTCTTAAGTGCAGCTTGAAACGCCCCCTTTCTGCCCCATCTCCAGGGGGAAATGGTTCTTGCCTCCCACACTTTCAATGCAAATGTCAGAAAAGAGAAGTTCAACTTATTTTAGAAATCTTTAATTAAAAATGGACTATAGAAATATAATAAAATTAAAATGCCATGTAATTTAGATTTGTGACATTTCATTGGCAAAAGCTTTCAATTAAATAACTATTGAATAACAAAATGAATGGCAATTAAATCAATGTGCTGCTCAGAACAAATAGGCAGCATATTATTCCATACAAAAATAGTTCCTTTAATTATTTTAGTGTATACAAGGCATTGCTAAGTTCTTTGTGAAAATAGCTTTAAAAAATCAGCAGTGGGAAGTCATCAGTGCAGACAGTCATAACTGGTTAAATGCCTGAAAATAAGTGATGTGTACTTGGCCCTAAACAAGACATCATCTCCAAGGTTCAGGCAATGTCACAGGGAAACGGGACAGGAAGAATGTCGGTGTGGGGGATGGGGAGGAGTGCTGTGGAATTATGCCATCTCGACAAGACAAGGCCATTGCAGTCATGAATTCACACCTGGTACTGGTACTTGCACAAGACCTGCGCATGATGGGGCCAGGCAGCATTCTTATAGATGTGAGAGGGACATGGGAGGCCCTCCCTGAGGAAGGAGTGCAGTGACACTGAGGGACAAGGGAGGGTAATATGGGGAACATATGTTCAAAATGTGATATATGTGTTTGTAAATGTGAAAGCAAAGGAACAAGGGCTGGGGAGATACCTCAGTATCTGCAAACCTCATGACCAGAATTCTTATCCTCAGTACCCCAGATCCAAAGAGGCTCATGGGTCTGTAATCTCAGTACACCTATAGCAATGGGAGGTGGAGACATGACCATCCTGAACCTCGTGGACAGCTAGTCTGGCCTTCCCAGCAGCAAAACAAGGCAGTTGTCTCAAACAAAGTGGAAGGAGAGAACCAACATCCCAGGGTTGTCTTCTGATCTCCGTACACAAGCCGTGGCACTTGCATGCCCATATACACATATGTACCTACATGCACAGTAGTGGTGATGGTAGTAGTACTAATAGTAATGACATCAAAGAAAAATAGGGGCTGGAGAGATTGCTCAGTGGTTAAGGCACTTGTCTGCAAAGCCTAATGATCTGGGTTCGATTCCCCAGGCCCCAGATAAAGCCAGATGCACAAAGTGGCACATGCATCTGAATTTCATTTGCAGTGGCTAGAGGCCCTGGTACACCCATTCTCTCTCTTCTCTCACTCTTTGCAAGTTAATTTTTAAAAAGTGAAACAAAAGAAGAGTAAAACTGGTTTGTGGTACATTTTATAATATTCTACAAATGAACTCAAGACTCATATGGCCACATGGACACTTTTTTGCGTCTGGCTTTATGTGGGTACTGGAGAATTGAAGCCACATCATTAGGCTATGCAGGCAAGCACCTTACTAACCCTAACCCTAACCACTGACCATCTGTTCAGCCCAGCTTTTTATTTTTGATATAGGAAAAGGTATTTGATTTTTCTCTTTATGCTTTAAATGAGTTTCTGACAAATCACAGACATTCTACATTTTTCATTGCCCTCCCCTTAATTTTTTGCTTTGGCCAGTTCACTATCAGTCTGTAATTGAGCTCACATTTGAATTTTCTCCCACAAAATAACAAAAAACGAGATACGACCATTTATCGACATGTATCTTCGTATCCTAGTAATTCCTATATAAACAAAAATACATCACCCACACCCTGCTTCGTATTTTTCCCTGCAAATTTATAACTTGGTTCCACAGAGATAATGTTGAGTTCTCTGGAGAAAATCTTTAAGATGCCGATCCCATCTCTTGCTCTTGCAAGGAAGAGGGGAGGAAAGTTTATGACGATGGAATCTAGAAGTTATCAGACTTCTGCGTGTGCTCCTGTAATAACAGCATAATAGGAACGTCTGTGGGCCTCACAGAAGTCCTGTTACTTGGGTATTGTTATTATCTCCACTTTATAAACGAGACAATAGGGACATGGAGAAATGGAGCATCAGGCTCGGTGTCCCATTTGCCCTATAGCAGAGGGAGCGTGCAGTTTTCTGAGATACCTTCTCTGTTATTGGAAGTCACGTTTTAACCTGCCATCTATACTAGAAACACAAATACAAATATGGAAAAATCAATGCTATTGCAAAATACAATGCACTTTAAAAATATAAGTGTGCTGATGTATGCCAACATGGCCATCATTTTTTTATACTTAAATGACATTCTGGATTAGACTATGTCTGATTTTAGTTTATGTGTCTCAAAATGAATAAGTGACTGTTTTAAAATTTTTTTTAGCATGGCTTTATTTTCATATGGAGAATTAGAGAAATAAATGTAGTCAGTGTTCTAAGAATGGCAAAAGGAAGAAACAGAAAACAAGAATACTTGTCCAAAACACTGCAAACGTCATTGTATTCATCCCAGGAAAAACAAGATATTTTGAAGTAACATCTGAAATTAAAAATGGTTACGTGATTTTTGGGAAAGTTTGACATGTCCCAGAAACTACCATGTTCTGTTTACAAGAAAAGGAGCCAATGTCTGATGAGGGGTTTGTAGTCCAGGGTGCCATTTGGTTCCTAATTACTCATTTTCTGGGCTTAGGCAAAGGGAAAGTTTGCATAAAATCCACAATAGAAAACAGTGTGTGTTGAACATGAAGATAATCAAAAGTGTCTCTTGTATTATCTTAGCTTTCCTGAAAAAGAAAAAAAAAAAACACAAAGACAAGCTGGGCTGGAAACATGGCTCTGTGGTGCTTGTTTGCAAAGCTTGATGGCCTGGGTTCAATTCCCCAGTACCCACATAAAGCCAGATACACATGGCACAGGTATCTGGAGTTCCTTTAAAGTGGCAGGAGGCCCTGGTACACCCATTCTCTCCCTCTCTCTCTCTCTCTCTCTCTCTCTGCATGTCTATCCCCCTTTCTCTCTGCTTGCAACTAAATAAATAAAAATGTTGTCTATCATCTATCTAACTATCTATCTATCTATCTATCTATCTATCTATCTATCTATCTACCTACCTATCTCTCCCTCCATATGTATACTGGAAAGGGAATAAAAGAGTGTTTGTGGGCTCAATATGAGTGACCCTGGGCACACAGATTCAGGTTGACCCAAAAGACATGTTCCACTGTGGAAGTGGCTCCATGACGTTGTATCAGTTGTAGAACGAAGAAGTCAGAAATCAAGGCAGTTTCCGAACACACTGGTGTGTACCACAGCAAGCAAGGAGTGCTCTGCCGTGGGTCTCAGAAGCTATCTGAGGGCATTCTCAAGGTCAGTAGAAGCTGATGGTCTGTTAAGAATACATTTCCAGTGTTTTTCTAAAAATATTTGGGGCTGGAGGGATGGCTTAGCGCTTGCCTGCAAACCCAAAGGACCCAAGTTCAATTCCCCAGGGCGCACGCATCTGGAGTTCGTTTGCAGTGGCTGGAGGCCCTGGCGCGCCCATTCTCTCTCTCCCTCTTTCTGCCTCTTTCTCTCTCTCTCTTTTACTCACATAAAAATAACAAGTTAAAAAACATTCCTCCTGTCAGTTGCTTTTAGTGAAGCATTTTGTCCCAGCAGTGTGAGGGGAACTTCAGTAGAGGATGAAGGCCGCGTTCCCGGTGCACAGACGAAGGGCAGAGCAGATCTTCCCCACCAGAAAAACTTGCACCATGTCAAGGAGAACTCTGAAAGCAGAGGCCACAACAGAGCGAGGGGCCCAGGCCACCCGTCGCCTGTTGTCACCTTCCTGGTAGAAGTGTCAGCACGTACACACTCTCATCCTCAGCACTCTCGTGTGTGTATGAGACGTGTGCATGGGGGTGTGAGTGTGTACGTGGAGGAGTGGGGATAGCACTGGGTGTGGGTCGTTAGGCACGGCCTACCTTTTTCTTTATCTCAAGACAGGGTTTCTCACAGGCCTGGAAGTCACCAAGTAAGCTAGGTTGGCTTGCCAGGGAGTCCCAGTCCCCCTACCCCCGCCTTTCCATCATGGGGATTATGGGTGTGTGTCACCCGCAGCCAGTTTATCTGCTTATTTACTTTATGAGGTTATGGGGCTTGAGCTCAGGACCTCACACTGGCCAGGCAAGCACTTGGCTGACTGAGCTAGCTCTCCATCCCACTCGGGGTGCTTCGTAGCGGAAAAGGGATCACGCCTTCTATGCAGAGATACCACCAGGCATAAATAAAGTAGGAATTAGCAGGAATCATAATAGAATTTGTGGATTATTTCTGGAATTTGATTATGCCTTTGAGTTTTTAATCTTAGATTACCACTACTGTCATAAATATAAATAAACTTTTAAAATATTTTATTTATTCATTTGACAGAGAAAGAGGGAGAGGGAGGGAGGGGGAGAGAGAGAGAATGGGTTCACTAGGACCTCCAGCCACTGCAAACAAACTCCAGATGTGTGTGCCCCCTTGTGCATCTGGCTAACATAGGTCCTGGGAAATCAAACCTGGGTCCTTTGGCTTTGTAGGCAAGCTCCTTAACTGCTAAGCCATCCCTCCAGCCCAAAATAAACTTTAAAAACAAAAAATCTGTTCCCAAGGGACTTGGAATTCTGGAGCCTTACTGCTCTTTGAATTCCGAATAAGGATAATTTGAGGATATAGATGTCATGGTTGTCGCCCACAGGCCAAGCCTGGCCAACAGATTAGTTTTCATTTAAATTGGCTGCAACATTTTTCCCCCTTCTTTCCTGTGTGCGTGGAACATGAATATTGTTTTCCTGTCTTATGTCTGGGTCTTGGCACATTTTCCTAACTTGTTTAGCAGCTATAGACAACTGAGTGTGTGTATGTGTGTGTGTGTGCATGCACATACGTGTGTGTGGGTGTGTGGGGGTGCTCATATATGCCCAGGTGACCGTGGGGGTGGGGCAGAGGTTAACGTTTGGCATTTACCTCCATGCATCTCCCTGCACATTACTTCTGGAGACAGGGTATCTCATGGAGCCCACGGCTTGCTGAGTTGCTAGTCTGCCTAGCCTGCAAGCTCTGGGGGTCCTCCCACGCCCACCTCTCCAGTGCTGGGATTACAAGCGTGTGCCACCGCACACGCATTTACATGAGCTCTGGCGGTCGGCCCTCGGGGCCTCACGCTGACGTGGCAGAGCGCTTTTCCTCACTGAGCAGCTCCTCAGCCCCAACGATGAGCTTTCAACTTGGGACCTGGCTTGATTTCTACTAAAACAGGTATACCACTATTTTCTCCGCTCCTTTGATGCCCAGCATGTACACCTTCACTGCGGGGTGCACCCATTTACTGTGGCCAGAGCAGAACATGGAGTAGCCGCCTTCGTCACTCTTCCACCCATTCTTTTATTTATCCCAGTTTGGTGGCACAAGCCTTTAAATATTTTATTTTTATTTATTTATTTGAGAGAGAGATACAGAAATAGGCAGAGAAAGAGAGAGAGAGTGGGCATGCCAGGGCCTTCAGCCACTGCAAACGACCTCCAGACGCGTGCGCCTCCTTATGCATCTGGCTTACGTGGGTCCTGGAGAGTCGAACCTGGATCCTTTGGCTTTGCAGGCAAGTGCCTTAATGGCTAAACCATCTCTCCAGCCCTCTTTTTTTTTTCTTTGAGGCAAGGCTATCAGAGTGGCTCTTTTTTTATGAGAGAGAGAATTGGCACACCAGGGCTTCCAGCCACTGTAATCAAGCTTCAGAAATGTGTGCCACCTACTGCCCACATACACCTTTGAGCACTTGTGTCACCTTGCATCTGGTTTACGTGTGACCTGGAGAGTCGAACATGGGTCCTTAGGCTCTAGCCCCACTGATGTCATGTGCCAGGCCAGGCAAAGCCAGCACGCTGAGAATATTGTGTATAACCACCTCCAGTCTGTGTAGAGGGTACAAGGGAACCATGAATGAACAGCCTTGCATTACTCAGGGCTCCTCAGGCAAACAGAGCTTGTAGAACGAATGTGGACTCTGAAGGGGATTCATCAGACTGCTTTACCACTACTGTCTGGGCAGCCCAACAGTGGCTGCCTGCAGACCGCAGAGGCTGCAAGTGCTCGGTAGTGCTTGGTCCACACACCCGGATGTCTGTCTTTCTTTGCAAGTGTTGTATTCCCTGAGCCATCACCCCAGCCCTGCTTCTGATTTTTATCGTTTGTATTCGGGGAAATAGCCTTTTGCAGTATAGTTTGTATTTTCTCCCTATCTACTATGGATCATTTAAAATAATATAATTTTGCCTCATTTAGGTCTTTTAAAAATATTTTAATGTATTTACTTGCAAAGAAAGATAGATGGAGAGAGAGAGAGACAGAATGAATGGGCACACGGGGTCTTCTGCCATTACAAATGCACCACTTTGTGCAGCTGGGTTTACATGGGTTCTGGGAACTCAGACCCAGGCTGTCACACTTCGAAGCAAGCACTCTAACTGCTGAGCCATCTCTTCAGCCCACGTCATTTTTTTATGTTACATTTATCAGTCTCCTATGGATTTTTAACCTTTTTGTGCCTTATTTTACAGTGCTTTTTGTATCCCAAGGTCTTAAAGACATTTTCTCATATTTTTTCTTATTTTATTAATACCAGTATTCCATCAGTAATCTAATTTTCTGAACACTGTGGGATATGAGTTTATCTCAGATTTCATTATTGATTAGCTAGTGGCTCCCAGTACCATTTACAGAGAAGTCCATTTTATATAAATTGCTTTGAAATGTTACTTACTATACCGGAACTCTTCAAATGTGCACAGGCCCATTTCAAGATGCTCTCTCCTGCCATCATATATCATCTGTTCGTTCACAAGTCCTATGCTTTTAAATACAGTTCTAGAATCAGTGCTTATGTTGGTGAGTTGTACCCTCCCAGTTCGTAACTCTTTCTGTTGGTCTTGTCTTGAGCACGCACACTGATTATGCAGTCCATGCAAAATTTGGAATCATCTTTTCAACTTTTACTTTAGGATCTAAGGAGATGACTTAGTGGCCAAAGTACTTGTCATGCAGACGGGAGGACCTGGCTTCAGTTCCCCAGCACCCACGTCAAACAAGGCATGGCGGTGTGCACCTATAACCCAGCACTGGCCAGGTGGAGGCAGGGTGGTCTCTGAGGTTTGTTGGTCAGTCCAACAGAATCAGTGAGCTCCGGGTTCAGTGAGGGCTTCAATCTCAAAAAATAAGGTGTAGGAGCCGGGTGTGGTGGCGCAGGCCTTTAATCCCAGCACTCAGGAGGCAGAGGTAGGAGGATCGAGGTGAGTTCGAGGCCACCGGAGACTACATAGTGAATTCCAGGTCAGCCTGGGCTAGAGTGAGACCTTACCTCGAAAAACTAATAATAATAATGGTAATAATCATAATAATAATAAGGTATAGAATAATTGAGGAAGACATGCAGTGGCCTCTACATACACACAACACATGTGCACACGCAACTGCACCCATCGACAGAAGCACGCACACCATTTACACAGAGACAAATTCACACCAAAGTTCCTTTATTATGATAATGAGGTTTTGGGAGATTCTACATTAAACCTGTAAATTTATTTGGGGAGAGATCTTTTACTATTATTGTCTCCAGAAAATATCATATATTTATTTCCAGTTATCTGGGGGCTGTGTAACTGTAACAAATGAAGTTCATGTTTTGCTATATTTTTCAAGTATGTGATGGCTGTTTTGGAGGGGAACGAAGATGATCTTGTGTAAGTCTCCCTTGGCACTGACAAAGAATTCTTTTTGGCTGGCTCTGTTGTACACAATAGATGGGTAATTGCTGACAGACTTTCCCTTATAAACATACTTGAAATATGTTTTCATCAAAGCTTTTCTGCTGTAGTTTGTTACATCTTTATGTTACTGCCATCTCGTCTTATTACATTTTTATAACAGTGTGGCTTGTAGAGTGGCTGTTATACTATATTGATTTCTCTTATGTAACAATGTGTAGACACTTCTATGAAGTTTCTACTTTATGATAAAAATGTGTACTTTTAGGGCTGGAGAGATGGCTTAGAAGTTAAGGCACTTGCCTGCAAAGCCTAAGGACCCACGTTCAATCTCCCAGGACCCACGTAAGCCAGATGCACAAGGTAGTGCATGCATCTGGAGTTCATTTGCAGTGACTGGAGGCCCTGGTACACCCATTCTCTCTATCTACCTCTTCCTCTTTCTCTCTCCCTCTCTCTCTTTCTCAAGTAGATAGATTAAAAAAAGAATTTTAAATCTTTAGAAAAATGTGAACTTTAAACTTGAAGACTCACTAGGTGGATTTTGGATTGCTCCATCTGTGGTTTTTATTTGTTTTCTTAAAAATATTTTTATTTTTTTATTTGGAAGAGAGAAGAGGGAAAGAAAAAGAGAAACACACACATAGAGAATGGGCATGCTGGGGCCGCCAGTCACAGTAAATGAACTCCAGACGCGTGTGCCACCTTGTGCATGCCTTTATGGGTATATTGAGAATGAACCCAGACTGACAAGCTTTGCAAGCCAGTGCCTTTAACTATTCAACCATCTCCACAACCCATTTATCAGTTTTTTATATATGCATACAAATATAAGCTATCTTGTAAGATCAGGTTTGCTTGGCTTTGTGTATTTGATCAACATAATTCTCTTATTTCTCAAGATTTTTTTAAATGAAATGACCCATTTTATAAAAATAATACACGTTCATAGTTTCAAAAATCCAATCAAACAAAGCTTACAATTTTCCTACCTCACGCCGCCTTACTCCCTCAAGTTACACTTCAAGAAATCAATTCATTTCAACATCTTTTTAAAAAATATTTTTGTATTTATAGTTTTATTTATTTATTTGAGAGAAAGCGAGAGAGAGAAGGAGAGAGAAAGAAGCAGATAGAGAATGGGTGCTCAAGGCCTCTAGCCACTGCACATGAACTCCAGATGCATGCGCCCCCTTGTGCCATCTGGCTTATGTGGGTCCTGGGGAATCAACCCTGGGTCCTTTGCCTTTGCAGGCAAACTCTTTAACAGCTAAGTCATCTCTCCAGCCCATCATTTCAGCTTCTTTAACTGGGCTTTTTTTTTTTTTTTTTTCTTGCTTGATTTGAAAGCAGCTTACTTAATTACACTTTCAAAATTCCCAACATATCTATTGATTTCTTGTGAAAAACAAATCCAGTTCTCTTCCTTCATCCCTCACAGCAGCCCCCGCCCCCCACCTTCGGTTAGCTCCGCATCAGGTCAGCGTTTGTAGCTTACTGCAATGACCACGCGGGTGCGGTTCACATCTGACACGCAGACTGTGACAAGCATTTGATCCCAGGTCTACATTTTAATTGTTTCTCCCAGTTCTAACAGAGCCTCCGCGCAGCAGTAATCCATCCCGGAGCCACAGTCCTCCTTCGCGATGGCCAGACGCATTAATCTGTGAGGGGACTTTTTGTTGTTATGACATCCATCCCGGAGGCGTCATTTCTGCGCAGCACAGTCTGGATGGCTTTCTGTGGCTTCCCTTCACCAGCCCCCATCTGTCGCCGGGTTCTTCCAGCCGCCAGCAGCTCTTTCTTATTACCTCCATCTTCTCCTTCTGTTTATAGCATCCAAGTCTGGATACAATCACAATTAATATTTATAGCCAGGCTAATTATAGCTTTTTTTTTTTAAGTTTCCTTTTGCCCCTTGGATGATTCTGGTTTCTTTTGTTCTTGAGTCTCTTTGTTCTCTTTTTCTTCTCTGATCTCATGTTGGGAGCTGTCCCTCAGTTGGCTGCCGGTCTTGGCTCTCTGTTCCTATGTGGGGACTGGAAGCTCCATCCAGAGGTGGGGCCTGCCAAGGATCTGGGTTGAGAAGGTGCCAACGTTATTTTCCTTGGGAGACTCCTGTATTTTCGTCTTCAGGTCTTTTTTTTTTTTTTTTCTCCAGGCGCCTGTGAGTGCCATCCATCCACTCAGCTGGCTATTGACAGTTGTATGAGTTGTGAATTCCCAGTTCACCCCTCCCACACCGTGAGCCAGCTGTTTGGGTGCATGGCCCTGGGCCTGCCCGGAGTTGACACTCCCTCCCCCTACCACACACAGGGATGACTGAGCGGAGCAGGATCATAAGGTCTGACCCCGCTGCAGGTCCCTGCTACCCTGTACTCTGAGCCATGGTCCTGCTAGCTGCTCCAGGGACACCCTGTTTCCCAGCACCTCCCGCCTTTAAGCCTAGGATACTGGACCTTCCAGAGTCATATTCTGAAAGTTACTTCATATCTAGTCTTTAAAGAAGACAGGTTTTCCTGAGAGCACCCAGATTTGGGATCCAAGAGGGTTTGATTACTTTCCTTTTCTTTTTCTTCTCAGTGAATATGGATTTTTTTTTTTTTTGCAAAGACCTTTTCTCTCCTTTCTGGAGATTGGTTGTAGCAGTGGTTTATGAACCGAGACTCTTGCGTTGTCTGTGTCTGTGCTACTTACATGTGTGTTTGTGCATGTAGAGGTTGGAGGTGGACCTCGGGGACTTTCTCAGTCACTCCCCACCTCATTTGGAGGCAGAGACTCGCGCTGAACCTGGAGCTCCCTGACTCGGCTAGATTAGCTTGCCAGTAAATCCCAGGGGATTTTATTTTCTCTGCCTCCCCAGTTACTGGGATTACAGGCTTGCACCACCACACCCAGGTTGATGTGGGCGCTGGGGATTCAAACTCAGATCCTCACATGTATGTGGTAAGCACTTTACTCCCTGGGCCATGTCCCCAGACCCCCACTCCCATTTATTTTTTTTAAATTTTGCCTATAGTGTTAGTTTAGATGTATAACTTATTTGCTTTGGAATTATTTTGTGATTTTCTTATGAGTCATGGATTTATTCCCCCATAAAATTTAACTTCATTTGTGGGGTTTTTTTTTTTGAGATAGGAACTGGCCATGTAGCCCCTGGTACTTCCGAACATAGACATAGCCCTGGCTGGCCTCAAGTTCATGGCAATCCTTCTGCCTCAACATCTTGAGTAGTTGGAGTACAGGCGTGAGTCACCACACCCAGCTAACCTATGTTGGGCTCTACTGTCACGTATTACATTTATTTTATTTATTTATGTATTCGTTCATTCATTTATTACTTTTTCAAGGTAGAGTATCATTCTAGCCCAGACTGATCTGGAATTCACTATGTAGTCTCAGGCTGGACTCGAACTCATGGTGATCCTCCTACCTCTGCCTCCAGAGTGCTGGGACTAAAGGGGTGCGGCACCAAACCTGGCTCACACATTTATTTGTAAAGCGCTCTGCATCTGTGCTTTTATCCTATTACCTTGTCTCTCCTTTATGCCTCTGGTACTTATTTTTACTTTGACAATGCTTAGACTTACATGTCATTTTTATTTTAACTATTATGATTTCATATTTTATTTTAATTATTATTTAATAGTTTTCCATTAATGCAGCCTACACATCTGAGGTAGGTAGTAAACAGCAAAGGACTTATTAGTTTGATTCCTTATTTGACTTTTTATGAATGTAGTCTTGAAGAATATGGTCATTTCATATTGAGAACTTTAAAGACATAAACCTTTTTGTTTTTTTTTAATTAATTTTTTTTTTACTTACTGGAGAAAGAGAGATAATGAAGCAGATAGAGAGAAAGAATGGGTGCAGCAGAGCCCCAGCCACTGCAAACAAACTCCACATACATGCTCCACCTTGTGCATCTGGCTTACATGGGCCTAGGGCAATCAAACCTGGGTCCTTAGGCTTGACAGGCAAGGCCTTTAAGCACTAAGCCATCTTTCCAGCCCAGAGACCTTCACTTTTTTTATTTTAATTTTATTTATTTATTTAATTTATTTGAGAGAGAGAGAGGGAGAGGGAGAGAGAGAAAGAATGGGCATGCCAGCGTCTTCAGCCACTGCAAACAAACTCCAGACGCATGTGTCCCCTTGTGCATCTGGCTTACGTGGGTCCTGGGGAATCAAACTGGGTCCTTTGGCTTTTCAGGCAAGTGCCTTAACTAGTAAGCCATCTCTCCAGCCCTAAATTTTTAATTTCATGATCACTGTTAGTATTTGGTTTTGTTTTGTTTTTTTTTTTTTGAGACAGAGTCTCACTTTGAGGCTCTGGTCAGGAACTGACTGTGTAGCCCAGACTGGTCTCCACTTCATGACATTTCTTGTGCCTCAGACTGCAAAGTGCTGGAATTGCAGTCAGGAGCACCATGTTGTGCCAAAGACTTTTGTATGCTTCAGTGAGAATGAAGGAATAATCTTAAGAAAGAAAAATTTAAATTGGATCTTGATGTATCGGCAGGATTCACTGGGACACTGAATGGATGAGTGAATCTAGACTTGCAGAGAAAATGTACACAGGATGAGCGTGTGGCCGGAGCCCAGGGCGGGAGCCTTGCTCTTCTGTGATGCTAGCGGAATTGCAAAAGCACTTAGTAAGGGCTGGGGAGACTGCTCAGTGGGCAGCGTGCTTCCTTACGTAAGCAAGAGGCCCAGAGTCTGGATCCTCAGCACTCACTTAAAGCACCAGGCACGATAGTACATGCCTCTAATCCCAGCGCTGAGGAGATGGAGTCAAGAGGATTCCTAGGGCTTGCTGGCTAGCTAGTCTAGCCAATGTGGTGAGCTCTAGGTTGAATGAGAGATCTTATCTCAAAAACTAACATGCACACGGTGACACATGCATCTGGAGTTCCTTTGCAGTGGCTAGAGACCCTGGAGCACCCATTTTCTCTCCCAAATAAATAAATAAATATAATAATATATATTATATATAGTAATAATAGTAATAATAGTAATAGTGCTGGGATTAAAGGCATGTGCCACCACCCCTGACTAATAAATAAAATATTTTTTTCCAAAAAGGTTTTTGTGGGACTGAGGAGATGACTTATCAGTTAAGGAACTTGCTTGGAAAACCAAACGACCCAGGTTTGATTCCTCAGGACCCACATAAGCCAGATGCACAAGGCACATGTGTCTGGACTTGGTTTGCAGGGGCTGGAGGCCCTGGTGTGCCCATTCTCTCTCTCTCTCGCTCTCTGTCTCTCCCTCCGTCCCTCCCTCTTTCTCTCTCTCTCTCTTAAGTAAATAAATAAATATACTAAAAAGAGATTTTTGCACAATGCCTTATCTTCAACACTGTTCCTACCATCCTCATCTTTCACGCTCCAGGAACAGAAATCTTCCTATTTGCAGTACTATGCAACTGAATTTTCTCATGACTCTGACAAAATGCCTGACAAGAAGCAGCTTAAGGAAGGCAAAAGGGTTTATGCTGATTTACTGTTTGAGGAACTTCTTTCCATCATGATGGGAAGGGCATGGTGGCAGGAGATCAGCTAAACATACTGTATCAGCAGTCAAGAAGCAGAGAGTCAACAGGAAGTAAGACCAGGATATAAAACCTCAAGATTTGGGCTGAAGAGATGGCATTTAAGGCGTTTGCCTGTGAAGCCTAAGGACCTAGGTTCGAGTCCCCAGAACCCATGTAAGCCAACTACACAAGGTGGTACACGCATCTGGAGCTCATTTTCAATAACTGGAGGCCCTCTCCCTCTCTCTCTCCCAAATAAATAAACAAAATATAATTAAAAAAAAAACGTCGAGACTTGCAGTGACTCCTTTCCTCCATCAAGGCTCCACCACCTTCAAAAGGATGCTCAACCTTCCCAAACAGTGCCATCAGCTGTGGACCAAGTATTTAGACACACACGCCTATGGGGGACATTTCACATTCAAACCACAAGTCCCCTTCACACTCTTGCCTGTGACTGAACTATCCCTTCTAGCTTACCTGCTCCTCCTGTTTCCCCACAGAGGTGTCTTTAAATTTAGTCCCTCTCTGTAGCATCCTTGGACCTCACTCCCTCTTCCAGAGCATAATTATTTCTTCACCCATATTCTACATTAGATGTTGAGCATTGTATTGTATTCATTATACTTGTGTTTCTTCAAGTGGACTTGAATTTCCTAAGTCTAGAAATGAGTCATCTATTTCTTATTTCCTTATTTTCTGACACATAGGAGCAATGCCAATTTCAGTCCAATACATTTGAATCAGGCCTTCTCCAACAGTCTAAACTGAATAAACATGGAAAAGGAGAGTTGTTTACAGCAAGTCATATGGACATCTCTGTATCCAGTTGTAATAGCAACAATTCTTTCTTTTTCCAATATTATCCTTAGAACATTGATGAAACTGGGTCTAGCATATATAGAAAAAGTCATCTTGTAAATGATTGCTGCACTTTTCAGATGAGGAAACTAGTTTTGTGTTTATATCAGACCTTGTACCAACCCTCTATCAGCCAACCATCTTTGTGAATTCCTGAGTGTTCAACCATTTTATGCTCTAGATAAATGCGTGTTGGAAAAGAATAGCATGTACAGTGTGTGCTAGCTCAGAACTCTATGAAGGAGCACAGACTTGAGTTTGAGGTATCGGTGTGGGAGGAAGTTAGGCTACCTGGAGAAAGAAAAGTAAGTTCGAGGAGGCTCAAAATACAAATGAAGTATTTTTCATATATTCTGTTCCAGACAACAAGTAGAGTGGGTTTCAGTGTGTCTCTGTGTCTGAGGAATAATTGAGTTCCTTCTTCTATAGGTTTCAGAACCTGCTGTGGTCCCGAAAGACATTTGTAGACAGCATGAAAATCTATAACCACAGTTACATCTACATGCCTGCCTTTTCTATGAAGACGGGGACGGAGCCATCCCTGCGTGTTTATTATACACTGTCAGATGTTGGTGCCAATCAAACAGTGCTGTTTGCCAACCCCAACTTTCTGCGTAGCATTGGAAAGTTCTGGAAAAGTAGGGGCATCCATGCCAAGCGCTTGTCTACAGGACTCTTTCTGGTGAGTGCAGCCCTGGGGCTCTGTGAAGAGGTGGCCATCTATGGCTTCTGGCCCTTCTCAGTGAATATGCAGGGACAACCCATCAGCCATCATTACTACGACAACGTCCTGCCCTTCTCTGGCTTCCATGCCATGCCGGAGGAATTCCTCCAACTCTGGTACCTTCATAAGGTCGGTGCACTAAGGATGCAGCTAGACCCATGTGAGGAGCCATCGCTGCAGCCCGCTTCCTAGGGACCGTGGAAGGAGACAGGACTGGGCGATGTATTTTTGATAGGTTTTCTATGTGACTCCCGCGGGGTACATGGATTAGCATAGACGCTTTGGAAAGATAAGCAAAACGACGACACCCACTCAAGCAAAACTTCCTTTTGGTGTTGGCTTGGAGGATGAGAAATGAAATGCCCCGGGAAACATTTTCTAGCAACGCGATGGATCCTCAGTGAATAAAAATGCCAATGTGATGGTGTTGGAATCGCACCTGTTTGTGGTTCCAATCTGGAGGGCACTGCTCTAGGGAATGAAGAACCCCAGCGGTCAAAGGCTCTGTGGTTTCAGCTCATCGTGGTATCCAGGAAATTCTGGGGCAGAAGTGTTGCTCTATGTTCACACAAACTGGCGTAATGACAGTTTTAAAGACCTGTTTTATTAGGACTGGCATTTGAACTGTATGTAGTTTTTTTTTTTTAAAGATTACTATTTATTTTTTGCCCTACTTAAGGGCAGTGGGTGGATGATGGGGTAGATTTAAAAAACAAATCCCTACTGTTGGTTATTGTGATTTGATGACACAAGTCTGTATTAACTCTAGTCCTCCGCCATTTCTAAAAATTTAAACATGAATTGCTTCTAACCCTTTCTGTCAAGTCTACCTAGACAATGTGAAGTATTGTTGAATTTAGACTGTATCGATTCATAGTCTGGACATCATGAGCCACTCCCCTCCTCAGAAATTTAGAACATAAACTCAGCTTTTGGTCTGCATCATGTAAGCCTGTTGGCACTGTGGCTATTGCTTTAGTGTGAAAAGATTACAGTGTGAGTACATCACTTGTTTGTAAAATGACAGAGTCGTCTTCCACCATTTAATGTTCAGAGATAAGATACAGCACAATAATAGCTTAGTCTCTGCAGAAGTGAGAGGCCAAGCCGGGTGTGGTGGCGCACGCCTTTAATCCCAGCACTCGGGAGGCAGAGGTAAGAGGATCGCCGTGAGTTCGAGGCCACCCTGAGACTCCATAGTGAATTCCAGGTCAGCCTGGGCTAGAGTGAGACCCTACCTTGAAAAAAAAAAAAAAAAAAAAAAAAAGAGAGAGAGAGAGAGAGAGAGACCAGAAGGTGGGCCCCTTTCCTGCCTAACATGGTATATATTCCAAGATAAATCATGCCTACACACACATATGCATTTAGACATGAACATACTGTCAGATTCCATATGAAGTGAGCAACAACCATTCTCATAACTATCAAAGACTAATGTAGTCAGTGTTGGAATGCCACCAGCACATCGTGTCGTATCCGTTGCGTGTTGACATAAGACAAGCTGGCCTATTAGCTGCTGCCTGTACATGTGCACCCCAGCGAGAGACGCACACCGTGCCCCCAAGTGCTTAATCCAGACTGAGCAGAAGTGTCATGTTCATCTGGAATCCCGCCAGCATCCCATGAATAGGCCCTGTGTTAGTTAGCATAAGCGCACGAGGCATGGTTCATGCCAGCTAGTGCACACGGGTCAGAAGCGGTTTGTTTTCTCAGCGTCAGGCAAGACTGCGTCAGCAGCTTGTTACAGCAGCTTTCGCACCCAGTCAGAAAACTGCCCTGCTGGGTTACAAGCAGCCACTGGACAGAAGAGGGGGAGAAAGGAATTTCTCCCACCACCTCTGGGCTTTGGGATGCGTTCAGCTGACGGAAGGCACCAGTACTCACCGTTCTTTCTAATGTTGCCAAAGTGTAGGTAAACTCTGCTGAGAAGTTCGATTTGGAAGGTGGAGTGCAAAGCATGCCATGCAGATTGAAACAAGGGGACCTTTTCAACGAAATAATCAAGATGACAAGTTGGTTGGGAGAATTTTACACTGTTGAAACGGGGAATTTCTAAATGTGATTTAATCTTGAGGTTATGATAGAAATTAGCATTTAAACTGTGACGGGCTGGCCTAAGACTGACTATTGATGTTTAGGAGTGAAAAGTTTGAGAGGTTCTTATCTGTGCATAACTGGTGCTATTTTGGTCTTGTACGGCAACAACAATGTAACAGGAAGGTAGTGTGAATAGCTGTGGTAAGTAATCATATATGTGAAGCCCTGAATATATTCCTGTCTTAAACTGTTATTTAAGAATTACATAAACAGGCAATACATTTTACAGTAATTTCATTAAGAAAGCTAAGAAAAACACACATAAACATTAAATATGCACTCAAATGAGTGCATTAATTGTTAAGATTTAAATAATAAGCTCATAAAATCCATATGTCATAGATGTATTGAAAATGCCATCTGTGAGTTTTAAATTTCATTACAGTTCCTGGGGCAGATCTATGCAATAGACTTGTATAAAGTTTAGTCTACGCAGTTGCAAACCTATTCTAGATAGCTTCTGAAATGCAAAGCAGGCCTGAGCAGCAGGGGTAAGGTTTGGTAGACTTGTGCTCATCAACTAGGGCGATTCCCCTCCCTGCCAGCAATGTCTGGGGCTGCTTCTCACTGTCTGTTATGTCTGAAGGATGCTACCAGCACATGGTGGGTAGCAGCCATGGATAGTGATGAGAATCCCACAGTGCGCAGACCAGCCACTCACAACACAGTATGACCCAGTGTAGAGGGTTAACAGTGTTCAGGTTAAGAAAGTCCAGGTTTGACCAGAAGGACAGTTTGTCTTGCGTCATCATACACTACTTCCATCACTCGAGATGTGGACAGCCTTTAATATAGTGTCTTCTAAGGGAGAGTACAGATTGGCATAATGGTATAGTGATAACTCACAGGTATGATGTCCCATGTGCTCATTCACAGAATGTACCTGAACAAGAAGTGTGAATATGTAGACACATATGGGTGCGCATGTGTGTATGTGTGTGCGTGTATGTGTGTGTGCGTGTATGTAACATGATGCTATACATCCCTGTCATTAGTAAAAGTAATGACCTATCTAGAATCATAACGTAGAATATGCTGTAATATTCTATTATAAAGAAGTCAAATTCTAAGGTCTCATTACTTAATTGTGCTTATCTGAAATGAAGGCCTTGAATTTCACCAAATTCTGACTGTTATGTTTCAGCTCAGAAGACACTCAGGTTATGGTAAATATACTCAATTCAATTGAAAGTGCTTGATCACTTTCAGTGTGTTGGCTAAGAGACAACATTCCTCTCTACCACCAGAACAATTTTTAAGTATTTTTTTTATTGACAAGTAGTAGATTGCTTAATGGGGGTGAAAGAAATGAAGGAGAGTTTGTGAATGAGTATCCGGGTAGGACTTTATGTTCATTAATTTGATAATTATGTTCATTCTAAATATCCTTAGCAAAGATCACTACTACTTAATTTTAATCACACTTCAATAAAACTCAGGCAGCTGAAGGGTTAAGTCATTCCATAAGAAAGAAATATTTATACAGAAGATTTGTATATGGAAGCAGACTGTTGGGTGCACGTGCTTAATATAGTGTATTTTACTAAACATTGTGTCTAAACTGCATTGTTCACACACAAGAAATCAGGGAAATGTTTGTTCATTAGGTTTAGTTTCTGTGTGGCTTTGCCAGTCTTCATTTTTACTATTTTATTTTATTTTATTTATTTATTTGACAGAGAGAAAGAGAGGGAGAGGGAGGGAGGGAGGGGGAGAGAGAGAGAGAGAGAGAGAGAGAGAGAGAGAGAAGGGGCGTGCCAGGGCTCCAGCCACTGCAAACAAACTCCAGATGCATGTGCCCCGCCTTGTGCATCTGGCTTACGTGGGTCCTGGGGAATCAAACCTGGGTCCTTTGGCTTTGCAGACAAACGCCTTAACTGCTAAGCCATCCCTCCAGCCCATTTTTACTATTTTCTAACAAAGCATGGAGTAAGTGATCTAAAGTGGCAGGTGTTCAGACAGCACCCTTTGCTTGCCTTTGTGATGTCTCCCACTCCTGACTTTTGGCTAAAATAAAGTTGTTCAGGCTAAATTTAACTTGTATCTGAAACAGTCCTGAAGTAATTGTGACACTGTGACTTAACGTGGAACATCACTGAAGATTTACTGGGAGTAAAGATTTGCCACTGATATTCTTAGCCCAAAATTTTGCAGGACTGAAAGGTATGTATGACCTCGATGACATTTCTTCTCTTCAGCTATAAAACATTGCTCTAGATAACCTCCTAGTTCTTTGCTAGAAGGTCTTCCACTCACCACCATCCATAGTTCTAACTTCTAGGTTTGAAAATACTGACTTTGTGGTAGTTTACACTGGCAAGACCTTGTTGGGAGAGATCTAGGGGAAAAAAAGAACCATAAAGTCACCAGTGTACTGACAAACTTAGGAACTGCAATAGTATTATATAACCATTTTCCTATGAGAATCATGTATGGTCTATCCTGCATGTGTAGAAGTCTGAAGACTGGAGGGCTTTTGTGGCACTTGGGGCAAGCATGTGGAGGTACAGGACTGAGAGTACCACTCTGACTTTTATTTTATTTTTTTAAGAGAGAGAGAGAGAGAATTGGCATGCCAGGGCCTCAGCCACTACAATAGAACTCCAGATGCTTGCGCCACCTAGTGGGCATGTGCGACCTTGTACTTGCCTCACCTTTGTGCATCTGGCTAATGTGGGATCTGGAGAGTCAAACATGAGCCCTTAGGCTTCGCAGGCAAGCACCTTAACCACTAAGTAATCTCTCTAGCCCCTTTTATTCTTTATATTCCTAGAGAAGGCCACTCTTGGGCAGTACGTGACTTTGGGTGGACACATCAGGCAAGGAATGATCACAATTTTAAAGCACCTACAACCTGGATTGATGTGTTTTGTCAAGTCAGCAGATTTGATGCCCTTAATTCCACTGCGTGCTCGAAAGAGGATGAAGCCAGGGGAAAGGATGCCCATGCTCCCGTGCCCTGAGCCCAGAGGTCAGACAGAGGTCTCTACTCTTGCCCTCAGCTTCCTGGTACCGTCTGTCATTGTCTTCCCGTGGGCAGAGTGGAGCTGGCTTTGTTCTAGGTCTTGTTACTTATAGAAGTATTGTGGAAGTTGGCTGAAGAGCTTAAATTTTTGTGCTGCCTTAAACCTTTTCTTTTTCTTTTTTTCCTACACTTACAATCTCTAAATTTGGGTGACCTAGGGCAGAATTTGGTAACCCTGACCTAATTGCAGCCCTGCTAATGATTTTAAAAAATGGAGTCTCTCTCTCTCTCTCTCTCTATGTGTGTGTGTGTGTATTCCTTCTTAGTTTCCAAAGCTGGTGAGATATCAAATATCCCACCGTTCCCACATTTATCTCTTTAATAGCCTGTAATTCTGAAGCCCCCATACACTGTCTATAAACTTTCAAATACAAGGCCACAATACTTGGGTTGAGCACTGTGAAATTTCTGTTTTACAAATGGTAGAACTCTTGGGTTTACAGGTTTTTATCTTTCCACTGCAAGAAACTGGATAGTGTCTACCTTACCTTCAGCTCGGCATGACCTTGGGACATTTTCACAAACAGAGGTCAAAGCATGTGCGAGTGGAAAGCCTACTCCAGCGTGACAGAGCACCTGCCACGCACTGCACTGCGTCACAAGGAAGAAAGAGGCATGTTTCTGCCTCCCCTTCTCCCTTTCCACTTCCTGTTGTCAGCATTGTGGCAGCTCCTGCCTCTAACACCTAAGGAATAAGCAACATGTTCTCCAATGAATTATGCTATCTGTGAGCATTTGAGTAATAACCAAAGCCCTCGACCCTAACTTTTTAGAGCACAAAAGGGAAATTATGTCTATGGTTGCTCACTTACCTACTGCCTCTGTGTTCTTATTGAGCTCCATGTTTTTCTAAAATCCTTCCTGGGTTTTCTTTCCAGTAGAAGCTGTTGAGATTTAACTAATGACACGGAGTTGCCTGAATGCTTTATGGAATGATATCCCAATCCATCCGTCTTGTCTCTTCCTGCTTTGATATCCTAAGAGTCCCTCCAGATACTTGTCAGTTTAAAATGTGTGTTTGACACAATACCAAGAAACATCTTAGAGATGGGACCTAACCCAAGGAACAGAAAATCAGGCTTAGATAATGTGTTTCTCTCCACACAGTAAGAGAAACAAACATTTGTAATTAAGATAAGATTTAACCACAATGAAATTCTGAAGAGAAAATAGTGGTTTTTCATTAGCAAGGACCTCTGGGAAGGGTCTCTCTGTTCATAGCTTACCAGAGAGCAAGAAACAGGCCATTATGGACCTTGAACGCAGTTCCAAGCATTGAACGTTTTCAGAATAATTACAAGGAAATGCACTGCCTTCTGGTGCTTAGGATGAGGGCGAAGACTCTGGAGGAAGTGGGGTGGGTGTGATGGGCTGGTCCTCATCAAGAGCCACTTCAGCCTATCCACTCGGACCTTGGCAGCTTCGAGGCTCCTGACCGGTTGGTTTCAGGCACCCCCTCCTGGGTGGCTAAAATTTGCGAACCAAGCACGCTGTGTTCATATCCCTCTGCCACCTGCACTGTGGCTCATCCTCCCAAAGCAAAATTGTAACTTATCTCTCCCATCATGAAACAGTGCTAGCAGCTGATACCACCTTGAAGGTGGCCCTCAAGCATGGTCACCACGTGTTGTGCGTAGCAAGAGTCGCCATTAATTTCCGGCCCTCACAACTTCCGTAAGAAACGTTGGTATCCATTACTAAGCAAACTTAGATGTAATTTCCATCATGTTCTAGTGAGCACGTGCGTGTGCGAGCACAAACACACACACACACACACACACACACTTATGTTATTTATGCCCATAGGAAATGGAAAGATAGGTGATTTTGTCGGGAGTGGGGAGTGGCAGAGGGTGCCTTAACTTTTTCTGGCTTGGGTCCCACTTAACGTATTTTCTTCATGTACCTATCCCTTTCCAGAAGTCTCCGTGTCTGGTCCAAATTGTACCTTTATCATCAGCAAGAACCCTTATAAATGTAGCAAACCTGACTATTTTATAGAAGTGCACAATAGTATAATAGGCCTTGGAGAAGTCTGATAACAGTGTGTAAATAAATACCTTTTGTTGAACCTTTTGGTAGGAGGGTATCTGTAAGGGACAGCTGCAGAAGATTCGTAGATGAGGAGTGTTTCTCCAGTGAAGTCCAGGTCATGGAAGCAAAGGACCTATCTGTCATCTTTCTCATGTGTTTCTGTCATTGTTTCTCAACACCAGTCTCATGATGGGTCACTGTACTCACGCCTCATAGTACACCGGACTCACCATTTAGGGAAACTGATACCTGCTCGGGATCCTCATAGAGAGAAGAGAGAGAGAAAAACAAACACTGTAAAGCCTGCTTCCTTTAAAAAAAAAAGAAAGAAAATTATTAAGCCTATAGTTACCATGCAACATAGTGTGATCTGAAAAATATTGGGAATTTCTTTTCTTTTCATTGCACTTCTCTCCTAGTCCACATGTGTGCAAGCCATTTTTCAAGTGTAAGTTTTCAGAGGTTGGAGGAAAGAATAAAAGAAAAAGTTGAACATCATTCTTTCTCATGTAATGTACCTTACTGGTCCACGGATGTAATAATTCTGAAATGGATTTTAAATTAGACTATAAAATTGAAGTCACCTGCTTCCTGTTAAAGTCAAACTTTATTGATGGGATGTGTGGGGAAAATCAATGCTATTCATTTCTTTTTTCAGTGTTCCATATAAAATGTGGCAGGTAAGAGAAAAAGTCTTTAGTGGGTCCTTTTTGTAGTGTGACTTAAGAAAACGGTGTACCTCTGTTGGCGCTGTTGAGTGACTTCTCACAGAATCTAGCGGTGGTGTCAGAGGAGGGGTTCACTGTAAAAACGTGTCTTTTTCTTCAGTGTGTTCATTGTAATCATGATGGGCAGTGAGAAGGCTCAATAAATCTCAATTTCGCTACCTCTCTTACTTAGAGAAAATTTGGAAATGGATTCTGTGAATAAAATGATTTTTTTTTATAGCTTGTGAAATCTTTTATTTCTCAGAAGTAAACCGGCAATGCTATCTTACAGCTTGCACTTTCTTTGTGTGTATACTGTCTACCCTGAGTTTTATTTTTGTCCCCCTCATGGGCAAAAAAAATCATGTTACTGAGTGAGGAAATTATTTTAGAAATACAGAATTATAGAAGCTATGAATATACGAGTACTATAGATACCTTTTGTGTGGAGGAAAGATTGTATCTCTTGGGCAAAGAAGAAGGGAAATTATTTATATAATACAATTAATGTTCACAAGCCTATTTTTCCCAGCACAAACATAGCTCCTTTTTATATTGAGTCAATGTCAGTTCATGTGTCCTAGAGATACTGTAATAAATTCCCAACCACTGGTGTTTCTCTTCTGCTCATGTGGGTGACTTTGGGAGACCCAAATGTCCTTTGTGTCTAAATTATTTAGCTAATTGCTTCACACTGTGTCCCTTGGGCTTTGGTGACCCAGTTCTGGCAGATACTTTATGACATCAGAAAAAAGTGACCTCGGCCACCCGTTATGATTTGTTTTTCTGAAATTGATCAAAGTACTTGGTATAGACCTTGTTAATTGTCTGACTTCACAGCTGTTTCAGTTACGAACATTCTGTGAGCTAATGGAAACTTTCGTGCTGGTTAGCAGACTGGTGGTGAGGGGAGCATGTCTTTAGTATGAGTGTGGGTTACCCTAACTGCATGAGGAAGACAGATTTACCTCTTGTCACCAACTATCATTAAATTGCAAAAACCTAGATTTCACTGAACGCTGCTCTTCTACTTTGTTTTGATTTAAACATTCAAAAACAGACATTAAGAGTCCACAGGCATATACTCAAGAATTCCCCCAAACGTAAAACCAGGATAATTATAAGTCATAGGCTATATTTTTGCTTACAAACTTGCTATTTTGAAATAACAGTGGGATTTTCTTGATGTTATGAAGAATTAAAGGTTGAGTTTATTTCTGATTCATAGTATTCCATTTGTGAAGCTTTTGAAAACATGAGAAAGCAAGGCCTTTTAAATATTGCTTTTATATGGATAGATTGAAAGTTTTTTTTTTTTTTTTCCTCCACAAAGGTCATGGTTTCTGGGCAGGGGTTAGAAAAAGCTAGCCTCAATAAATATTTGGGAGTGTTTTCATGATAAAGAGTGCAATCAAGGGGCTGAGAGATTGCTTAATGGTTAAAGCACTTGTCTGTGAAGCTAAGGACCCAGATTCAATTACCCATATCCCACATAAGGTAGATGCACATGGTGACACATGCATCTGGAGTTAAAGAGTGCAATCAAGGGGCTGGAGTGATGGCTTAGTGGTTAAGGCACTTGTCTATGAAACCTAAGGACCTAGGTTCGATTCCCCAGATCTCACATATGCCAGATGCACACGGTGACACATGCATCTGGAGTTCGTTTGCCATGGCTTGAGGCTCTGGTGTGCCCATTCTCTCTCTCTCTCTCTCTTCCTCTCTCTAACAAATAAATAAAAATATTTTTTAAAAGAGTGTAATCAAAAGTTGGACTAAAAGACAAGAGTTTCCTGATTTCAGGAGAATCAATCAAGAATATTCCAGTTTTTTCATGTGGAGACAAGAGACAGAACTGGGCTGTAGTGGGGGCCATTGAAATTATCCTCCTTTCAGGAGCCAATGACATATCCTGGAGGTTTGTTTGTTTGTTTGTTTGTTTGTTTGTTTGTTTGTTTGTTTGGAGAGAGAATGTGTGTGCCAGGACCTTCAGCTTGCTGTGAAGGAACTCCAAACGCTTGTGCCCCCTTGTGGTGCATGTGTGACATTGCATGCTTGCATCGCTGCATCTGTATACGTGGGACCTGGAGATTTGAACATGATCTCTTAGGATTCACAGGCAAGCACCTTATCCACCAAGCCATCTCTCCAGCCTGAGAATTTTTTTAATACACATTCTATTTATTTGTGCATGCCAGGGTCTCAATGACGGGCACTCAGGAGCCTTGGATCTCTGGTTTGGTACGTGTTGAGTGTCCTCAGTGTCTGTCTCCTTCCCCTTTGTGCTGATATCAGATTCACTAAGAAGGCAGCATTCTTGCTCATTTCCCCAATTCCTCTGTGGTTTTTAGCTGGGGCTGGGGTGGAGTGCATTGGGTCATTTATCTCCTCAGGTCCAGCTCCCGTCTGAAAAAGAAAAGCAGATTCTCCAACAGAGAGTGAAGTCAGCACTGGTTAAATGAGATAACCATTAATAATTTTACTGGGGCTGGGGTGGAGTGCATTGGGTCATTTATCTCCTCAGGTCCAGCTCCCGTCTGAAAAAGAAAAGCAGATTCTCCAACAGAGAGTGAAGTCAGCACTGGTTAAATGAGATAACCATTAATAATTTTAAAGTGAAAGAAATGTAACAAGTAGCTCAATGCAATTAACTAATCCTTCCCCTTATCATTAGGAAAATACATTCTCCATAGGAAATATATTACCCCTAAGAGACAACAGTTGGTTTTAGGAGGACAAAAACGTATACATGTGCCAGACATGGTGGCGCACGCCTTTAATCCCAGCACTCGGGAGGCAGAGGTAGGAGGATTGCCGTGAGTTCAAGGCCACCCTGAGACTCCATGGTGAATTCCAGGTCAGCCTGGGCTACAGTGAGACCCTACCTCCAAAAACAAGACAAAACAACAACAACAAATATATATATATTACAATGGTTACAAGGAACATTTAAATTTTCCTTGGGAGTGGATGTTGGTATAGCAAAAAGTTTGAGAGTGAACTGGTCTAGACATGGCTGCCTTCTATAGAGTTGGTGTGGGCTAACAACGACTCATGATAAGAACCAGTCAGAGAGATAGTCTGTGTCAAAATGTAACATAGGGGCTGGAGAGATGGCTCAGTGGTTAAGGTACTTGCTCAAGGACCCATGCTCAATTCCCCAGTGCCCATGTAAGCCAGATGCACAAGGTGGCACGTGCGTCTGGAGTTCATTTGCAGTGGCTAGAGGCCCTGTTCCACCCATTTTCTCTATATGCCTCTTCCTCTGTCTTTCTCTTCCAAATAAAGAAATAAATAAAATATGTTTTAAAAAATGTAACATAGGGTTTGGACATGACCAACTTCCCTCACTAGATATTTGGATTATATTCAGGTTATTTCAATCTGGGAGCCAAAAGATGGCAGCAGGCTCCACAATTGTGATATGCTATATTTGATTTACTTTTTTATACAGAGTGTTTTCTTAGGTCTGGAGAGATGGCTTAGTGGTTAAGGTACTTGCCTGTGAAGACCTAGGACTCAGGTTTGATTCCCCAGGACCCACGTAAGCCAGATGCACAAGGTGGTGCATGCGTCTGGAGTTTGTTTACAGTGGCTGGAGGCCCTGGCGTGCCCATTCTCCCTCTCTCCCTCCCTCCCCCACCTCTTTCATTCGTGCTCTCTCAAATAAGTAAAATGTTAAAAAAAAAAACATATTTTCTTTGAATTCATTCAGTTGATTGTGCTTTCTTGCATTTCATTGAGGCATTTATACATGAACACATTCATTGTATCCATTTTTATATCATCTAAATATCTATATCTATGTATCATAATCGTGCTTTGTCTCACAGGAGGCCACTGCTATGGAATTAGGCCCTCTTTTTGGGGATATGTTCCCTTGGATTTTCATGGTACTTATTTGAGGTTGGGGTTAGCTCATCTGGAGATATTTGTTGCCCTTATAGAGAAAGCTGGGGAATCCCAGAAGGTCGTAATAAGGCTGTAGGAGAGGCACAACCTGGGGTGGGGGTTAGGCTTACAAGCTGTATGCCCACGTAGGTGAGTGTGGGGGAAAGAGTACCTGAGGGGGGAGAAACTGGGGTACCACAAGACTTTGCAGTAAGAATTGGGGTGGTGTGCATTCACCGACCCATTGTGAGCAGGGAGGGCAGCTGCTAAAATGAGTGGATGGGGTGCAAAGGGGAGGGGGCTAGGAATGAGGAAGTCACTTGCAAGGGCTTGGCTCCTCCAGGCTGGCGGCAGGGAGTGGGATAAGAATGGAATTGTGGGAGGGTCTTTGAGGGATGGAAAATTCACCCACGGTGGGCATCAGCAGGCCCCACTAGGAGGAACACATGGGTGCTGAGCCCAAGCAGCACATCCATGTGTGTACACCACATACGACGCACAAACAGTATTCAAAAAAATTCAAATATAGAGGGATTTTCTAGAATATCTTTATGGTTTTCTAATTGAACTCTGACACAAACAACGAATTACTATGTGTGGTTTTAATTCTGTGTGGGTCTATGTGCATACGTATGGGGGTCCTGAACCCAATGTCTCAAACCTACTAGATAAGTGACCTAATACTGAACTGAACCCACCACAGCCCCTAATTCTTCCTGCTTTAAACACGCTTATTGGCCCAACTTCATGACTCTTTCAGAAGGTCAGACTCGACCGTTGTTGGCTGTAATTTGTGTTGCGATAGTTACAGATCTGGAACATCTCACAGATGGAGATTCGGTCTTGAGCTCTGTTCTGTTGAGAGTTCTGTTGGATGTGGAACACTTGAGGGGGAGGGCCTAGCAGGGGGCTTCTAGGTCATGAGGACGTGTTCTTGAAGGGCATTTTCAGACTGTGGCTGTCGCCTCCTCTTCCTCCTTTTCTTCCTTCTTCCCTCCTCATTCTTTCTTCCTGGTCATAAGTTGAATATCTCTATTCTATGTGCTACGTACTATCTGCTCCCCGCCACAGTGAAGTTATTTATCTTGCCACAGATGCAGAACAATAAGGTCAACAGACCATGGATTAAAATCCCCAAATCATGAACTGAAATCACGAACTGAAATCATGAAGTGAAATAAACCTTTCCTCTTTTTTTTTTTTTTTTTTGGTTTTTCGAGGTAGGGTCCCACCCTAGCCCAGGCTGACCTGGAATTCACTATGTAGTCTCAGGGTGGCCCCGAGCTCACTGTGATCCTCCTACCTCTACCCCCCGAGTGCTGGGATTAAAGGCATGTGCCACCACATTTGGCTAAACCTTTCTTCTTCTTTCCTTTTTTTCTTTAGATTTTATTTTTATTTATTTATTTATTAGAGACAGAGAAGGAAGAAGGGAGAGAGAGAGAGAGAGAGTGAGAATGGGCTACTGCAAATGAACTCCAGATGCATGCGCCCCCTTGTGCATCTGGCTAACGTGGGACCTGGAGAATCAAACCAAGGTCCTTAACTTTGCAGGCATGCGCCTTAACTGCTAAGCCATCTCTCCAGCCCTAAACCTTTCTTCTCTATAAGATGATTCATCTCAAGTCTTTGTTACAACAACAGAAAGCTAGTGTGTGTGTGTGTGTGTGTGTGTGTGTGTGGTGTAAAGATCTCCTCACCGACATGCTCACCTGTCTCTTTAGTCTGTACACTTTGGCACTGCGCTGCTAAGCCCTGCCGTACAAGGTGTGCCCTCTTCAGTCCACGGCGAAGGCGCGTGTGCCATTCACAGTGACAAGCTTTGCCTCACAGGCCTCGTGGGGAGAAGGTCACCTCGCAGCAGCCTCTGTTCATAGGCAATTCACTTGTGATTGCTGTAGTCAGGCCCCGGTCCAGGGCATAAGCTTAATCACCCACACTCACATGTTCTGAGCCCAACATCTCCACGTGGAAGCTTCCTGATGCCGACCAACGTCCATGGTCTCATTCTCCATGGTGATCCGGCATGTTTCTGTTCTTAGCCTGTCCTCTGCCTCCTTAGCCCACAGGGACATAAAACCCAAGAAGCCTTTTGCTTGGGCCTTCTTGGCAGCAGCATCTTTGCTTCAGTGTTGCTTCCTCCCAACTCTTGCTTCAGACTCTTCTACGGACAAAAATGAAGCTCGTGGCCCTGGGTCCTCTTTCACCTCCAGCTTGCAGTGCAATAATAATGAGTGAATAAAGCTGCTGTTGTCATGAGCTTGGCTCACTGCTTGAAGTCCACATTTAAGATCGCGATATGGTTGCGTGTGCATATGTGTATGTATTCATGTGCGTGTGTGCACACACGTATGTGTACACGTACCTTTGGGAGTCAGAGGACAACCTAGGGTGTTTTTCCTCAAGTGCTATCAGCCTGTTTTGGCTTGGAACTGGCCAATTAAGGTAGCCTGGCTGGCTGGTGAGCTTCAAGGCCTGTCCATTTCTGTGGTGCAGGGATTAAAGGTACATATGTGCTCCCACTGTGCAGTATGGGTTCTGGGGATTACAAGTGATTTACTGACTCCCAGCCCTTCATTGTGAGCTTTTATAATACTAAGAATGGGGCTGCAGAGATGACTTAGCAGTTAAGTGCTTGCCTGTGAAGCCTAAGGACCTTGGTTTGAGGCTCGATTCCCCAGGACACACGTAAGCTAGATGCACAAGGTGGCGCACACGTCTGGAGTTCGTTTGCAGTGGCTGGAGGC
This sequence comes from Dipus sagitta, assembly GCA_036346955.1. Lineage (NCBI taxonomy): Eukaryota > Metazoa > Chordata > Mammalia > Rodentia > Dipodidae > Dipus > Dipus sagitta. Next base: position 9,616,632 of record CM070789.1, on the reverse strand, counting down.
CCTGGCTCGCCCATTCTCTCTCTGTCTCTCTATCTGCCTCTTTCTCTGTGTGTCTGTTGCTCTCAAATAAATAAATAAAAATAAACAAAAATGCTATGAGTGTTGTAATATGCATAACAAAATATGTATGCACATTTTTTTTCTTCTTTAGTTTTTCTAATTCTTGTTTGGGAGTCTCCTTTCATGTTAATGAGTCAATGCAAGATTTCTAAAGGTTAATATCTTTATGGAGTATTTTGTCTCATTTTTTTTTTTTTACTTTTACCCATTGTTGTGTTATTTATTTTAATTGTATTTCATGCTCTTAAGAGATGGGTTTGTGCTGTATTGCCCAGGATGGCCCTGAGCTCTTGGGATCAGGTGATCCTGCCTCAGTTTTCTGAGTAAATAGGACTACAGGTGCACCCTACTGAGGCTAGTTCATTGTATTTACTTTTTTTGAGAGAGAGAGAGAGAAAGAATGGGTGTGCCAGGGCCTTCATCCACTGTGAACAAACTGCAGACGTGTGCTCCCCCTTGTGCACATGTGACATTGTGCGCTTGCATCACTGTGCGTCTGGCTACCTGGGACCTGTAGATTCGAACATGGGTTCTTGGGCTTTACAGGCAAGTGCCTTAACTGCTAAGCCATCTCTCCAGCCTTGTATTTACTTTTAAAATCTTTTGTAAATAGCATGCAATCTGGTCCTATTTACTTTTCTTAGTAATGATTTGATAGTCTTTTCACTTTAAGTTTAGTAGTCATCATCTTTATGGTTATTTAATGCTATTGGCTTGACACAGATCTGCGTCTGCCATCTTACCATCTGTTTCCTATTGGTTCCTGCCACTCTTTTCCTTCCATCCTGTTTCCATGTCTCTTCTCAGTCAATTACTTCTTTCATCATACTCAATTTTAATGTTGGTCTAGGGATTCTAATATGCATCTTTTGTTAATTCCTGTAAGGTTTTTAAAAATATTTATATTTGTATTTATTTATTTGAGAGAGAGAAAGAGAGAGAGAGAATGGGCATACCAGGGCCTCCAGCCACTGCAAATGAACTCCAGACACATGCACCACCTTGTGCATCTGGCTTATGAGGGTCCTGGAGAATTGAACCTGGGTCCAATGGCTTTGCAGGCAAGTGCCTTAACCATTAAGTCATCTCCCCAGCCTGCTAATCCCTGCATAAACTGGAATCACACCACGTCAGACATAAGGCTACAATGTATATCTTCATTCAGTCCTCAAGCCTTTTTCCTATTGTCTTTATATTACTACCATATACTTTATAAACATTATATATACTACTATATATCACTACTATACACGCTATAAACCTTCTAATGTAGTATTTTTCTTTTCCTGTACATATGTAGGTATCTGTCAATGAAGTTAGGTATGAAAATATACTTTGTATATAAATTTTGATTTATGTACTGATTTTATTTTCTTTTTCTTTGGGGTGTGTGTGTGTGTGTGTATGTGTGTGTGTGCGTGTGCATGTGTGCATGGTATGTATAGTATATGTACAGTTTTTCGTGTGTGTGTGTGTATGGCATGTATAGTGCATGCAGTTTTTTGTTTGTGTGCTGTGTATAGTGCATGCACAGTTTGTGTATGTGTGTGTGTATGTGGTGTGTACAGTGCATGCAGGTGTGTGTGTGTGTGTGTGTGTGTGTGGTGTGTAGTGCCTGCTTCATGCTCACATGTGTGGAAGGAGCCAGCAGAGGTCGTCCATCAGGGGTCCCCTCTACTGCTCTCCTGCTCTGTTTCCCCGAGAAGAGTCTCACTGAGCCTGGAGCTGCCCTGTTTATCGGGTCAGAATGGCCGGCCAGCTAGTCCTAGCCATTTTGCTCTCTCGCCCACTCCCAAGGACTGGAGTTAAATTTACATATGACCACTCCCAGCTTTTCAGGTGGGTCCTCTGAATCAAACTTAGACCCCCGTGCTTGCATAGCAGGCACTCTTACCTGGTGATCAATTTTCTTAGCCTCTTAGTTTATTCTTTTTTATTTAAAAAAATATTTTATTTTTTTATTTATTTGAGAGAGAGAGAGAGAGAAAATTGGCACACCAGGTCATCCAGCCACTGCAAATGAACTCCAGATGCATGTGCCACCTTGTGCATCTGGCTTACGTGGGTCCTGGGGAATTGAACTGGTGTCCTTTGGCCTTGCAGGCAAACTCCTTAACCACCAAGCCATCTCTCCAGCCCATTAGTTTATTCTTTTAATCCTTCCCGTAGATCTAGCATTGTTTCTCAACATCCTACAGCACTAGCAATAATTTCTCTTAGCTTTGGTTTTCCCAAAGATATATACAGTTCATAGTTTATTTCATTCCATCTAGTGTGGTAGTTTTTTTTTTTTTTTTTCCTCACATTTTAAGTATGTCACTCAGCCATGGTCCAGTTTGGCTTGTCTCTGATGAACGTTTTGCCAAATCGTTACTGTGCTATAGGTAATACCTGCTTTTTTAAAATTGTTTCATTTATTTGAGAGCAATAGACAGAGAGAGAATGGGCATACCAGGGCCCCCAACCACTGCAAACAAACTACAGATGCATGCGCCACCTTGTGCATCTGGCTTATGTGGGTCCTGGAGAATTGAGCCCTTGAACCGGGATCCTTAGGCTTCACAGGCAAGCGCTTAACTGCTAAGCCATCTCTCCAGCCCCCATATTGTGTTTTTTTTTCTTTTTTCTCACCCATGCAGTGGTTTGAATGTAAAATGTCCCCATTGACTAGTGAGTTTGATTGAATGCTCAATGACTGGTGAGTGGTGCTCTTGGGGAAGGTTGTGAAACCTTGGTGAGGTGGTGCCTTGCTGGAGGAAGTGCCACTGGGTTGGCCTTGAGGTTGTTTTAACCTGGCTCCACTGGCTGCTAGCACTCTGCCCGCGTCCTCCCTGCCCAGGTCACGGTATGATTGCAACTTCCTGCTCCCTGGCATCATAGACCCTTTGGATCTGTAAGTGGAAATCAACATTTTTCCCCCCTAAGCTGCTTCTAGTCAAGTGAGGAGAACGTAATTGATACCACCCACTAACTTCTTCTAGGATATTTTTAATTCTTTGGGCTTCAATATTTTACCAGAAGTTTAATTATTATATCTTATAGTAGCACCATTCCTAGATTCAGTTATCACCAAAGCGTGAAAACCTAAAGGAGGTGTGTGTATGTGTGTGTGTGTGTGTGTGTGTGTTTAGAACACTTTTAGGTTAACTATAAAATGGAGATGAAAGTACAGAGACCTGCCCTATACTATCTATCCACCATATGCATAGTGTTTGCCATGGTCTGCATCTCCCAATGCAATATTGCATTTGTTTCCATAGAATAACTGAAATCATAGTTTATAGCTAGATTCACTCTGGGCTTCTTTTTAAATTTATTTTTATTTATTTATTTAAGAGTGACAGACAGAGAAGGAAGCAGAGAGAGAGAGAGAATGGGCGCAACAGGGCCTCCAGCCACTGCAAACAAACTCTAGACTCATGCGCCCCCTGTGCATCTGGCTTACGTGGGTCCTAGGGAATCGAGCGTTGAACCGGGGTCCTTTGGCTTCACAGGCAAGCTCTTAACTGCTAAGCAATCTCTCCATCCCCCTTTTTTTTTCAATAGCGGGGATTTAGCTTAGGGTCTCGCATACACTGAGATGCTGGGTAAGCACTGGACCACTGAACTATATAGTCCCAGCCCCCTTTTTACTTCTCTGCCTTTGTAAGACAGGGTCTTACTTAGTTGTTCACGTTGGCCTTAATTCACTCTGTAGCACAGGCAGACCTTGAAGGATTTACTCTTGGCGTTACAAGTTCTGTGGGTTTGGGCCAGTGTATAATGGCCTATGTGCACCAACATTGCATGGCGACTATCACACAGCGTATTTTCACTCTGCTAAAATCTCCCGGTGCCCCATCTAACCATCTCTCCCTCCCATCTAGTCACTGTCAACCACTGAATTTTTGTTGTCGCCATAGTTTTGACATTACTAAAATTACACAAAGTTGAATCCCATGACATATATCATTTTTTTGGCTCAATGGCTCATTTGTTTTTAATAGTGAATAATACTCCATTGCCTGTGACCGCTGGAGTTTATTAACCACCCATACAGGACATCTTAAAGGCTGAGGAGATGGCTCACTGGGTAAAGTGCTTGTCCCACAAGCATGAGGACCTGAGTTCAGTCCCTGGGACCCCCATAAGAGGCCAGGCATGGTCTCGTGTCCCTGTGGTCTCTGCAGTGGGACGGTGAGATCAGCAGGTCCCTGGAGCTTGCTGGCTTCCAGTCTTGTCTAACTGGAGAGCTCCAAGCCAGTGAGACGCTTGTCTCAAAAAGAGGTGGGTGGCTTATCTGATGAACACTTCAGGGCGTGCTCTGGCCTCCACATACACATGCACGCACACATACATGTGTCCCACATGTGCGCACACACAAGCAAGAAAAAAGGACATCGTGCTTGTTTCCATGCATGGCAGTGGGCAAGGAATAAGCATTTGAATTTGAACCAAGTTGATGCAAACATCTGGGGGCACCTTGCTGTGTGGATGTAAGTTTGTGACTCCTTTGGGTAAAATAACCAAGGGGCATAATTGCTCTACCATATGGTAAGATTCCATTTAGCTTTTAAAGAAATTATCAAACAGTCCTCCAAAGTGGCTTCAGTATTTTGCAGTCATTTCCATCGTCCATGAAGAAAGGTTCCTGTTGCCAACATTCTCACCATTAGAAGTAGTCAGTGGTCTGGATGTGGTACAGTTAAGGTGTATGTAGTGATTTTTCTCTAGTACCTATTTTTTTAATTTTTTGTTTTATTTTTATTTATTTATTTAAGAGTGACAGATAAAGAGAGAGAACAAATGGGAGCGCCAGGGCCTCCAGCCACTGCAAACGAACTCTGGACGCATGTGCCCCCTTGTGCATCTGGCTAACATGGGTCCTGGGCAATCAAGCCTTGAACTGGGGTCCTTAGGCTTCACAGGCAAGCGCTTAACCACTAAGCCATCTCTCCAGCCCTCTAGTACCTCTTTTAATTTGCATTTTCAAGTGACAAATAATGTGGAACATCTCCTCATATGCAGTTAATTTACCATCTGTTTTTTGGTTTTGGCGGGGGGGGGGGTTGGTGGAGGTGTCTAAGATTTGAGTTAATTTTTCAAACAGGTTGTTTCACTGTTACTGTTGAGTTTCAAGCTTTCTTTGAGGATTTTGGACAATAGAACTTCATCTGTTGTTACATCTTGGGGAAATACTTTTTCTCCTACTTTGCTTTCTGTTTTCTAAGACAGAAGCTTATATTTCTCATTTTAGAGCTTTCTCCTCTACTGTTTGCAACCAGTGCTTTAAATTTCCCTTCACTCGCTGCTTTTGGCTGCATGCCCCGGATCTTGACTTTACTTGTTACTGTGACCAAATAGCTGAGAAGAAACAGCTTTAGCAGGAAGGGTTTGTTCTGTATTACAGGCCCAAGGGTGCCATCTATCATGGCAAGGGAAAGCATGGCAGAGGCAATGAGGGGAACAATTGGTCACACTACATCCATAGTCAGGAAGAGAGGGGAAGGGGAAGGGGAAGAAGAAAGGGGGAGAAGAGAGGAGTGGGCAGAACAGGAAGTGGGGCCAGGTTGTAAAACCTCTAGGTGCACCCCCTCTCCCCCAGTGATTGGCTTCCTCTAACAAGGCTCCATCTCCTGTAGGTTCCACAACTTTCCCAATGAGTACCATGAGCTGGGGAACAAGTGCTTAAAAACAAGAGCCTATGGGAAACATTTCACATTCAAACTGCAATCATTGTGTTTCTATTTCCTTTCTCTTTCTTTTTTTACACTTCTGACAGATTTGTATTCATAATATATAAGGATTCTCAAATTCCACAGTAGGAAATAACCCAACTTAAAAATCAACAAGGGCTGGAGAGATGGGTTAGCCTTTAAGGCACTTGCTTGCGAAGCCTAAGGACCCATGTTGGATTCTCCAGATCCCACATTAGCCAGATGCACAAAGGTGAGGCAAGCGCAAGGTCGCACTTGCCCACTAGGTGGTGCAAGCATCTGGAGTTCAATATTCTGTCCTCTCTGGTTCATTCTACTGGTGAGATGTTCTACAGAGTTTTCTATTTGACTTACTCTGTTTTTCATTTCTGATATTTCTCATAGATATTTTCCCATTATTTCTATTTCCTTACTCATGTCTTATATTGACCTCCTTATTTCATTAAGTTGGTTTCCTTTGTTCTCCTTCAGGAGTTTGTTTCTTTGATTGCTTTGATTTCTTCAAGTATAAATATCAATTTTTTTTTAAAATCTTTGTCAAGCATTTCCTTTAAAGCAGTCTCACTGGGGGTCATTTCTGATGGATTTATAATTTTTGGTGGGATTGTATTGTCTTGAATTTTTTTGTGTTTCTGGTATTATAATGTAGAGATTTTGTGCATCTTGAATTAATTTGATGCTTGGGTTTTCTAATTATCTATAGTGTTCTTAGCCATGTAAATCTGACTTTATATATCTTCAGGGTAGGAGTTTAAGGTGCCAAGTATAGTTCTTATACTCCAAGAAAAGAGCAGAAGTGCCCCTAGGTGTTGAGTTTGCCTGCTATTCTAGTAGTGTAGTAGACTGGATGGAGCAACTTCCTGGCAAATTTTAAAATTCAACTGAGCAATATCCACATTCAATCCAAGCCAGCACAGAGCGTTTATGCAGTAGAGCGGATTAAAGCAAAGTTCCTAGGCGTGTGTGTTGCCCTCCCCTCCCTAATCCTGTCAACCAGGAGGTTGGGATTTCTCATCTAAAATGGGTTCCAGGTCAGCCTGGGGCCGAGTCAGACCCTGCCCCCGATAATGGCAGAAGAGAAACCCAAAGGCTCTATGAATCAAGGACACGTCGGAGGTAACAATAGTCAACACCAAAATAGAGTTTATTTGAGAATGGTAAAGCCAACCAAGATTATGTAACACATAACCTGCCCTGACGGGGAAGGCTAGATTAGCACTTCCAGCGCAGGTCTATGTACCTGGCCCGGTCACCTTTGGGGATGGCTTCCAATCTCACCAGTGCTGAGAGCCCACCTCGGTCCCTCTCTGTTATGCTGTGGGTCAGATGTTCTGATCAGTTGAACGCCATGCCTCCTTCCTCAGTTTTTAAAGCACCCTTGTATTTGTATTTAACCTTGTTCTAAAGCAGGAGATACAAAAGTTTCTGTACAGATTTGGAACAGTTCAGCTTCTCAGGCCACAGGACTCTGGTGCATGTCCACTTTCATTTAGCTAGAATTTTCTTCTTTGACCCACATGTTGCCTAGAAGTGTGTTTAAGGTCTTCGTATTCATTTTCCTTCTATTTTTCAATTTCATTGCATTAATTTAGAACCTTCACACTGTCCCTTCTACACCAGTCACCAGTAGTTTGATTGGCTTATGATTTATCATCAATCTTCCTGGTATCAGTGGGAGAGAACATCCCAGTTCATTTAAAACTGAAATGAATTATTAATACATATTTAACAACCTTAAGGTTAGCTTATTAAACTGATATTTTTTTTTTTGAAGTATGGTCTTGCTGTAACCCAGGCTGACCTAGAATCCACTAGGTAGTCTCAGACTGGCCTCAAACTCACAGCAATCTTTCTACCTCCACCCCCTGAGTCCTCGGATTAAAGGCTTATGCCACCATGCCTGGCAGGATAGTTCATATAAAGTAAAATTTGCTCACATAGGGCCAGGGATATGGCTAAGTTGGCAGAGTGTTTGTATAGCATGCATGAAGTCACAACGTAAACTTGGCATGGTTGCTCATGCCTATAATCCCAGCACTGGAGAGGTGGAGGCAGGAGGACCAGAAGTTCAGGGTCATCTTTTGCTACATAGTAAGTCTGAGGCCATCTGGATGACATGAGATCCTGTCTCAAAAAAAAGGGGGGGGCTGGAGAGATGGCTTAGCGGTTAAGTGCTTGCCTGTGAAGCCTAAGGACCCCGGTTTGAGGCTCAATTCCCCAGGACCCACGTTAGCCAGATGCACAAGGGGGCGCACACATCTGGAGTTCATTTACAGAGGCTGGAAGCTCTGGCGCACCCATTCTCTCTCTCTCTCTCTCTCTCTCTGCCTCCTTCTCTCTGTCGCTCTCAAATAAATAAATAAACATACAAAAAATTTTAAAAAAAGAGTCTTCCTATTATAAATGGATAGCTGGATTGATTTTAGTAAAGTTTATACTTTTGCCACCATTTCCAGAATTCAGATGTGACATGCCAAGACATCCTTGTTTCAGCTCTTGATTATCTGAGCCCTAACTTTCGACACCATACCTTTGCTTTAGCTTCTGTAGGTTTTTGTGAAGCTTTGTAAAAATTGAATAAAAAACATATAGTTGCGTTCTCTTTTACTCAGTATGATGTTTTGAGGTGCAGCGTCATCACTGTGTGTACCAGTGCTTCGCTTCTTTCTTGGCTGAACAGTGTCACAAGGCCAGTAGTTGTCACGTTTTCTTACCCATTTACCAGTTGACGCACATGTGCATTGCTTTTGGTTCCTGGAATTTTAAAAAAGATTTATTTATTTGTTAGAGATGGAGATAGACAGAGAGAGACAATGGGTGCACCAGGGCCCCTCACCACTGCAAATGAACTACAGACGCATGCGTCACCACGTGCATCTGGCTTACGTGGAACCTGGGTCCTTAGGCTTCTCAGGCATGCGCCTTAACCACTTAGCCATCTCTCCAGCCCTCCTGGCTGTCTTGAATAATGCTCCTATAAACACTTGAATGTAGAATACTGCTTCACATAGAACCCTTTTCAGTTTATGAGACTTTTAAACTATTCACAAGATAGCTGGGTGGCGTTCATCACCCAAATGTTGGCAGATGTTTCTTTTAATTTCTTCACATTCTCAACAAAACTTGGTGCTGTTAGTTTTCTTTCTTAAAATATGTCCATATGGAGTTATAGCTTAGTGGTAGAGCATTTGCTTAGCATGCACGAGGCCCCAGCTTCAATCCCTACCACCAAAATAAACAAGCGGACAAACAGAAGCTCACTCGGGGACGTTATGTAATAATATATTCTGTGGTGTTCATGTTCCCTTCTGACTAATGAAGTTGAGCATATTTCTTGCTTATTCGATATGGAAACATCTCCCTTAGTGAAATATCTATCGAAAAATTTTGCATTGCACATCTGTAGGATGTTCTTTAAATGTGTATTCTGTATGAGTTCTTTGCCAAACACAATATTTGCATAAATATTTTCCTTGCATATGAACGGTTTGTTTTCTTTTAATTTCCTTATTGGTATCTCTTGATAATCAAAAGATTTTCACTTGGAACAAGTCCATCTTGTCTTCCCCATAAAACTATCACCTTTAATGTCATCTGCAGATACAGTCAAGTTTCTTACTCTTCATCCTGTCTTTATCATTCTTGCCTTATTGATCTGGCCAGAACGTCAAGCCCAAAGTTACATAGAAATGCTGAGATGGGGTATCTCCCTTGTTTCTGGCATTAGGTGGAAACATTTCATCCTTCAAGATTTTTCTGTTCACTGGTACATGCCTTTTATAAGAATAAGCAATTTTAGTTTCTATTTCCACTCTGAGACTTGTTATCATAATTCTTTTTTTTTATTAAGTAGAAATTTTGCATGGACACATCCTATGTTACACTGTCATTTCCTTCCTCCCTGCCCCCGTTCTGTTGAGGGCCCTCCTCAGTGAGATTGCTGGCATTCCCCACGTATTCCCCATGGAGATGTGGGTAATGAGATGTGAGAGCAGCAGTCAGTCATTGTAAGGGGCGGGCAATGCCTCAGGACAATCCCTTCCACTCTGTGGCTCTTACATTCTTTCCACCCCCTCTTCCACAAAATCCCCTGAGCCCTGGTGGGTATGTTTTACGTCTACTTTAGTGTTGAGCTCTCAGCAGCTTCTGGATTTCTGCTTTGGTGTGTTTTGAGTCTCCTCAGTGTCTGTCTCCATCACCCTGGTGCAGGTTATCAGGCTCACCGGGGAAGCAGCTCTCTGGCTCATCTTGCCAACCCTTTGTGGTTTCACCTAGGCCCTGGCTTATGTGCCAGGGGGTGGTTCATCTCCTAAGTTCTTGCTGCCTTGCCGCATACAAGTACCCACCAGAACAGGGAAACTTCATAATTCATTATTAAGTTAAGCAACTTAAAGATATTAAACTAGAGCCTGGTGTGGTGATGCACACCTTTAATCCCAGCACTCAGGAGGCAGAGGTAGTAAGATCACCATGAGTTCAAGGCCAGCCTGAGACTACATAGTGAATTCCAGGTCAGCCTGAGATAGAGTGAGACCTTACTTCAAAAAAACAAACAGGGCTGGAGAGATGGCTTAGCAGTTAAGTGTTTGCCTGTGAAGCCTGAGGACCCTGGTTTGAGGCTTGATTCTCCAGGACCCACGTTAGCCAGATGCACAAGGGGGCGCACGCGTCTGGAGTTCGTTTGCAGTGGCTGGAGGCCCTGGCGCGCCCATTCTCTCACTGTCTATATCTGCCTCTCTCTCTATCTCTCTGTCCGTCACTTTCAAATAAATAAAATAAATAAATAAATAAAAGTTAATTAATTAAAAAAAAAAAACAAAAAAAGAAGATAGAGAAAGATATTAAGCTAGTCTTTAATTCCTTTCTTACTGAACATGTCATTTTTATATGATGCAAGATTTTGCTTGTTAATATTTTTTAACTTATTTTATTTGATTTATTTATTTGAGAGCAACAGACAGAGAGAGAAAGTGGGGGGTATAGAAAGAGAGAGAGAGAGATTGAGAATGGGCACATTAGTGCCTCCAGCCACTGCAAATGAACTTCAGATGCTTATGCCACCTTGTGCATCTGGCTTACATGGGTACTGGGGAATCGAGCCTTGAACCACGCCCTTAGGCTTCACAGTCAAGTACTTAACCACTAAGCCATCTCTCCAGCCCTTTTTTTTGTTAATATTTTGTAAGTTATATTTTCTTTTTTTTTTCCAAGGCATGGTCTCATTCTAGCTGAGGCCAACCTAGAACTCACACTGTAGACCCAGGCTGACCTTGAACTCATAGCAATCCTCCTACCTTGGCCTCCCAATTGCTGGGAGTAAGTGTGTGCACTATCACACCTGGGCAGTTACTCTCTTTGTATGCTCAGATGGTATCTTGGCTAGTATTTTTCTGTTCTTGAAGGTCTTCCTCTGGCTTTGGAATTAGGGTAAGACTGACTTCATAAAATGGATTGGAAACTTTTGCCTCCTCTGTTTACTGAGAAAGGTTGTATAGGGCTTATATTATTTCTTCTCCAAAATGTTGGTAGAATTCATTAGCATGACCAGCTGGGCCATGGCTTTCCTTTGTGGAAGAATTTCATTTATATTATTTTTAATTATAAATGCAAATATCTTCCCTTGTATATCTATTTAAGAATTTCCTGGGCTGGAGAGATGGTTTGTGGCCATGGGGCTTGCCTGGGAAGTCTAACAACCTAGATTCTATTCTCCAGGGCCCACATAAGCCAAATGCACAAGATGGTACATACATCTGGAGTTCATTTGCAGTGGCTAGAGGCCCTGGCATGCCCATTCTCTCTCTCTCTGCCTCTTTCTCTGCCCATTCTCTCTGTCTGTCTGCCTCTCTGTCTCTCTCACTTTCTCTCTCTCTCAAATAAAATAAGTAATTTTTTTTAAAAAGTAACAAAAAGAATTTCCTTATGTTAGTGTTATTTTGTATGATCGCTCTAATTTACAGACACGGAATTTTTGATAGGGTTCTGTTACTGTCCTTTTGATTTCTTTAAGGTCCACAATTCCATCTCTTCTTTTATTTCTACAAGTATGGACGACTTTGGCTTTCTGTTTTACTCATGGTTAGCCTTGCTAAAGATTTATTGTGCTCTTTGAGAAAAAGAAGAACTGTTGGTACCATTAATTTTCTCTCTTTTTTTTCTATTTCATTTATTGATTTCTACTCTGAACTCTGTAATCTCCTTTCCTCTGCTTGCTTTCTACTTGGAGAGTAGAGGTAGACTCTTATAGGCATTTAAAGAACAATTCCTTCCCATCCTCCCATCAGAGAACTTTTCGAGGAGGATGAAGAACTTGGGAGGAACTTTGAAGAGAAAGAGTAGTGTATTAGTCAGGGTTCTCTAGAGGAACAGAACTGCTAGAATGAATTTTTTTTGTTGTTGTTTTCTGAGGTAGGGTCTCACTCAAGCTCAGGCTGACCTGGAATTCACTATGGAGTCTCAGGGTGGCCTCGAACTCATGGCGATCCTCCTACCTCTGCCTCCCTAGTGCTGGGATTAAAGGCGTGCACCACCACGTCCGGCTGAATGAATTATTTTTAAAAGGGAATTTATTGGATTAGTTTACGGTAGTCCAACAGCAGTTGCAGGCCCAAGAATCACAGAACCTGGTAGCTGCTCAGTCCACATGGCCAGATGCCTCAGCAGTCCCGACCAGGCACTGCAGATGGTGCCGGAAAGCCTGGAGACTTCCTGAGGAGCTGCTGGATTTTGATCCACGTGTCTTCAGTTGATGCTGGTCTTCAGTCCACGCTGGAAGGTAGCAAGCAGCTCCGGCAGCCAAGTGGAAGGAAGGAAGGAAAGAAGGAAGGAAGGAAGGAAGGAAGGAAGGAAGGAAGGAAGGAAGGAAGGAAGGAAGGAAGAAAGAAAGGAAGGAAGGAAGGGGGCTCTTTTTACCCAGAACTTCCTTATATCAAGTCCCCCTCTGAGCGGGGCCGCCCACTCTGGGGGAAGGGCTCACTCTGGGGGAAGAATTTCCTCCTTTAGTTGATCCTTCCTGGAAGCAACCTCCAAGACCCACCAGAAAGGGATTTCTGTGGATTACTAAACAGATCAAGTTGACAACACCTTAACTATCACAAGTAGGCTATGACTATGTGGACCGGTGCAAGGGGTGAGAAGGGTTGGGAAAGACACTCCAGGCAGAGGGGACAGCATGGAGAAGGACAAGCAAGTGGAGAACACAAGGACGCAGTGAGTAGTTCACTCTCAAAATAGAGATCAACTATCCTGTAAGTCACAACTAAAGGACAACTTCTCCCCTTCCCAGTGGATTTGTCAGAGAGAATTTTGCCCAATTTTATTTAGTATATGTTGAAGCATGCTAGTAAGTACAGTCTTAGGACTGTCACATGTTTCTGCTGCTTGATTAAGTTGCATTTGTTCCAGAAGAGCAGAAGCCTTTGACATTATAGAACATGCTCATGTAACCAAACAGGCTAGCATTTTCCAGACTAAAGAAAAAAGTTGTGATTATATTTAAAGATGAAGAACGTAATGAAGGGACAACACCAATTATTCCTGAGTAAAAATCTATCAGGTTATTAAGTGTCATGCTTTGGCTGTGGTTTGATCCTCAAAGGCTCGTATGCTGGTAGCTCTGTGCCCGGTGTGGGGGTATTGAGGTAATGGGCCCTTTCAGAGCTGGGGCTGTGTGCTGGGAGATGGCTCAGTGGTTTACAGCACTGCTGCCACGTTTCAGTTCCCCAGTACCCCGCGAAAGCCAGATGCTCAAAGTGACACATGCACCTGGAATTCTTTTGCAGTGGCCACAGGGAGGCGCTGGGGCCCATTTTCTCTCTCTGATCTCATCTCATCTCTCTCTCTCTTCTCTTTTCCTTGAAAATCAATAAATAGCACTTTAAAAAAAAAGAGAGATGCAGTCTAAAAAAAAAAGATGATTATGTCGTCAGGACATTACCTTCAGAAGGGATTATTTTCTCATGGGACTCCAATTAAGTTCTCGCAACCCTGCTTGCTGAATCTGTCTCTCCTTCTTACATATATTTCCTCCATGATGCTGTCACATGTCGTGATGCAGCCAAAAGGCCCTCACCAGTTGATGTGCCAGGGGCCACCTGGTCTTAGCTTTTCAGCTTCCAAAACTTTGACCTCAGTTAAGCCTATTTTCTTTGAACATTACTCAGCCTCGGATGTTATGTTATAACCATAAAAATTGTCTGCTGTCACAATAATAGAAAGAAAATGTCTTAACTTTATGGTATCTAGCAAAAAAATGGATAGCAATCATTCCTGGAGCTGAAACATGAGAGCACGTATTTCAATACAGAGGACGAGAGATCTCAATCCATTCTTTTCTAGAAGGGAGTGCAGACACGGGGTGAGCTGTAATGACTAGAGATTTGTTGGCTCATGGTTCTGGGGACCAAGATGAAAAGGATTGACTTGGGTCATCTTCTCGCCGCAGCATCCCATAGGTGAAGGGAAGGGTGGGAGCAAGGGGTCTCACCCACAGCCTTTCCGTAACTGGCATTGCTCCTTTGTGGGATGGAGAGCTCATGACTAAATGCTGTCCTTGCATCCCGCCTCTCTGCAGTTCGTGTTGGAGATGCTGGACACAGCTGGTTCGAGGGAAGCATTGCAACTGTAGCGGAAGGATCAGCTGACTAATTCAACCTTGTCTTTGGACAAGCAAAAAAAAAAAAAGTGATAAGAAGAAATAAAAGGATTTGAGGAGCTGGGGAGAAGGCTGAGAAAGTGAAACACTTGGCATGCAAGTGCGAGGACTGACGTTCGGAGATCCCCAGCACCCCTTCAGGGCCAGGCAGCCGTGCCATCTTCCGGCAGTCCCAGAACACGGGGTAGCAGAGACAAGGGTCAGCTAGACTAGCTGTGCTCTTGGCTCTAGTGAGAGACCCTGACTAGGGACAAAAGAGGAAGCTCATACATGTGGTCCACCATGCATATGCACGTATGCACACCACACACGCATGCACATGAAAACCAAGCATCAGCCAGGCGTGGTGGCACGCGCCTTTCGCCCCAGTACTTGGGAGGCAGAGGTAGGAGGATCACCATGCGTTCGAGGCCACCCTGAGACTACATGGTGAATTCCAGGTCAGCCAGGGCTAGGGTGAGACCTTACCTCAATAAACCAAATGATAATAATAATAATTTGAAATTTAACAAAATCTCCAAACTCTTAATTTTAAAGATGCCATAAAACCCCCATTATCTGTAAGTTCACAGATTTGAAATGCTCATGTACAAATTTAGCAAGGTTACCAGATACACGATAAGCATAGTGGAGTCAATTTCATTCTTGAATTACAAGAAAGGGCAAGTTGCAAAATGCAGTTGTTTACTCCATCAACAAAAAAAATAATGAAATGTCAATTTGTACTAAACCTAAAAATGTACAAGTTGGTTAATGCATAATTATAAAACTAATGGAAGAGTTCTCACAGGACAATCACTGCATGGTACTTACATGATAAAATTAATTGAGAGAAGCACTGCGTTCATAAAGAGATTTGATTTTTTTCTCTCTAAACTTGATCTAGTCTTGGTGAGTTGGCTGCATAACTTACTTTACCATTTATACAAAAAAAAAAAAAGAAAAAGGAATGTCTGGGTTCCATACTTTCCAATAAATTGTTTCCCTTAACTGCTAACACACACAGGCTTGAGCAATACCATAAATCATTTTCACTGTGTGGGTCATGTGACTGTCAGCCACTCCATCATTACTAGCTTAATTGCTTATGTGCAGTGGTGTTTTTAGAGGGAATCTCATTCTTAGATTTCGTGTTGTGGCTTAAAATTAAATATATACAAATATTTTTCAATCTTTAGTAATTATGGGTATTTTCATACTGACATGTTCAGTTTTGTAACTAGTCCTCATAATACTGGTCTTTGATACATTTTTAAATTTGTTTTATTTATTTGAGAGAGAGAAGAGAGAGACAGACAGAAGCAGGCACACAGAGTGAGTATAGATAGACATACCAGGGCCTGCTGCCACGGCAAATGAACTCCAGATGTGTGTGCCACTTTGTGCATCTGTCTTCACACTGGTACTTGGGAATTGAACCCAGGGCAGAAGGCTTTGCAAGCAAGTGCCTTTCACCACTGAGCTCTCTCTATCTGTAGCCCTTTAACACTTTTTTAAAAATGTTGTTAGTATGACTGAGGAATCATTCTGGCTACATTTTACCATATTTACTTCAAGTCAATCGTGTATCATTAAAGGAAAAGATTCTGTTGAAAATGATCAAGAAGGTACTGAAAGATCAGTGTCTTTTTAAAGCTTTTGTTTAGTGAGAGAGAGAATGAGATTTGGAGCACCAGGGCCACTGGCCACTGCAGTCGAACTCCAGCCACTTGTGCGCATGTGCGACCTTGTGCACTTGTGTCCCCTGGTGTATCTGGCCTCCATGGGACCTGGAGAGTTGAACATGGTTCCTTAGGCTTTGCAGGCAAGCACCTTAACCGCTAAGCCATCTCTCCAGCCCAAATACCAGCATCTTTAAAAATCCTATTTTAGCCAGATGGGGTGGCGCACACCTTTAATCCCAGCACTTGGGAGGCAGAGGTAGGAGGATCGCTGTGAGATTGGGGCCACCATGAGACTACATAGTGAATTCCAGGTCAGCCTGGGTTAGAGTGAGCCCCTACCTCTCGAAAACAAAACAAACAAACAAAGAAAAAAAAAAAAACAACTAAAAAACCCACACCTATTTAATTATTTATTTATTTGGGGACCGAGAGAGAGGATGGGTAGTACAGGGCCTTTTGCTGCTGCAAACGAACTCCAGATACATGTACCACTTTATGCATCTGGCTTTATGTACATAGTGGGAATCAAACCTGGACCTCAGATTTTGCAAGCAAGTGCCTTTAAATACTGAGTCATATCTCCAGCCCCAAATCAGCATCTTAACAGTCTTTCATGATAAATGAATAGATCACACTAGTGTCTCATTACTTGGTGATTAAAAAGAAAATCTTAATAGGGCTGAGCATGGTGGGACATGCCTTTAGTCCCAGCACTTGGGAGGCAGATATAAGAAGATCACGGTGAGTTTGAGGCCACCCTGAGACTACATAGGGAATTGCAGGTCATCTTGGACTAGAGTGAAACCTTACCTTGAAACAACAAAAACAACAAAAAAAAAAAAAAAAAAAATTCTCACAGGAGTTGGGGAGATGGATCAGTGGATAAAGGCCACACAAACATGAGGCCTGAGTTTTGGATCCCCAGCACCCATATCAAATGCTGAGTGTGATCGCATGATCATAATCCCTGGATTGGGGCTGGAGGGATGGCTTAGTGGTTAAGGCACTTGCCTGCAAAGCCAAAGGACCTAGGTTTGATTTCCTAGGACCCACAGAAGCCAGATGCACAAGGTGGCGCGTATATCTGGAGTTCGTTTGCAGTGCTAAAATAAAATAAAAAAAATTAAAAATAAAAAATAAATCCCCAGGCTGGGGCAGTGGAAATGGGGAGTTTCTGTCCTGGCTGTCTCCCTGATCTAGTTGAATCCATGAGCTGAGTGAGAGACCCTGCCTCAAAGAATAAGTCAGAGAGCAATAGAGGAAAATGCCCAACTTCAACCTCTACATACGCGTACACACTGTGCCCACATATGAACACGTGAAAATGTACACCACACTCACATACACATGAAAAGCTCTGATCAGGGCTGGAGAGATGGCTTGGAGGTTAAGGCGCTTGCCTGCAAGGCTGAAGGACCCAGGTTCAATTCCCCAGGACCCAAGGAAGCCAGATGCACAGGGTGGTGCATGCATATGGAGTTTGTTTGCAGTGGCTGGAGGCCCTGCTGTGCCAATTCTCTCTCTTGCTCTCTCTCTCTCTCTTTCAAATAAATGAGTAAAATAAAATATTAAGAATTTTTTTTGAACAAAGCTCTAATCAGAGAGACTGCTGCAAACTCTCCTGTCCTGGTGGCTCTGCTAGACCATGAGAAATGTCTTTGAGTGAACCTTAATCACAACACAATCCAGGTCTGTTGACTTCTGGACATCTTCTCTGCATAGGATGTATAGGAAACTTGGTTATTTTGCACCATAGTTTGGCAATAAGTTCATGCAGGAAGTAGGAAGTAATAAATTTACAGGAATTTATTTATGTCATATTGCAGTTTCCCTGGCCCCCTTTGCACACACAACATATACCAAAATATGCCAAACACTAACCTTTGTGTACATACCTATAAAATTGTCAGTAGATCATATCATTTAAAATGTATTGCAATGGCACTAAAATTCAACAAAAATGCCCACAATTCAAAAGCTATGAGATTGCAATGTGCTGTGACCGCTTGCTGGTGTGTGGGAAATGACCACCATGCCGTGATCGCCACAAAGCTGAGAGAAAGATGTGGCTTGACCTGAGAAATGTTAAAACATGGAGCAGGGATATTTTAGACAATTTGTTCAAATGCACATTTACCCGGGCTCTGTCAGACAATGTCTGGCACTAGAGGGCTCTAACACACAACATGTCAGATGACATATCGATCCCTCCTGTGTTGGTTTGTTTTCAGATTTTTCCTCAATGGAGATTTATTGAACATAAGCTGTTAGGTCCAGTACTGAACTGTGTAAGAAATATAAACGTGATTATACTCTGTACTCAGCCCTTAAGAGATTTACAGTTTGGTGTGTGCAAGTAAAAACAAAAAAATCAACAAAGACAGACATGAGACAAGATGGAAAACCAGAATGAAGAATAATAAAAATTCAAGCGAGCTGGGGCACGATGGTGCACGCTTTGTAATCTGGTACTCTGTACAGTGAGGCAGGAGGATTGTCAAATTGAGGCCAGCCTGTTGAAAACCGAAAATGCTTTTCAAGTGTTATGAAAACTTGCCTAGATTGTCAAGTCAAGATTCTTTGGCTCAGGGAAAAAAGACACAGCGAGGTCCTGGGGTTGAGAACTCCCCTCGTCAGCATGTAGGGGATGAAGATCTCGCCAGAGCCTTCGAAGAGTAACTGAGGAAGCTCTGGGGACACTCGCTCATGCCATAGCACAGACATCTTTTTTTCTTCTCTCCACTTGCCCTCCAATCCTGACTTCCCTTTCTCCACAGGCATCCTGTCTTTCTTGATCAACCTTCTTTAGGATTTCAGTCCATGTGACCTGGCAGGGATTTGCTCATGTGGCTTGTGGACTAAAGCTGTGTCCTGCTCCAATACCAAGGTGAATCCTAGAAAGTCTTTTTTGTTCCAAGAAATTACTGTGGCCTCCAACAGCGTTTGTTGGTATAACAGTGCGCATGTTCCAGTGGATGTTCTCTGGATGGGGTGGGCTGGGGGGCATCGTGGCCACTCAGGGGCAGAGGTGCCAAAATCTGACCTCTCGGCCTCGCCTTCGCATCCTTCTGGGCGCTTGCAACTTAGCTCCGCTGTGGTCTGACATCCAGATGCAGAATCCATGTTCCAGGGAGCCTGAAGCCAAACACCCTTGGTTTCTCATGACTTAGGATTAAGAAATAGCTATGGGACAGTTCTCCTTGCCTCTGCCCAAGTTTGACTCTCCTCGAGTTAATGGGTCCAAGCATTCACACCTATGAAAACCCTAACCTTGATCTTCCAGTAAACGTGTTTGCCTCCAACCTCCATGAGGCTGACTAAAAAAAATAATAACAGGAAGAAGAAAGAGAAAGAAAGAAAGAAAGAAAGAAAGAAAGAAAGAAAGAAAGAAAGAAAGAAGAAAGAAGAAATAGCTATGGGAAGATTATTTTATTTTAAAAAAATTTATTTTTTTAAGAGGAGAGAGATACAGAAATAGGCAGGTTGAGAGAGAAAGAGAGAGAGAATCGGTGCACCAGGGCCGCTAGCCTCTGCAAACGAATTCCAGATGCGTGTGCCCCCTTGTGTATCTGGCTTACGTGGGTCCTAGGGAGTCGAACCTGGATCTTTTGACTTTGCAGGCAAGTGCCTTAACAGCTAAGCCATCTCTCCAGCCCTATTTTTTTTATTTTTATCTTTGCCTTTTACATTACTTTTTTTTTGGCTGTAAAACAAAAGGACTGTGTGGGGGAGAGATTAAAGACATAGCTTTCATTTATTCTTTCTTTCTAGGTCCCTGATGTGGCAGGGAGCATATTGTATAATTTTATCAGATAGTTGGCCCATGTCACCTTAGTTTTTGTAAGCGTCTCTTTCACTGTACATGATGATATTTGAATTCTTTGGTAGTTAATTTGATGCTGATGTGCCCTGGTGTTTGTGACAGTTAAATTCTGCTGTGAACTTGACCTGATTAGAACCACATAAGAGACATTCCTCTAGGGTGGACTGATGAGGGCATTTTTCAGGGAGGATTAGCTGGGGGACGAAGACCTTCCCCACCCAGAGCGGGCGATGCTCTTGGTGCTCCAAACACTGGGCGTGGTGGTGCATGCCTTTAACCCAGCACTCAGGAGGCAGGGGTAGGAAGGTAGCTGCAAGTTCAAGGCCACCCTGAGAGACTACATAGTGAATTCCAGGTCGGCCTGGACTAGAGCGAGACCTTACCTTAAAAACAAACAAACAAAAAAGTTGGTCTGAAGGGACGGCTTAGTGGGTAAGGCACTTGCCTGCAAAGCCAAAGAACCCAGGTTTGATTCCCCAGGACCCAAGTTAGCCAGGTGCACAAGAGGGCGCATGCATCTGGAGTTCTTTTGCAGTGTGGCTGGAGGCCCTGGTGTGCCCATTCTCTCTCTCTCTCCCTCTTTCTCTGTCAAATAAATAAAGTAAAGTAAATATTTTTTAAAAGAAAAATAAAATGAAATAAAATAAAATAAAGATGCTCCAAGAGCACACAGAACCTTTTGCCCAGCTGCCAGTGCTACTTGCTGGCTTGCACTTGACCGTCTTGCTGCCGTCCTTCAAAGACATCAGAGCCCAGCTTCGCCAGGCTTCCCTGTGGACTGAAGAGCAGCGGCTCTCCAGGAGTCCATGAGGCCTTCGGATCCAGATAGGGCCTGCTGAGGCCTCCAGCCCCGTGGACTGAGCCGCTACCAGGTTCCTCCTCTCTCGGGCCTGTAGACAGCTGTCATGGAACTGCCCTGTCAATATCTCACAAGCTAGTCGAATAAATCCCCTTTATATTTTTTAATGATTTTATTTATTTGAGAGAGAGAAAGAGGCAGAGAAAAGGAGAGAGAGGAAAAGAGAGAGAGAGAATGGGTGCATCAGGGCATCCAGCCCCTGCAAAGGAACTCCAGACACATGTGCCACCTTGTTCATCTGGCTTACATGGGTCCTGGGGAATGGAACTTGGGTCCTTTGGCTTTGCAGGCAAGTTTAGCTGCTAAACCATCTTTTCAGTCCCTAAATACCCTTGATAATATATATTCATTCTCCTGGTTCTGTTCACGTAGACAGCCCTGACTACCACAGTGTTACTGCTGCTTTCAGTGAACTCTGAGAACCCACATGAGCCTGTGAGCACAGTGTGCAAATGATGCTGAGATAATCAAGAAAGAGCAATAAGGTCCATTGCGGAAGAGGTGGCGGAAAGAACGTAAGAGCCAAAGGAAGGGAAGGACTCCTTACAATGTGCTCCTCCAGACACGAAATGGCCTGGATATCCATGACCTCACAGTGCCTGACACTACCTATACAAGACCATCATAAGGGGAGGAAAAGATGATGACATCAAAATAAAAGACTGATTGAGAGGGGGACGGGCATATGATGGAGAGTGGAGTTGCAAAGGGGAAAGTGGGGAGAGGGAAGGAACTACCATGGAATATTGTTTACAGTCATGGAAGTTGTTAATTATAAAAAATAAGAAAAACATAAATCTTTAAAATATTTTAAAAAAAGAAAGAAAGAGCAATAAGACAAGACCTACATGACTGACACATCTGATAACCCCTCCCAAACCAACACGTACAATGCCAGCAGAGCACTGGCAGCTAAACTCCTTGGTAACTGTGGACCACAGTATGTGTGAGATGGAAGAAAGAAAGAAAAAGAGAGAGAGAGAGAAAGAGAGAGAGAAAGAGAGAAGGAGAAAGAAAGAGGGCAAGAAAGACAGCAAAAGAAAGAAAGAAAGAGAGAGAGAGAGAAATAGAGAAGGAGAAAGAAAGAGGGTGAGAAAGACAGCAAAAGAAAGAAAGAAAGAGAGAGAGAGAGAGAGAGAGAGAGAAAGAAGAGAGAAAGAAAGGGCAATCTTTTGTTGTTGTTGTTCATTTTTATTTATTTATTTGAGAGTGACAGGACAGAAAGAGGCAGATAGAGAGAGAGAGAGAATGGGCACGCCAGGGCTTCCAGCCACTGCAAACGAACTCCAGATGTGTGCGCCCCCTTGTGCATCTGGCTAACGTGGGTCCTGGAGAATCGAGCCTTGAACCGGGGTCCTTAGGCTTCACAGGCAAGTGCTTAACCGCTAAGCCATCTCTCCAGCCCAAGGGCAATCTTTTAAGCTAGAGAAATACCCTGTGTCTGGGTATGAAATCGTTCCCATACCAAGCCTCATCTTCATGGTACATGTCTGAATCAACAGCTAATAAGGAAACACAGCCCTGATACGAATAAATTCAGTCATGCTCAGTCCAACTTTCTTTCTGGAACAATCCATTTCCATGATTCAAAGAAAATGACACAGTGAAAGATGTGAGAGAAAGGAGGAAGAGGCCAACAGTGAGGATGGAGGAAAGAAAAGACTAGACCTGATGATAGAAACATAAGTAACCAGCAAAAAGGACACCAAATGCCAGTCATGGTGATGTATACCTGTAATTCCAGCACAAGTATTGTTTAATTTATTGACTAGAAAGAGAGACCCAGATAGAACAGGGTGTGCCAGGGCCTCCAGCCACTGCAAGTGAACTCCAAACACATGCACCACCTTGTGCATCTGGCTGACGTGGGTCCTCTGGAATCAAACCTGGCTCCTTAGGCTTCGCAGGGAGGAGCCTTAAATGCTAAGCCATCTCTCCAGCTCAAGGTCAGTATTTTTAACTTCAGCCAGTTAAGTTCTAACACCTTAACCACTGCTTCTTATAATTTGTCCCTTTTCTGTGACAAGGTCTAAGCTCAGGATCACCATATAGCTGAGGATGGCCTTGAACTCTCGATCCTTTCCCTTCTGCCTCCTGAGTGCAGCGACTACAGGCATGTGACACCATGTCCTATTTATGCAGTGCTAGGGATCGAACCCAGGGCTTTGTGTATGCTTGGCAAGCACTTTTCAACCAAGCTACATTCCCAACCCCTTCTCTGTTTTTTTTTTTTTAACTGTCTCCCTGAGCTAAAATTCTCTCCATGAAATTAGATGCCTTTAAGCTTTCTTCAAGAGCTATTTCCAGTAGTCAGGATAATACCTTACCCATTCTAAAGGCCCAAGAAAAGGAGTTGGAAGAGTATTTTCCAGCTCTGCATTCAGAGCTCTGATGCTCCAAAAGAAAGAATTTTTCAATGAAAAAAATCAACTTACAAAAAATCCCCATTAGCATAATGTAGTCATTTGCTTACTAATGTCCACACTGCAGCTCTCCTCTGACTTCATTTCTGTACAGTCTCCATATCTGATTTCTTTCTTTCTCAGGTATTTATTTATTTTTAAATATTTTATTTTATTTAGAGAGAGCACGAGAGACAGAGACAGAGAGAGAGTTGGTGCGCCAGGGCCTCAGCCACCGCAGTCGAACTCCAGACGCTTGCACCACCTAGTGGACATGTGCAACCTTGCGCTTGCCCCTCCTCTGTGCATCTGGCTAACGTGGGATCTGGAGAGTTGAACATGGGTCCTTAGGCTTCGCAGGCAAGCGCCTTAACTGCTAAGCCATCTCTCCAGTCCTCTACTAGGTATTTATTATTCCTATTGCTTCACATTTCCTGCTCTGAGGCCTTTTGCCCTGGCTTCCTTGGTATCAAAGCCATGGGAGAAAGAAAGAGAATCCTCTTCCTGGAGTGGATTACTTCTGAAGACACCCTCTATACTTTATTTTTCATCTCTTGCTTCTTTCCCTTTCTTTACATCTTGCTACCACGTTCCAAACATCTTTCCTTAGCAGTTCTGTACCTGAAAACCTCTTTCTATTTTACTGGTTACCAAGTCATTTCAAACTAAAGTCTGTGCTCTTCCTAATTGGTCTGCATGCTTACAACTTTCACCCCTAGATAATGTTCACCAAATTGATTTTTAATGTGTTATACCTTTGTTAGAAAAACTCTAATGACTTCCTAGGCAATGAAGGCTAGGCAATGAGCAGCACATGTCTCTAGTTCACATGGGATATATGATTGAATCTGTTTGGTTTCCTCGATTTTAAAATATTTTTTTGCCAGTGTGAACTAATTAAGGAATTTTATTTAAACACTTAGACAATGCTCAGTCTGTAGTAAATATACTATAAGTTGTAGCTTCTGTGATGGTATAACATTTTTTAAGTAATATATTTTCCTGTCTTGCCTTTCTAAGTATACAACTTTTACCCTAAAGGTAAGAAAAGGAAAATAGCAGTGCTATAAAAGGAAATAAAAAAAAAGATACATTTCCCCATTTGACATTGAGGTTAGAATTGTGAATTATTTTATCTACTAAAGGAAATGATCACTTTGAGAGATATTTAAAATATTGCCCTCCAACCTGTTCCCTTGTTAATTTTCAGCATGTCAAGATTAGCAAGTTTGACCTCCTAACCAGGCCTTTGAAGTGAAAGTTTTCCATAGAAAGTTCCAGTCACAAGGCCCTTGCTGGCTCCAGGGATTGTGGGAAGCAGAGAGAGGGGGAGATTCACACGTAGCTGTTGGTCATCATCCTCTATCGGTCACAACTGTCACACACACAGACGCCCCGTCGTTCTAATGGTGCTGCCCAGTCAGTGACCATACTCTTAGGGTCTCCAGCTCTCAGATATTTCAAACCTTTTAAAATTTGTGCTTGGAACATGCCAAAAGTACTTAGTATCTGACTCAAGCACCAGACTCTGTCATTTACTTGATGGCTGGATAGTGTGTCGTTTTCAGTAATTGCTGGAGTTATCAATTGCTCTACAGCCTGACTGAACCAAATTTTGGCAACTGTAGTGTTTGATGTCAGTTGTTTCACCTGGGCCTTGGCTGCTCTCCTCCTAGCTGTCTCCTTCCTGCTCCTTCATGACCGATGTGGCCGGCAGGTCTATATTTTTACTCTCACATAGCTAGACTCCTTGGAATGCCTCATCACCAAAATTTCCACAGGCACCACTGGGGTGGCAGATGTGTGTGCTTCTTGTACCTGACTTCACATGGGTTCTGGGGGTGTGATCTCTGCTCCTCAAGATTGCATAGCAACTGCTTAACCACAACCATCTTAACCCCACTTTTTGTTCTCTTCGTGGTAACTTTTATTTGAGGCCAGCCCAACATACTGGCCTTTTTTTATGCAAGAGAGTGAAAGCAAGAGTGTGTGAGAGAGACACAGAGAGATAGACAGAGGGAGAGAATTGGCACTCCAGGGCCTCCAGCCACTGTTATCGATCTCCAGACACATGCGTCAGCTTGTGTGCGCATGTGTGACCTTGTGCGCTTGTGTCACCTTGCACATCTGCCTTACGTGGGAACTGGAGAGTTGAACGTGGGTCCTTAGGCTTCGTAGGCAAGCACCTTAACCTCTAAGCTATCTCTCCAGCCCTCGTAATGGTGACTTTTTAACCAACACAGGTACCAAATTTAATGAAATCCAATTATAATATTTTCATGATTAGTGTTTTGATCTCCTTTTGATGAAATCTTTGCTTTTTCCAAAGATGCCAAAGATATCCCCCTATGTTTGCTTCTGGAAGCTTTTCATTTCAAAAATTTAATTCAGGGATGGAGAGATGGCTTAGCAGTTAAGACATTTGCCTGCAAAGCCAAAGGGCACAGGTTCAATTCCCCAGGACCCACATAAGCTATATGTACATGGTGGTGTATGCATCTGGAGTTCATTCGCAGCAGCTAAAGACCCTGGCACGCCCATTCTCTCTCTCTCTACCTGCCTCTTCCTCTGTCTCTCATTTTCTGAAGTAAAGAAAATAATTTTTTAAAAAAATCTTTAAAAACTTTAATTCAATGATCCTTCTTGAATGTTTCTCTGTAAATAGTACAAGGTGAGACCATGTTACTCTACCTATAAGTGGCAGTCATTAAAAAAATCTGCTACTTACTGAAATTTGCCTTTATCTTGAGTCAGGTGATCATGTATAATACGTATGTGTTTGTATATTTATGCGTAGTATGAGTGGTGCATGTAAGTGTGCAGATACACATGTGCCCCACGCTCATGTGTGCAGAGGAAGAACCTGGGTGTCTTTCTCTGTTGCTCTTTTTGTGATGCCTCATTTTCTGGACTATTATCCTAGTCCATTGGTCTGTATTTATAGCCTTGGCCTCAGACTGCACTATCTTAATTACTGTTTGTGTATGAAGAACCTAGAGATCTAATAAACTCTTAAAATCTTTGCCTTTAAGATTCCTCTGGCTATTTTAGGCCCTTTTCATTTCTGTATGAATGTGTGCCAATTTACCCACACACGCATAGGCATACATGTGTGTGGGCCTGCCTATTTGAATTGTGATCAAGCTGTATTGACTTTAATAAATCAGTATAGAAAAATCACTATTTTAATACATTGGTTCACCTAGTCAAAACATGATTTATTTAAGCCCTCTGCTATGATCTTTACAATGCTTTGTACTTTTCTCCATGTTCTGCTTTGTACATATTTTGTCATATTTATACAGAGACTTTATTTTTAATGTGAATAATACTAGTTCCCAAATTCTGTCTGCTATTGGCTTTTCTTAGTACACAGGAATACAGTTCATTTTCCTGTACTGACAATCATAATCCAGAAACAGGGCTCAATCCCCATGTTCCTCTGTCTATAGCTCCTTTGGGATTTCTTTTTTAAAAAATAATTTTTCTTTCTTGAATATTTTATTTATTTATTTACAATCAGAAAAGATAGAGAGATAGGAGACAGACAGAGAGAATGAGCATGCCAGGACCTCCAGCCACTGCGCATGAACCCCAGATGCATGTGCCACTTTGTGAATCTGGCTTTACGTGGGCACTGGGGAATCAAACTGGGGTTGTTAGGCTTTGCAGGCAAGTGCCTTAACTACTGAGCCATCTCTCCAGCCCCTCCTTTGGGATTTCTCATGTGCCAGGAACATTTCTGTTGCTGTCATAAGCATCCTTCTTAGTTCATTACTTGTGCACAGCAATGTTTTAGGAACTAAAAGTTGTGTTTAATTTCTTCGCTGGTGTATGTTTCCCTCAGTGGTTAGACAAAACTGCAACTGTGGGTCATTGAAGTAACTGGGTATTTCAGTGCCATATCTCATTGAATTGGAATATTGTAAGATTACTGACAAAAGCTAAGAAAGACTGAGACAAGAGTAAATTCACTTCTACATAAAACTTCCTGTTTACGTAAAATCTCAAGCTACCTTTCCTG
Organism: Dipus sagitta; assembly: GCA_036346955.1. Classification (NCBI taxonomy): domain Eukaryota; kingdom Metazoa; phylum Chordata; class Mammalia; order Rodentia; family Dipodidae; genus Dipus; species Dipus sagitta. The sequence continues at coordinate 9,589,451 of CM070789.1, read as the reverse complement.
GCATGGATGTTCTGTTCCAATTATGTCATTTCTGAATGTTCTGTAAGAATTGTCTTGAGTCATAGGTATATCTGCTAATTCATAGAAAAAATCTTATTTATTTACTTTTATCTCTTCCTTTCTGGTAGTAACTGAAATATTATCTACTTCCTCTATTGTGTTGACAAATGGAAACTAGTTTTCTTAACTATTTCTGTAGTTACATAAGTTGTTATTATAGCCATTTGAAGCCTTTCCCTATTTAGGCCAAAGGACTACTTAATTGTAGTATCTTAATATACTGATTACACCCTTGTAGCTTGGTAGCTTTCCATGCAAACTGTCCTGACTCAAGTTAGAGGAAACATTTTGTAACCTATGCTATCAGAAAAAAATTCAGATAACATCACTTTTACAATAGACTTTGCCTCAGTTATGGTTTAAAAATTACTCTTGTGGAGAATTGCAAAATGTAGATATATATATGTATATATACACACATATTCCCCTGGGTAGAAGGCCAACTGAGTGCTGTGCAGCATAGTCTGGCACTGACCTAGGGTTACGATCAAGGACCACATAAGTCTGTTCCTTGTGGAGGGCCAGGGTTTTGTAACGCTCGATAGATTGGCTGAAAGATGTCATCCCAGACCCAGCTGAATGTTCTTCACAAATTCAAGGGGATCCTCTTTTCCACCCTGTCTTCCAAAGATCTTCTCAATTCCTTGGATTCCTTTGATGCAAGAGAAGATGACATATTTCTGGTTTCCTACCCAAAATCTGGTGAGCTTGTGCTAATGCATATTTTAAGATGTGGAACTTCAATAATGATAAATGTAAACATCATTTTGTACAACTTATCAGAAAATTTATATGGCTTATTCCAATGATAAAAATGATGTTGAAGACTTTTAAAAAAATGCCTTGAAGAATCGTTGGAAAAAACCTAGAGTTTTAGTTGTGCTTTCATTGTGACTTTGTTAAGATGTGTAAATGTTGATGTGCATAATAACTGCAATGCCTATGATATTATAATTCCTCGTCATAACCAAATAGCATTTGTTTAATTGATATTTAATGAATTACTGATAAATATGCACTGGGAAAAACTGTAAATATTTTTATTGCTAAAAGAGTTTTTATTTCAAAATTTGCTTGAACATAGTTATATCCCCATGAAGGGTTCTTTATTACAAATAATATTCTGTAAAATATCAAATGCATTATTTTTTTGATTTTGAGAAGTGGCTAAATATATATATATATATATCATATATATGCATACACACACAAATATATATGTATATATACATATATACATATATACGTATACATATATATATATATATATATATATATATATATATATATGACATTCCATTGCCTGCTGCTGTTTTCTGAATAGTAAACATACAGAAATGGCATATACCTGGTACAGGAAGTTGGCAACTGGGAGCTAAACTACTCTGGGATTGGGTGTGAACTTGTCGTCACTGATTAAACCCAGGGGGGCCTCACTAGGGGGAGATGCTGAGTATACGTAAGACCCAGTTTCCCAGAAGGGCTCTGTAACTATACGTAATGACTTTGGAAAGCATGGCTGCAAAGAACAATTGAATGATTTTCCCCCAGAACACTTCATGGTAAAGTTGACATGTGTGAGTAATTATATCTTACGTCAAATTAATACAAGAGGATAAAAAGTTCTTTATTGTATTTTAAATGTTCTTGGAGAAACTGGCTAACATACCATGGGATGGGTTTCTTCTGTATGTTGATGTTGTCATCCTATGCCCCCCGAAAGCGTCAGCTGCCAGGAGGTCCCCACAAGTAGCCCAAAGTCATGTGTATTATTACAGACTTAGTACAAGCTAAAATAGTTTTAATGCTAACACCTGCAATGCAGGTGAGGACACTGCTTCAACTCTACATATTTATTCAACTGTGAAGTTCTTATTAACGTGTGCCACTGAACTTACAGCGAGGTCAGTGGAGACTAGTCCTGATTTAAATTCTTTGGTGACACGGCATTCAAATTAACAGAAACCTCCCACCCCCCTAGCAACTTTCATTTTTCTGCTCTGAAATTGGAACCCAGCCACTGGCCTTCTGGATGTCCACACTTCTGGCAGAGCTATTCATCCCCGTCTGTCTTCCCACTGCGTACAGGCTCATCCCATTCCTCCCAGAGTCCACACTGGAGTGCAGTGACATGTTCATCCCCCATAAAGCTCTCGAAAGTAGGCACGAATCTTCTTGTTGTGGGCATATAATAGCAGTGTGCAGATAGCACATTTGACCTGTAAATGCATGCTGTATTCAAACATCCATCTGCCTGATGGCAATGTAATGTGCTATTCTTGGGTGAGGGCGAGGGGGTGAGAAACCCAACCTGAGTGCTTGTCTAGCATGTGCAAGGTGGTGAGTTCAATTCCCAGCATTGTAAACACAACAAAAATGACCCTTCTCTCCACCAAACAGAGCTAAGATTGGATTCGTACACAGACATGGGTGGAGGTGAGGTGGGAAACTCAATAACAGAGCTCTCAAGCCGGGCATGGTGGTGCATGCATTTAATCCCAGCACTTGGGAGGCAGAGGTAGGAGGATCACCATGAGTTCGAGGCCATCCTGAGACTCCACAGTGAATTCCAGGTCAGCCTGGGCTAGAGTGAGACCCTACCTCAAAAACAAAAAAAAACAAAAAAACAAAAAACCAAAAAACAAAAAAACAAAAAACAAAGAAAAAGAGCTCTCGCATAGCATGGGCTCAAGGCCCTGAGTTCATTTCCCAATACCAGAAAACAAAACTACACACACACACACACACACACACACCAAACAAACAAACAAAACCCACAGATCTAAAGCTGTATTCATTCCAGATTTCAGGTTGGTAGCTCTCTATTTCCAGGATGTTTGAATACAGCATGCGTTTACAGTTCAAACATGCTGTCTGCACACCACTATTATGTTCTCACAAGCAGATCCATGTCTGCCTTCGAGGGCTTTAGGGGGGATAAACATGTCACCGCACTCCAGTGTGGACTCTGGGAGCAATGGAATGAGCTCGTACCCTGTGGGAAGACAGACTGGGATGGATGGCTCTGCCAGCGGTTTGGACACTCAGAAGGTGGCTGATAAAAGAAGACCCATGAGTTCATGGGACTCAGGGCAATCACAAATGGGAAGATTGGTGAGAATTTATGCACTGAAAATCTGAGAGGAAGTAGCAACAGATGAGTATTGCAAGCTCAGGAAGCATCAAGTTTTGTGTGTGTGTGTGTGTGTGTTAGAGAGAGAGAGAGAGAACCCTTCACTCTAATAAAATAACTACTTATAAAATGAATTACTGTCTCCAGTGTTTCAACAGGATGCAGTAGTAACTACAATAAAATTAATTCTGCCCTTGCTTTTATAATATGCTCATTTTCTATATTAACTTCATGGGGAGAGACATTTAATTAAAATTGCATTTCATTTTATGTTCATGCAAAGGCACTCACTGGATGGCAGAAGTCATTGAGAACATTCCCAATGCTAGAATTACTCTCACATCTCCTATTGAACTGGGAGACATTTCTAAATTTGAAGAGCTGAAAGGCTGTTCTAAGAGACGAGTAATTCCAACGCATTTGAGCTATGACATGCTACCTGTGACTATTAAACAAAGACAATGTAAGGTAAGTCCTGTGGTTATTATGGGCAGACCTTGGGAGCCTGACTGAGGTGCACTTGGATTCTTGCACTGTTACACAGCTTAAACGGGGTAGAGTGCCATTTAGATGGTAATTATTCTATATATCAGTTTTTTGTATTTTTTATGAGAGAGAGAATTGGCATGCCAGGGCCTCAAGTCACTGAAATTGAACTCCAGATGCATGCACCATATTGGGCACCTGTGAAACCTTGCACGCTTGTGTCACCTTGTACATCTGGCTTAAGTGGGACCTGGGGAGTTGAACATGGGTCCTTAGGCTTTGCAGGCAAGTGCCTTAACCACTAAGCTATCTCTCCAGCTCTGTGTATCACTTTTGCATGGAGTATCTAGGAAAAGAAAGGCCATGCAGTGTGGCATGATGTCGCTAAAGAACAGTATCTTCAAGCCATTTTAAGCTCATACATTATTATTTTAAAATTGAATTACAATTGAAATGAATAATTTTTTTTAATTTTATTTATTTATTTGATAGTGACAGACAGAGAGAGCAAGAAAGAGGCAGATAGGGAGAGAAGAGAGAGAATGGGCTCCAGCCACTGCAAATGAACTCCAGACGCATGCGCCCCCTTGTGCATCTGGCTAACGTGGGTCCTGGGGAACTGAGCCTCGAACCGGGGTCCTTAGGCTTCACAGGCAAGCGCTTAACCGCTAAGCCATCTCTTCAGTCCTGAAATGAATAATTTTGATTGTCAAATGTCTCTTATTAAATTTATATTTTCATTGTGGAATCCTTAGCTTATAAACTGAAACAGAAACCATATTAAGTTCACTTATAATAATCTCGGTTTTGTTAGAACACGCATACCCATGTGCAGTGAAATACTAGATGCAAAAAAAAAAATCAACAAGTCACACGATTGTTCTGACATATGACAATGACATTCAATGTAATTTTTTTTTTTTTTTGGTTTTTCGAGGTAGGGTCTCACTCTAGTCCAGGCTGACCTAGAATTCACTATGTGGTCTCAGGGTGGCCTCGAACTCACGGTGATCCACCTACCTCTGCCTCCCAAGTGCTGGGATTAAAGGCATGCGCCACCACGCCCAGCTCCATATACTATTTTTAGAGATGTATGTTTAAGGAACATTCTAAGATTCTATTTTGATCGGGAAGGAAATATACCAAGAATAATGTTTGAGAAGCAAACCCAAGACGCATGGGACCTTTGCAGGACACTTCCAGAAATGAAGCCTTGTCAGTACTGCCACATTCTAAGCATAAAAACAAGGCAATGCAGTGTTTAATGCATATGTGTCCCAGCAGACCCTTCTACCACCAGCATCTCTGACCAATGCCTCTGGGCACAATGTCTCCTCTTCTGCACAAGTGAAAGTCAGTGCCACCCACCAGGGGCAACAGGGCAGAAGTTTTGCTTTATCCACAGCAAATCTGTCAGAACAGAGGAAGTGTAACTTGATTACAGTTTGTCTCCACTAACCACTTTCCTTTCAAACAGCTGTTTCTTAGATGAAATAGAGAGAGAAAGAAAGGAAGAAAGAAAGAAAGGAAAAAAAGAAAGAAAGAAATGTATTTCAAGCATGCATATCCCCCCCCCATAAATCCAAATTCAAGAGGGAAGAGAAATGGAGAGAGGGGAAGGCAGAAGCAAATAGAGACAGGGAGAGAGAGAGAAAAGAGAGAGAAGCTGAGAGAGCAAACTCATTAACTGTAATTCAGGGCAACACAATGCCATTCACTACAAATGGCTGCCAGCTTTGTGAGTTTCAAACACATTACACAATGACAAGTGTGAGTCATGAGTCTCTTCTAAGCATAGAACCCGACGTTCAGACAGGTAAGGTGTAGCCTTAAGATACCGCCCTTTCTGTGTGACCTTAAATGAGAACTGTGACTCTCCAGTTCCCTCAGGTCTCCAGAAGCTAGATAGATATGAAAGATGACTCAACAAATACTTTATCGAAGTAAACTATGTCTACCCTCATGCCAAGTAGAACGCAAGTGGAACATCTTGTTCTCCCGGGCTCATCGTGCAGTCTTGCATGTGATTGATGGCATAGCTCCTGAGGACTTCAGCATTGGCCAAGCAAGCCTTCCCTACCCCAGCAGGGCTGCTTACAGCAGAAGTCATTCCTTGCAAACTTCCCCTAGTACATCTCAATCCCACTTGACTTTCTGTGGATTTTCCCCCCTAAACCTTGTTTTTTTTAAATATTTTTATTTTTATGTATATATTTGAGAGAGAGAGGCAGAAAGAGAGAGAGAGAGAGAATGGGTATGTCTGGACTTCCAGCCACTGCAAATGAACTCCAGAACATGTGCCACCTTGTGCATCTGGCTTATGTAGGTCCTGAGGAATTGAACCTGGGTCCTTTGGCTTTGAAGGCAAATGCCTTAACTGTTAAGCCATCTATCTCTCCAGCCCAACCTTGTCTTGTCTTTTTTTTTTCTTTTTATGTTTTTAAAGTCTCTGGCACAAAATGTATGCTTTTTAACTAATTCCATGACTCTTTGCTTAATAGGTGGTTTTCACTTCTGCCAGAGCACTGTTCTCTGCAATTCCTGGAGAGCCCCCTCTGCCTCCAGTAGTTCTCCTGAGTCCTTAGACTTCCGAAAAACATGCAACTATGGATTGCATTGTCTCTCCCATGGACAAAACTTAAATACTCACATAAATACAGGAGTAAAACTTAAATACTTGTGGCTGGAGAGATGGCTTAGTGGTTAAGGTACTTGCTTGCAAAGCCTGACAGCCCAGGTTCAAATCCCCAGTACCCAGATGCACAAAGTGATGCATGCATCTGGAGTTTGTTTGCAGTGGTAGAAGGCCTTGGTGTACCTATTTGCTCTATTTTCTCTCCTCGTAAATAAATAATAAATAAACTTTAAAAAAAACTTAAATACTCACTTCTCTGCCAAAACAAATATGTCCAATTGGGTGACTGAGGTTTAATTTCTGCTCTTTGAACCTTTTTTGTCAATGAAGATGGGGTTTTAAAAATGAGTTCTCTGAGGGCTGGAGAGATGGCTTAATTGTTAAGGCGCTTGCCTGCAAAGCCAGAGAACCCAGGTTTGATTCCCCAGGACCCACGTAAGCCAGATGCACAAGGGAGCTCATGTGTCTGGAGTTCATTTGCAGTGGTAGAGGCCCTGGGATGCCCATTCTCTCTCTGTCTGTCTCCTCTCTATTGCTCTCTCTGTCTGCTTTCAAATAAATAAATAATTTTTTAAATGAATTCTCTGAGTTCTGCAGTTCTGTGAATCTGCCCAGGAAGTCAGCGCAGTTGGAAAAGCACTAACTAGTGTGTGTGAGATTCCTCTCTAGTTCTCTTAGGCTGAAGAGGGGATTCTGGGCGGGGCAGGGTAAAGGTGGATTTTTTATGCCTGTACATGGTGATCTTTACTTATCTCTCAATTAAAGGAGAGTAGGTGCTATTCATGTGGACTCCCACGGGACGTGGACTATGGACACCATGCAGAAAGATCACTTCGTGTTAGAAATGACTCAGTAAATTCTTTACATTGGGTCTGCTCGGGTTGTTAATTAAAATGTGCGTAGAACATCTTGTTTTCTCAGCTGAGGCAATGTTGACTATGACTGAAAACAAACCCTATTCAAGCCAATTTCCCTTAGCTTCCCGAGGCTTCCATGAGCTCCTTTTGGAGTCCCACGTTCAATTTCCTACAGAGCACGGTTAGTCATCTGCCTTCGTCACCTGACTCAGTTTTTTTCTGCCTCACTCCCCATTGCATTCCTTGGACCTGGAGCATTACACAGTGCATGGTATACACTACGCACTAAATCCATGTTTATTGAATTTAAAGGAAATTGTAGCAGTTATAGAAATAGGGAGGGGATCTCGTATTTCCTGCCCTTTGGGGAATTAAATTGTTGATAAGGAAAATTCCAAACTATAAATCTTCTCTTAAAAATAAGGGGAAATTGGGGCTGGAGAGATGGTTTAGCCATTAGGGAACTTGCCTGCAAAGTCAAAGGACCTTGCCTTGATTCCCCAGGACCCATGTAGGCCAGATGCACAAGGTGGCACATGTGTCTAGAGTTTGTTTGCAGTGGCTGAGGCACTGGCATGCCCATTCTTTCTCTCTCTCTCTCTTTTAAATTAAATATATATATATATATATATATATATATATATATATATGGCTGGAGGGATGGCTTAGCAATTAAAGCATTTGCCTACAAAATCAAAGGACCCAGGTTCAATTCCCCAGGACCCACATTAGCCAGTTGCACAAGGGGGCACATGCATCTGGCGTTCATTTGCAATGGCTGGAGGCCCTGGCGTGCCCCCCTCTCTGTCTCTCCCTCTTTCTCTGTCAAATAAATAAATAAAAAAAAATTAAAAATATTAAAAAAATAAATAAGGGAAAATTGCAAGGAATATTACTGCATATGAATCAGTTGTAGAATATACAGTCATTTGCCTCATAAGAAAACAGGAATTTTCTCTCATGTTTATCCCTAAAACATAGAATTGAATTTAGCCCACACATTTAGAAAGTGTGCTCACTGGGTTGGTGGTCTCAGACGCACGCAGTTGCCAAGCCTCTTCTCAGAACTCCCGAATCAAAATCCACATTCGCACGAACTCCTCTGATGACGCTCATGCACGCTGAGCTCTGAGGATTAAGCTGGGCTTGGTGGCACCCACCTTTATCCCAGCACTTGGAAGGCTGTGGTAGGAGGATCATAGTGGGGCCAGTCTGGGACTATAGAGAGAATTCTAGGTCAGCCTGGATTAGAATAAGACCCTATCTCCAAAAAAAAAAAAAAAAAAAGAAAGGCTAGAGGGATAGTTTAGTGGTTACATAGTTAAGGCGCTTGCCTACAAAGCCAAAGGACCCAGGTTCGAATCCCCAAGACCCACATAAGCCATATGCACAAGATGGCGCATGCGCACGTACATGGAGTTTGTTTGCAGCAGCTGGAGGCCCTGGCACACGCATTCTCTCTCTCCTCTCTCTCTCTCTAATCATCTGCCTCTCTGTGTCTCTCAAATAAATTTTAAAAAAATTAAAAATGCAAGATTGGCCCAGGTAAATCCAACTATTGCTTTCTTTTAGGAAATATTTTGTGTTGGAGTTATTTCCACCAAGAATAAATTGGTTTCTTTTAACAGATAATCTACATCGTTAGAAATCCAAAAGACACAGCCGTCTCACTGTTCCACTACTACAGAGATAACCCTAATCTCCCCTCTGTTGAAACATGGGCTGCGTTTTTAGAACTGTTCCTCAAAGGAGACGGTAAGTATAACAATGGTCTTTTTTATTCATAACATGCATTGAACTTTCTCGCCCCAAACGAAAGCATGTTCCAAGGGCTTAAATGGAACCTCGCTGTCCATGTGCAGAACCACATCAAAGATAGAGTTCTTTTATTTCTTCTAAGCCATCCTCTCTTTGCTTCTTCCATCCTGTCACCTATGGGGACATGCTACTGATATATATATTTTTTGTACTCTTTTTAGTTATTTATTAGAGACAGAGGGGGAGAGAGAGAGAATGGACACTCCAAGCCTCTAGCCACTGCAAATGAACTCCAGACACATGCGCCTAGTGCTCATTTTTACTGAGCTGGTTCTGATGTGTTCGAAGCTGAGATTCATTCTGTAGACACGCTGGTATTTGGTATCCATGTACCACCGTGTTTTCAGTGAAGCAGTTCTGCACGGGCTAGAGCACAGTGAGGCAGCCTGACATGCCTTCCGTATACAGAGGCACATGTACACACAACCCCCCCCCCCCCCAGAAAGCAGTGAATACAGTTTGAGACTATTGATTTCATGAAATGGACACAACGTCATTTATCTTGAACATACTTACTCAACAGGGCGGCCCAGAGTGCGTCCGTCCTGCTAACCTACACCACCTTGGAATTGATTTCTCTCCCCCTGACTCAGTGACGTCTGGATCACTTTACATGAGCTATTCCAGGGCTAGAGAGATGGCTTAGTGGTTAAGGCACTTGCCTACGAAGCCTAAGGACCCAGGTTCAATTCTCCAGGTCCCATGTTAGCCAGATACACATCGTGGCGCATGTGCCTAGAGTTTGTTTGCAGTAGCTAGAGGCCCTGGCAAACCCATTCTTTTGCTCTCTCTCTCCCTCTGTCTCAAATAAATAAACAAAATAATTAAAAAAAAACTATTCCAAATTCCTAAGCAATTATTAAACAGAGTGCCTTGCAAAGACAATGCAGAAATTAAAAGAGATACGTATTAGATGTAGTGAGCGCTCAGAGAACCCCATCTCTTCTTGAGTTTATACTAGGTGGTGGTCCCCCCTCCTTCTTATTCTCCTCTTCCTTCTCCTTCTGCATGTGTACGTAATACGTGTGTGGCATGCATGTTGGTATGAATGTGGGCACACACGTGTGTGGGGAGGCCAGAGGTTGACGTTGGTGTCATCCTTGACCCCTCTCCATTTACCGAGGCCCGATCTCTCGCTTGACTGGAGAGCTAATTTGGCTTGTGTAGTTAGCGCAGTTAGTCTGGCAAATCAACCTGCTCTGGGTGTCCCGTGCTCTCTACTTCCCGGATACCATGCCCTCCTGGCATTTACATGGATGCAGGAGACTTGAACTTGGGCCCTCGTGTTTGCAAAGCAAGGGCTTTATTCACTGAGCCATCCATCGCTCCAGCCCAGTCATAGCCCTTCTCAGTGGATAACTTCACCGTGTTATTGACAGACTATTCCACTTTCACTTGTCAGTTTCAGAGAGACCCCGGTGAGTGTGTGTTTCTCTAAGAGCAGGGGTCACTCCTCAGTGGTGGGGACAGAAGCACGTGCCATGTTCCATCAGTTTCACTTCCGCCCTGAACAAATGTCACACAGCAGAAGTCATCGTAACGGATGCTCGGGGTCAAAATATCCACATGCTGTTTGAATCACCCTACAACATTCCCACAATAGCATAGGCTGAACTTGAACATCTTGTCCCGGACCACAGGCTCACTGTGGTGGTTTGGATGAAAATGTCCCCATAGGTAGCCTCGGGTGTTTGTGATGGAACGCAAAGCCTGCTTGGTTCCCAGCTGGTGGAGTCTTGGAGAGATGGGGCCTTGCTAGAGGAGGACTACTGCTGGGGGTGGGGGACACCTCTGAGTTGAGGAGTCCAGCCCTGCTGTGTGTTCAGAGCCGGCTCACTCTTGATATTCTCTCTTTCTGCCGTGGATGTGTTATGAAGCTTCACCTTGAAACTATAAGCCTGAGGCTAATCCTCTCGTCTCATAAACTGCTTTTGGTCAGATGTTTTGCCCCAGCAGTGAGAAGTTAACTGCTATATTCACTAACCAACCCCCCCCACACACACACAAAAGCAGCACATTCCATTGTGGAACCCCCTAAGATTCTGGTTTTTTCCTTTGCTTTGTTTTGTTTTCATTCTTACATTTACTGTGGGTATCCCACGTGATAAAGTCACTTAGCCAAGTGCCAGGCAGATGATGTCTCATTTCGTCCTCACTAGAAGCCTCTGTGGTAGGCGTCTTCATCTTCACTTTGTGGCTCGGCATCCTGACGATCTTGGGGGAATCAAATGGTTTGTCTGTCACAAATACAAAACTAATCCGGAGTGCAGCTAAGATTTAACCTCAGGTATCCTTGCCTCTGCCATGATTTGTGTGGAATAGAGACCCCCAGTCCTGAGCTCGTCTTCCACATGGTAGGGCTCTAAATATTTAAAGATAGTTATCGTGCCCCACTCCGCCTCAGGTCTATTTCTGGAATAAGCAGAGTTTAAATACACAGATGAATTTTTCAGAACAGACCTGGAGTCTGCTTTCTCTCAAGAAAGAAATGCTGTTCTTGTTTCTCATTCACTGTGCTGTGGGATTTACCCACCCCCCCCACACACACACCCTGCTTTCGAAGCACCAATGTGGCCACATCTTCACAATCGCATAGCTCCCAGCAAGTGAGATCACCAGGGTGTGGTCTGGCAAGCACAGGGTAGCCCAGGGGTGGCACTGCCCTGTTCTTGATGTTGCTTTTCTTCAGGCATAGCCACAAAATGCCAGGCGGGGCAAGAACGCAGTGAGGCCAGCTGATGTTGGGCAAACACATACCTCGTGGACACCATATCAGGAGTCAGGTAGACTTCCCAGGAGGGAACAGGATGTTTAGAGAAACATTCCTGGCTCAAATTATACCTTCTTGGGTGAATGAACTGATTTTTAGTTATAATGGGATTTTTTTTTGGGGGGGGGGTTGAGGCAGGGTCTCATTCTAGCACAGGCTCACCTGCAAAATAACAATGTAGCCTCAGCCAGTCCTCACAGTAGTCCTCCTTCCTCTGCCTCCTGAGTGCTGGGATTAAGGCATGCGCCACCACTCCTGGCTATAATGAGATTCTATCTGTATGTATTTGACATCTGGGCGATAGGGGCCAGTCCAAACGTCTCACCACCAGGAAGAGTTACTCGATCACTAAAGCCTTCAACAAAATCTACTGGGATGTGAGCAATGACTTTGTTTTTTTATTGTTTGTAAGGTACTGGCCAGACATGGTAGCATATGCCTGTGATCCCAGCGCTTGGGAGGCCGAGGCAGGAGGATCAGGTGTATGAAGTCAACCAGGGCTCCAACCAGTAAGGTTAGCACTAGGTTGGGCTACATGAGACCCTGTCTCTAGATGTTGTAGGAAAGATAAGGTCTAGCGCCAATTCCTGTCCATCGCCCCCTTTGTGACTCTGGACAGATTCCATAACTATTCTGAGATCTATGCTTCTTGTATGAGCTATGGCTAGCAAAATGGTGTGCCTTATAGAATTAGATAAATAAATAAAGACTGAAAAATGTTTATTCTATTAGACACAGACCAATTTTAGTTTTACATTAAAGTGGGTATGTATTTAAGGAGTTTATTTTTTATGTAATTGGGGCATTGTGATCTCCTGAACTTATTTCCATGTACACACATAGGTCTCGCTTATATAACTACACAAGATAAGAGAGTGGCCTAGCTAGACATTTATCTAATCATCTAATTTACCTTTCAGGTAGTACATAAACGCACCAGCTTTTCAAGTTAAACAATAACTATACATTGTGTCCTGACAGTATCATGGCCGAGTGACATCTTGAAACTAGCTACCTTAACATTGACCTATTTCCCCCTATCTTTTGCCAGTCTTTCAGTCATGCTCTATATTTCTAAAGTCTTTCACCCAAGAGGGTGTTGCTTTTTGATAAACTATATGTGCATTTGATGCACTGTAATATATTGGGTCTTCTGAGAGCTTTCTAGAACCTAAGATATGCATGATAATAGACATATAGGGCAGGAGGTGTGTGGAAAGCATGAAAGGTCTGAAGCGGCTGATGTCCAGACACATCTCTTTTTTTTTTGTTTTGGTTTTTCGAGGTAGGGTCTCACTCTAGCCCAGGCTGGCCTGGAATTCACTATGGAGTCTCAGGGTGGCCTCGAACTCATGGCGATCCTCCTACCTCTGCCTCCCGGGTGCTGGGATTAAAGGTGTGCGCCACCACGCCCGGCTTCCAGACACATCTTAAGTGCTCTGGATACAGAGTCAACTTCTCGGCAACAATGGGGAGAAGAGAAGAAGGTAGCGTTTTGCTTCAATATGCTTTTCCCCCACTTTAGTTCATTGAACTAAGCATTAAGGTGGCAGGGAAGTGGAAGGTATGAGGGAAGAAAGTGGTGCCAGGAAAGGGCAAGAGAGTGGTATTGGAGCTGTCCATTAAAGTCACTCCCGCTGACAGCAAGACCTGAGGTAACATACAACACTGAGACCTGATCCTCCTGCCTTGGCCTCCCAAGTGCTGGAATTACGGGCATATGCTACCATGCCTGGCCAGTACCTTACAAATAGTAAAAAGTGAACTCAAGCTAGAGAGATGGCTTAGTGGTTAAGGCACTTGCCTGTGAAGCTTAAGGACCCAGGTTTGATTCTCAGAACCCGCGTAAGCCAGATGCACAAGGTGGCACATGCATCAGGAGTTCATTTGCAGTTGCTGGAGGCTCTGGTGTGCCCATTCTCTCTCTCTCTCTCTCTCTCTCTCTCTCTCTCTGTGTGTGTATGTGTGTGCCTCTCTCTCTCTCTCTCTCTGTCTCTCAGATAAATAAAAATATTTAAAAATAAATGAAGTCATCTCTCACATCCCAATAGATTTTGTTAAAGGCTTTAGTGATGGAGTGACTATTTGAGGTGCTGATACTTTCTGTCCAAGCTATATCACTCAGATGGCAAAAATATACAGATAAAATCCCATTATAACTGAAAATCACTCATTAACCCAAGAAGGTAGACAGAGTCTCCAGTGAGTATGGAGGACAGGTCAGATAGATTTCTGACCGAGATCAAGAAGAAAAAGGTTGCATATTCCAAGAGTCTTAAAGAAACCTAGATTCTATAGAAGGGAGAAATTCTGGAAGTTTTTAGAAAGTGACATTAGTGACTGACTCCCAAAACACTAAGATAGCAGACTTGAATAAGAGGGAGCCATCTGAGCTGGAGAGATGGCTCAGCGGTTAGGGCGCTTGCCCACAAAGCTTAAGGACCCATTTAGACTCTCCAGATCCCACTTTAGCCACATGCACAAAGGTGAGGCAAGCACAAGGTCACACATGCCCACTAGGTGGCGCAAGCTTCTGGAGTTTGATGGCAGTGGCTGAGGCCCTGGTGCACCAATCCTTTCTTTGTCTGTCTGTCTTTTTCTGTCTCTCTCTCTCTCTCTTTCTAAAATTAAAAAAAAAAAAGAAGGAGCAATTCTCTTCAGAGACCTTCAGGGGAGAAGAGATTTTCGGGTAACAGAAAAAGGGCACATGGTGCAGGCAGAAAGACTGTACTTAAGTGAAGGATGTGTAGGAAATTTCAAGTTCAAGGACATTTCAAGTTTCTATGTTAGCTACATTTTCCTTTACAGCTGAAGCCTAGACAATGAGGATTCTGACTGAAAGATTGGCCAAAATGGTTACTTAAAGTGTCAGTTTTTAAGAGCTCATCTTGAATGGAGCAGCAGCATGCTTTCACACTAAGTGGAGAGGCATAGACATCAGTTCCATTTCATCATCTGGACTCAGGCCTTTTGGGATAGGGTGGATTATGAATTCATTTGTAAATCATAGACTAGCTGGCTTTCAAATCAGAAACAGGCCAAGCTTTGAAATTCATTCATTCTTTTTTTTATAATTTTTTTGTTTATTATTTATTTATTTGAGAGTGACAGACAGAGAAAGAGGGAGAGAGAGAGAGAGAGAGAGAGAGAGAATGGGCACACGAGGGCTTCCAGCCACTGCAAACGAACTCCAGACGTGTGTGCACCCTTGTGCATCTGGCTAACGTGGGTCCTGGGGAATCGAGCCTCGAACCGGGGTCCTTAGGCTTCACAGGCAAGCGCTTAACCGCTAAGCCATCTCTCCAGTCCTTTTTTATAATTTTTTTGTTTATTATTTATTTATTTGAGAGTAACAGACAGAGAAAGAGGGAGAGAGGGAGAGAGAAAGAGAGAGAGAGAGAGAATATTCTTTTTTTTTTTTTTTTTGAGGTAGGTTCTCACTCTAGCCCAGACTTACTTGGAACTCACTCTATAGTCCCAGGCTGGCCTCGAACTCCCAGTGATCCTCCTCCCTCTGCCTCCGAAGCGCTGGGATTAAAGGCATACATCACCACACCCAGCTGACATTCATTCTTAAATATATTTCACAGCATGTTTCTTTCTGAAAAACTGGAAGAGTGAAGGTTAATTGTCTATCTATCCCCCGAGTGACTCTGGGTCTCTGCTCAGAACCCCTGAGCACAGGACCTCAGCTTCCCTCACAGCTCAGGGGCCTCTCACAGCACCTGCGCCTCTGGTGACATTCTGTCCAGGGAGGAGGCTGTGGCAGCTGGAGAAGGTTAGGGGCAGGTTACCGTCAGCAAAGTCAGAGGTGTTCAGGACCAGTAGCTAGCGTCCTAAAGCTGCAGGAGAGAAAACTCAGGCTTCCTCCCGCGAGTCTTTGTTTCTGGGGAAAGGTTGGCTATTAATAGCAAAGAAATCTCTAAGCAGTGGTATGGCAATGTAGGCAATTATGAGATAAGGTGTTGGGTAAGTCCATGAAACAGCCTGGCTTGCTGATAACGAAAGGCTGTGAACATCTGAACAGCTCTCTGAGTAGTTTACTATGTAGCCTGTGGGTCTTGGGGTAGAAGGCTGACTCCAAGATTGGCATAGCAGTCCCAGAAATTCCCTTTGCAAAACTGCCCAGTGAAATAAACGAGCCACTCAGAGACAAATATCACATTGTCTCTCACATGCAGAATCTAGATTCAAATTGGTAAATGTCTACCTATCTCTCTCTATAAATATACATTTTACATAATTTCATATTTTATTTATTTCATGCATTTTATTATTTATATATTTTATTTATCAATAATATTTATTATTTTATTATATTTTATAATATAATATATACTATATACTATACTAATATTTTAATATTTATCATTCTATATTTATTGAAAATAAATAAATATAAGTACATAATTTATAATAATATATAAAGTTAAGAATGTAATATATACTATAATGATATAATATATACTAATAAACAATATAAATGAGTAAATAATAAATATAATATATACTATATATGTCAAGAAAGTAGAACGGGAATTATATGAGGGGAGGAAAAGGCCCAAAGAGAGGGGCATAAAAGGAGTAATGGGATATATGTGACTTGAAAGCAGAAGGAGGACCTATTTGGGGAGGGGGAGAGCAACATGAGAGGGGAGGGGATATGCAGGATGGCAGTGTATGTGACGGGGGAGGAATAAGGACAAAGTGTCATGACATACATATGACATACATATGAAAATGTCATGATGAAACCCATCACTCTGTATGCTATCTAAAATGATTAATAAAACTTAAAAGAAAAGGGCTGGGGAGACAGATGGCTAACCTGTTAAAGGCACATACTTGCAAAGCCTGTCGACCTGGGATTCTATTCCCCCGTAAAACAAGATTGTACAGAGTGATGCATGCATCCTGAATTTGTCCTAAGAGGGCCTAGTCAGCCCATCCTCTCTCTCTTTCTCTCTCTCTCTCTCTCAATCTGTGTGTGTGTGGGGAGGGGGGTGTCTGTGTACTTCCAAAAAATAAATTAACATTAAAAAAAGAAAAGGGGTTATTTTCTTGCCCTTTGTTTCCTCATGAAAAATTGCAGTTGTTAGCAGTTACTTATACTTCAATCTATTCAAAGATTTAATCTTCGAAATGCCTGGCATGATGTGTGGCATACGTTAATATTTCCTGAATAACCTGGAAGTAAGCAGATCTGTAGGAAATCACTAGTGTAGTGATTCTGACACACACACACACACACACACACACACACACACACACAGCTGGAGTCTGCACTGTGGAAGGTTAGGGTTCCTGGGCTGACATACCTGCAGCATTTACAGCTAATGTGTTTTATGATTAAAGCCAGTTGATGTCATGAGACAACAAAAGGAATCTTATTTTAAAATTCTGTTACTATAAAGGTTACTACATAATATTTTACTTTTAAGCCTTGGAAACGTTTCAAGGTAGTTATTTCATAGCAACCAGAAAAAAATAAGATCAACTACAGATAACACTGGACATGTATTTTTCAGATTTGAACAACAACAACAAAAAAAAATCCCTTTAATTTTCTTTTCATCTAAGCTCATTTTTTTTATTAATTAGTTTTGTACTCAGCGAATACAGTCAATTTGGTACCATTGTTAGGCTCATCTGTGACCTACCCCCTCTCCTTTGCCCCTCCTTGTTGAGGTATATGGGTCATGCATTGTGGAGTTAGCCCACAGTTATGGGTAAGATAAATGTCTCTGCATAACATGACCCAACAAGTGGCTCTGACATTCTTTCCGCCCCCTCTTCCGCAAAATTTCCCTGAGCCATGCTGGGTTCATTTTTGGTCTGCTTCAGTGATGAGGTGTTGGGGGCCTCTGGGTCTCTGGCTCTCTGATTTGGTAGGAGTTGATTTTTCTCTGTGTTGATCTCCTTCCCCCTTGTGCTGGTATCCAGTTCATCAGGAAAACAGCACCCTTGCTTGTTTCTCCAATTTTTCTTAGTTTCAGCTGGGGCCCTTTGGAGGTATGATGGGGTGGCTCTCTCCTTAGGATCTATGTCTATCTGAAAAAGAGAAGCAGATTCTCCAATGGAGAGTAAGTTAGCACCTGACAAATAAGATAACCCTTACTTTTTTATAGAGAATTTAATAAGTGTAGGCCCTCTTGTAGCCCATGATTGGTGGTAGCTTGATAATGGAGAGCAGGCTTATGTTTGGATATGGTTTTGACTTGTTTCCCAGATCCAGCTATGGGTCCCATACCACTGAGAAGATCAGTTAGCCAAATCAAGAGTAGTTGGTTTCCCACCATGGCTGTGCGCCACTATTGCACTTGTGTGAGCATCACAACAGGTTATTTGCTGCGGACAGATATTGGTCATTTTCCCGCAGTCGCCCATGTAGCACCTTCTGGCACTAGATGTGCTGACTGTCTGGGGACTGACTCTCTTCCAACTTCCAGCCATGCCATTCCATTTTACATGTTAGCCACAAAAGGTGTCTTCAGCAGTAGGGTTTTACCACTAACCTTCGGTGGTACATCAAGTACTCTGACTGAAATCTGTCTTTCTTTTAGGAAACCTTGTAGGTCTCTCTGATCAAAAGCTCATTGTGGATGATAGCCACATGCTGGTACTGGGGGTTACAGCTCAGTGCCCACTAAGAAAAGGAAGAAAAAGATAACTAATATAAAAGAGTTAGAGAGAAGAGAGCGGGGGGCAGGGAAGCTGTAGAAGATTAGAAAATCATATTAGGTTCCTGCCTCTGCCTTCTAGTTTCCTGCACCTCCTAGGAGGCTGAGGCAGGAGGATGGCCATAAGTTCAATGGCTACCTAGTGAGACCCTTGTCTCAATACAAACAAAGTTTATGACCTCTTATCATAATATCTACTTATTAAAGCATGCCCTACTTCAGGAAAATGATAATTTCTTAATGTTTCCCTATAAAAATTAAAGCAGTATTCAAAACAGAGTTACTGAGAAAATGTGTATATTCTGTTTCTGCTTCTACTTTTCCTGATGACAAAAGAATATTTTCTAGAAACAAGAGCAACATCAAAACACCAACAGGCTTATTACGAGATGCGACCATTCAGCTTCATGTCCCAGCATTGTTTTTGTGTTTTTTTTTCCGAGGTAGGATCTCACTCTTGCCCAGGCTGACCTGGAATTCACTATGGAGTCTCAGGGTGGCCTCGAACTCACGGCAATCCTCCTGCCTGTACCTCCCGAGTGCTGGGATTAAAGGCGTGCGCCACCACGCCCGGCTATGTCACAGCATTGTACTGACTGGACGCAGTAGTGAGATGGGCTCTTCTAAGGAAGAACCTTCCTCCAGAGTCCAGTAGGATAGGCCTCAGTTTTACTACTTTGCTGAAATGGGAAGATCCCATTAAAAATGAGCTTAAATGAAAAGAAAATTAAAGGGACTTTTGTTGTTGTTCAAATCTGAAAGCCATATCTCTTTTTAAAAATTTAATTAATTTATTTAATTTTGTTTATTTATTTATTTAAGAGAGAGAAAGACGCAGATAGAGAAAAAGAGAGAATGGGCACGCCAGGGCCTCTAGCCACTGCAAATGAACTCTAGCTGCATGCACCCCCTTTTGTATCTGGCTTACGTGGGTCCTGGAGAGTCGAACCAGGGTCCTTATGCTTCGCAGGCAAGTGCCTTAAATGCTAAGCCATTTCCCTAGCCACAGAAGCCATATCTTTGATCAGTCTTTCTCTTCCAGTTGTGTACGGATCGTGGTTTGATCACGTGTTGACCTGGGAAGAACACAAAAATGATAAAAACATCCTATTTATATTCTATGAAGAAATGAAGAAAGTAAGACTTCCTTAACATTTCCCCCACCAACATTTTAATCAAATTAAGCTAAAACAGAAAATTAGTTAATAAATTTTGCTTTCAGATGTCCAGGGATGAATTTGGTGCTTTGATGAGAGCTATACTGACTTTTATTAATTTATTTATTGCTCAGGATTTCACTAAAAGCTTAAAGAAAATAACTAGTTTCCTTGGGATAAGCATGAATGAAACTGAAGTTAACAAGATTGCTTGGAGAACGTCATTCAACGAAATGAAAAACAATGCAGTCAAAGAGAACTGCGATCCGAATCATACCATCTGTGCTCTCACATCTAACAGGAACCTGGTGTTTCGGAAAGGTAAGTTGGGGTAAGCTGGGGAGGAGGTGGGGTGACTTGTCACCAGTCTCTATCTGGCCCTCATAGCTTCAGGCTTCCCATGAAGGGATTCAGCCACCTGCAGATTGAAAATATTTGAAAAGAATAATTGTGACTGTACGGAAGAAGAATTGACTTTAAAAAATATTTATTTATGTGAAAGCAGAGAGAAAGAGAGAGACAGAGAGAAAGGGTGTGCCAGGGACTCCAGCCACTGCAAATGAACTCCAGATGCATACTCCACTTTGTGCATCTGGCTTTATGTGGGTACTGGGGGAATTGAACCCTGGTTGCTTGGCTTTGCAGCCAAGCACCTTACCCACTGAGCAGTCTCTCCAGCCCCACGAACAGACTTTTCTAGTCATTATTGCATAAACAATTGTGTGCTACTATTTTCATAGCAATGATATGGTATTGGGTTTTATAACTAGAGAAGCGTTATAGGGAGGGTATGTAAATTATTTACAAATTTTACATAAGCATAGATTAGCTGCTATTTTCATTTTTTATTATTTATTTTGAGAAAGAGAGAGCGAGAAAGAGGCGGTGGGGGGGAATGGGTGCACCAGGGCCTTCAGCCACCATGAGCATACTCCAGATGTGTGCGCCCCCTTGTGCACATGTGCTGCATTGTGTGCTTGCGTCACTGTGTGACTGGCTACGTGGGACCTAGAGATTCGAACGTGAATTCCTAGGCTTTGCAGGCACCTTAACCACTAAGCCATCTCTCCAGCCCTTGATGTCATTTTGAATGTGGGTTGTGGAGACTGAAATCAGGTCTTCATGATCCCAAGGCTGAGCATTTTACCAACTGAGCCATATCCCTTGCCCTAGCTGCTATTTTATATGAGCCACTTGGGTCTCAGAAGTTTGCCATCCTGTGGAAACCTAGAATCAGTCCCCCAGGTATGCTGAGGAACACTGACAGCTCCACGTTAAGTCTCTCACCTGAGGTCACAGTCCCCATATCTTGCATAATTGGTGGCATATCATCACCCCTTGGTGAATGCTTATTGAATGGAATTCTTGAAATGCATTCTTTCTAGAGTTGAGATTTCTACGCCCAGTCAGAAGTCAGTTGAGAGATAGACACAGGAGAGAAACAGATGGGGTGACGGAGCTGCGGGAAGACTGCCCCGGGCCTGTCTCCTAGACATTTACCCTCAATTTCATAAACATGCTGACAGCCAATCAGGCACCGTCCTTTCCCCTCGCTGTGTTAGTCGGACTTTTCCTCATGGTGAAAAAAATATCTGAGAGGAACAATGTCAAGGAGGGAAGGTTTGTTCAACCCTCAGTCAGCTGGCTCTGTGATTTTAGGTACATGACAAGGCAGAATCCTCATGGAGGAAAGACATGGTGGAGAAGAGGTGTTCCTCGCCAGGAAACTGACCCAGGCATGATAAGAAGGGGGCCCGGGTCTAGATTTAGCCCCCAAAGACATACTTTCAGTGAGTGACCTACTTCCTCCAGCCAAGCCCCACCTCTGAAAGTTTCCAGAAACAGCTACAATATGCTCTCAGCTACAGACCAAATCTTCAACACATGGGTCTTTTGGAGGGACATATCCTATCAAAACCACAATAGGGGCTGGAGAGATGGCTTAGCAGTTGAGCGCTTGCCTGTGAAGCCTAAGGACCCCAGTTCGAGGCTTGATTCCCCAGGACCCAAATTAGCCAGCATCTGGAGTTCGTTTGCAGTGGCTGGAGGCCCTGTCGTGCCCATTCTCTCTCCCTCTCTCTCTCTCCCTCTTTCTCTGTCGCTCTCAAATAAATAAATAAAAATAATAATGATAAAATATTTTTTAAAACCACAGTAGCATGTGTTAAACCCACAACACAAAGAAGAGACAACTGACTCAAATATTTGCTCAAATTGAAGCAAACTATATTGTACACCCAGAAGCTGGCCAGCTGACTGTCTTACCCAAAAACAGGGCTTATGAGAGTGGCTCTGAGCATAAGAGAAGGCGGGTTTTTATAATTCACAAACTGTAAGGTTGAGAGATTTCCAATAAGGAACTTGGCAAGGAAAATACAGAAGCGAATAGCAGTTCACAATTACTTGACATGACATCTTGGGAGAGTATGAGGCAAGGCATTGTCAGAGTGGGGCGTAAGGAGTTCTGGGCATCTAGTCAAGGTACAGTTAGACCTAACAGAAACTTAAGTTTCAGAGTAAGCAGAAATGAAATTTATCTTGATTTAATGACAAAATGGCTCTTAACTCCAAGATGGAGTCAGACTGGTTCATCACATGTTCTCTTCCAGGGGGGAAACAGAATCATTACATGGCAACAAGCGTCCTCACCCTCCAGAGTGGGTAGGTAGTGGGCAAAGAAACTAGGGCTGTTACCTAAGAACGGTCATGTGCTTACAACCACAGAGCAGGAAGGAAGTCTTCCCCAGCAACTAATCCCCCGAGTTTAATTTGAAGCAACTGGGGGAACATCTAGATATAGAATTGGTTTGAAGTCTGTGTACATGTTTATCCAGATGTTTGGGGAAATGGTTTATAAATAATAAGTGCAAAGGTTCTGGACTTATAGACTCGGGTTTCTTACTAGAAAACACATTTGCTCCTTCTTTGGGCCCAACTGAATATGATTTTCTCCCAAAATAAGTATTTGCCAACTCAACACAAAGCATTGTTCTAACTTCGCAAATTATTTTCTATTGTGCGATTTGGTTCGTTTTTGAAGTGTCCTCATACAGTTGGGGCAACCACAGCTAAAGTGGAGACAAGCATTGATTCAGCAAATATTTGTTGGTAAGCTGTTAATTCTATGAGCCAATGTGCAAACATTGAATAAAACACAGCCCTTTCTGAAGATCATCATCGAGGCAGAAATTCGGGGTGCTGGTGTGGGTGCTGGTAGCATGAGCCATTGTGACTAGACATGAGTCAGGGCTCATGGTGTTTCCTGAGACGGAAGACACACTGGCTCTGGGACAGAGAGTATGGGAAGTATGAAATATCATGAAAAGATGCGAAAGAAATGCGTTCCAGCAAGAGCTGATCACAGAAGAAAAGGTCAGCAGTACTGTGGGAGGGATTGCACGGGAGTTTATGAAAAGAGGGAGCGATCCCGCGTGTTGAGTGGGCTGTGTGTGGAGAAGAACGAGGAAGGTAAAGTGAGTGCCAGACAGAACACGTCTTATCACTCTCCTGTCCTCTTCCTCAGCTCTTTTCCTTCTACTTCTCTTCATTTTATCCTTCCTTTTCTTCTTCATCTCCCTTCTCCCTCTCCTCTCTCTTCTCTTTTCCTAATTTGTTAAGAAAGGTCCTGACACAATCAGACAGTGTGCTAGACAGCAGCAGAAGCAGCATGGAAAATCGACTAGAGGAGAGTGAACGTGGGTCATTAAGAACCTATTAAGATGTTGCTAGATTATTCAGGTAAGAAACATTGAGGGGGGGTCACAACTGGGGCAGTGACAGGAATCCTACTTGGGTAGAGTATAGCTCAGTCCCTCTGGGAGTCATTAGCAGGATGTGGAATCACATAAAATCATCAAGGTGAGAGCCAGTGACAAGAGTCCAGGGGACTGTGATATACTAGAGAAACAAAGAAGAGGTTAGCCAGAATTGAGAGGAAATCACAGGTCGTGCCATAAATCACACATGAACTCTGACAGAACAGTTTCCACAGTCGCAAGGGCAGAAGTTGATTGAAGGAGCTGACAAAGTGAGGAGGCCGGGCGTGGGGGTGCACGCCTTTAATCCCAGCACTCAGGGAGACAGAGGTTGGGAGGATTGCAATGAGTTCGAGGCCACCCTGAGACTACGTAGTGAATTCCAGGTCAGCCTGGGGTAGAGCGACACCCTATTTCAAAAACACTCACCCCACCAAAATGCAAGAGGCAGGTAGGGGCCATTCATCTAAGGGGGTTGAGGGGAGAGCCTCGGACTTAGATGTTATCAGAGTTTTCGAGGCAGGGGCAAGGAAAGGACTTAGAGATAGGGGCCAGGAGATGAAGACAAAACTTAGAAAGTGGTACGTGCAGGAGACAAAACTAAACAGAGGGGAGAGAGAAGGAAAGAGACAGGTTGAGAGGTCATAGTGAGCATGAGTGAGAAATAAGGAAGTTCTGGCGTCCCAGGATGCCCGCATTTTCTCCCTGCCCTTTGAGATTCTGATTAGCAAAGTAATCATTAGTCTGCAGTCTTTCCTCATAAACTTGTGCAACACTCCTCTGATGGGAACGGAGTTAACCTCCACCCTGCTGTATTCATAACCCTGAGGCAGAGCCCCACGTGGATCCGATCCACTTCATTGCAAGTGTCAGCATTGGTTCTAAGGCATTTAAGTCGTATCTCTGTGTTTGTCCTTGTTGTGAGTAAGCGCCGCTATT
This sequence comes from Dipus sagitta, assembly GCA_036346955.1. Taxonomy (NCBI): domain Eukaryota; kingdom Metazoa; phylum Chordata; class Mammalia; order Rodentia; family Dipodidae; genus Dipus; species Dipus sagitta. The sequence continues at coordinate 9,565,161 of CM070789.1, read as the reverse complement.
TACGGTGGCCACCCAATCACTCGTGAGCACTTGTGGGTGACTCTATGCCACAGGGGGAGTTAAACACGGGTGAGGCCAGTAGAGTCCACCCACTTCAGTTTCACTGGGTAGAGGAGATCCATTCTCTGAAAATAATGATTTCATATAAATTACTAAAGTCACAGATAGAGCCTTCAGCACGCTGAGGAACCCCCACTTTACACAGGAGAACTTGTGCCTGCAGACATTGACGTCAGAGCTGATGTTCTAGAAAGCGATTGTGGTAGCCACAGAGACAAGGTGATAGATACGTGATAATGTCAGTGACAGAAGTCAAAGGGCAAACTGGGAATGAATGGTGGTGTGTGCCTGTGATTCCTAGCACTTGGAATACTGAGGCAGGAGGGAAAAACAAGTTCAAGGCCAACTTGGGCCACTTTACTGAGTTCTAGGCCAGCCTGGGATATATAGGGTGATCCTGTCTGAACCAAACCAAATGGAACAGAAGTCCAAGGTCTTATACGTATTACAAGTTACAGAGAGCATTTCACAGTGTGCAAAGATGTTATTGAATATTGCTCATGACACTGAAAACCTAGAATGTGCTTAAATGACTGTCAATAAGAAACAAGGCCATGTCTGTGCAAGGATTAACTACAGTCATGATGACTAGAGAAAATCCTAGAAGAACAGCTGGCATTTACTAAGGCTCACTACATGCCAGATCATACTTGATTGAGTTTAAATCTGTGCATGGACTTGAGGAGGGATTGAAACATCAGTGGTATCAGAGTAACTTTCCCAAAGTCACACGACTAACTAGGGCTTGCTCAGGTCAGGATTTGAATTCAGTCGGTCTCATTTATGTGATATCTTCCTCTTCCCCCTCTCTCTTTCTCTCTTATCCTAACCAATAAAAGTTTGTCACTTTCATGTGTTCAAGACAGCAACTCTTAGTTTGGTTGATTTCCTCCTATTTTTCTTCGTGTGTATGTTTCCTCCTATTTTTTCTATTCTTGCATCTATTCTATTTGAATTTTGATGTGTTTTTTTTTAGATAGGGTCTCACTCTATAATCTAATAACCTTGTAACTCAGTGTATAGACCAGGTCTTGGTCATGAGGCAATTCTCCTGCCTCTGACTCCCACATGCTGGGATTAGAGGCATACACCACCATTCCAGGCTCACTTTCAAAAAAACATATTTTATTTATTGATTGATTTGACAGAGAAAGAGGGAGGGAGGGAGAGAGAGAATGGGCACACCAGGGCCTCCAGCCACTGCAAATAAACTCCAGACACGTGTGCTCCCTTGTGCATCTGGCTAACGTGGGTCCTTAGGAATCAAACCTGGGTCCTTTGGCTTTGTAGGCAAACACCTTAACTGCTAAGCCATCCCTCCAGCCCTAGGCTCACTTTTTAACCTTTAAAAAAAATTATTTCTTTGTTCTGACTTTGGACTTAACTTTTTCTCCTTTTTCTAATTTGTTGAGGTATAAAGTCAGGCTGTTTTGTGAGATATTTTCTTTTTGAAATTTTATTTATTTATCTGATATAGAGAGAGAAACAGACAGAGAAAGAGAATATGGGCACACCAGGGCTTCCAGCCACTACAAATGAGCTCCAGATGCATGTGCCACCTTGTGCATCTGGCTTATGTGGGTCCTGGGGAATTGAACCTGGGTCCTTAGGCTTTGCAAGCTAGTGCCTTAACTGCTGAGCCATCTCTCCAGCCTTTTTAGGTTCTTATTGCTATTGATTGTCTCAGCACTGCTGCTATGTCTCACAAATCTTGGATGTTGAGACTTTGTTTTTATTTGTCTCAAGACATTTTCCAGTTGGTCATTTTGATCCATTAGTCACTAATCTTTGATCCTTTAGTCACTAACCCATGTGTATTACACGTGCAAATGACATCCACACTTGCAAAGAAAAACCTGTGTGAGAATGCATGCCTGCAGAACTGCCAGCCATGCTAAGCTGGGTGTATGTCCTTGAGTTTTTTCCTCTTTGTGTAGATACATTTTCTGTAACTTGCATATATAATTGTACATTTTTTTGAGAAAGGGAGAGAGAGTGCAAGCTTGCACTTGCCTCACCTCTGTGCATCTGGCTTACCGGGATCTGGAGAGTTGAACATGGGTCCTTAGGCTTCACAGGCAAGCGCCCTAACCCCATACCATCTCTCCAGACCATGCTGCATTATTTTTATTTTTTTTCTTAAAAATGCAAAAGAGAGCCAAAGAATAAATCCAAACCTAGAAATAAGTCAATCAGACAAAAAAGTCAGGTTAAATAAGAGCAGCTCAGGTGAATGCCTAGTACAGAAGCAAAAATGGAGAATCAAGGACCAACAGATACTGCTCAGTGACTATTGCTCTTCTGTAAGTCATGTGCGCAGATATTTTGATGACAGCCTTGTGTCCCTGTGGGCGTGTTTTAGAGTACTGTTATTTACCACTCTGAGAAGTTCCCTGTAAACCACCTCTCTGTCCCATTGCTCCTTTTCCCTACCCCCAAACAGAATAATTCCTCTTTGTTCCTTATTGAATCCCATTTTTGAATTAAGAATCAGCAAGATTAAAAAAAGAAAATCCCTAGTCTGGCCATATCATGTCTACCATATTACTTGACTCTTCTACTGCAGTGAGAAGGTATGCACAGACTCAAGAAACAAATGGGCTCATCATTTCAATAAAGCTTTATTTACCAAGTCAAATTGCAGCCAAGTGTTGGCCTACAGGTTATAGTTTTCTGACCTCTTGTCCCTGTTGTCTATCTTGACATAATCTCGGTACATTAAATTTCTAAATGGTAGTCATGTTTTCCAATAAAGTCCAGAAAGTATAAGAAATAAAGAGAAAGAGGAAGGGAGGGAAGGAGGGAGGAAAAACAGAGAGAGAGATCCCTAAGATGCAGCACATTTCTTTGCTGCAGGTGGTATTGTGTGGCATATGGTCAAGCCACTGGTGTTTATTGAGCACTACTGGAAGCTGCTCGGCTGTGGGCTGTACACAACTAACACGTTATTGTCCCCAATTTGAAAGGGTCACAAGCTAAACAAAGTGTGATAAACAAACAAATTTCCAAGAATGAGAGCAATTACTCACCTCCATGATGTGTTATGAACAGTTTCTGCCATATATCCAGAGAGGCAAATGCGTGAAACTGCGTTGTGCACACATTATCTGAGTTTTGTTTTATCATAGTTAAGTTAGAAACTTCTTCACCTTGTACAGAAAAATCTGTGGTGTCTATATAATTTCAATCTTCATTTCCTTTTAAGCAAGAACTTTATGCTGAAAAAATCAGTATACGACCATCACAGGAAAAGAAAATTTTAAAAAATCCCCATTGTCTTATCACCAAGAGATACCAAATGCTCACATTATACTGTTACATTGACAGATGTCTTCTGCAGGAACCAAACATTTAAATCAGTTCTTATCGGATCCATTTCCAATTTTTTTTTTTTCAGGAGTGGTGGGTGATTGGATAAACTACTTCACTCCAAAGCAGAAGAGAGTCTTTGATGAAGTATTCACAGAGAAAATGAAACACAGTGAACTGGGGAGGTACTTGAAGGAGTACTCATAACGCAGACGGGGAAAAAGCCAATTTCCAGTTCAAGCAACGCAGTGCCTGGGAAACATGCAAATATTTTTCGTTGATGTGGAAAGCAGAGATTTGTAGCAGTAAGAAAAGGATATTTCGTGCATGTGTCAAAAGTGTCATGGGAGAGAGACTGTTATTATCATATCTGGTGATATCAGAGAATTGTTTTTTTTTTTAAGGGAAGAGTAACATTATTGAATACCTAAATTATATATCAGCGTTCTGTATATTCAATGAGGCAAAAGTACTGCTTCTATTCAGGAAGAATATAGATGCCAGTCATGATCTATAAACTGTATTGATGCACCAAAAAAAGTTGTTATGGAATTAGCTACACTTGCAGATGTCTGAGGAAAAATTTTAGCTTTCTGCCCCTGAAGACAATCACGACCTGTACACCAAAATTTTAACTTTCAGCATTTCCAAGCGTCTGTGAAGAGAGACCTTCCACTCTCAGCATACAGATGCACATAATCTTACTGAGATTAGAACACCTAATGGCCAGGTTAGATCAAGTGACCACATCCGCTGGAAAAGAGGAAGAACACAAGGGTGCTTTTGCGTGTCAGCACTGGTTTAGTGTCCCAGGCTCCTGTTTACCTTCATTGCGAATTTTCTCATTTTCCAGCCTTGAAAAAGCACAATTTTCCATGAAGCTCCGATTTATAGTATTTTGCATGTGTCTGCTTTCTTCAGAATCATCCCCAACACCAAATCAACCTCTGTGACTCCCCCTGTCCTGCACGGAGTGGAGGACATCCCCTTGTAAGGACACGTCAGCGAATTTGCTTGAGCACTGTTTATTACCCTCACAACAGAAGTAAATCACGTCATAGTACTTACATCTATCATGTGCGTGGAAAAGTCCAAAGTGCACGCTGTCCGTAGCTGAACGCCACCGAAGGTAGCAGTGTGCCTTGCTCAGTTCAACAGAACGTTTCGATTTTGCACAGCCAGTGTATCGCAAACCCATATAAACTTTTCTGCGACAAATCCGTTGGAGTCTTTTTTATTCATGAGTGCGGGTGGCAAGCACGTGTTCGTGGTGTGTGCGTCTGTGTGAGTGTGGGTGAGCCTTTGCCACACTGTGCGTATGGAATTCCAGGGACAACCTTTGGATGCTAGTCCTCGCCCCCCCCCCCACCTCCTTTGAGGCAGAGTCTTCCTGCCTTGTTCATCATTGTTTTGGCCAGACCACCTGGCTGCACTTCCTGGGCCCCACTTCCGTCTCACTGCTGGGCATGGCTGGCATGACTGACGCCCACCACCCCACAGCGTCTGGATTCTTTTCATTTCTTTAAGTGGGCGCTGGGGATCTGGACTCAGGTACTCATATTTGTGCACCAAGTAATTTATCCACTGGGCATCCCCCCAGTCCCTTTGAACCAAGTTGATAATTCAGTGAGGAGTTGGATCTTCCTCAATGCTCTATGTATGCATATTTGACTAAAGTAAAATGAATTCCTTTTTATTTTCAAAATTTTCAAAAGTGAAAAAAAGAGAATTTTAATGATAACGTAGAATGTTTGAGAACATACCATTTGGTAATTGAGTTTCAATTTCTATTCCTCAGATGACATGAAGGGAAGGGGTACAAGTAGGCCTTCACAATAAATCATGCTTATTCTCATGTGTGAAGTGAAGATAAGCCTTGTTCATTGGGTGGAGGGAGCTTTGAGTCTTTCTTACCGTGATGAGAGCTGGACTTCATGTAAGCTTTTTGTCTTCAAAATAAACATCTCTATAGATTTACTTTAGAGTTTTATTTTATTTTATTTGAGAGGGAGAGAGAGAGAGAATGGGCACAGCAGGGCCTCCAGCCACTGCAAACAAACTCCAGACGCGTGTGCCCCCTTGTGCATCTGGCTTACGCGGGTCCTGGGGAATCAAACCTGGGTTCTTTGGCTTCACAGGAAAGCACCTTAATGGCTAAGCCATCTCTCCCTAGCCCTTCTTTAGCTTTTTGAAATGCACATTGCAGTATCAATATCTATCACCCTGTCATGGCATAACCCAACCTTTTCTGCCATTCTAGTCCAGCTTCTCTGAGATCAACTGCTTAGCTAAACATGAGATATATTAAAATTACTATAAATTCAATAGTGCAAAGATAAAAAATTAACTCTAGACATCTTCATCCTTCAAACAAATAAAGTTAGTGCATGACATAAGCAAGCAAGGGTGATCTTGACCAAGCCTTCCTAATGGAATATTGATGACACAAGATGGAGCTAAAAAAAAATCATACCTACTCTTTTTTTTACCATTCAATTCATGTTTTTACTTATTTTTTTATTGATAACTTCTATACTTAAAGACAATAAACCATGATAATTCCCTCTTTTTCCTTCATAACTCCACTCTCCATCATGTCCCCTCCCTCTCTCCATTAGCCTCTCTTTTATTTTGATGTCATTGTCTTTTTCTCCTATTATGAGGATCTTGTGAAGGTATTGCTAGGCACTGCAAGGTCATGGATATCAAGGCCAATTTCTATCTGGAAAGTTGCATTGTAAGGAGTCCTACCCTTCCTTTGGCTCTTACATTCTTTCCACCACCTCTTCTGCAATGGACCCTGAGCCTCGGAGGGTGTGAATAGAGATGTTTCAGTGATGGACACTCCTCTGTCATTTCTTTTCGGCACTATGGTGCCTTTTGTGTCATCCCAGTGGTCACTGCCATCTGAAAACAGAAGCTTCTCTAACCAAAAGTGAGAGTAGCATTAATATCTGAATATGAACATTAAGTGTACTGCTTACTGGGCAGTTTGGTGAACATAACATATGCATTTAACCAGATAAGAGCAGGCTTTGGTTCATGACCTCCCCTGCCATAGGCTTTTGATTACATTTTCAGTCCCAGGCATGTATGTATTCCCTTCTACAGAGCAGGCCTCCAGTACAATTAAAGAACAGTTTGTTTCCTCCATTTGGCCTGTCTGGCCAAACTTGAGGCTTCCAGGGCTCACTGTTTTCACCGCTGATGACCTCCATCTCCCATAGGCTGCATGCAGTGAAGCTTTTCCAGCTTTCAGTTGGCTGGTCTACAAGGAGAAGGTTTTCAGCTCAGCACCAGCTTGATTTCTCAGTGACCTTGCCGCCCAGGCATGATCACACCTACTCCTGATGTCCAGGAGCTGGCAAGGGCATTAGAGCAAAGACCGTCAGGTAGGCTATAAGTGAAGACAGCATGATGATAGGGTTGGAGGCACCAAGTCCCACGAGGCTAAATTATCTTCTCACAGCACTAAAATTACTGTTGGCATTGCTAGAAGTAGGACTTACACCTCATGACATCATGCCACTTTTGATCTGCAAGGTAACTTTGGAATGTTGTAATCCTGTGTCAACAAGAATTTTCTTAATGTCCATAATCTAAGGGTGTGTCAAAGATCCTCAGTTCACAAACGGCCAGTCAAGAATGCTTTTGATCACCTAGGGCTGGAGGGATGGCTTAGTGGTTAAGGCACTTGCCTTGAAGCCTAAGGACCCAGATTCGATTCCCCCATACCCAAGTGAGCCAGATACACAAGATGGTGCATGCATCTTGAGTTTGTTTGTAGTGATTGGAGGCCCTGGCGTGCTCATTCTCCCATTCTCTCTCCCCCCCCCTCTCTCTCTGCCTTTCTTTCCAATAAATAAATTAGTAAATAAATAAATAAAATGTTTTTTTTTAATTTTTATGTGTTTATTTGAGAAAGAGAGAGAGAGAAAGAAGCAGATAGAGAGTGGATGTTCAGGGCCTCCAGCCACTACAAATGAACTCTAGATGCATGCACCCCCTTGTGCGTCTGGCTTATGTGGGTCCTGGTGAGTTGAACCTGGGTCCTTTGGCTTTGCAGGCAAATGCCTTAACAGCTAAGCCATGTCTGTTTTTAAGAATGCTTTTGTTCACCTTGCATGTGCCCAGGTCTGTTGACAAGGACTCACGGTGAAGTAATGAAGCCATGCTATCAAAATGCTGGCACTCTGACAGAGATCAGTATATCATTATCTCCAATGCACTCAACATAGGGGATGTGTCAGGAACCAGTATATGTCACACGCAGAGAAGATAAAATCAGATAATACAGGAGCAGGACTGGGCAAAGGCCTTAGTAGCAGACAGAGAACTCCGGTGTGAATGATGCGTGAAGCCAGCTGTCTGCGCTTGGCAACGTTGGCAAGGAGTGTGGATTTCCTTCTTCACAAGGAGTGAGACATTCTGGCAGACACTTTAAAAAGGTGCCCTTCCCCCGCTCCCCCAGTACTGGATGGAGGATAGACTTAGACGGTTAGGAAGAGATAAAGATATGTTATTATTACAGTGGTATAGGTGAGGCAAAAATCGGCTTTTGTGACTGTGGCATGGAAATGGTCACTTTAAGAAGAGGACATGGGGGCTGGAGGGACGGCTTAGCGGTTAAGGCGTTTGCCTACAAAGCCAAAGGACCCAGGTTCAATTCCCCAGGACCCACGCTACCCAGATGCACAAGGGGGCGCACGTGTCTGGAGTTCTTTTGCAGTGGCTGGAGGCCCTGGTTGCCCATTCTCTCTTTCTCTCTCCCCCACTCATTTCTCTATCAAATAAATAAATAAATAAAAATTAAAAATATATTTAAAAAAGAATAGGACATGAGCCTTGATCTGGCTTCTTCATTCATGCAACAGGAAGAGACAGAAAGAAATAAACAGTGAAGAGGGGGAGAGAAAAAAAAAGAAACAGTGACGCTGGGGTTTGGGGCTAATCAATCTAGCCATTTACTTTGGCGTGAAGGATTGCTAGCAGGATGGGGGGGCGCAAATACTTCTGCTTCGGCCACAGCATTGGAAAGGTCTACTAGCCACAGGGGAGCTGGTTGGCTACAAGAGTCTCTTTGAGGACTGCTGTGTAGTTTCCTGGGGTTCTGTGGGAGGTATGGAGGTTGAGTCGAGTAAGATTCAGAGAGAGTACGGTAATGAACTTCTGTGTGACAAGGCTTGCACTTCTCGTGGATACAGGTCAGGACGGCTGACCCAGTGAGTTGACACATGCGATGGGGAGGTGCCGGCCCTTGCTTATCTTGCTTCCACTAAACCAAATTAATATCCCTGCCCTTGAAAATTACCCTCGGGGCTGGAGAGATGACTTAGCAATTAAGGCACTTGCCTGCAAAGCCAAAGGACCTCGATTTGATTCCCCAGGACCCACGTAAGCCAGATGCAAAAGGTGACACATGTGCCTGGAGTTCATTTTCAGTGGCTCGAGGCCCTGGTGTGCCCATTCTCTCTTTCTCTCTCTCTCTCTCTGAAATAAATAAATAAAAATAATTTTAAAAAGACCTTGGACAAATCCTCTTTAATCGTTACAAAAGGATTTTAACAACCAAGTTTAAAATCCTCCTGTTTAGTGTGTTTCTAAGATGAAAGCTTAGAAAATTATTTTTATATAGCAAATTTTTATTGGCTGTGCATTCATTATACATGGTGATGTTCCAAAATGACATTTTAATAAAGTATATCATGTACTTTGATCATATTCATCCTCAGACTCCCTCCTTCCCTCATACCTCAGAGAGTCTTGCTTCTATTTTCATGTTATATAAATGGTTCATACATCTATATCAAATCTAGGCTCTGCAAATGACAGAAAACAGGATATTTGTCTTTCTGAACCTTACTTCATTTACTATGATGATCTTCAAGTTCATCCATCCTCTTGCAAACATAATTTTGTTTTATGGATGAATAAACTCTACGGTGTGTGTGTGTGTGTGTGTGTGTGTGTGTGTGTGTGCTGTGTGTCTGTGTGCATGATTTATCTTTTTGTTCGGTACAGACTTCTTTAGCTTTTAAAAATATAAAGTAGGGGCTGGAGAGATTGCTTAGGGGTTAAGGTGCTTGCCTGCAAAACCAGAGGACCCAGGTTGGATTCCCCAATACCCACGTAAGCCAGATGCACAAGGTGCTACATGCGTCTGGAGTTTGTTTGAGGCCCTGTTCCCATTCTCTCTGTCTGTCTCTCTTCTACGTCTCTCTGCTTGCAAATAAATAAAATAAAATAAAAATATGGGTATATAATAAGAACCTTATTTAAAATTTACACAATTCTATCCAATTACTGTTTGTCCCCACCTCCTCCACTCCCTTCCACTGAGCCTCTGCCTTTTATTTTTCTACTATTCCTTTTTCTACATTGATATCTTTTATTTCTCCTCCGTCATCCATGACAGCCTGTTGGTGGGCCTAATATTATTCAGGTCTTGTGCAGACAATGTCAGCTGCTGTGGGGTCATAGATGTAACCACCGCATCTTGTCTGGAAGACAGTATTCTGAAGCCCTCCTCCCCATGCTTTGGCTCTTACATTCTTCCTGCCACTTCTGCCATAGTCCCTGAGCCATTGGAGGGTGTGATGGAGATGTGTCATTAAGTGCTGAACATTCAACTGTCACTTCTCCTCAGCACTTTGGTGAGTTTTGAGTCTACCCAGCAGTCACGACCATCTGAAAAGGAAAACAAGAGAGAGAGAGAGAGACTTTAGCCAAAAGTAAGAAAAGTGCTCATATATATGTATAAACATGAATACTTAGGGACCAGTTTGCCAACAGTAGTTATTTTTCTCCTAGTGTTTGTGACTCTCCCAGCCACAGGCTTCTGACTACATTTTTGGTACCGGGCATGAGTTCTCTCTCATGGAGTGGGCCTCAAGCTGAATTACGGAGCAGTTGGCTGCCCCCACCACAGGCATGGCACGATTGCACTGGTGGGAACATCCTGTGGAGCTTGCAGGGTCCGCTGCTGGCAAAGAGAGCTGATGTCGTTTTCTCCTCCAGCAGGCTGTACAGCACCTCACAGGACCACGGGTCAGAGGGAGGGCGCGTCCAGCTCAGCTCCAGCTTGATTTCTCGGTGTCCTGCAACTGAGGCATGCACACTTTCTTTATGCATTCGCTTGTTGACGGACACCTAGGCTGATTCCATTATCTTGCCTGTTGTGACTCATGTAGCAATAAACACGGACGTGCAGGTATCTTTGTCATACTCTTCTGATATATACTCAGGAGTGGTATGCCTAGGTCATACTGTAGCTCTGTTTTTAGGGTTTTTTTTTTTTTCATGAGCATTCATAGTAATTTCCACAGTGGCTGGATTAATTTACGTTCAAGGTTTTACTGTGCAACCCAGGTTGGCCTCAACCTCATAGCACTTCTCCCACCTCAGCACCCTGAATGCTAGGATTACATGCTTCTTGCTACTGTGACTGTCAAGAAAAGTTAATTTGTCAAAGCGTGTTTTTCACTCATGAGTTGAATACTGCTAAGATACATTGCCTAGGAGTTCTGTCTTGGTGACCTCCAATAAAACAACATAAATTGCCAGTGGTTTTTGCATTAAAGAGGCCAAAAGTTAACTGCAATATGTTTAGGTGGTCAATTTTTATTTTCTATTTTTTGCCTGCTGTAAATATCAGATGCCATCAGACACCTGCTCAATGAGGGTCTAACTTGTGAGGATGCCATCCGCTCTGGCTTTAATCATACCTACAGGGAGTTCCGTATATCCTTATGCATCTGGAGGGTAGATCGGGCTTGGAGAATGTGCAGATAGATTCTGGTGAGTTCCATCAAGTGCTAACGCTTGTGCATTGTTTGGTTCTTGAGTCATTGCCCAGATTGTGGGAGTAATCACCAAGGGGCCAGCCTGGGGAGGCGGGGCTATCACCAGTTCCTGACATCCTGTGAAGACAGGCTGCACACTTTTTGCCCGGGTACCCACATCCACTGGGGTGGTCCCTTTTCAGAACTGATTCTCTTCACCTGAACTCTCACCTACTCCTTTACTTTTTCACTTTCTTGCATTTTTCAAATCCGCTTAACACTTATGTCTCGCCTAGACTGCCTCCCACGACTCTTCTGCTGGTTCCAACCATCACTTATTCTTCTCTTCTTCGTCTGACTGCACGTCTCCACCCATGTGCAGTCCATTAACAATTGCCGAATGCCAAAGCTTCAAGAAAGGGCCCATTAGCCAGCGCATTCTCACCTCCAAGCCTCTGTGGTCCCTTGAAGGTTTCACCTGCACAGTTGCTCGCACCAGCTCTGAGGAAGCCTGCTCCAGTGGCCCTGCCTGCTGCTCTCTTTGCTTTGGGTTTCTCTTCCATCCACTCCCCAGTTCCCCTCACTCACATTCCCTCCTACGCCTGACCATCCGGGCCTCCTATTGTAAGGTAGGTCCACATTTCCTGGTCTTATATGATATCCCTCTCCCATTGTAGTATTATAAGGTGGTGTCCCTCTCCCGTTCTCATAGTATAAGGTGAGTGTCCGTCTCACATTCATATATATATATATATATATATATATATATATATATATATATATTGGTTTTTCAAGGTAGGGTCTCACTCTAGCCCAGGCTGACCTGGAATTCACTATGGAGTCTCAGGGTGGCCTCGAACTCAAAGCAATCCTCCTACCTCTGCCTCCCGAGTGCTGGGATTAAAGGCGTGCGCCACCACGCCTGGCTTACATTCTTATATTATAAAGTGAGTGTCCCTGTCACTTTCTCATATTATAAGGTGAGTGTCCCTCTCACTTTCTCATATTATAAGGTGAGTGTCCCTCTCACTTTCTCATATTATAAGGTGAGTGTCCCTCTCACTTTCTCATATTATAAGGTGAGTGTCCCTCTCACTTTCTCATATTATAAGGTGAGTGTCCGTCTCACTTTCTTACATTATAAGGTGAGTGTCCCTCTCACTTTCCCATATTATAAGGTGAGTGTCCGTCTCACTTTCTTACATTATAAGGTGAGTGTCCCTCTCACTTTCCCATATTATAAGGTGAGTGTCCGTCTCACTTTCTTACATTATAAGGTGAGTGTCCGTCTCACTTTCTTACATTTTAAGGTGAGTGTCCGTCTCACTTTCTTACATTATAAGGTGAGTGTCCCTCTCCCATTCTAGTATTATAAGGTGAGTGTCCCTTCCCTGTTCTAGTATTATGAGGTAAGAAATCATCTCCTATTCTCCCCAGCTACAGTCATATCCTTTCATTTTTGTCTCTTTCACCACATGATCCTAGCCCCACCCTCATAGTAGACCGGCAGCAAATGTTGGTTACGAGTTGAGTTCATGGGCAAGCTAACCTTCTGCATCTTCTAGAAAACTCAGTTCCAACACTGCAGCCCACAGTGATCCTATTTTTGTATTAGCCTCATACTTATGTGTGCATTAGTGAATTCTTTTTTAAGCCTAATCACATATCCCCTTCCATTACTGCTTAAATGGTTTCATAATGTGCAAAGCGTCTCGGTTTTATTGGAAATGTGAAAAATGCTTACAGGAACTCCTTCAAAACTGATGCAGAGGACTGACCATCAAAATGGCTTAATACTTGTGTATTGCACAGAAGAATGAATGAATGAATGATTTGGTAATGAATGAATGAACACGTTCCTGTCTATCGACTGGTTCAGTTTTCTGGACTTGTGAACATGAATGCTTGTACTCACCCATTCCTTTGCTCTCCCTTCACTTTCCAAGCCAGGCTGGTCACACACATTATGTGCTTCCTGTCCCATGACGCTTAATATATTGTTCTCTTACACCTGCAAGTAATGGTACATGTTAACGGGGTATCATTCAGTGTTTCCATACACACACACGTCATGTAGTCAGCTCAAACATACCTCTTCAAACATTTCTCATTACTTCTTGGCAAAAGAAAAAATACCCGAATTCTTGTCTTTGAGCTTTTTAAAATATATAATACACAATTATTACACTACACTACTTATGATAATCTAATCAGAGTGTAATGAAATAATTCCCTTCAAAGATAAAGGCAAGGAAAGATCAGTTATAAATTACAGGAGCTGGGTATGGTGTTGCATGCCTTTAACCCAACACTTGGCAGGCTGAAGCACAAGGATGGTCATGAATTTGAGGCCAGACTGGACTTACTAGTGACTTCAAGGCCAGCCTTGGGTACAGAGTAAGACTTCATCTCAAAAATCATTGAAGATGGGCTGGAGAGAGATGGCTTAGTATTGAAGGTGCTTGCCTGTGAAGCCTAAGGACCCAGGTTCAACTCACCAGAACCCAAGTAAACCATGTGACAAGGTGGCGTATGTGTGTGGAGTTTACCATGGATAGAGGCCCTTGTGCACCCTTTTCTTTTCTTTCTTGCTCTCTCTCATAATGAAATATATTTTTAAAAAGTCATTGAAGAGGACTGTGGGGTTCACAGAAGATGTTTTAGCCTTTTCTTTTTCTGGTAATTTCCTCTTCTATTACGTAAGACTATTAAATAGGAATATTTTTTTCACACATTCATAAAATACTAATGAACATCAACTGGCAAAATCAGCATTAAAGGGTAATGATATGGAATTTAAAGAATTTTCATATCACTTTTACTAAAGTTTCAGAATAGACTTATGGATCCTATTGGATTCTGTTCCCAGTGTGTATGTAAGAACCTGGGAAAAATCTCCCAGCACTCAGGAGGCAGAGGTCGGAGGATCCTTGTGAGTTGGAGGCCACCCTGAGACTACATAGTGAATTCTAGATCAGCCTGAGCTAGAGTGAGACTGTACCTCGAAAAAAAAAAACTTCTCAGTGTCAGCAGAGCCATCAGTTGCATGCAAAGCCATGTGTCACATGACTCAATGGCCATCTGCCTCGCTAGCCCCACAAGTGGCCAGTTAGGAAGCTGATTCCAGACAATGAGCTCTGCTTAGGTAAGGACAGCATGGAAAGTATGAGGGACACAATCTCCAGCTATCATTTTGGTGACATAACGGGCAGTGTGATTAGATCTTTTGCAGTACATTCATCCATACATTAAGGGCCTCAGCCTCATAGATCATTGATGGATGAATAAATAGGTAGATAGATAGATAATAAATAGTTGATATCTAGTTAATAGATAGATGATAGGGCTGAGAGATGGCTTAGCGGTTAAGCGCTTGCCTGTGAAGCCTAAGGACCCCGGTATGAGGCTCGATTCCCCAGGACCCACGTTAGCCAGATGCACAGGGGGTGCTCGCGTCTGGAGTTCATTTGCAGTGGCTGGAGGCCCTGGCACACCTATTCTGTCCCTCTCTCTCTCTCTCTTTCTGCCTCTTTCTCTGTGTGCCGCTCTCAAATAAATAAATAAAAATAAACAAAAAATAGATATTTGATAAATAGACAGATGATAGGGATATAGATGGATGGGTGGATGGATGGATGGATAGATAGATAGATAGACAGATAGACGATATAGTTAACTGGTTATAGCACCATTATCCCTGGGATAGAAAGAAAATTTTGGACTGTTAATAACAATAGGATCCAATCTATAAAAGGAGTCAATCTATAAAAATTATGCATACGTATGTATGTATTTATAAAGCCGTGACTTTGTTCATTTCAAATTCGCTATGTATTTCAGGTGTTAATAATAATCCGTAGCACACATTCACTCTGGCAGACAGCAAACAATGTAGGTCGTTAGATGTCCTTTATTATTTATACTGATCCTTTGTTTTTCGCACAGTTGGAAAGTCACCATGATGCGTCTGTGTAAATGACAGCCAAGGGAACATCCAGGCAGGCTACCAGAGAATATTCTTCCAGTGACTGGACAGGGTATAAAGAGGGAGGCCATACTTCTATGTAATTGGGCCAAGGGGAATCCTAATTTAAATTAGCACGGGTGGCTACATCTTGCTAGAATAACACACAGCTGAGCTGAAAAGCGAGACAGAAATGTTTTAAAATCATTGGGTAAATATGCAAATTTATATTAATATTAATGTTCCCTGAGGGCAGTTCTACCAATTTCACTCATAGTTTCTTCCTCTTCCTCTGTGTGTATAACTGGGGCTGCCCAGTGAATTCAGCTTATGGCTTCCAGTCAGGTGGTGAGGCTTCTGTAACTAGGGGGTTAAGGTGAAGCTTCCCCAGAGACTAACTACCAAGACCTGTGGTTACCCGCTGAGCCCTCCATACAATGCAAATAAAACCGAGACTGGAGGGTCATGGGGATCCGGTGACAGAGCCCATCACGGTCCTCCTTCCAAAGTGCCAGTCAAGAGACACACCAAGTATGGCAGGAAGGCGGCTGGCAGGCATACTGGTTGAGCCTCCTTTGGTGTTTTCCTGCAACAGCTGCCATCTCCTTGCTGTGGCCAAACCCTGGACCAGACAGAAGCTTGTGGAAGGAAAGGGTTGGTTTCTCACTCACAGTTTTGAGGGGGAGCTAGAAAAGCAGAGCCCACGGAGGAGCCAGGATCCCATCTCCCCATGGGCAGGCAGGCTTGCTAACACTGGCCAGGGGGGCTGGCCTGTAAAACCCCGAGACCCTCCCCCAGTGACACACCTCGCTGAGCACGGCTGCGCCTCCCAAAGGCTCCATCAGCTGGGGGTTAAGTGCGGGGCTTAATCACAAACCCATCAGGCTCTGGAGAAACTTTTCTATCCCAACCACCACACTCTTAAGGACGGGACTCTGTAGGCACAATAAGCACCTGACTTCCATTCGAAGCTTTGTGACGTTTGGCGTAGGCCCAGATTTCTGCCATGAAATGCAAGATGCAACATTCAAGAAGAGGACACTCGGGCCACTATATTTAATTTCTGTAAAATGGGAGACGTGGGCTGGAGAGATGGATCAGTGTTTAACGCACTTGTCTGCGAAGCCTAAGGACCCATGTTTGACTCCCCAGATCCCACCTAAGCCAGGCGCACAAGGTGACACAGGTGCAAGGTTGCACATGCGCACAAGTGACGCACATGTCTGGAGTTCGATTACAGTGGCTGGAGGCCCTGGCTTGCCAATTGTCTCCCTCTCTCGCACGTGCTCATAAGAAAATACAAAAAAATCTCATTCAGTCTCTCTCTCCCTCTACCCCTCTTTTTCTGTTAAATAAATAAAAATAATTTTTTTAAAAAAGGGGGGGCTGGGGAGATGGCTTAGCGGTTAAGGCGTTTGCCTGCAAAGCCAAAGGACCCAGATTCAATTCCCCAGGCCCCACGTTAGCCAGATGCACAAGGGGGGGGGGGGGGGACACTCGCATCTGGAGCTTGTTCACAGTGACTAGAGGCCCTGGCGTGCCCATTCTCTCTCTCTACCTCCCTCTCTTCCTCTTTTTCTGTCTAATAAATTAATTTTAAAAAAATAATCAATAATATCAAAAAACAAAAATAAAATAATGAAAAAATGGGAGACTGGTGTCCAGGAAAGTCGTTCCCTTTCCCTTGGAGACATATTCCAGCAAAACAGGAAGAATGAAGAGTGTCGGCGTGGGATGGAGACACAGCAAGCACAGGTACCTTGAGTCCTATAAGACGTTCATCTCTGTCACGGTCGCTCTCTACCTGTGAGGACTTCGAGCTCCCTGCTAGTAGGCACTATGGATTTCCATTTAGAAGAGTGAGCTTGTGATTTATTTCTTTATATTTTCTCATTTGTCTATTTGTCTTTTGAGGCAGTGTGTCATGGAGCCCAGGAGAGTCTCAAACTTGCTATGTGGCCAAGGATGACCCTGGACTCCTGATCCTCCTGCCTCTACCCCCTGAGCGATGGGATTACAGACACAGTACCACCGCATCTAACAAGCTGTTTTTGTGTGTGATGGAGGAAAAAAAAATAGGAAGTCATTAGAATGGACACCAGGAAATGCACCAAACCTTAGGAATTCTGACTAAAGGGAACTGTCAGGGTTGAGAACCTCCGAGTTAGCCTGGATCCTCACAGATGAGCTGCGCATCTCGAGGAGGGTGGGTGGGTAGGTGGGTGAGAACAGGAACCAGAGGAATGCCGGTAAACAGGAAGGTTACCCTGGCAGATGGAGAATCTCTTGAAGCGGGCATGGGATTACCCTGAGCTTGGATGCCAACCTCCTGCCCTTTCAGAGGGTCACACCTCTCCCCTTCCCGGGAGACGAGGCCTCTCCATCTCAGTCCTCCATCTAAAGGGTTTGCTGTTCATGAAACGTGCACAGAAGTCACACAGTAGTTTACTGATTCACAGAGTCCCAGCCCTCATCCCAGGCTCTAACTCCATAGCCCTGGCGTAGGGCTGGCACGTCTACAGCCGCACAGTTACTGTATTCACTGGTCATCACGTGAGCTGTTGTGGTTGTGCAGGCGGCTGGGGGGTCACAGGGAGGCTACAGACACTCCAGACCCTCCCCAGGGCTTCATTCTGCTGCCTTGGGAATATCCCGGAGCTGCCACCTAGTGTCACACCTTACTCCCCGTCCACATCTAGAAAACAGGAAATAAACTAATCAAGCTCACTTTATAGCAGCCCAGTGGGCTAAATGGTTACCGAGGGGTCATTGCCACGGCCCGGGGTAACCAGGCAGCAGTGTGGGTAACTTCGGGAATATGTCTTTGTAGTAGCCTTGGTCTCTTAATGAGGACAGTGGTGTGCACCCTGTCTTAGCGCTCCTACCCCACCCTTCTTCCTCACACGCACCACTGGTGGAAGAATGGTTTGTTGTGAAGACCGAGAATGAATTACTTGGAGTGGATATTGATGCTTGATGCATGAAGCTTGAACAATGCAAACATGTCATTAAATCTCATTTGACTCCAGTCATTTCAAATTGCCTGGTGAAAAAAATGTTACATTCGTAGAGCTAGGTCCATGACGACACCCAGTGGCCAAAATGTCAACCGTTGATGTTTAAAAACATGAAGTTTTTATTTTATTTTATTTTATTTTATTTTATTTTATTTTATTTATTTTATTTTATTTTTGAGGTAGGGTCTCACTCTAGGCTGACCTGGAATTCACTCTGTAGTCTCAGGCTGGCCTTGAACTCACGGCGATCCTCCTACCTCTGCTTCCCGAGTGCTGGGATTAAAGGCATGCACCACCGCGCCTAGCTGACATCAAGTATTTTCCTCCAAATACAAATAACACCACATCTATCGAGTTTGGAAAGTAACAAAACATGGGGCGACCGTCCGTGAGGAGTATCATCAAGCAGTGTGGACAAAGCCAGATCTTGTCCTGTTTCTAGTAGCTCCGTTAGTGCACGCGTGCATCTGCAGACACACACATGAGAAAACTTTTACAACCAGTTTAGGCTGGCGGGGGCAGTAAGATAGTGAAATAGGTTTTAGACTGAGGGACAGCTATGTCAGCAGTTTGTGAAGGAACCGAGGGATAGAACACAGGGCAGTGCCACTATATAGGACTTCATAAGAGGCACACATGACCCTCTAAATAATTAGGAACAAACTGACATGGTGGCCTTGAGCAATTCAGGTCATGGGACTGGACTGTGCCCGTCTAGTGTCCATCCCCAAATAATGGAGATTGTTTTGTCTATTCATTCACTCACTGGCTCAGAAACAACTTTCTGATCTGGGTTGGGAAGCAGACTGTGAGAAGGAGGATGGGTCCAAAGGATGTGTAAGGTGACTCTTGTGGAGGGAATAGGAAGTAGGGAAGGTGGGCAGAGAGAGAAGACAGGCTCCTGTTCAGGCACAAAGAAGGTTTGATCACTTCATGGGGAGCTTAGAAGCCGGCCACCTACTGAGGTAAGGAGGCAAGACTTTTTAAAATATTTTATTTCTATTTATTTATTTGAGAGAGGGAAAGAGTCATATATATATATATATATATATATATATATATATGAACACAGAGAGAGAGAGAGAATGGGCATGCCAGGGCTGCCAGCCACTGCAAACAAACTCCAGATGAGTGCACCACTTTGTGCATCTGACTGATGTGGGTCCTGGAGGATCGAACCGAGGTCCTTTGGCTTTGCAGGCAAACGACTTAAGCGCTGAGCCATCTCTCCAGGAGGCTAGATTTTGATACTCTTGTCTGTCTAGTCACTGGACTTGAGACACCCTTGGGTCTCCTTGGGTAACGCATGTGAAAGAGGAGGGATAGCTAGGCTTGTCTCTTGACAATATTCTAAGCAGTTGGGGGTGGGGAGGGGGTTCAGTCCCCCAGGGTGAAGGGTGAATATGTGTGCACCACCGCAGCATAGAACCAAGATGGTGACAAGTAAACTGAAGAGCTTTCTCATCATTTGTAATTTGAAAATCTCATTAAATAATGAGTGATAAACTAAGTACTAAGAGAAGTGAGGGAGGGAGAATCACTAGAGAAGAGTGGGCAGGTAAGGTAGATGCCAAAGGACAGGGCTGGCACTTGGCTGTCTGCCAAGCCATCACCAGGACACAGGGCCAGGAGGGTTCAAAAGACCAGCGTGACCCAGTTCTCGGCTCCTGCTATACGCAGTGTGGGGCCGCTGGAAGGTTCATCCAAGGAGAGAGAAAGCACAAGACAGACAGCTGGAGAGGTCCCAGAACAGATCGGACTGGGAAAACATGGCACGTTTCAAAGTCAATATGGGATCAAGCATTTCCTTTCAAAGGCCACTTCCCATCAGCTCCTGGGTGTCTGTCTGTGGGTTCTGTACGCACTGACCCCTCCCATTCTTTGAACACAACGTGCCAACCTCATTTCGACCAATGAAGGTTCTGCAGGGCTCCAAGACAGCTCAGCCTCACCTTCTCTTGAAAAGCCCTTCCAAGTCCTGTTCTTAGGACAGAATGAAAATTCCCTCAGGTAACTCCTAAAAACTGGTGTGATCTGGTCTCTATTCTAATCTCTCCAGCCTTGCTCCTAATCTCTTGCATTGGTCTGCCAGCCTACATGGTGAGCTTGTATCATCCTTTTTTTTTTTTCTTTCTTTCTTAATTTTATTTTCAGGGAATAGCACAGTGTCTTTGTAACATTTTGGATGCATCATTGTTGAGTCGAGAAAAAGTAAACAGTGCTCACAAAATTACCTTGTTGATGGCTCTGCTCCTTCTCAGAATCATTCTCTAATCCAGTATTTCCTTTCCAAGTTCTCTGGTACAATGTAAAGACTTTCAGCCAATCGTCCACGGAGCTCGAACTTAGAATAAGTACAGTGCACATTTTTGTCTCATGCAAAATATTTCTTTTTAGTGACACGTCAGAGTACTTGGCAAGTATGGGATTACAGCGGAAGATGAAGGGTGGAGCTTCAGTTCAGTCCAGTGACAGGGGCAACGTACTCTGTGATGCGGAAACCTTTACTTAGCCACTTCGTGACATACTCGAAGCTAGAGTCCCAGTGTTTTTTAAACTTTATTTTTATTTATTTATTTGAGAGAGAAAAAGAGGCAGAGGGAGGGAGAGAAAGAATGGCCACGCCAGGGCCTCCAGCCACTGCAAATGAACTCCAGACACTTGCGCCCCCTTGTGCATCTGGCTTACGTGGGTCCTGGGGAATCGAACCGAGGTCCTTTGGCTTTGCAGGCAAATGCCTTAACCGCTAAGCCATCCCTCCAGCCCCAAGTCCCAGTGTCTTCATTGTCAACAGTAATGGCATTGCACAGGAGACCTCCATGAGCCAACTACTCCTCTCAAATTATATTTTCAGGGCTCAGTGGTTAATGGTGCTTGTTTGCAAAGCCTGATGGCCAGGGTTTGATTTCCCAGTGTGGAAAGAGGCCCTGACATGCCCATACTCTGTCTCCCTCTGTCAAATAAAAAAACTTTTTAAAAAAATTAAATTAAAGAATTATATTTCATTTAACCTTCACCATCTTGAACTGAGACTATTTTTGCTGTTGTTTTGAGATAGGGTCTCCGTGTATAGCCAAGGCTGGCTTTGAACACACGATCCTCCTGCCTGAGTCTCCCAAGTGTTAGGATTATAGGCACGCACTGGCATGACCACCTCAGTGGATGCGGTTATATTTAACTAGAGTAAGGAGGCTAAGATGCACAAAGTCTGGCTAAACTCAAGTTCAAAATGATTGATGTACCAACTACATAATTGTTCTCTGTCCTTTGTTTTCTCTGCTTCTTTCTTTAACTTTTTTTGAGCATTTTTTAAGATTCCCTTGTACCTCTTCTTTTGGCATAGCCATTAAACTTCTTTTTAAAGCATTCTTTTTGGTGGCTATCCCAAGGTTTAAAGTGTATATTTAAAAAAAATTTTTTTTTCAAGTGTGTATTTTAAAATAACCTAAATCTGCTTTCAAAGAACATTTTATAGCAGTGTGCTCTCGATTCACCCTTCCTTGCCCATCATCTCCTTTATCCATACTCTCCACTTGGCCTTCATCCACGCCTTCTTTTTCTACAGTACTTTGTGCAGATAAATGTTTCCACCGACTGCATTTTCTTCTTTCTAAAGATTTTTCTTTTATTCCCATAGGATAAAAGGCTGATGGTAATGAAATCCCTTCATTCTCAGTTTTATCTAATAGACTAACTTTAAATTTTTTTAAATATATTTTTATGTATTTGCAAGTAGAGAGGGACTGAGAATGGGCACACCAGAGGCTCTAGCCACAGCAAACAAACTTCAGATGTATGGATCACTTTGTGCATCCAGCTATACAAGGGTACTGGGGAACTGAACCTGGGATATCAGGCTTTGCAGGCAAGCACCTTAACCTTTGAGCCATGTCTCTGGCCCTGTCTTAAATTTTTTCTACTTTTTTTGTTGTTGTTGTTTGTTTTTGAGGTAGGGTCTCGCTCTAGCCCAAGCTGTCCAGAAATTCACGATGTAGTCTCAGGCTGTCCTCAAACTCATGGCAATCTTCCTACCTTTGCCTCCCAAGTGTTGGGATGAAAGGTGTGAGCCCCTATGCCCAGCTAATTTCTTTACCTTTGAAGGAAATGTTCACTGGCTGCAGAAATCTACACTGACAGTCTTATTTCCTTTCAGCATTTCAAAGATTACACACCACTGTCCCTAGTTCCACGATGAAAAATTCTTCTATCTTTCTATCTCACCTTCTCCCACCCTGTGGGTTCCTTCAATATTTTCTATTGTTAATTTGGGGGAAGTTCTTGGCTATTACTGTAAATATTTCTTCTGCTCTGTTCTTACTCTCATCATCCTATTGCATTACATTAAATATTGGCTCATAGTCTCTCAATGTGGTTTTGATTTATAACACTTCCTTTTAATTATTTTTAGGGGGGTTGGTTAGGGTGGGGATGGTGAGATAGGGTCTCACCCTACAGGTGAGGCTTGCCTGGGAACTCATGACAGTCCTGTTGGCTCAGCCTCCCAGAATACTAGGATTACAGGTATGAGCCACCACATTTGTCTTTTTCTTTTTTTTAATGCAAGAGTGAGAGACAGAATTGGTGCAGTAGGGCCTCCAGCCACTGCAATCGAACTCCAGACACGTGTACCAGCTTGTGTGTCTGGCTAATATGGGATCTGAAGAGTCGACCCTGGGTCCCTAGGCTTCACAGGCAAGTGCCTTAACCACTAAGCCATCCCTCCAGCTCTTGTCTTAATTCTTTCTTACACTTTTCATCTCTCCCCTGATATAACCTATCTGGTCTTGCATACTGTTTAATTTTCCCATTACATCTGTTGACATAAATTCATAGCTGTTTTACACGGTCTGCCTGATAATACTGGCAGTCTGCATAGGATAGTTACTTTCTCTTTAGATTAACCTTTTGGGATGACTTTTATTTGTTGTTGAAAACTAGGTAGTGGGTACGGGGACTAGGAGGTCTGTAATGAGAAGATTTGTGTTAATTCTGCAGGGAGTTAGCCGTCAACAGCAATGACTTCAAATCCCTCAAGGACCCTCACTTGGAGCTTTGGAATTTCCTTTGCTTTCGATGCAGAAGTCTGGGTGGTTAGTTACCAGCGTGAACCCACAGCTGCTATACTGAGGACTTGGTGCGGGGTATGAAGCGGAATGGGGGGGGCGCATTTTGAAATGGCGTAATTCTTAAAGGACTTGTCTTGGGTAAGACTTTTCCATGTGTTCCTCTTCTTCCTCCACAGCTTGCTTGCTTCCCACTGCTCCGTTTCTCTGACCGTGGCCATCCCAGTCAACGTCACCTGTGGATGCTGTCCTTAGGTGAGACTAGAATCAGTTGGTCTGGAGTTGTTTGGTTCTGTTCACGCAGCTGGAGTGAAAGCGCAGTATCGCCCTGAGGGGAGACGTTCTTCCCTCTTCCTTCTCACAGACCTGCCAGAGCCTTAGGGACTTTTCTGACTTGAATCCTCGGTTCCTCCCACAGTCTACTGGATGCAAAGTGACCCCCACCCCCAACTATCCACCTCCAGGCATCCTCCATTCTCACACATGCAGCCAGCACTCAGTAGCAGACTGCTCTTTTACTTATTTATTTTTAAATATATTTTTTGTTTTATTTATTTCAAAGTGACAGAGAGAGAGAGGCAGATAGAGAAATAAAGAGAGAGAGAGAGAATGGCGTGCCAGGGCCTCCAGCCACTGCAAACAAACTCCAGACGCGTGCGCCCCCTTGTGCATCTGGCTAACATGGGTCCTGGGGAATCGAGCCTCGAACTGGGGTCCTTAGGCTTCACAGGCAAGCGCTTAACCGCTAAGCCATCTCTCCGGCCCTGATTTATTTTTTTTAAAAGACTAGGTACTGGAGAGATAGCTGTTGGTCAAGTACTCACTCTATGAGTACGAAGTTGACTTCAAATCCCAAGAACCCACATATAAGTTGGCTGCAGAGGTAATGGCAGCACCGGCATGCTGGAGACAGGAGGATCCCTGCGGCTTGCTTGCTGGCTAGCTAGTCCAAGCCAATGGTTAGTTCTAGGTTTGGTGAGAGACCCCATTTCAAAAAATAAAGCAGAAAGCAATTGAGGAAGACACCTGATGTCAGCCTGTGGCCTCTCACACATGCACACACACACAGCCACACACACACACACGCACGGTCTCATTATGGACTTGAACTTCTGATTTTCTGCCTCCCAAGTGCTGGGATTTTAGGCATGCACCCCCATGCATCCTAGGCTACCGTCTTATAACCAGAGTCGGAAATCTGAGAGGTGAAACCCAAGACTTATAACATGAGCAGTTTGTGATGCATGCAGAGCTTTCAACAGAGCGGTGGGGCTGGAGAAGCTGAGTCAGTGCTCTGCAGTTACAGCCAAAGCCTCGTTGCAGACGTGATCTCTCGGAAGGCACAAGATCTGAGGTGACAAGCTTTGGGGCAGGTTTAAGCGGGTGGAGGAGGACAGTCATTAGTGCAAACCTAGGAGTAAAGTCAGGCCAGGAGGTATGGAGATGATGGTGGTTCCTCTCACTGGCGCGTATGTCTGGTCCCAGGGATGGGTGGAGGTTCAGATCCAGTGTGGCCAGAACGGCTTCCCACCCAGCACGAAGCACCTGCTTCTTGCCAGTACAATGGGAATTGTCTACTTCAAATTTTATTTGCTCCAGCAATATTATTATACAATTATTATACATTACATAATGCTGGGTTTTTTTTTTGTTTTTTTTTTTTTTTTTGGTTTTTCAAGGTAGGGTCTCACTCTAGCCCAGGCTGACCTGGAATTCACTATGGAGTCTCAGGGTGGCCTCGAACTCACGGCAATCCTTCTACCTCTGCCTCCCGAGTGCTGGGATTAAAGGCGTGCGCCACCACGCCCAGCTATGCTGGGTTTTTAAAAATTTATTTGTGAGCAGAGAGAGGGGGAAATGTGCACATCAGGCCATCTTGTCGCCACAATGAACTCCAAACACGTGTGCAGCTTTGTGTGTCTGGCTCTACGAGGTACTCTGAACCCAGGCCGAGGCTGTCAGGCCTTGCAAACAAGCGCCTTGAACCACTGGGGCATCGCTACAGCCCATCTCTTTTTTTTGTTTTTCGAAGTAGGGTCTTACTCTATTCCAGGCTGACCTGGAATTCACTAGGTAGTCTCAGGGTGGTCTCAAACTCACAGCGATCCTACCTCTGCCTATCAAGTGCTGGGATTAAAGGTATGTGCCACCATGCCTGGCTTTTCTATTTTTTATTTTTTGGTTTTTCGAGGTAGGATCATCTCTTTTTTTAAGACAAAGTCATGGGCTGAGGAGGTGGCTGTCAGTAAAGTGTGTGCTGCACAAGTACGAAGCCCTGAGTTATTATATTATGTTTTAACAGTAGAAAGACATGTAAATTTTCTACAATAAATAGTGTGGTGGTTTGAATGTAAACTTATGACCCTATAGCCTTTGATTTATTTATTTATTGAGGCAAGACCAACAGATTTCCCCCCCCCCTTTTTTATTGGGTGGGAGTAAAGAGAGAATTGGCAGGTGCCATGGCATCCAGCCACTGCAATTGAACTCCAGATGCATGCACCCCCTTGTGTGCACACGTGACATTGCATGCTTGTGTCACTGTGTATCTGGCTTACATGGGACCTGGAGAATTGAACCTGAGTCCTACTGCTTCACAGGCAAGTGCCTTAACGGCTAAGCCATCTTGCCAGGCCCCCGTAGCCTTCTGATTAAAGGCTAGTCTGCAGCACGTGGAGCCCTGCTGGAGGAGGTGTGTCACTGGAGGTAGGTCTTGGGTCCACCCGAAGGTGTGTTCTGAGCCGGTTTAAGCCCTCCCTGCTTGTTCTCTCTCTGTGGGTGTGTGCTGGAGTGAGCCAGCTTCTTCTGCCATAATGGAGCTGCCCCTGGAATCCGGAAACCTGAAATGAACCCTTTCCTCACAAAGCTGCTTCTGGTTGGGTGTTTGTCCCAGCGACAAGAAGGTAACTGCAACAACGTACTACTTAAGTGTATACTTCCCTGGAGTCCAATCAGTTAGGTGTGGACTGTGTTGGCCACGAAACTGAGCTGGCAGCCAAATTCAGTTCACAAAGCTAATATCGCTTCAGAGTTAACTGCAAAGGACTATTCTACTTCTCAAAGCAACATGAAGCATCACACTGTATGAGTTTGTTCAGCAATGTCTACATCTGTATATGTTCTCTCCCTCCCTCTCTCTCTCTCTCTCTCTCTCTAGATACACACACACACACACACATCTATCTGCTCTCTCTGTACACACTTGTAAAATACAATCGGACACTTCACACCTGGCACGCAGGAGCTTGCTTCTTACTGAAATCACATGGTCAGTGTTTAAAGGAACAAAGGAAGTACTTGGTAAATGTTTTCTATAGTAACAAGGCAGTCTTCATCAAGTATGTGAAATGTAATTTTATTAATTAACAGAGGGCATGTCTTACCAGACATACTGCCTCAAAATAAATAATCCAACGTCACTATGAAAATACACACGCACGCAGACACACACACACACACACACACACACACACACACGGTTTGAGAGGGCACAATACAAAACCAACTGTTGCTGATGCTTCACTTGCATGGACTGCAAATCTAAGTTTTATGATCAATTTCTGAATAGTGACCTTGTACAAAGGGTGAGGAGAACACAATTACCTCGGGGTTCTGGAATTCATTTGAGGAGACTTTGCTTTAAAAGACATTAAGTATACCACAGATCAAATCACACCTCTGCCACATCACACCATGGACTGCACCTGACCAGGAGAGCACACTGGCAGAAGAAGGCAGTATTCTCTTTCCAGAGTCACCACTGGCTGCTATTTTTGGCATGAGTTATTAACCTTCTCCATCAGGAGGAAGATGTGCTCTGCAAACTCCCGGATGGCCCCACGGCCACCACCGCACTTGCAAATGTACCCGACGGCCTTCTGGGCAGAGGCGCAGGCGCTGGCAGGAACGCCGCTGAGGCCGGCTCTCTTCAGGCACTCTTCGTCTGACACCTCATTGCCTACCGAGCAAAAAAAAAAATGCCAACACGTAAAGAGAACATTCCAGCAAATGATGCAAACAACATTTAAGCAGCTGTAAAATAAAGACCCGAGGTGCTGTGTGTGAGGACACTAGCCACAGGATGGACAAAAGAAAGACGTGACAGTGAGACTGATCCAGAGTCTTCCCAAAGCTGCTAACTTCCCTCGGCTGCAGCAGGCTTCCTGCTTGCCAGGCACATTACGATTACGAGAAATTCTGTTTTGAATTAAAAATGACTTACAGAGCTCCCTTTTTAATAATTATCAATGTTTGAAATTATTTCATCAATATTCTTCTCTACTGCATACACCCTAGTTGTTTTGGAGGAAGTGCAAGGAAGGAATTCATAGGCACCTTATTTCATCCATTAACATTTTTATCTAATAGATATAAGTATCTATAATATTCAAACATATGCATAGTTGTCAAACTTACACATTATCAAACTGACACCATCAGCAATAATTCCTTAATATCATTTAATGACATAGTATATATTCTGGCATCACCAATGGCCTTTTTATCACCGATTGCTCTGCATCAGGAGACAGACAAGGCCCAAAGGTACACTCTGTTAACGTTACCTCACGTCTCTGAAAGCTCTAACAGTTCTCTTGGATTTGTACATACATACCTGCTTATTGAAAATCACCATTTGGAAGGGATGAAATGAAACTGAACTCAGTGACAAAATGACACCTGCCCTCTGCCTCTCCTGCCCACCCCCACCCCAGGGTACACTTCGGCAAACTACCAAAGCCTCCAGCCCTTTGCAGCCCCCACCCGTGCTCTATCCCAGGCACAGTGGCTCATCTCATCCTTGCTAGT
The DNA here is from genome assembly GCA_036346955.1 of Dipus sagitta. Lineage (NCBI taxonomy): Eukaryota > Metazoa > Chordata > Mammalia > Rodentia > Dipodidae > Dipus > Dipus sagitta. The sequence continues at coordinate 9,537,158 of CM070789.1, read as the reverse complement.
ACTTATTCACGTGTGACTGACAGTGTCTGTGTAACTTAGCAACTTTCACTTTCAGTATCTAAAGCACTGGCAATGCCCTTGGACCATCAGCTCTGTAAGCGCTGCACTCCCTTCCGGCAACCACTTCCGTAGGGGCGCGTGCCTAAATCAGCACCCCTGCATGTACGCTGACGTGCTGCTTAGTGTGCAGTGAGAACCTGTCGTCACAGCTGACCGTGCTTACAGCTGCGGTCAGCAGCTGTGTCATGCCCTGTTGTACGGCTATTTTACAACAACAACAAAAATTCTAGAAGTTCCGAGTGTTAACTGGATTGTTCATTAGTCCCTGTAGAACCCCTAAGGCTGTACGTACTCCTGACATCTCTGGCTTACAGAGGATACAAGGCTCACCACAGCAACTCCAGTAGTGCCAAACCAACCTCCAGAAAGGTTGTGCCAACTTCATACTTTGGTCTGCAGTATAGGAGAGTTCCCATTTCCCTACAATCATGCCAACTGGAGCACTTTCTTTCTAAATAATATGTTTCTAAAAAAAATATAAAGAGATATTAAACTGCTTTACTGTGGCTGAAGGAAACCGGTACCAACCGAGATAAGCCACTTCCTTCCAGCACAGGCCCATTTCTTTTCTCCACTCGTCTACAACAGCCAGCTTGTCTGACACACTGACTTCCATTTTGCAATCCAGTTTCAAGGAAGACAGCGTCTGCTTGGAGCAGGCCCGTTCAGAGATGAACCTCACCTGGAAACAGAGGAGGGGGGGAGTGGTTAGAGGGGTGACAAGCCTATCATAATCAAGTAGAGCTCTGCGAATACTCAAGTGACAAAGGAGTGGTACTCTGACCTTCCAAAGGACCAACAAGGAAAGACATCTAACCACAAGACTTTAAAACAAAGCTTGCTTTATTTCTAGTAGTCCAATAAAGGTGAGGCATACTGTTCTCTACAATGGAGAGGATTCTCTGTATAGCTGCAAAGGAGAACAAATACTGACACTTGGGTTTTCCTGTACTTGAACTGATCAAGAAGAAAATTAATCTCTCTTATTCTTGTATGCTGCTTCGCAATAAAGATTTAAGATTTTAGTGAGTTACAATTATTATCTTAGTTTTTTTGTTATATATATACCTTATAGTATTGTAGCTCAATTGTAGGTTATCGCACATGCTTAGAAGGCAAGCTTTCTGCCACTGAGCTATATTCCCAGCCCTTTTTATTTTAAGACAAGGTCTCACTGAATTCCCCAGTCTGACTTTGAGTCCAACATACTCCTACATCAGCTGGGCTTACAAGCCTGTACCCCGAGGTCTAGCCAGGCCATAATTTTACAAAGTATATTCAAACATTAAGTTACTCTGAATTAAGAATTGTTCATGAGAATAGGATGCATTATAGGTAGGTTTCTAAATGCCCAAGCCAATCAACTAGAAAACCTTTTTTTCTGAAAGACCCTATGGGAAATACTAGATAGCTCCTGTTTAAAAGAAGTGTTTATACTTAAGTGAGTCAATGAGAAATATTTGCTGATTGGAAATTTTCTAATTTTACTCTTCATAATGTTATAGTTTTCTAGGCACATGAAAGCAGTATTTCAGATATTTCAATAGTTAATACTGAAAATTTAAATCCTAATTCCTGGCATGTTTTCTGACCCTGAATCCAAATCTTATATATAAAAAAATACTGCTATATTCAGGGAGCACATACCTCAATCCCACTTTTCTTTAATAAACTTATGCCAATAGCATCTTTTACATCATAAGATATTATTTCTTTTTGGTCTCCTGATACATAAATGTGGCCATTGGTGAGACATCCATCAATATTGCAAACCAAAAGCTTTATCTCCTTAAGCTTCTCTTTGCCAAAATAGCCAAATCTAAAAGAAACCAAAATAGACCTTTGAGTACAAGTGCAATACTAACCACTCCCTCTCTTCTGGCGAGTATCAGTGACTCGAGGAGCCCTCTCCATTCAGTTGCACAAGCATCCTCTTCAGTTTCCTTCACATAAACGCAGCAGAGCGCTCAAATTAATTACCAACAGCGTTGTTTCTCTACACGAGCATCTCTCGTTCTATGGAGCAGGTCATACAAGGCATGCTTTACAGATACAGCTTTTCTCACACAAGCAAACTAGTGGCCACGACCCCAAGATGTCTGGACTTCTGTCTGGAAGCGATTAAACTGATCTACTAAAAATAATCCTGAGCTTTGGGGCAAAGGTCATCCAAGTCTTCTGTCTTACCTTAATACTCTTTGTTCTGCAATAGGCCAATCAATGTCCACATCTATATCCACACTGTGCTCAGCTCGCATCTCGTAGTATGCCATCTTCCCGCCCTGAAAAGAACAAAAATGTCATGACGACTGTTCTTTTTGTTTGTTATCATTGTTTTATTATTTATTTGAGAGAGAAAGAGAGGCAGATAGAGAATGGGTGTGCCAGAGCCTCTAGCCACTGCATATGAACTCCAGATGCATGTGACACCTTATGCATCTGGCTTACGTGGGTCCTGGAGAATAGTATCTGGGTCCTTAGGCTTCGCTGGCAAGTGCCTTAACCACTAAGCCGTCTCTCCAACCCTGTAAGTACTGTTCTTAATATTCATTCACATGTATGCTAAACCCTGTTATAATGGCAGCAATGGAATCATGGCTATGGTATCAAGACAATAATCTAGCAGAAGAGTAACATAGCACAAAAGACTTTCTTTTGAAAAAGCTCACACACAAGAAATAACAATACTGTTTTTCCTTGGGCAGATTTCTATTTCAAGGTTGTAGAAGCAGACATCAGACCCGTCTGCAGTGCTCTAGCCACAGCCTTCAGGGCCTTCAGAGCCTCGTCTTCTGTATGCACCGAGTGGCACACGGAGGCTTTCAGAGCCTCATCTTCTGTCGGCACCGAGTGGCACACAGAGGCTTTCAGAGCCTCTATGCCTCTCTATTAATGACAGGCAGGACGGAGGGTTAACGTGATGGCAGTGTCTGTCATAGGAGGGGGAGGGACCTTTCCAGATACTACCAGTCTGAATGACCAAGTCAAAAATCAACTCTCGGGAGATTTCCTTCTCAGAATTAACTTCTCCAATTCTTGTTACAATGAGAAACATAATTTTCTCCATACATCAGGGAAGGGTTTAACTTAAGTTTTTCTTAGAAAAGACCCGAGGGAAGACAGTGTGCACGTGTGTGAAAGCTAATTTTTTAGTACTGAACGTAATAGCCGGACTTCTATTTGCTGGTGGACCAGCCTGAAGACTACAAAAGAAATCATTTTTCCTCAGGGCATGAGCCAAACCAGAATTTTTACTAAAGAGTACAGAGTTTTCTCTGTTTTTGATATTTGGGATTGAAACCAGAGCCTTTTGCATGCTAAGCAGGAAGTCTACTACTGCTGTGTAATATGAGGGCCTGGATCTAAATTTTGGCATTACCCCCTGACTAGCAATATCTACCTTGAATTAATTATTTCGTTTTTCAGAGCTGAAGTTGTCACTTTGTAACACTGGAGTAGGAACGGCCACTTCATTCAGTGTGAGTACAGAATAGTAACACCTGTAATGAAAACTGACCCATTTACAGTACACGATGCCGCCCATCAGTTCGACGATGAGAAAGCTAGCCCTCGATTTAAAACAAGGACATCTAAATGAACTGCTCACGGATACACAGTTCTACAGTCTGGTTTTCCTGAAGCCCAGGTTGGTGTACTTGACCACCCTGTTATTTTCTCCATTTAAAATAGTTAAAATTGGGCTGAACAGATGGATGGCTTAGCGGTTAAGGCACTTGCCTGTGAAGCCTAAGGACCCATGTTTGACTCTCCAGGTCTCACATGAGCCAGACGCACAAGGTGATGCAAGCGTGTAAGGTCGCACGTGTGCACATGATGGTGCATGCATCTGGAGTTTGACTGCAGTGGCCGGAGGCCCTGGTGTACAAATTGTCTCTCTCCCTCATTTAAAAAAAAAAAAATCAGGGCGTGGTGGCGCATGCCTTTAATCCCAGCACTCGGGAGGCAGAGGTAGGAGGATCGCTGTGAGTTTGAGGCCACCCTGAGAGTACATAGCGAATTTCAGGCCAGCCTGAACCAAAGTGAGACTTTACCTTAAAAAAACAAAACAAAGTTAAAATTGTTCAGCTATACTTCCACAACCGTGCTCTAACCTAAACATAGGTTGCAAACAGCTTGGAATGGAAGAATGTGACTAGAAGGCACTGTCCATGTTTAGTTTTTGGTTTGCTTTTTGTCTCAGTGCTACATTTGGAGCAGGATGCCAGTATATTTGTGGGACGTGTTCCAAAGATGACCTCAGGATATGCCCACAAGACAAGTGGCCCAGGTGGCAAGCCTTCCCAACAGCCACCTTCCCTCTGGGGATGTAGATTTTCTTTTTTTTTAATTAATTTATTTTTAATTTCATTTTTTTGATAAGAGAGAGAGAGAATTAACACTCCAGGGCCTCCAGCCACTGCAATCGAACTCCAGACATGTGTACCACCTTATGAGCACATACGACCTTGTGTCCTTGCGTCACCTTATGTGTCTGGCTTACATGGGATCTGGAGAGCCAAACATGGGTCCTTAGGCTTCATAGGCAAGTGCCTTAGCCACTAAGCCATCTCTCCAGCCCAAATCTTCCTTTACAAACAGGGCCAAGCTTCTTTCTGGAATGCAGAAGTGTGCAACAAACATGTACACAGAAAAGGTTTGAAAGGATTGTAAGATGAATGTACGAACCTGTAAGTAACCCATCTCTATCAAATGTCTTTTGGCAAAATAAAATGAGCCATTTTCATACAACTCTCCATCCCAGTCTTGTCGCCGAGGCCGCTTGGCGGGATTCAAGTTCAGTGGCTCAGTTACTTCACGAACTGAAAACAGACGTTCCAGTAAATTAACTGTAAGTCTACACTGTTTTGCATATAGAAATAGAAGTGTTCACAGAGTGACTTCAAATAAGGCAAGGAAAAATCAATTTACAATGTACACTAATTCTGGATCCAGATAAATAAGGGATTCTTTAAAGGAGTAAAATTTCTCATGGTTCTCTGATGATATAATTTTTGTTTTCTAATAGCAAATGGCAGAAAAATATTTTATTAAGGAATTTGGAGTAATTAAAATTTAAGATATTTATATAAGTATCTTGCTTTGGGAGGGGATCCAGGCTTAAAAGCTTCAGAATAATAGACTCATCATAAAACATCCACTAAATATTTGACCACAAACCACCAAGGAATAAAACTACAGAAAGTTACAAGCCCACTTAACAGAATCCTACTGAGATGGACAGAGACCAAGAGACCAAGGGCTCACCTGTTGGTTCATCCTACTGACTTATGAGTATTCTCACCACTGGCATGGGGCAAGTGAAGAAGCAGATACAGGGCAGAATGAGGAGACGTGGGCGGGCTTTGAGGACCCTTTCCATGCCTTAATCTGTACAATTAATCTGCGCTCTGCATGGTTAAATGAGCACAGGCACATGGTGTGCTGGACAAGATGGGTTGAAGGAGCAGACAGATGGTGTGATGGTCAGGATGGGTTGAAGGTGCAGACAGATGGTGTGATGGTCAGGATGGGTCGAAGGAGCAGAGACAGATGGTGTGATGGTTAGGATGGGTTGAAGGAGCAGAGACAGATGGTGTGATGGTCAGGATGGGTTGAAGGAGCAGACACAGTGTGATGGTCAGGATGGGCTGAAGGAGCAGACAGATGGTGTGATGGTCAGGATGGGTTGAAGGAGCAGACACAGTGTGATGGTCAGGATGGGTTTAAAGGAGCACAGACAGATGGTGTAATGGTCAGGATGGGTTGAAGGAGCAGACACAGTGTGATGGTCAGGATGGGTTGAAGGAGCAGACAGATGGTGTGATGGTCAGGATGGGTTGAAGGAGCAGACACAGTGTGATGGTCAGGATGGGTTGAAGGAGCAGACAGATGGTGTGATGGTCAGGATGGGTTGAAGGAGCAGACACAGTGTGATGGTCAGGATGGGTCGAAGGAGCAGACACAGTGTGGTGGTCAGGATGGGTTGAAGGAGCAGACAGATGGTGTGATGGTCAGGATGGGTTGAAGGAGCAGACACAGTGTGATGGTCAGGATGGGTTGAAGGAGCAGACAGATGGTGTAGTGGTCAGGATGGGTTTAAAGGAGCACAGACAGATGGTGTAATGGTCAGGATGGGTTTAAAGGAGCACAGACAGATGGTGTAATGGTCAGGATGGGTTGAAGGGGCAGAGACAGATGGTGTGATGGTCAGGATGGGTTGAAGGAGCAGACACGGTGTGATGGTCAGGATGGGTTGAAGGGGCAGACAGATGGTGTGATGGTCAGAACAGGCTAAAGAACTGACTCTCAATGTCATTACCCACTACAATTCTGACTCAAACCTTCTCTCACTGCTCTTTTTACTCTCTTCACTCCTAAAGAATATTTGCATGCAAAAAATTTGATTTTTGGTGAAGTGAACTAAAATAAAGACTGGTGACAGCTTACCTCCTTTCTGAATTTCACTCCACCGGAATTGATGGCGTCTCACCACAGAGAAAACAGAATCATATCCTTCTTCTCGAATCATTTCTGCAACTTTCTGAAGGTCAGTGGGATGTAAACATGGAGACGTGGCTTGAATATTTCCCACAATGTCCACCTCTTAAGAAGACAAGAGAGGAAAGACATCACCAGAGTTGCTGGCATGCAAGTGACACCAAGTGCAGATGTTAACGCGAGTCTTGAGAGAGGGTGCGCAAAGCTACAGATGACACAGATCCAGAGTGTACAGGAGCCCAACTCCTACCGTTGTGGTAATTCAGAAACTCGGTGATGGCATCGAGGGAGGTGGCGCTGTCTTTGGATGCTTCGGAGCCTCTTCGATGAACCTGCGCTCCAAACTGTTTGGCCACGTTTTCAATTTCATCATGGTCCGTCGAAACCCACACGCTGTGCAGACAGTAAAAACAAAATTAAATAGCAAGTCACCTGGGACCATAAACGATGCAAAGGGCTTTGCAACCCTGAACCACAACAGACAGGGTTACGATCATCCCTGCACAGCATAACAACATGAAAAACTGGGCATCACGGTGCGTGCTGGCAATCGAAGCACTCAGGAGGCAGAGTCAGGATCCTGAGTCTGAGTACAGTCAAAAAGAAAACAAAAAAAACAAAAAGAAGCAAACAAACAAAAAAGTTACAAGACACAAAGTATTATAAAAACTAAAGCAATAGAAAATAAACTGCTGCCATGTAGCACTAGATTATGTCTTCACAACTAGGGAAAGTTATATTTGGTATTTTTAAAACTGCTGACAGATTAAGCAGGACAGCACAGGAAGTCAAATATAAAGAAAATTAGAGAAAATACTGCCTCTTACTCTCAATGCATATCCAACCTATTACAGAAACCATACTAATCTACTTGTTAAGAGAAAATTGGCTTTGCTTAGCTAAACAAATAAGCTGATGGGCTGGGGAAATGGTTTAGCACTTAAGGCACTTGCCTGTGAAGCTAAGAACCCCGGTTTGATTCCCTAGGACCCACATAAGCCAGATGCACAGGAGGGACACATGCGTCTGGAGTTCATTTGCAGTGGCTAGAGGCCCTGGAGCGCCCATTCTGTCTCTCTCAAATAAATAAATTATATAAAATATATATTTTTTTAAAATCTGAAAGTTTAGCTAGGTGTGGTATGGTGGTGCACACCTTTCATCTCAGCACTTGGGAGGCAGAGGTAGGCAGATTGCCATGAGTTTAAGACCAGCCTGAGAGTACATAGTGAATTCCAGGGCAGCCTGAGATAGAGTAAGACCCTACCTCGAGAAAAAAAAAAAAAAAAAAAAAAAAGCTGAAAATTCTAAGCTTAGAAGATAGTAAATATTCAAATATGGGATCAAACAGAGAATCTTTTAAAGGATGAGCACGTAGACACTTGGTCACAAATGTCACTACAGTCATTACATAGTCACACAGGCTAAGACTTAATTGGCTTCAGAGAAGTTAACACTACTGTTATTAGCTTTCATTATTTTTCCATTTAGATTTACCAAGATGAACACCAAACATAAAAACTATTTTGCAGGCACACTCAAAGTGTTTTTAGAGCCCTGTTTTGGTTGTTTCACATGGATACAATGCATCTGGACAATACTTACCTATAATCCTCTCTCGTCTCCTCTCCTCCCTCCCTCCTGAGCCCTTCTAGCCACCTAGATATCCGTCTATGTTGCCTTTCATGTGTGTGTCAGGTTTTGTTCCTGGGCCTTCACAAATTCCCATCACTAGACACAGATGTGTTACCTGAACGACGATGACTGACAGTGGTAACTCCCTACCCCCACCCAAAGAGAAAATGGGTTTCCCAAGGGAGCCTGGAAGTACAATGAGTTACCACTGGGGCCAAGTCACATATCCTTTCTTGTCACATGGCAGAAGGCAGAAAGCCCTTGGACTGTGAAATGGTTTGGGGACAGATTTTTTACACTTAAAAAAAAAAAACAAAAATTATGGCCGGGCATGGTGGCACACACCTTTAATTCCAGCCCTGGGGAGGCAGAGGTAGGAGGATCGTTGTGAGTTCAAGTGCAGCCTGAGATTAATTAAGTAAATTTCAGGTCAGCCTGGGCTACAGTGAGGCCCTACCTCACAAACCAAATTAGTAACTTATGAAACTCCAGTGCAGTTTTCTAATAGCGAAGGTAAAAGGAACAATCAAAATTAAAAATTGCAGTTTTATTGTCATTTATGACAGTAACTGAAGTTACTTTAGTCATTTATGACAGCAATTGAGTTACTGAAGGCATTTATACTGACTGGAGCACAATGCTGATATCATTTCTATCCTCCAGTTACTGCAGTGACAACTCACCATGAGAAGTTCAGGGGATCTTTTTGAGAGGTTTGAAAGATAAAATTTAAAAATACAGATTTTACAAGAGGTTTGCTTCTTCCTCCTTCCTTTCTCTTTTCATTCCTTCAGTCCTGAATGTTGTCTGCTTGTCCTGTCCAGGCACTGTTCTGAACACTGGGGATGTAGCGCATGACAAGTGTCTTTCAGCCAAGACACCCATACAACACTGTAATTCCCTTTAAACCACTGGGGAAGGAGACACGAGGAACCAGTGAAATGACCAGACCTGACTGGAAAAGTTCTTGCTGTACTGCCAGAGCTCAAAACGCTTGCTGAGTGAACGACAGAAGTGATCAGGACAACAGCGTGGTGCGGGTGGGACAAGTGGGTATCTTAGGAGGTTGTGAGAGTGTGAAGTGTACACCTCGTGCACAGAACAAACCCTGAGTTAGTGTCAGTCACTCTGAACACTCCGACAGGAATGTACTAAGGACCATCTATGCTGTCTCACTGACTCCTCCAGAGGAAACTCTGGTTTGCTCTTAGATCTCCCACGGTCCAGATGCCTCATCTGTGTGGCTCATGCATGACGATGGCACTATTAGGAAGAACAGTGTCCACTTTAGACACAAGGGCCATCCTCACCACAGGAAAGAGGTAAACACATCATTTTCCTGTGGTTCGGGGCATCGGGTGAGATGAGCAAAGAAAAAATCCCTGAAAACACTCCATCTACTGTCAATGGCTTTGGCCTGGAATGAAGTCACACCCGCCTAACAGGGTGAACAAGGCTGTCAACCACAGCGCCTGGGAATGTTATTTCCAGTCACACAGTGTCGTTTTAGGGATAATATAACACAGTTATCTCATGAATCACCAACCACACACTTAGAAGTGAAACTAGGACTTATGTCACCAATCTGTCATGTAAGATCTGCAGAATGGACTTACTCAGAGGGTCACGTGCACACCACTGAGGCATTGTTGAAAATCAAGCTCTTACAACCTCAGGAAATAATTCTTTAATGAAAACTTTCACCTCAGCCTTTTTCACAACTGCTAATTATCCTAGTTGCACGTAAGGGTTAGCAACCGGAACAACTACTACTAACTTCGGTGCTAAGTGAGGAGAGAAATCTGCCGTGATTAAGTCAAGCTGTGGCTTTGAACAAAATAATTTCCAAGGTGTCCTCTGGCAGCTACACAGCGGTCACTTTCATCTTCTCCCAAGATAAATTGTTGAAAAAAGAAGAGAATTAGAGGCAAGGAGGGTGCGCCAAAGTCCTCTGCTAGTTACCTTCAATGAAATCCCAATCAATAGTCTATTGAGGATCTCAACTTTAATGCACACCAGGATGATAAGATGCACTTCTTCAGGAGAAGTGCACCAAGTCTGCAGGGTGTCTCCAGGACTTGCAATGCTGGAATGCAGCCTCACTCCTTCACGTATCCCTGTGGTGCAGTGTGGCTGCCTTTTCTTGTTTGTTTTGTTTTTTTCCAGGTAGGGTCTCACTCTAGCCCAGGCTGACCTGGATTTCACTATGTAGTCCCAGGGTGGCCTCGAACTCACGGCAACACACAACTGAATGGCTGCAACAGAAACCATCTGCCCTGAAAAACCGAAAGTATTTACTATCTGGCCTTTCACAGAAAATGTCTTCTGACAGCTGGAATACAGAATAAAGACAGCTTTCCATTAACCCATCAAGGCCAAGGAACGTCAGCACTGGAGAGCATTCTGAGGAGTATCACCAGTACAAGCAAGTACACGGAGGCTGGCGGGAGAGACAAAGACTGTTCTCTGAAACGTCCACGTTTCGTATCATGGGCCAGGCACTGTTGTAAGCGCTGAACATACATGATGTTAATTCCTCAGCAAGGTGACATCCAAGTCCACTTTGCAGACGGAGAGATTAGGGTACAGAGGGGGAAAGGTGTGTGGTTACTGCAAGGTGCAGCTGGCATTCAGATCCACAGTATGACTCCTGGGCCTCGGACCTCAGCGCCCAGCACTGCTGGCACTACATGAAGCCACGAACTAGACTCTGCACTTTGCACCGAGGAGCAGCACGCTGGGAGCAGCCGGAGCTCTAGCACCTCTTGGGCTAACCTCGCAGGTCCCCAGAAAGGACATTCCATAGCAAGCAGTCACACAAAACCAAGTAAAATCATATCATCACATGATCTTCTACACCGGGGAGGCAGAGTTCAAATACACTCAAGTTGTTGGTCAAGGGAGACACAGACTTTATTCATTATAATTGCTATTGTTGGTATAGTATGGTAATCCCCAAAGTAGCTCCAAGAAATATAAAATGCTCTCCCTGTAATCTAGAATACGAAGTACGACTGGTACAGAGAAAGTTGACGCTTGAGTAGTATGTTTGGTACATGTGTATATATGCATGTTCATACATGTGTACACATGACTATCTGCATGCATGTAGTAGCCAGAGGCTGGCATGTTATATGTGTTCAATAACCCTCTACCTTATTTTCTAAGGCAGGGTCTCTCACTGAACCCGGAGCTCACTGATTCAGATTCAGCTAGACGAGCTAGCCAGCAAGCCCTGTGGAGTCTAGTGTCTCCATCTCCCCAGAGGTGAGATTACGGGTGTGCACCACCACGTGCACAGTATGTGGATGATGGAGATCCTAACTCAGGTGCCACGCTTGCATAACAAACACTTTCCTGGCTGAGCCATCTCCCCATCCCTGACACTTAAGTAATTCTTGTATTTATTTATTTCAGAGAAAAAGAGTGGGCATGCCAAGTCCTCCAGCCACTGCAAACGAGCTCCAGATGCATGTGCCACCTTGTGCATCTGGCTTACGTGGGTCCTGGGGAATCAAAGCTGGGTCCTTTGGCTTTGCAGGCAAGCACGCTAACCACTAAGCAATCTCTCCAGCCCTTCCTTAAGTAATTCTTTATGGAATTTTGCATTTTAATAAAGGAATCAGAAATCACTGTATAGATTCCCATGTCTGCTTTTGCAGTATGCATTGGGTTTTAGTTCTGACAACTTATGCCATCGTTGTGGAAGGCGTACTTCAAATTTCCTCCTGACAAAACTGTAATGTGCTTCAGTGGGTTCAAGAGCAGCTCCAGGAAGTAGAAACGCAGTTAGACCGCCCCCACACAAGCATGGTGTTCTACCTGCTGCAGCGACTGACTGGCTCAGGGGCCCCCATGGGACCCAGGAGGGTTCAGCCTGAGCTGTGAGAAGAGTTGTACTGGCAAAGCTTGTCAAAATAAACAAAGCTGATATTGTTTAAGCTGGAAAAGGTACACTGTATCTTAACTACTGCAATAAGGAAAAAGTCCGATGTAAACTCAACTCAGACTCTGAATACAAAAGGCTGAAGTCCTTTTTTTTCTTTAAATGTTGGGGTGTGGTAGGGGAGAGGCAGGGAGAAGTGTACAAGGGGTTGGTCCAATGTGGGGTCACCTGGACTTAAAGGGAGGTTCCCAGAGCAGGGCAGTATGTATACTCTGAAAGGCCACAAAGCTCCTGAAACTGCAAGTGTTCTAAGGGCCTATCAGCCCATCACCCATGTTTTCTTTCCCTGAAGGGAAAAGGAGGCACTGTGCCTTCTCAAGTGGGTATGTTAGGGAGACTCAAATTGAACTGGATGTGGCCTGAAGCTGCCACAGGATGTGACAGAGATTGGTCAAATCTACTTGGTACAAAGGTTTGCAGAGGTATTGTTTAGCAGTTCTCACTGAACTCAACTTGGCCTCAAGGAAGAGAGCAGCCTATGCAGAACGAGGAAACTGGGCATCCCGGTGACAGGGCGCACCAACCATCCGCTTCCCCTCAGCACCACTGCCGTCCCTCTGACACCACACCCGCATGCTTGTGTTGCCCATCCCTGTTATTCTGTTGTGATAAACCCCGGAAACAACTTGAGGAAAGATTTACTTTGGCTCATGGTTTCAGTCCAGAGCCAGCTGGCTCCATCGCTGTGACCTGTGGCGCAAGGCTGAAAGAGACAGGCAGGAACCTGGACAAAACAGCCCTCAAGTGCCATGCCTCCACTGAACCACCTCCTCTAGCTTGGTCCCCTCCTTCCAGTAATGCCATCAAATTATGAACCCGATGAATTAACCCACTGCTCAGGTCAGATCCTTGGACTCCGCTCACTCTCAGTGACAGCGATCGCCAGCTGGGCCCTTCAACACGGGAGCCTTGGAGGGCTCCCGTGCAAGCCACGGGGGACCAGTGGGTTACCAGCTCGTAGCCCTGGCCGGTCTGTTTTCCCTGTTTCTGTATTGCCACAGTCACTAAATAATTAACCAACAGAGGCGGTCAGTCTTCCCTCACTAGGGAAAAATCACAAAGAACAACGTAAGTCATGGAGTTTCCTAACTTATACCTCGTCTAGGTTTACAGGGACCAGGAGTGCCTGGGGATGTGCGGACACCAGAAAAGCCATGTCAAACGAACTGACGACTGCAAGAGCTTATGACCACCCAGCACTCACCTGCCTGTGGATAAACGCCAGGGAAGCTTTCACAATGCCACCTTAAGTGACGTGGAATCTGGGGGACAAACCATCTTCTTTGGCCCTGTTTGTCAGCACACCTTTTTCTGTCATGGTCTTTGCAGCTGTTGGCTTCGTGAGGGGACAGCAAACTCTTCATGATTACTTATGGCCTGGCCTTGTGCCTGCTGTCCTAATCGGCCCCAGGACTTGGAACAAAAGCCGCCACATAGGAGGGAGGAAGTATTTGCTGCGTGCAAGAATCAGCGGTGGGTCTGTGTGTGTGCCCATGCCTGCTCCGTGCCACCGGGCTTTTGGCTTTTTCTCAAAACGTGGGTTCTAGAGACCAAACTCATGCCATCACATTCTACGTCCAGCTCTTTACTGTCTCCTCAGCTCATAAACCAAGATGTTTGTTTCTTGTTCTTTTTTTTTTTTTTTTTTTTTTTTTTTGGTCTCTAAATCTAATTATTTTGGTTAGGCCACTTTGAAAATGGTTTCTCGACATGCCACCCAAGAGCTGTAACAGTTTTGTTCTCAATCTGACATGAAAGTGATTTTCATATGCCATTGGGGCCTGTATGTACCCATTTATTTTCCTTCTTTTCAGTTAAAAAAAAAAAAACCTTGAGCCACACCAGACCAGAATTACATTTCAATCATCTCAGCATTTCCATATGGCCAGGAAATGTTTACTGTGCTGAACCAAATCCCCAAGTTCCCCCCTATCTCTCCTCAGCATATTTCCTTTTACATTAGTGTTATCTTCAGGGTGCCAGCTTCCATTTGCCTGGCTCCACCCAGAGCTTCCTTTGGCTTAAAACATTAAAAAATAATAGTGATAAAATGAGTAACTTTTATATCTGAGCTTCAAATGAAATTGGTTGAATTCAAGTCATTTACCCATATAACGTGGCTAATTAATTTTGGAAAACTCCGACTTGCAAAAACAACCACCTTAAAAGCCAAAACATCAAAATATTAAAGAAACTTAATTTCCAGTGAGGACAAACTCAAGCGTCATTGCATTGCAGCTGATATATGTAAATTCATTCTTGCAAATAATTATTTCTCCCTTCTTTGACGAATGACATCACTGTAAATCCTCACCAATTTGGCCTGGGTCGATGTGTCCTAAAATGCCGAAATATGTCTGTCGTTAGGGCATCCGAAGTTGAAGTGGTGTGATGATCACTCACAAGCCCATCAGAGGAGGGTATCTCGCCTCTGTTACTCATACACAGCTTTCCAAGGCTTTCCTGAGAGTGCTGACTCACCGGCTCACAGCTAGAGGGTTTTTTTTTATTATTATTATTATTTATGATTTTTTTTCCCTCTAGGTGGAGGGAAGGATCTCCAAGCTGAGCTTCCAACTAGAAAGCCTGTGGGGGGCTCCATTCATACACCAGATGCCAGAACCCCGCAGGCCCAGGATGCTGACAGGTGACAGCTCCAAGGATGGGATCGCCCCCTTTTAGAACAGCATTCTCAAGGGCATGCCAGGATCAAGGGGACCCGGAAGAAGGTTCCCTCCCAGATGTCAGGCCACTCAGGCGCCCAAAGGTTCAGCCTGGCACCCCGACCTCACATGCCCCGAGACTCACCCTAACACCCCACCTCATATGTCCCCAGCAGGTCCCCCAGACTCAGCCCAACACCCCGACCTCGCACGACCCCCCGCAAGTTCCCCCCACCCGCCCTCGCACGCCCCCCGCAAATCCCCCCATCCCCAGGCCAGGCCCAACATCCTGACCTCACACGACCCCCGCAGATCCCCCCACCCCAGCCCAGCCCAACACCCCGACCTCACACGCCCCCCGCAGATTCCCCCACGCCCAGGAACGGCCCAACACCCCTACCTCACACGCCCCCCACAAGTCCGCCCCCCGCAGGCCCGGCCCAGCACTCCGACCTCGCACGCCCCCGCAGGTCCCGCCCCAGGCCAGGCCCAACACCCCGATCTCGCACGCCCCCCGCAGATCCCCCCACCCCCTGGCCCGGCCCACCCCTCGGCCCTCGCCCGCCCCCCCCGCAGCCACCCCAGGCCCGAGGCAGCTCCCCGGGGCGCCCGCGCACTGCCGCACATGCGCACCTCTGGAAGACCCCCGAGTCCAGCGCCGCCCGCAGCACCCAGCCAATAAGCGGCACCCCGGCCAGGTGCTTGATGTTCTTCAGGGGGATGCCTTTGCTGCCGCCGCGCGCCAGGATGAGCGCCGCCAAGTGCGGGGGCTTCTCCACAGCCCGGCCCTGGCCCTGGGCCCCGCGGGAGTTGCGCTGCAGTTTCGGTGGCCGGCCCCGGGACGGGCGCCCCCGCGGGGTAGACACCACCGACGTGGCAGCGCCCTTCTCCACCGAGTCCATCTTCCTCCCACGCCTTCTCCCCAGCTTCTCTCCACATCCGGGAGCTCGGCGCCGCCCCGCTAACCACCCGCCCGCTCGCTAGCTCCCCTCAGCTCGCCCGCTCGTGCGCGCGCAGCCGCGCGGCCTCGCGGACCCCCCCCACGCCCCGCCCATACCGCGCGGGGCACGCCGGGAATTGTAGTCCCCAGATCTCTCCCCCTCCCACACCCCCTGCGCCGCTGTGCCAGGCCAGGTGGACTCTGAACAGAGTCCCAAAGCTATGCCCGGCCTGGACAGTCCTGGACTTTTTGGAAGTGCGATTTCTGATCTGCTTGATCACACCTGGAGATCTTTCTTTCTTTCTTTTTTTGATATTTGTATTTATGGGCTGGAGAGATGGTTTAGCAGATAAGGTGTGCCCAGTCTCTCTCTCCCTACCCCCCCTCTCTCTCTCTAATAAATAAATAGGTAAAATAAATCTTTAAAAATATTTCGAGGCTCAATTCCCCAGGTCCCACGTTAGCCAGATGCACAAGGGAGTGCATGCGTCTGGAGTTCGTTTGCAGTGGCTGGAGGCCCTGGCACGCCTATTTACTCTTTCTGCCTCTTTCTCTCTCTGTCTCCCGAATAAATAAATAAATACAAATTTTTTTGTTAAATTATTTTGCTTATTTTTATTTATTTGAGAGTGACAGACAGAGAGAGGAAGAGGCAGAAAGAGTAAATGGGCGTGCCAGGGCCTCCAGCCTCTGTAAACGAACACCAGACACATGTGCCACCTTGTGCATCTGGCTTGTGTGTCCTGGGGAATCCAACCTGGGTCCTTTGGCTTTGTAGGCAAACACTGCCGGAGACAGCAAGCATGCCATTTCAGTATTACGAGGAATCTAGTGCTGAAGAGCTGCATGACACAGTTCCAGCCCAGCTGTCTCTTCCTTGAAGTCCAATGTGGCCCCTCCATAGAAAAATCTTTGGCTCTCTATGCCACGGAAATCTGTGGTTTTCTATATAATGTTTGTCTTTCTCTGTCTTTTACTTGGTGTCCCAGTCTCTAAGTTTGCTTTTCCAGTAAAAATTGGTGTTGGTGAAGTGTTGGTCAATGTATCTGAAAGAGGCTCTGGCATAGAATTGGAAATACAAGAAAATGGGTCGGAGATAATTGTTTTCCTTAAAGGCTTTAATTAAAGTCAGGCATGGAGTACAGTACACTTAGGAGGAAACAATGAACCTCCTGGACCAATGTAAAAATTGTTCTATGACTAATTTTTCTAAATGGTGGCAATTGCAGCAAACTATGACTCTTTGCCAAGAATCCTTACAGAAAAACAACCGAAGTCAGAAAGAGTTCAAACGGGGGGGACCAAAGTCTGAAGTATTGGAGGGACATGAAAAGGAAAATTCAAAATAAATGATTAAAGGATAAATGGATCTACTGGATCAGTGATTAATGATGGGAAGCCCCATTTGGGGTTGTTTTGCCTCTCACCTTTAATATAGTAATTGAAAGTAGAAGTTGAGGAAATCACAAGTGCTTGACCGCACATACATGGGGAAAGTGTGAAAATAGTTAATCATTATTATAGGGGCCTGACGACTTTACTTGAGGTGAATAACTATGGGATTGTTTGATGATAAGGAATAACAAAAAGTTTCTATGAATTCTGTGAAATTGTACCTTTCTTGAAGTTTGTTCTTGCATGACATGATCAGAAAATAAAAGACTGAGGCTAAGAGCTGTGGCAGCAGAGTATAGAAGCATAGAAGCATGGAATCATAGAAACAGAGAAAAACAGAGAACAGAGAAAAAGACAAAAAAGATAGAAAAAGAAAAAATAAGAAAAAAATAGAAAAATAGAAAAAGAAAAAAAAAAAGAAACAGAAGGAGGCAGAGAGAGAAAGATGGAAAATCTCAGCTGCCTTCAGCATTAGCCTGTCAGCTTGCACCAGAACTTGACTTTGAGTCGTTATTGTGCTGCTCCCTTTCACACCTCTCTTTGGGGACCCTCCTTCAAGCCAGGGCTGGAGCCCAGCACAACACCTTAACCACGAATCCATCTGTCCACACCTGGAGATTTCTAAATTAAGCACAGTGGATTATGGATTCCCCTCCTCTCACTTCCTCTCTTTTTTAAAAAAATATTTATTTATTTATTTATTTATTTATTTATTTATTTATTTATGAGAGAGAGAGGATGGTCGTTCCAGGGCCTCTAGCCACTTCAGATGAACTTCAGATGTATGTGCCACCTTGAACAGCAGGCTTATATGGATTCTGGGGACTTGATCCTGGGTCCTTAGGTTTCACAGGCAAGTGCCTTAACTGCTAAGCCATCTTTCTAGCCCCATCTCCCTTTTCAGTTGGGCCTCATCTTGAACTGTGTAGTCCAGGCGGGTTAGAAATTGGAGATGATCCTCCCATGGAGATCCTCAGCTGCTAGGATTACAGGACTTGACTGCCAGACCCAGAGATTTCTTTTCTTTTTTTTGTTATAAAACTTCTTCAGGGCTGGAGAGATGGCTTAGCAATTAAGGCACTTGCCTGCAAAGCCAAAGGATCAAGGTTCAATTCCCCAGGACCCACATAAGCCAGGTGCACAAGATGGTGCATGTGTCTGGAGTTTGTTTGCAGTGGCTGGAGGCCCTGGCATGACCATCCTGTCTCTCATAAATAAAGAAATATTTTTTTAAAAGGAGGCCCATCATCTCTCTCTACCCCCTTCTGTCTCTTAAATAAACAAATAAAAATAAAATATTTTTAAAAATCTTCTTTGCTTAAGAATTCTAACCTGGGCATGTTGGTACATGCCTTTAATCCCAGCACTTGGGAGGCAGAGGTAGGAGGATTGCCATGAGTTCGAGGCCATCCTGAGACTCCATAGTGAATTCCAGGTCAGCCTGGGCTAAAGTGAGAAACCGAAAAAAAAAAAAAAAAAAAAAAAAAAAAAAAAAGAATTCTAGCTGGTTTCTTGGTGCATACCATGAACTGCCCCGACATTAATCAAGGTATGTTTTAACATTTATATGTTATGCATATGCCTTTATTTTATGCTCTTGACTTTTTAAAACAATATTTTATTTATTTGAGAGAGAGGGACAGAGAGAGAGACAAAGACACAGATAGACAGAGAGAGAATGGGCATGCCAGAGCCTCCAGCCATTGCAAAGAAACTCCAAACACATGCGCCACCTGGAGCACCTGGCTCATGTGGGTACCAGGGAATCAAACCTGAGTCCTATGGCTTCACAGACAAGCACCTTAACCGCTAGGTTATTTCTCCACCCCCACTCCTGACTTTTTTTTTTTCTAGAAATTACTTCAGGCAAATGTCCTACATGCACCTAAAACTCAGTATTGTAAGTATTTCCCCACCCCCACCCCTTTGACAACTCTCTCTTGTACTTCAGTCAGCAGTCAACATTACCTACAGCAGAAATCTGGAAGGTAGCATTACTGTTCTCTACTGTACTGCACGAATGTTCCCTTTTAAGAAAATGTTTTAATATTTTTGCCTGCTTAGAATATTTTCCTTTGGGAAATTGCTGCCTCTTTCACTTAGCAACCTATAAACCACATATTCTTTGCATTGTAGCAAAGTATAACCCAGGTCTGTGATCTAGGTACCCTGTCTTCCTACACCACTGAGTCAGGGTACAGATATAGAGTCCTCTTCAGACACAAGAAGAAAGGGTCTTTTGCTTGCTGGGTTTTTTGGGTATTAAAGGACTGTGTAAGCCTGAGGCTTCCGAGTAAGGGATGAGAAGTTTGTTCTTTAGAAAGGGCTAGGAGACTGAGGCTCACGTTGAAGAAAGAGGGTCCAAGACATAGAAGGAGAAAAGAAAACCCTGGTGGCGGGATTACTTCCCCTATAGCCAAGACGTTTACAAAATTCACTCACTCATCCACAAACACCTTCGTGCAGGTGTTGTGTGACAACATTCCTCTGTATTGAAAGGTGTAAACAACTGTTTCCAGCTTTATCAAAGCCAACCGGGTCAACTCACAAGCGAAAGCATGGAGAGGGTCATCAGAGCCCCCCCCCCACCTGAGAATCAGGTGCCCCCTGTGCCAGCCGTGTACAGTAAATGCGAAAGGCCTCGTGGCCTCTTGAGTGAATGAAGTACATAGAGGGCAAAGGTCAAGGAACAATGGGCTCTGAGGAGGGGGTTTATTTGGGGGGAGGGGGTGTCTCATGCTCTGTAAGTAAATCCTCACCCTGAGATGGAGGGCGGAGCATCCTTGGGCATAATCCTGGCATGGTGAGCCCCACGGTTGGTTTGGGGGTCCTGTGCTCTGTAAGTAAGCCCTCATCCCGAGGCTGAAGAGGAGCATTTTTGAAGAGGAGTAATTTTTGACACAGAAAGCCCCATCAAAGTGGCTGCTTTGGTGGCTCCACATTCCTATAAGTAGCCCCTCTCCATGCTCTGTAAGTGACCCCCCCCCCCCCGCAATAAACTCACTGGTTCACAGAAGTGGTATTTGTGCAATTGCAACTTTGGTCTGACATCTGAGCCCTATTTGGGGCGAAGACATGTGTTCGAATCTCCCCAGGGGAAAAGTCCTCTATGACAGCAGGTAAGGAAAAGACAGCTGTGAACAGACATCAGTCTGGGAAAGGGCCATCCCAGCACTACTGGTCAAGCAGAAATCGTCCCTACCCTTACTCTTTTGACAGAATGCTGAGGGCGAGGGCTCTTTGAAAAGGGTCTTCTGCAGCTGTTTCATTTCAGATGTGACACCGAGCTTTGGGTGGCAATCTGAGGAGGATGCCTGCTGCCTTTTATTAAAAACCTCTTCTCCACCCCCAAAGCCACATTAGTTTCCACCAGTAATGTAACTGGTATTCTCCACACTCCCCCGGGGGCTCATCAACGCTAGCAGGCTATTGCCACCGGAGAAGTCTGTGTCTTGGAGCACATGCTGTCCTCAAGCTGGGGACAGAATAAGTGCTGCCTCTGTTATGTATCCAACGAGGTGGCAGCAATTTTAATAAATGTTGCAAAACTGCAGACGCCTCTGAGAGAGGAACTGTCCCTTCTTCGTGGCCGTCTCGTCTAGAACAGTGCTCGGCGCAGCTCATAACGTTTTACCCTGTCCACACATTCGTTTCCAATATCTTCTTTTCTGATCAAAATCATGTGCCACCACCCAAACGAAGAAGACATTTTCCTTTAGCCTCAAAAAGATTATTGCTGTGCTAGGGAAAGGAAGTGTTGGCTTTCTAAATACGCAGTCATCCCCTCCTTTGGAGAAGAGGTGAAATGTTGCTGACAAAGAGACATTCGTTTCTGTTTGTAGTGAAAGAATGTAGCTTCACAGGGGACCACAACCTTTTGTTTCGTGACCCCACTCATGAACAAATTTAGTATACCCAGGGGCTTATCCACGTGTGTCTCCCTCCCTCTGTGCTGCTAGGGCCTTCAGGCAAGTATACTATCACTGAGCTCTATCTCCATGGCCCAGTTGTTAACATTTTTATTATTTATTGTGTGTTTGTGTGGTGGGGGGGGGAGGGTGGTGCACCAGGGTCTCTCGCCACTACAAACAAACATCAGATGCATGCATCACTTTTTGTGTCTGGCTTTATATGGAGGCTAGGGAATTGAACCAGGGCAGGTAGGTTTTGCAAATGTCTTTGGCAGCTCTCTAGCCCAAAGGTAGGCTGGTCAGGAGCGGGGTTCAAGCCAATGCCTCCATGACAGACCATGACCTGAACACAGTGTCATAGACTGCTTGGCCATCCTGATTCATCTTTGAGGTACATTTATTGCAACCTATAAGTCAGGCTGTCTCTATGCTGCACATTATAAAGGCTATGAATGGCCAAGACGGGCGGGGGGGGGGGGGTCGTGGCACTCTGGTGGGGAGTGACAGGAGCCAGGCAAGCCTTGTATAGTACAGTGAGGTTAGGGCTGTGGGGGAGGGGTGTGTTTGCTGAGGTGGGAAAGCTCAGAGGATAGGGCCATTCAGGCTAGAATGACATTTTTGTTGGCTGAGTTGACTCTTGGAAGATGGTTAAACACGTAAGAATGTTGGAGGCCGAGGAAGCAACGTGGTGAAGACATGGAGAAAAATGAGAAATTTGAGGTAGGTCACCAAGTAGAGCAGAAGATACTAGTTGGTTAACCTCAAAAGATGAGAGGAGGCCTGAAGAGATGGCTCAGCAGTTAAGGCCCTTGCCTGTGATGCCTAAGGACCCCAGTTCGATTCCCCAGGACCCATGTAAGCCAGATGCACAAGGTGGCCCATGCATCTGGAGTTCATTTGCAGTGGCTGCCCTGGTGAGCCCATTCTGTCTGTCCTCTATGTGCCTCTTTCTGTCTCTCTGTCTCTCTCTTAAATAATTTAAAAAAAATAAATAAAGAAGCCGGGCGTGGTGGTGCACGTCTTTAATACCAGCACTCAGGAAGCAGAGATAGGAGGATTGCTGTGAGTTCAAGGCCACCGAGACTCCATAGT
Source organism: Dipus sagitta (assembly GCA_036346955.1). Taxonomy (NCBI): domain Eukaryota; kingdom Metazoa; phylum Chordata; class Mammalia; order Rodentia; family Dipodidae; genus Dipus; species Dipus sagitta. The sequence goes on along the minus strand of CM070789.1, from coordinate 9,515,018 downwards.
GAATTCCAGGTCATCCTGGGCTAGAGTGAGACCCTACCTCGAAATCCCCCCCCCAAAAAAATGAGAAGAGAGAGGAACACATTTTTCTACTCTGCCCCCAGCCCTGGTAACCATGCTTATGCTTCTAGGAGCTTCTTTGATCACATTCAGTATCTCATCAGTAAAATCACACAGTTTGTTCCTTTGCAACTTACTAGTAATATTCCCTGCAAATGCTGCAAATGGTAGAATTTTCTTCTTTTCAGGATGAATAATATTTCACTGTACTATATATCACATTCTCCCCATCCACCAATTTCTGAACAGACATTTGTGTTATTTTTATGTCTTGGTTGTTAGGAATAATGTTGCAATGAAGTCAGGGACACAGATATCTCCGAGAACCTAACAGGTCTGAAATGATACCTTGTCGGACACTGCTAGGCACAGGCTGGAGCCTTCAGGAGAGGGGCCTGAGCTTCTAGGCACGGCTGAGGACCCCAGGGCTACAGGAGGCCACTCCCTCTCCAAGCCTGGCACACCTGAACTTAGGTTTTACCCATAGCCCTGTGACCTCTGGCCAATTGCTTAGGAAACTCCCTGTCAGCCAGCACCTTCACACAGCCCATCCCCCTGAGACCCTAGATCACCTGACCCTCTCTGCCATTGCCTACCTGCTGGAATGAATGTTCCCATAGGAACCTTGTAGTCCAATCCCCTTAGGACCCTCCCCCCACTCTCAGATGCTTATAAACTCATTTCCCTGACAATAAACCGAGAGAGCTCTTCATGGAAACTATCTCCCAGGAATGATTCTTCCTCTGGTCAAGTGCTCACCCAGCCCGGTTGCCTGGGGGGCACGGCTGGCCTGGAGCAAGACCCCAGGAAACCACAATACCTCACTGAGTTTGATTTCATTGGCGATCAGTGAGGTTGAGCACTTTTCAAAATATAACTACTGACCTGGTGGCCATTCATTTGAGTTCTTTAAAAAAAAAAGAAAAAGAAAAGTCTAACCGGGTCTTTTGCCCTATGTTTTATTCTTGCTACTAGTTGATGCTATTGTTCTTATAACATAATGGGATATAAAACCAGAATAAATTGGGTCACATTTACATTGATGGGAGAATATAAACAGAGGAATTTTATGGGATTAAATTGAAATCTGTTCCTATCACCAGGCTGTACATATCACATGGCTGTACACCCATCCAAAGTATGTGTGAATTATCAAATGCATGTAAGGACCATGCCTGTTCACTGTTTAAATGAAAACCAATCCAAGTTACCAAGTCAGAATCCTATGGACATGCTGGTTATAGACTCCAGATGCTAGTTCCCACTGGTCTTTGGCCAAAAAGAGTGGTTACGCCCATCAAAATGTCTCTTAATTAACTATGTTTATCTGTTTTTTAATCCATGTTGCTCTCACTCTAGGTTGGAGAATTTGTTTTTGTTTGCTTGTTTGTTTTTACAGATGGCAGTGAAAATTGGGGCAAATAAGATCCATCAATATTGCAAGAAAAGATAGCTGACTGCCTAGCACAAGATGAACCACCTCTATTGCATCTGCCAGGGCCCAGGAGACATCAAAGAGGAAGTGACGATTTAAACATGAGGGCTGCTCTCATTGGTAGCCTGACAACCGGCTCCAGGCAGATGGCCATGGACACTGAGGATTCTTAAAACTCATGAAAGCAGAAACACAGAGGTTGCAGAGAGCTCAACACTAAAGTAGTCTTACCACACAGCCACTAAGGCTCAGGGAACGTTGTGAAAGGGGATGGAGGAGAGTGTAAGAGCCACAGATGAGAATGAGTGCCCTGAGGCACCCCAGACTGAGTGCTACATTCAGGACCCCCAAGGTGAATACGAATAACTCCATTGATGAGGGCCGTAAGTGGAATTAGGGAGGGGGAGAGAGGATAATTAATAATACAAAAAGGACTTAACTATATATACCCACAGGGATGTATTCATGATGCAACGAGCAAGAAATGCAATTGCAGTCCTTTTCTCTGTAGCTGATCATGTGGTCATAGATAGTGTTTAGCACAACCTTCTTCGACACCCATCTGATAGTCCTTTTCCCTCCACCAAGCACCTCATCATGGTGTTTTATCTAGTAGACTGACCCAAAACTCATGAAGGATCCAGACTATTCATTCCTGTGTGGATTGAGTGGTAAAATGGTCCATTAATCCTCAAGGTATGGTAGCTCAGGGTGCTCCAAGAGATCTCTTGTATTCTAGATAAGCTCTATACCCACCAGGCAAGGATTTTTCAGCTTCCCCTTGGAGTCCAAGGCCAATCAACTTAGCTGACACCGTAGCCTCCTTTGCTTATTGATTCAGTGGTCTGAGGTGGATAAAGCCACTAGGCAGTGGTCTTGACTTCCAGCTCAATGCAGTCATTGGCTCTCTACAGAGGAAGCATTCCTTCCTCTATAACAAATGTCTCAAGGCCAGTGTTGCAGTCTAGTTCACATTGCTGGTAGAAATCACCCAACCAAGAGCAGCTTCTGGGAAAAAGAGATATATTTTGGCTTACAGGCTCGAGGGGAAGCTCCACGATGGCAGGGGAAAACGATGGCATGAGCAGAGGGTGGACATCACCCCCTGGCCAACATAAGGTGGACAACAGCAACAGGAGAGTGTGCCAAACACTGGCATGGGGAAACTGGCTATAACACCACCCATAAGCCCGCCCCCAACAATACACTCCCTCCAGGAGGCATTAATTCCCAAATATCCATCAGCTGGGAACCTAGTATTCAGAACACCTAAGTTTATGGGGGGCATCTGAATCAAACCACCACATTCTGCCCCTGGCCCCCATACACTGATAACCATACATGATGTAAAATGCAATACATTCATCTAACTTTAAAAGTCCCATAGTTTTTATCAATTCCAATGATGTTCATACATCCCCATAGTTCAAGATCTTTTAACTGAGCCATAATACCAAAAAATGACCTCAAAAAACCCATAATGACACAGAATAAACATTCATACTGCAAAAGATGACATTGGGCATAGCAAAGAAATATTCAACCAATATAAGATTTTAAACAACCAGGGCAAACACCAAATTTTGTAGCTTCAAGTGCAACAACTGCAGCCAGCGACAAATCTCCAAGTCTGATAATTCTAACCAGCAGCAAGTCTCTGGCAATCCAATTCCGCCCCTCCAGCTAGGCTACTCACAGTCCTGGAAAACTTCCTCGGGTCCAGCAGCTCTCCTTGGCTGTCATCTCGTGGTCCCGGCATCTCCACTGGATCTCCACTGCAAGGCACAGGTTCATCCTCATGGCCCCATGGGGTCTCCATGCAGGCAACCAACAAAACCTGCTTCACACTGCCCATGGCCATTTCCAAAACACAAGACCGTGTTGCAAACTCAATGACCCTCTCTTTCCTGCATTTCTCATATTCCACAATACCAGGTAGGGTGCCAATTTGTTAATCCAGGGGGGAATAAAGCAGACTTTGAGGAACAGGACACTTCTTGAGCACTCAGGCCCCTTCAAAAGAGTCTACATTCTTCCTGTTGCCCCAGTGCAGGTCAGCTAGCCCAGTCTCAAAGGTTGTAATCTTAGTTGCAGCTGAACGAGCAACAGTTCACCCAAATATTTTTCTTTCTGTGCCATATCCCTCTGCTCACACCAGTTCATTTCTACGCAAAGCAACCCTGCACAACTTCTCAGGACACGGGCATAACAGCAAGCTTCTCACACAAACTGCTAGCCCAGTCCAGGCAAAGCTCTTTCTCACGCTCATAAGCCAAACCTCACAGTCCATAGCTCTTACTGCATTCAAGTCTTTCAGCTCAGACCAGAACAGTCTATCAAGCTGTACTTACAGCACTGCAAGACATCCCTTAGGCCAAGGTTTCAAATCCTCCCACATTCCTCTTGAAAATAAGCTCCAAAAGGCCAAAGCCACACAGTCAGGTGTCTAGCAGCAATCCCACTCCTCGGTACCACTTTACTGTTGCAGTCAGGTTCACATTGCTGGTAGAAATCACCCAACCAAGAGCAGCTTCTGGGAAAATGAGATTTATTTTGGCTGACAGGCTCGAGGGGAAGCTCCGCGATGGCAGGGGAAAACGATGGCATGAGCAGGTGGACAACAGCAACAGGAGAGTGTGCCAAACACTGGCATGGGGAAACTGGCTATAACACCCATAAGCTCACCCCCAATAATACACTCCCTCCAGGAGGCATTAGTTACCAAATATCCATCAGCTGGGAACCTAGTATTCAGAACACCTAAGTTTATGGGGGACACCTGAATCAAACCACCACAGCCAGCAAAGCACCAAGCCACGGGAACAGGAAGGAAAAAAGATTCTGCTACTGGGGCCACTACGCCCAGGAGTGAAGGGTGGCACCCCCATCTCCACTTCTTGTTTTCTGGATCTACAAATCCTGACAAAGGGAAAATTACTGCACTGACAGTGACTGAGAGAACAGACAGCCTTTCACTGAAGCTTGCCCCAGCCCTGCGAGGTATGACCCCCTAGCTGGTGTGGAACTGAGTCTGCAAAGGCCATGCTCCTGTTCTGTCATGCCATCTGCTTTAGGACGGTGGGGAATGTTTTAAGACCAGGGAATTCAAGGAGTGCACGTCCATGGCTACACTTCTTCTCACCGCGATGGGAATTCTTTGGCCACAGACAATGTATTGTGGAGCTCCATGATGGAGGATAAGACATCCTGTAGGTCACTGTATAGTACCCCTGACAACAGATTTACATGTGTCCACTTGTATGTGGTAATGCATGCTAACCTTTCCATTTTCCAATATAAATGCTAGATTATGCACATTTTTCTTTTTACCGAAGTATAGAGAGCTATAGCTCTGTAGTATTATAGTGAATATAAGTTTTTAACACAATAATTATAGAAAATGTCTGAACTTATATTCCAAATAACACTGTAATCACATTTAGACTTTTTGGGGAAAACATACGAATGATTAAATGCTACTATATGCCCAGTAATTATCAAGCATTTGCATTAATTGGTAATTAGAAAGTAATGCTTTAGGGCTGGGGAGATGTCTCAGACACTGCAAAGCCTGCTGGTCTGGGTTTGATTCCCCAGTTCCCACATAAGTCCATACGTACATAGCTGCACATCATCTGGAATTTGTATGCAGTGGCAAGAGGCCCTGATGAGTCCCTACTTTCTCCCTTTTTCTGCCTTTCTTTCTCAAATAAATTAATAAAAATATTTTTTAAAAGAAAGTAATGCTTCAGCTGCCTATAACTTAACATGCTAGATTTTGCATTTACATGTGTTTTGGAGGTCTTTTGTACTTTTGTATTTTATAAAACTGGTAGGATTTGGGTTGCTGAGTAATAGCTTAGTTTTATTTTCTATAACAAAATAAAAATAGCACATATTGAAAGAATGAGATGCAGGGCTGGAGAGATGGCTTAGCGGTTAAGGTGCTTGCCTGCAAAGCCAAAGGAACCAGGTTTGATTCCTCAGGACGCATGTAAGCCAGATGCACAAGACAGCACATGCATCTGGAGTTTGTTTGCAGTGGCTGGAGGCCCTGGTGCAAATAAATAAATAAATAATGAGATACAGTGAAATAATGTAATATGTCCTCAAACTTACTATTATCATGCAGAGTATCTGATTTACAAAAGAGGAAATAGTATTAATAGGAAGATGCCTGTATTTTACTTCCTGTTTTAGTTTGCTAAGACGGATAATGTGATTTTCCTATCAGACAGTAGATGGCACTATCTGCTCATATTCAGTAGTCTAATACACTCCACTGGGTAACTAATACTTGAAGTTGTACCTAATTACCAAAAGATATAGAAATATATTTTGATATATTTATATTTTATAATCAAAAGTTATTTGAAAAACTACATATGTCTATCCAAGATAAAGATACTGCTAACTCCAGTAATATGTGTACACATCCACATTTTAATTCAATGTAATATTTAGTAAGTTAATTGTTTTAGTGCTAGACTATCCAAAATGCAGACAGAGTAGATTCTTTAGGTAATAACAACTTGGCTATTTCTCTAACATTTTTGAAAGGTTTTAATATTTTAGAAAAGAGACCAAAATCAACTTAATGTTGAAAACCTTTTTTTTTTTTTTTTTTTTTTTTTTTTTTTAGTTTTTTTGAGGTAGGGTCTCACTCTGGTCCATGCTTACCTGGAATTCACTATGTAGTCACAGGGTGGCCTTGAACTCAAGGCAATCCTCCTACCTCTGCCTCCCGAAGTCTGGGATTAAAGGCATGTGCCACCACGCCCAGCCCTGAAATCAAAACTTGTTGGTGTAAGTTTAATTAATTAACCAAGCAATTTTGTAGTGGGGATTGAACCAACCCAAACATCTGTTTGCGAGGACTCTTTTTTTTTTAAATTTTTCATTTTGTTCTATGTTGCTCAGGCAGATCTTGAACTTATGAACCTCCTGCCTCAGTCTCCTAAGTATCTGGGCTTACTAAAGGTGTGCCCTACCAAGCCTGGTTTAGGATTTCTTTTTTATTTTCAATTTTTCAATAGGGTTTTAAAAAGTGCAAGTTCTCTGCATTAGCTAAATCCGATTTTCAGCTCTGGCCTCCTTTGAACAGATATTGGAGTTCACAGCTTTAATCACTGGGGTGGTTTGATTCAGGTATCCCCCATAAACTTAGGTGTTCTGAATGCTAGGTTCTCAGCTGATGGAGATTTGGGAATTGGTGCTTCCTGGAGGCAGTGTATTGTTGGGGGAAGGCTTATGGGTATTACACCCAGCTCCCCCTTGCTAGTGTTTGGCACACTCTCCTGTTGCTATCATCAACCTGATGTCGGCCAGGGGGTGATGTTCACATTCTGCTCATGCCATCATTTTCCCCTGCCATCATGGAGCTTCCCCCTTGAGCCTGTAAGTCAACATAAACCTCTTTTGTTTTTCCCCCACAAGCTGCTCCTGGTCGGGTGAGTTCTACCAGCAATGCAAACCTGACTGCAACAATCACCTTTGGCTCTCAGGACAGACACCGCCTTTTCCTGATTTCCCATTGTCTTGTCATGGCTGCTGTCTACTGTCGTCTCTGCTTTGTCTTCTCTGGCCCACAGGAATGCTCCAGAGAGCCACCTTGGTCATCTTCAGATCTCTACATGTATTCTTAGTGACATCTTCCAGACTTCTGCTTTCAAATACAGAATGTCCATGGTTTAAATGAAGGAAATTTTCCTTGTTTTTGAGTCAATGTCTCAAGACATAATTGCATGCAAAGAACTTCTGCATTGAGTGGAGGGTTGCCTGGGGTAGAAGAAGACTCATTCCTAATCAAGTTATTGTGACGTTCCACAAAACATGGTGTCTATCATTCTGAGTTCCCCACAACATCTGTACAGGACAATGCCCAGCTATATGTGTAGCCTCCAGTTCTCCTCAAATTTTACACAGCTAGTCAACTGCCTGCTTATCAATGCAATGAAAGCCTCACTGGATGTGCTCCAGTGTTCTCCTCTTACTCATCTTCTGGCAGAGTCAACTCCAAATCCTTTCCATTGTTCAGAACAAAATACAGAAACACTATCACTTCACTTAATTCCAGCTCGTCAGGAAGTCCTGTTGGCTGAACCTCCATCATGTCCACAGTGTCTGACCACTTGCCATTGCCTCGACTATAATCATACTGTCAGTCAATCATCTCTAGCTTGAATTATTTTGGACATCTTTCAACTGCCTTATAATGTACTTCCAACAGAAAGACCACTCTGCTGCTCAGAATCCTGAGAATCAAAGTCCTCCCCATCCACAGGAAGGTCACATGGGGTCTGGCCCTCGCTACCTCTCTGAGCTCATTGCTGTTCTGTTCTTCCCTTCTCTCCCTCCACTCCAGCCACCTAGCGTCTCTCACTGTTGCTCAGACACAGCCATCTCAGGGCCCCGTGTGAGGGTTCCTTTCCTCTGAAGAGTCTTCCACTTACCATTTATGGAGTGCCTCTTTTCACTTTCTGTGTGAGCCGGCCGTGGTGGCATACTCTTTTAATCCCAGCACGTGGGGAGGCAGAGGTAGGAGGGTCACCATGAGTTGGAGGCCACCCTGAGACTGCATAGTGAATTCCAGGTCAGCTTGGGCTAGAGTGAAACCCTACCTCAGAAAAAAATAACAAGGGCTCACTTTCTGTGTGGAGGAATAGTCCAAGCATTGTATTCACAGTTTCAAGCTTCACCTCTTGCCTCCTCATCCCATCTCTCTTACCTTTTATTTTAGCCAAGGGGCATATTATCTTTGATGTAAGGTAGATATCATGTATAGGAGATAGAAATAATGCAAACAGGCTGGAGAGATTGCTCAGTGGTTAGGGAGGCCTAAGGACCCATGTTCAACTCTCCAGAGCCGCGGTAAGCCTGACACACAAAGGTGAGGCAAGCACAGGTCACACATGACCACTAGGTGGCACAAGCAGCTGGAGTTTAATTACAGTGGCTGAGACCCTGGAGCACCAATTCTCTCTCTCTCTCAAAAAAAGTTAGAAAAGACTTCAGAAATAATACAAACATCTTATGTGAAGACATCTATAGATGGGCTTATTTTTTCTATATCATATGTGATTCACATAAAATATATATTTATTATTTCACACACTAATACATAAGATTTACACATGTTCTGTCAGGGCATTTCTATCAGAGAATGCCTGTAATGTTGCCCCAGTGCACTGTTGATAATTGGTATTTGTTAAATCACAAATGAATGATTGAATGGTGCAGTATTTTTGTTGTTGTTGTTGTTTGTTGTGTTTTTCGAGGTAGGGTCTCACTCTAGCCCAGACTGACCTGGAATTCACTACGTAGTCTCAGGGTGGCCTGGAACTCACAGCAATCCTCCTACCTCTGCCTCCCGAGTGCTGGGATTAAAGGTGTGTGCCATCACACCCAGCATTTTTTTTTTTTTTTTTTGAGAGAGAGAGAGAGAGACAGAGGCAGAGAGAGAGAGGAAGAATGGGCATGCTAGGGCCTCTAGTCACTGCAAACAAACTCTAGATGCATGTACCACTTTGTGTGTCTGGCTTTACATGGGTACTGGGGAATTGAACTTGGGTTGGTAGGCTTTGCAGGCAAGTGCCTTAACTGCTGAGCCATCTCTCCAGCCCCTATTAGCATGTACTGTAAGCAATCTTGTGATGTAGCTATGGCCAACTTGGCTGACCTGAAGGTCTCAGTCTAAGCATATAAAGTTATTTCCCTGTGTCTCAGGGCATCAGGTAGGAAACACAGCTGAGATTCAAGCCCGGCTTGATGCCTAAACTCATCACTTTTCATCCCATTCATGATGCTGTGCCTCTTATTTTTTTTTAAGGGGAAATCTATTCAAATATTTAACAAACTTTGTTTATGGGAGCAAATTAGAGAGGCGCTCAGGTGCTACACTTACTTCAGACTGAGTCCAGGCTCATCCAGGATTTATTTTATTGTAGATTTAAAAAAAAAAAAAAACAGACTTAAAAGAAGCATTGATGGTAGCCCTCTCTATAACCTCGACCTGGGTATGTGTAGGCCGAGTGTCATTTCACATCGCTGTGGTCCCTTTGTAAAGAACGAGCCATCCTAACTAGAAATCGTCAAACTGTCTGCACTAATTGTATTCGTGTTGTTGCTGCTCCCTGGATTAGCGTTAAAAAAAAAATGAACATATCTCCTAAGATAAATTTGGGTGGGAGAATATGATAGACTCAGGTGCGCCTGTCTGGAGATATTTCTTCTTGCCCTCTCTCCTTTAGGCTGGAAGCAGAGCAAATCAGGGTGCGCGTGGATTTCCGCTGCTGTTTGACGCTGAAATGACACTTTCGCTCCCATACCTGGGGCTCGTGAGACAGCTAGTGACCAGACAGAGTCCAGATCCTCTGAGGACCTGTGTGCAGTCAGCCCACCAGGACACGGCTCCTCCCTTGGCACTTGAGCCTTAGCTCAGAGTCATGGAAAGTTCTCTCCTCTCTCATGCCCCGGTGTTAGCCGAGTGACTCTTAAGGGCCGGGGACACTCCATGTCACTTTTATTTTGGGATCCCATGTTTCGAAACAGCTGGAGAGTGTTAATGACTGAGCCACAACGCTCAGGTCTGCACGTCCACTCTCCCCGTGTGGACGAGGGAACCATCCTGAGATGAGGTTCTCACATTACACAAGGAGGGGGCCCCTGAAGCCTCGGGGGTAATGATCTCCATGGGAGATGAGCTGTTTTTCAATTTGGCTAGGGACCACGTAGCAAAATAACGTGAAACCATTGATTACATATGACTCCTTTCGGCCCCAAAGTAGAAATTATACAAACATAGAAGACCAGCTTATTATTTTTGTTCCCACATTCTTTCATTTCCCCAGATATATTGTTTAAACTTGACTTGCACAGTCCTACAGAAGATCCCACGGGAATGACACTTCCCATGTGAACAGCTTCTTTGCTGGTAAGAGAGACTCAGTTTAATCCTCTGGTTGCTGAGGAACCAATGTAAGGTTATATAATGTAACCTTAGAGGTTCTCGCAGGGAAAGGAGAGACCCACCCCCACCCCAGTCTCTCTGAGTTGTGGAAAAACTGCTCTCTTTGGCATCTTTTTAGTGTTATCTTCCCGGCATCTTTGCCCATGTCAACTTAAAGCCCTGCTTATACAGGAGGAAGGATGAGGATTAATGACGGAGGACAGAGCCTAGCTCCCACCAGCGACCGCACAGGATGACCATCATCCAAGGAGCTGCTGAGAAGTCAAAGGCAAGCTGAAGTCCATCTTTGCCATGAACCGTACAGTCTAGAAGACACAGACGGGCTGGAATGTATGCCTGTTACCTCACACATCAAGAGCGAGCATCACACCGGAAGCAAGATGTTATCGATCACCTTGTAGTCTTTTCAGCACAGGAATACTGCTCATCCACCACGACCACTCGCAGGCATGAAGTGGATGAGTGGTTTCACCCCTAAACCAATGGTCCATTCAATAAACTGAAACAGAATAGTAATTTATCTAGTACCACGAAATACTTTATTTTGTTATATAATTCTGTCATACTGTGATGAAACTCAAACAGGAAAAAAAAATACTGGACAACAGGTAACATTTGAAGGCTTCAAGGGGGGGGGTCTTTCTGTTTCTTGGGAAAATGTTGTGCTCATTATAGAAGAAGAGCCCCATAGAGTTCTCCTGGCCTCACATCTCTAAGCTGGAGGGAGACTTGGTTCTTTTTGAGCCGTAAGGACTCACCTCACATCACATAAAGTCCTGGTGTCTATGATTTTAGCTGTCAATCTTGACTCACAGCAAAACCCATTGAGCAAATTATTGAACATTGCCACATGCCAGGACTTGAACTTATCATTTGTTTTACCCTCAGTAACAACTTTCATGGAAAAGTTAATACTGCTCCTGTTTTACAGGAAGGCATCCACTAACTTCCCTGGGTCAGTCATTAAGTAAAGAGTGAAACCAGAATTCCGAGCCGTCTCTTCTTCCTTTGCAGGAAGCTCGATCTCTAACCCAGGTGTTTGGCCTCTATGTGGTTGGTCCTCCACTGGTGCGTCATCTGTTTCATAGCTTCTATATAACTCTAACAAAAAAGGGAAGCTTGGGCTGGAGAGATGAGTTGCCTGCAAAGCCTAATGACCTGGGTTTGATTCCCCAGTGCCCAAGTAAATCCAGATGCACAAAGTGGCACATGCATCTGGAGTTCATTTGCAGTGGCCAGAGATCCTGGCATGCCCATTCTGTCTATCTCTCCTCTCTTTACCTCTCTCTTCTTACAAATAAATAATTCTTTTTTAAATAGAAGGGAAGCTCATTTTGAAACCTTGTAAAAATTTGGGTAGCTTCAAGGCAGAGGGAAAACGTGTATTGTCCTTTGCTGATAGTGGTAACATTGAATTTTAACACACTTAGATGTCTCATCTCTAAGGATCTTCACTTGTAATATTTTTAAATTTGTTGATTTTTAATCTTTAAAAATTTATTTTATTTGAGAGAGATAGAAAGACCACTGCAAACAGACTGCAGACGCATATGCCACCTTGTGCATCTGGTTTACTTGGGTCCTGGGGAATTGAACCTGGGTCCTTTTACTTCACAGGCAAATGCCTTAACAACTAAGCCATCTCTCCAGCTCCACTTGTTGTATTTAAGTTAAGGAACACCACAGCTCGCAAGAGGTCAGAAGCTGTCAGGCTACCAGTTGCTACTGTTGGGGGGAACCCCTGCCAAGCAGAGGTTTAGTTTACATGAAATACATGAAGGCGATTAGAAGTGAAGTAGTGTTTATATAGGTCTCACAGGAAACTGTCCAAACACTTTTCCTACAGTAATTTTGTACTTTATTGAATGGTGGAAAAAACACAACTATTTATATGGTGTTTAGTAATCCTCTATTAACAATTGGGACAGTGGTGAGTTCTAGAAGACAAAAATGAATATCCACTGAAAAAATGCATTTCCAATTATCAGGACATACTTGAAGAATATATAATTTGGAGAACATGTTGACATTTACAGTCATTGACTATATGAGAACCAGAATACATGATCTGCTGAAAGAGACCAGCAACTGCTTCATAATTACACCATCGTTTCAGTAACAATGTGCCTAAAAACAACCACGTCTACAAATTCAGACATAACCTATGTAGTTCACATCACTCCTTCAGGTCAAATAATTTTCCTTAATTGTTTTATCATGATTTTGGTTTCATTGTGTATGTTTGAAAAGAGAACAGATAGCTACTCAAATTGTTCTTAGTGAGTAATTTATCTGTTGGCAAGAACATCATGAAATATTTCATTACAAAAGCAAACCCTAAGTGCCTGTGTGTAGTGTTTAATAAGTAAATAGTATAACATTATTATGTATATTACAATATATAATAATATTATTAATAGTAAATAAATAAATAAAAATGCAATGCAAATAGTCGGTTTTCCTTTGATCAACCCTACTGTTTTATTGATTTGAAAATGAAAAATTACCTACTGAAAGATTTTAAAAATAATTTTCCTTCTTCCTTTCCCGCTTTCTCTTTTATTTAAAGATTTGTACTTATTAATTTATTTATTTGAGACAGAGAGAGGGAGAGAAAGAGAGAGAGAGAGAGTGAAAATGGGCATGCCAGGGCCACTAGCCACTGCAAATGAGCTCCAGATGCATGTGCCACCATGTGCATCTGGCTGACATGAGACCTGGAGAATCGAATCGAGGTCCTTAGCCTTCGCAGGCATGTGCCTTAACTGCTGAGCCATCTCTCCAACCCCTTTCCCTCTTTCTTTTGTGAAGGTGGGGATTAAGCCCAGGGATTCATGTGTGCAAGGCAAGCATTCTGTCCCTGAACTACACCTGCAACCATGTAATATTTTTAAAGAAATTAATGGTTTTTAAGCATATTAATAATTTCCTAGTTTGTTAGATTTATAATTCACTTCCTTATCTACTGCTTGGCCTGCCATTAAGAAAGATATGTTTAACCCAACTGCATAAACTGCACATCTTGAAATAGCACACAGTGACCCATTCATCCCTACAATTTTGTGTTTTTAAGTATCAGCAATCTGTTCAATTTAAAAGAAAAAGAAATTAAGATGAGTGTATTTCTTAAAGAAGCAAATGATTACTTAAAGGTTTTTTATTCCTAGCTCCAAAGTTTCTCTTTCTGGAGTGTGTGTGTTTGTGTGTGTAAAATAAGATTTAAAAGGAAATGAGCTTATTTGCAAAACAATGTAATGTACTAGCAATTTTTCTATACATTTAGTCAAAGGCAATAGCTGTAGGGCCCCCAGACCTTACTTCCTCAATAAATGGGTAGTGTGATAAGCAGAGCCAAGGTTTCAATAAGAAATCAACCAAAGAAAAAGTAACAATATGAGGGCATAACTTTCAACATTTTTATTTTTATTTTTATTTTATTTTTATTTTTTTTGTGCTTTAATTTTCTGTAGTCAATGAAAGCATACTTCAACAGGCCATTACCTTGTCAGCCCAATGGCCATACCTTTCCTCCATGCCCTCATTTGGTCCTTTTGTATGTTACTAAAATTACAAAAATAACCACTACAAATTCTCTGTACCTGGCATATAAGAACTGAGCCAGAAGAAGCTCAGTAGTTTACCTTAAAACAAAACAGCTCAGAAAAAATACAACGCAGGTTTAACTTTGCAGTATCTTTTTCTCTTACAAAACGCTAGTAAAATAGTTTCTTAGAAATTAAATAGTGAAATACCAAACAAATTCTGTACATTGTTACAGTACGAGTGAGGCGAAGTATCCAGTTACGTTTCCCAGGTGGTGGGAGGCCTTCTGAGCATGCTGACGTGCTGTGGGGCCTCCAAAGCCACCTTCTCCCGATGTCAGTGCAGACAGGAGCCTTACAGGACGAGCAGATGACAAAGAGCGGGTGTCCAGGGAAGACAAGCGGCTCCTTCCAAGAGCAGTGTGGACGGTGCTTTATTGCTTGCTGATTGTGGGTCCTCTGGCCCCACACCTCCTTTCCCCTTCACACAGTGGGCACAAGTGGAGCTCAGCAGAACGCAGGACGCAGGCTCAGGGGTCTCACCAAACAGGGATGACCATGGTCTTTGGGGGCCATTGGGGTTCTGATAGTCTGATGACATGAAAAAAGCCGACACAAGCATCCCTGATGGATAGCCACATTCATCTGGGGACCTGAGGGCAGGCAGCAGGAGCTTGTAGCACTGGAATGTCTCTGTAACCACCTGGGGCTGAGGTGGCATCTATGTCCTGCGCGGCTTGGCAGCGCTGGGGCTGGAGGGGTTGCTATTGGCAGTCAAAACCTTGTCGGTGACCCGGCTGCCTTTCCTCTTGTCTGGCTCCTTCTTTGCACCCCAAGTCTGAGGAGTTCTTCTCTTTGTCTTTGTTGGATTTTCCTATTGTTTTTCCCAAGCTCCCTGAAGATGAAAAAAACATCATCAGCCCCACTGTGGGGATCTATGTCCTCCTTCATCTCCTCTTCAATGACCACTTTTCCTGTGGAGGAGACAGCTGCCGTTCACTGGAAACCCACGGTGGTGGCCAGCGCAGGGGGGACGGTCTGACCAGGACTGCTTCCGAATCTCGCTGCCCACACAGGCCTTCTCGGACCTCCTGAATGATCTCCTCTGGAAGGACAAAGTTCCTCTCTGGATTCGGGAATGGAAGAATCTCAGATTCATGCAGTGCCTGCATGTCATACATGGTGCTCAGGTGGTCCCAGATGACCTTGGAGGGGACCTGGCGCCCGACGTTCTGGCTGAACTTGTCCCGGATACAGGTCATGTGGAAGTGTCTGTTCATTCCCACGGGCTTGTGGCCCAGCATGCGTGGAAGAGGCACACCTCCACCTCTGGGCTCCACACCATCGTCTCCTCCGCCGGGCTCGGGGCTGCCTCCCCTGGACCCTTGTCGCCCGGAGCACCCGTGCCACCCACCTCGGCCTCCCCCATGGCCGCCAGCGAGCGACCAGCGCCCCGCACGAGCAGGTGCAGCCTCGAATTCGGAGCAGGCGCTATTTTTATTTTTTAAATTATTTTGGTTATGTTTATTTATTTATTTGAGAGTGACAGACAGAGAAAGAGGCAGAGAAAGAGAGAGAGAGAGAGAGAGAGAGAGAATGGGCGCACCAGAGCCTCCAGCCACTGCAAACAAACTCCAGATGCGTGCACCCCCTTGTGCATCTGGCTAACGTGGGTCCTGGGGAATCGAGCCTCAAACCGGGGTATTTAGGCTTCATAGGCAAGCGCTTAAGCGCTAAGCCATCTCTCCAGCCCAAAATTTTTATTTTTTAATTATAGGGAAAAAAGATTTTTGCTATGGACATTCTTATCTAGCACAATTGTCCAAGAGCAGTTCTGAGGAGCAAGGGACGTTGTCCTAAGACATGTAACTAATACCCTTCAATATGTGGAGAAACTAGCTAAGGAAATGAGAATCTACTTCAAGGAAGGTCTCTATGTCCAACGAAACACAGAGCAGAAACTCCCATTGTCCCATCTGAAGACCTCGGGGTACGATCCGTGGTATTGGGCTGAGATAGTCACACACTGATGGGTATCTGATATGGGATGATTGGTGACATCTTATAAGAAAAAAAACCCAATATGCACATATCCTTAACAAGTGTCTCTTCCGACGCCCCCAGGTTCACCTGCGGCCTGTTGCATACACAGGCCACAGCAAGTGTCCAGGCTCTCTGGTATTTCAACTGTGGCCGTTAGGGGGTGTATGGGAAGAATGGTGTGAGATAGTGAGGAAATATTTCCACTGGCTTTCCCCACACAATTTTCACAAACCAGTTGTTTGGGGACATGTCCTTCAAGTGTAGAAACTGCCGGGACTGGCTTGCAAATCTGTTTCACATGCACAAACCACCAGAGGAAGCATTTTGTCATCAGTCCCTACAAGTGCGTCCGCGCGCATGCTCTGTTCGTCCGACCCCAGAGAGCCTTGACACTCTTTCCCACGGTCACTTTGACTTTTTGACATTTCATTGTAATCACATTGTCACTACCGTCTGTTTGAAGCAATAAGACATTCCCACGGGAGCAAAAACTCTTGATTTTTTTTTTTTTTCCACATGGAGAAGGTAACGGGAAACATGGTATGGACCACAAGCCAAAAATCTGAAAATACTTGTGATGGGGGGGCGGGGAGATGACAAAAAGATCTTTGCTCAACTAGCATGAGCCTCATTGTGTTGAGAAGATAGGTACACTTTTCACAAGTGCTCTTACTGAACGTTGCAAAGAATGGCCCATCGCCGGCAGCATTTTGATTACTCTGCATACCTCGCAACTACCTCCAAGGACTTCCAAGACGGAAGGAACTTTCAGATTTAGTCTTATTGTCACAGCGAGGTCCTTACTGCCACGAGCAATGTGCCAGGATGAACAACTTTTTCTTCTTAGATCTGGTGGAGGGCAAGTCCACGTGCCAGCGACTCCTGGGCACTGGCGAGTGCCTCTTCTGCACTTTCTCTTTGCTATCGTACGCACTGGGGAACTGAACGATAGGAACTTTCCATGACCATTGATGGAAATTTTTACCCATTCCCATCACAAAAAGAACTGAAAACGCCGGGCGTGGTGGCGCACGCCTTTAATCCCAGCACTCGGGAGGCAGAGGTAGGAGGATCGCCGTGACTTCGAGGCCACCCTGAGACTCCATAGTGAATTCCAGGTCAGCCTGGGCTAGAGTGAGACCCTACCTTGAAAAACCAAAAAAAAAAAAAAAAAAAAAAAAAAAAAGAACTGAAAACAAGATTACCCCAGAGCTATCTGTCAATGTCTTCTTTTTAGATCAGGTTTTTGATCATTTTTTTTTTTTCTACAAGCAAGAGTTCTCCCTAAGTCCATCAAAGTGTTGGAAGACTTGAAGATGTTTAAAGAAAACATGCCACATGTGGTAGACAGCTTCAGGTCGCTGAGATGAACTTCCAGACCAGACACAGTCATGGAGGAAGGGCTTTATTGAAGCTTACAGGTCCAGGGGAAGTTGCATAATGGCAGAAGTACGCCCAGGTACTGCTGGGAGATGTTTTCTAGGTCCGCAGCTCGCTTGCTTGCTCTCTCTCCGTAGAAGGGGGAGGAAAAGGAGGAGGTGGGTATGATCCCTTTTCTCCCTAATTAAGATGCTCCAGCGTGTCATGATTTTCCCAGTGACCAGGACAGGAAGTACAGGCAGCTTCAAGTGGAGTCCATGCTTTAATAGGAAAACGTAGGCTGGACCTAAAGCTCACAAGGACAGACATGAGAGTCAGTTTTCCACTCTTACATGAAATACATGAAAATACATGAGAAAAACACCAACGTAAAAGAGTGTATTTTGACCCACAATCTCATAAGTTTCAGTCCACCATCACCGAGTTTCTAGGCCTGTGATGAGGCAGAAAGCTTACTGTGCAAACACAAGTTTCTCCTTTCATGGTGGCTACAAAAGAAGGGCAGAGGGAAGCAGAGGCAGGGCCAACAAATACAGTCTAGAAGGCTGCTCCCAGGGACATGTTTTTTTCCAAATAGGATCCCCTCCTAAAGCTCTCACTACCACCTCCCAGTAGACCCTAAAGCTGGGAAACCATAAGTGGGTTGATCCATTCATGAAATCAGAGCCCTCTTGGTACACTCACTTCCCAAAGGCCTTGCCTCTGAACACACTGCGGACCAAACCTTTAACCCGTAAGCATGTAAGACCCAAACCACAATATTTGGGCTCTAGTGATTTAAGAATTTCACCTGTTTCCATCCCATTTGTCCGTATCCCATTTGTTTGCATATAAAGCCTGATCTTGGCATAGCAGGTACAGTTGAAAAATTTAGAGTGTGACTTTGTTGTTAAGTGAAAGACTTGGTCCTATTATGAGAAGGCAGGGAAGCCAAGGTAAGAGGTCTGTTGTGAGTTAGAGGCCAGCCTGAGGTTACATAGCAAATTCCAGGTCACCCTGGGGCTAGAGTGAAACCCTACCTCAAAAAACAACAAAAAAAAAGATGTCATCTGTCCTTTGGTTTACAAACATAACTAGGGCTTGCTGATTAATCCCCTTCATTCTTCAAGTTTTGTCAATTGAACTTAACACCTAGTTCTTCTGTCTGTGTAGTTTTATTTATCCTGTATTTCTCAGATGCCAGAAGGATCACACATGCTATTGGGCTTTTGCACCCAAGTACCTACTTCGGTTTACTATCAGTGAACATTTAACCAGTGAGAAATGTACCTTATGCCAAGAACTACCCATGTTTTAATTGCCACCAGTGGTGGGACCCTCTTTACCAGCTGAGTGGCAGGAACTCCAGCTCCAAACATTACTTCCAAAATCAACTGCTCTTGGTTAGCTCCCTAGGAAGCAGTCTCTCAGAGAGTTTTACAGGCAGCGAGGAGTCTGGGAAGTGCTTTGTATATTAGTGTCCACAGAAGGGAAGAAAAAGAAGAGAGAGAGAAGGGCAGAGGGGTCAGGGGGGCTGTGCCATCATTTCCACAAGGGTCTCTGCTGGCCCCTAGGTGAGTTCTGAGATTGGGGACACCCTTCAAAATGCCCTCAAGGACAAGCGTATGCTTTTCAGTTAATCAGCCACCTTTTGTTTATTTATTTATTTTTTGTTTGTTTTTCGAGGTAGGGTGTTGCTCAAGCCCAGGCTGACCAGAGATTCACTATGTAGTCTCAGGGTGGTCTCGAACCCAGGGTGATCCTCCTACCTCTGCCTCCCGAGTGCTGGGATTAAAGGCGTGAGCCACCACGCCCAGCTTACTTTTTGTTTATTATACAGAAACTGGTAAATTTAAAAAACTTTCAATTTTATTTAGGTTTATCTTGCATGTGTACGTATGTGTGGTATGTGTGCATACGCGTATACACGTTCTTCTGTGTAGATGCTGGAGATTGACACCAGGTGTGTTCCCTCGCCTCTCTTCTCTTTACTGAGACAGGATCTCTCACTGGACCCAGAGCTCACTGACTCAGGTGGCTGGGCCAGTCAGATCCCTTAGGATTCCCTTTCTCTGTCTTTTACACACTGTGATTACATTTGGCACCAGACTCATTCAGCATCTATGAGGGTTTTGCAGATCTGAATTCAGGTCCCCACTTGCATGGAAATATTGACAAAGCCATTTTCTCAGCCATAATTTTTTTTTTCTTTTCCCCAAGGTAGGATGTCACTCTAGCCCAGGCTGAGCTGGAATTCACTATGTAGTCTCAAGGTGGTCTAGAACTCATGGCAATCCTCCTACCTCTGCCTCCCAAGTTCTGGGATTAAAGGTATGCACCACCATGCCTGGCTTCAGCCATACTTTAAAACATTTTTTTATTTATTTATGTGTGTGTGTGTGTGTGTGAGAGAGAGAGAGAGAGAGAGAGAGAGGAGCAGAGAGAGACAGAAAAAGGCAGAACAAAAGAGAGAAAGTATGGGCACACCAGGGCCTCCTGCTACTGCAAATGAACTCCAGGCACATGTGCCACTTAGTGTATCTGACCTCATGTGGGTAATGAGGAATTGAACCCAGGCAGTCAAGTTTTGCAAGGAACTGCCTTTAACCACTTAGCCCTCTCTACAGCTCCCTTGTACTTTTTATTTTTATTTTTTTTTAAAAAATTTATTTTTATTTATTTATTTGAGAGTGACAGAGAGAGAGAGAAAGATGCAGAGAGAGAGAGAGAGAGAGAGAGAGAGAGAGGAGAGTGGACGCGCCAGGGCTTCTAGCCACTGCAAACCAACTCCAGACGTGTGCGCCCCCTTGTGCATCTGGCTAACTTGGGTCCTGGGGAATCGAGCCTCGAACCGGGGTCCTTAGGCTTCACAGGCAAGCGCTTAACTGCTAAGCCATCTCTCCAGCTCTCCCTTGTACTTTTTAAATATTTTTAAAATTTTATCTCAGAGAGAGAGAGAGAGATGGGGGGAGGGAGGGAGAAAGAGGCAGAGAGAGAATGGGCACATCAGGGCCTGAAGCCATGCAAACGAATTCCAGATGCATGCGCCACCCTGTGCATCTGGCTTACATGGGTCCTGGGGAGTTGAACCTGGATCCTTTGGCTTTGCAGACAGGACCTTAACTGCTAAGTCATCTCTCCAGCCCTCCCTTGTACTTTTTAAATTGTTTTAGTAGTTTTGGCTTTGAACCCTTGGATATTTTAAGTGTACACACAAGCATACACCACACCTCATAGACACCACACAACATACAACATACACACACAAACACGCACACACACCACACACGAGACAACCTGCACCAGGGTGATGCACACAGACACGGAGGACACTCAACACGCACAAAAGCAGAAATCCAGAAGCTGCTGAGGGCTCCACACCAAAGCCGACTTAAAACACGCCCACCACGGCTCAGGGAAGATTGTGGAAGAGTAGGTAGAAAGAATGTCAGAGCTACAGAGTGGGAGGGAGTATCCAGAGGCACTGCCCTGCCCTTCGCAATGACTGACTGCTGCTCTCACAACTCCTAAGCCACAACCCCATGGTGGATACCAGCAACCCCACTAAGGAGGGCCCTCAGTGGAGTGGGGGCAGGGAGGAGAGGAGTGATGGTACCAACACATGAAGTGTCCACACAAAGTTCCTACTTAATAAAAATAAAGAATCTTGGGCTGGAGAGATGGCTTAGAGGTTAGGCGCTTGCCTGTGAAGCCTAAGGACCCCAGTTCGAGGCTCGATTCCCCAGGACCCACGTTAGCCAGATGCACAAGGGGGCGCATGCATCTGGAGTTCGTTTGCAGTGGCTGGAGGCCCTGGCGCGCCCATTCTCTCTCTCTCTCTATCTGCCTTTCTCTCTGTCTGTCACCCTCAAATAAATAAATAAATAAAAGAACTAATTTTTTTTTTAAATAAAGAATTTTGGGGCTGGAGAGATGGCTTAGAGGTTAAGGCACATACCTGTGAAGCCCAAGGACCCCGGCTTGATTCTCCAGCTCCCACATAAGCCAGAGGCATGTGATGCCCCACGCGTGTGGAGTTCCTTTGCAGTGGCTAGAGGCCCTGGAGCGCCCATTCTCTCTCACACACTCCCTCTCTTCCTTTCTCTGTCTCTAATAAATAAATAAATAAAAATAACATCGTCAAAATTTTTTTTAAAAAAGAATCTTTTCAAATCTTATTTAAACATGCAATGAAGGTCTATAAATTAGTCAGATATTTAATTCCTTCTTGGGTGACTTTTACTTTTTTTCTCTAACCTGGTCGCACCTTCATTTCTGTAATGGCTCAGGGCATTCAGCACGTATTTTCTTACCCTTCCTGACCAAGGAGATTATGAACTCTGTCTTCCTCACTTCCTCTTCTTCACCCTCCCAGGATGGCCCTGCTTTTGTCTCCTGGATTTTCCTCATCTGTGTGGAATCAGAAAGAACATGATTGGATCAGGAGAAATAACATGAAAGAGCGAGAAATAGGAGGGGAAAAGGGGATGGAAAAGGAGAGAGGGGCCACGTATAAACTTCACAGTGTGAAATGACAGCCAAGAATGAATTAGTTTTTGGGGCTGGAGATATGGCTTAGTGGTTAAGGTGCATGCCTGCAAAGCCTAAGGACCCAGGTTCGATTCTCCAGGTCCCACATAAGCCAGATGCACATGGTGGCATATGCGTCTGGAGTTCGTTTGCAGTGGCCAGAGGCCCTGATGAGCCCATTCTCTCTCTCTCTCTCTCTCTGTCTCTCTCTTTTTCTCTCCCTCTCTCTAGTAATTAAATAAATAAACATAAATCTTTTTAAAAAAGAATGAATTAGCTTTTGGCGGGCAGATGGTGCACTTTGAGTTATCATTCTTAGATACTATGATGAGTGGCCTTCATTGTCAACTGGGCTGGATCTAGAGTCACAGAGTAGACAAACCTCTGGGCATGTCTTTGAGAGAGATTTTTTTTTTTTCAAGGTAGAGTTTCACTGTAGCTCAGGGTGACCTGGAATTCACTCTGTATTCTCAGGGTGGCCTCGAACTCACAGTGATTCTCCTACCTCTGCCTACCAAGTGCTGGGACCACGCCCAGCTTCGGAGAAGTGTAAACAGCGGATGGATGGAAGACCCACCCTGAATATGGTTGGCATCATCTCATAGAGCCGGGCTCCCAAGCTGAGGGACTGAGTAACATGAAGAAAGCCGGCTGAGTGTCGGCATTCCCCCATCTCTGCTTCGTGACTGGACGCAATGTGACCAGCTGCCTCATGTCCCTGTCACCGCGCCTTCCCCACTGCGATGGACTTTACTGTCATATCGTCAGTCAGAATAAACCCTCTCGTCCTTAACCCCCTTTTATCACAGCAACGAGAAAGTACCTAACACCAATACTGACAATATCCTAGTCAAAGACCCTTACAACTCTTCAGGAAGCCCCTCTGAATTAGACTCGTATTTCTCCACTGTTGAAAAGCCATGCTGGAGAACAAAGGCTTCCTGACAGGTCTACTTCTGAAGACTCTGAGGTGGCCTTCTGGGCCATAGCTGAAAGTCACTGGTTGTCAACGTTTTCCCACCAGCTAGGGTGATTTTGCTTCCAAAAAATTATACCACAAACTGGTTATGTTTAATGAATTAACTGTCTGATTTATAATAGTTAGTTAATATTTATTTTTTTCATGTACATGTGTGTAGGTGCATGCACGCTTGTGTGTACATGTGAATACGTTCATGTGCGTACGGGTATGTCAGGGTCCCTTGCTGCTACAAATAAATGCCTGTCCAGCTTTATGTGGGAGGCTGGGGAATTGAACCCAGGCCTCCTGGCTTTGCAAGCAAACACCTTTAAACTACTGAGTCATCTCCCCAGCACTTCAATTGTTTCTTTAAACAAAGTCATAGATCCCTTAACGGAGTACTTTAGGACTTCATATGCCTAAAAAAAACATGGGTAGGTCCCTTGCTGTCACTGTTACTATATGTGAAGAATCTGCTCCTGAGGTGAAGTAAGGGTTGTAGAGAACACCCTACCAGCAGCCTGTGAATCAGAGAAGAGCAGGGGCTCACCCCAGGGTAGGGCTGCAAGAGAGAGAAGAGGTGCCAAGTAATGAGCAGCCAGGAAGCACACGGCTGACTGTTGAGAAGAGAGTTCAGGAGAGCGCAAACTGAGTCCATCTCACTGGCTAAAGTAAGCTTTGCAAGCAGTTTCCACCAACACCAAAGGACTATGGGGATTCATGGAGGTTCAGTGAGTCACCTGTAACACGAAGAAACATTCCAGAAAGGTCTGAGGACTTGACATCCAAGTGTCAGAGTTCAAGCTCGGCTGGAAATTTCTAGCTTCCTCTTCTTTTATTTTTTATTTATTTTTATTTATTTATTTGAGAACCGACAGACAGAGAGAGAATGAGGCAGAGAGAGAGAGAGAGAGAGAGAGAGAGAAGAATGGGCGCGCCAGGGCCTCCAGCCACTGCAAACGAACTCCAGACGCATGGGCCCCCTTGTGCATCTGGCTAACTTGGGTCCTGGGGAATCGAGCCTCGAACTGGGGTCCTTAGGCTTCACAGGCAAGTGCTTAACAGCTAAGCCATCTCTCCAGTCCGCTCTTCTTTTATATGTCTGATCTGTGTGTCTCATTCCTGGAAAATTGCGGACAAAATAATAATGAGTTACTTCACTTTTTACAAGTAGCTAAATCATGCTGTGCTGTGATAAAATGTCTCCAGAACTTCAAGAAACACTGTAAAAGACACGTCTTAAGTTTAAGAATGTGAGAAGTATGTAATTTGTAGAACAACCACTTAAATTCCTCATATACTTGTAGCAGTTAGCTCAAAGAGTGTTTGGGGGCTATGAAGCTGTGCTTCTGCTGAGGGTGTGAGCTGAATAGGGCTCTACTCCTGATTTGAAAACAAAAAACAAAACAAACAACTTCTTCATGGTGGTTAATCTGGTCAGTGTGATTGGACTAATGAGTGAAGCATGCCTGTGAGGGTGTCTGTGAGGCTGTTCCCAGAAGAATGAAGTCCCATCAGGAATGTGCGCCATGCCACTGATGGATGGTATGGAATCCTGGAGTGAATAAAGAAGGGGAGGGAGGGCTGGAGAGATGGCTTAGCGGTTAAGCGCTTGCCTGTGAAGCCTAAGGACCCCGGTTCAAGGCTCGATTCCCCAGGACCCACGTTAGCCAGATGCACAAGGGGGACACGCGTCTGGAGTTTGTTTGCAGTGGCTGGAGGCCCTGGTGTGCCTATTCTCTCTCTATCTCTGCCTCCTTCTCTCTGTCGCTCTCAAATAAATAAACAAACAAAAAAAATTAAAAAAAAATCTTTCAAAAAAAAGAAGGGGAGGGAGAAAGAAAGCTGAGCTCTGGAACCCTTTATCTGCTTCCTTTTCCACCCAGACTGGCACCCTGCCTTCCCGCTCAAACCCAAACCCAGGCCACAATAAACCCTTCCTGCCTCAGTTGCCTCTTGTCAGGTATTTGATCACAGAAACAAGAAAAGTCAATAATACACCTCTAAGATATGGGTATGACAATTCTTTCATGACTGTCTTTTTTTTATCTGCTAAGGAGGCAACATTTTTTTTGACTTTTTTATTTTTTGTTTTTTTTATTAACATTTTCCATGATTATAAAAAATATCCCATGGTACTACCCTCCCTCCCCCCACTTTCCCCTTTGAAATTCCATTCTCCATCATATCCCCTCCCCATCTCAATCAGTCTCTCTTTTATTTTGATGTCATGATCTTTTCCTCCTCTTATGATGGCCTTGTGTAGGTAGTGTCAGTCACTATGAGGTCATGGATATTCAGGCCATTTTATGTCTGGAGGGAGGACGTTGTAAGGACTCCTACCCTTCCTTTGGCTCTTACATTCTTTCCGCCACCTCTTCTGCATTAGACCCTGAGCCTTGGAAGGTGTGATTGAGATGTTACTCAGTACTCCAGTCACTTCTTTCCAGCACCATTATACCTTCTGAGTCATCCCAAGGTCACTGCCATCTGAAAAGAGAAGATTCTCTACCCAAAGTGAGAGTAGCGTTAATATAAGGGTATAAATATTAAGAAAAGTGCTTACTGGGCAGTTTGATAAGCATAGTATATACATTTATCCAGACATCAGCAGATGTTACACCCCTAGGGCTCATGACTACTCCTGTTTAAGTTTTCAGTATCAGGGAGGGATGTCCCTCCCATGGAGCGGGCCTCCAGTCCAATTGGATGGCAGTTGGTTTCCACCATGACAGACGTGCCACAATTGCACCCGTTGGCTCATTGGCCTGGCTGGCCAATTATAAGGCTTGCAGTGTCCACTGTTGAGTATCTTCACTGGTGGTATCTCTTTCTCCCATTGAACTGCATGTAGAATGGCTTCTTCCAGCTTTCTCTCAGCTGGTCTACATGGAGGAGGTTATCAGCTCAGTTCCAGCAGAATTTCTCAGTGGCTTTGCCACCCGAGTATGTGGAGTCTTCAGCAATAGGGTCTTACCATCTATTCCTGGTGGGAAACCAAGGAGGAGGCAACATTTTAACATTATCTCAGGAATAGCCAATCTCTTAAGTCAGCACTAGAGGGCGCAACTCTGTACAAAAGAAGCTATGAAAATGTTCTTTGCATTCAGTTGTTACAGAAATATTGGGCATTACAAAATTTCAGAGACTAGAAAGGGAAGGACATTCCCCAGTCACTAAAGGAGACAGACTTTGATCTGTGTGTGTGTGGATGTGTGCCACGAAGCAGCTTCCCACGCAGGGAGTGGGGGATTAGACTATGGAGGATGAAGACACTGCTTTGGAAAGCTAAAATCTGTGTTTTTTGTTTGTTTGTCTTGTTTGTTTGTTTGTATTTTGAAGCTCTAGCCCAGGCTGGCCTGGAACTGACAGAGATCCTCCTACCTCAGCCTCCTTAGTGCTCCGATTAGAGGTATGCACTACCACACCCAGCTAGAGCTGAAGTCTTTAAAAAAATATTTTATTTCTTTATTTATTTGAGAGAGAGAAAGACGCAGGTAGTGAGAGGCACGTCAGGGCCTCCAGCCACTGCAAACGAACTCCAGATGCGTGTGCCCCCTTGTGCATCTGGCTGACAGTGGGTCCTGGGGAATCGAACCGGGGTCCTTAGGCTTCTCGGGCAAATGCCTTAACCGCTAAGCCATTTTCCCCAGCTCTGGAGCTGAAGTCTTTTTGAGGAAATATTCCTTCAAGACCTAGACAGGAAGCCCACACATTAGCCTGTGATTAGGAACAAGAACACGTTGCTCCTGAAGTCTTGCTGCCTGAAGTAGCCACCAGAATAGGTAGTAGACGTGTTTCTACCACAGGCAGCGCAAGACAGAAAACCCCACACGACACCTACATGGAGAAGCAGTATCAGGGACGGACGACTGACAGCAGACCGAACCTGATACAGCAGAGCCCCTCTCATTCCTGCGACTGACAGCAGACTGACCAGGGGATGTAATTCCAGGGACTGGGCCACAAATGTCACTGGTGGCCTGTGAGGAGGAGCAGGATCGGTGGTGAGCAGAGAAAGTCATTGAGCTGGGGAAGGACGTGGCCGGAGGATGATGTGAATCTGGGTGAGGCTCTATTCCTCAGGAAGGACTCAAGTACTGTGGGCTGCCGCTGCTAACGCAAACTGCTGGTCACATATATTTGGTACTGGCTACCCATTTTCTAGCTATATGACCTTGACAGATTAATTGTCCATCCATCAAGATTGTTTTGAGAGGGGCTGGAAAGGTGGCTCAGTGGTTAAAGGTGCTTGCTTGTTAAGCCTGCAGGCCCAGGTTCAAATCTCCAGTACCCTGGTAAAGGTAGATGGCAAATGCATCTGTAGTTTGTTTGCAGTGGCAAAAATCCCCTGGCATGCTCATTCTCTCTCTTTCCCCTTGCAAATAAAGAAATAAATAAAATATTTTATTCTTTGTTTTAAATTTGTCTGAGAGAGAAAGAGAGAGAGAGAGGGAGGGAGGGAGGGAGAGAGAGAGAGAGAGAGAGAGGAGAGAGGAGAGAGAAATGGGTGTACCAGGTCATCCAGCCACTGCAAACAAACTCCAGGTGCATGTGCCACCTTGTGCCGCTGGCTTATGTGGGTACTGGGAAACTAACCTGGGTCCTTAGGCTTTGCAGGCAAGAGCCTTAACCAATAAGCCATCTCTCCAGCTCAAATAAAATAGTTTTAAAAACAGTGTTTTGAGAAATAATTCAGCAAAGTGTCTTGAGTGAAAATACTTGGTACCTGTTCAGTAAAATGGCAAGTGGCACAGGATGATAGCAAGTTGGCAAGTTCTCTACCCAGGTCCACATGGGCCCCTGGGAAGTAACCCTGGCACTAGATATGAGAAGCTAGCTTGTGCAAGACTGAGCTTTGGTGTTTGATCTACATCTGTTCCCCGGTTTATGTAAAGCATAATTGTATGCTGTTGTGGTTGACTTTGCGCTGCTGGGACAAAATACCTGACCCAAAGCAGCTGGTGGAAGGAAAGGATTTATTTTGGTTTCTGGTCTCCAAGAAAGAGGGGAAGCTTCACAATGGCAGGGGCAACGTAGCATGAACAGAGGGTGGATGTCACCTCTGCCACAGCAAGTGAAAAATAGCAGCAGGAGAGTGAGCCCAACTCTAGCAAGAAGAAGCTGGCTATAACACCCCAAAGCCCACCCCTAATAACACACCTCCTCCCAGAAGGCTCCACTTCCCAAATCGCCATCAGCCGGCGACCCAGCTTTCAAAACACATGAACTTAGTGGGAGAACATCTTATTGAATCCACTGCGTATACTAGTGGTAGTTCTCTCTTTTTAAAAATATTTTGTTTATTTTTATTTATTTGAGAGTGACAGACAGAGAGAGAGAAAGAGTCAGAGAGAGAGAGAGAGAGAGGATGGGCACACCAGGGCTTCCAGCCACTGCAAACGAACTCCAGACGCGTGTGCCCCCTTGTGCATCTGGCTATTGTAGGTCCTGGGGAATTGAGCCTCGAACCAGGGTCGTTAGGCTTCACAGGCAAGCACTTAACCACTAAGCCATCTCTCCAGCCCCCTAGTGGTATATCTTATGTAGTCTTAAGATACTATGTGCTAACTAAAACCAAGCATGGCTGAGCATGCCTTTCTGTACCGGCTAGGCATTAGCTCCTCACACCTGGATGCCAAAAAGCAGGCAAGTCACCCAGGTCGTTCACAACTTCTCACTGGTCTATCGGTTGCCGAAGAAACAGTTCTAAAGCTGAGAATCACGAGTGTAGCCTTGCAGGTTGGAGGTTGTCTCTTTATCAGTCTCAGCCTGCCTGTTATCATTCACATCCGTCACCGTGTGCCAGGGAGCTGATGACAAGTGACAGGATGTGTCTTGGAGGGTAGTTCTCCGGGACAATAGTGCTGGCTGTCGGATAGATAGTACAGCCCGGAGGCAGTCCTGGCCCTACTTCTGAGACTTGGGAAAAATGAGCCCACGAGACGTGGACCCCAGACATGGATATTAATCCGCTCCAGCGTGTCCCTAGAGTCACTGCATTTTGACTCCATCAGGCACTGAAGAAGAGTATGACCTCCTGGGAAACAACTTTCATGCTCGTCTCTCAGCTTTGGACCATTTTAGGATTTTTTTTTTTAAATCTTAACCTTGGAGTACTGCATTTAAGTGAATTTCTCACTAAGACTTGTTTGCATCCAAGTACAGGCTATGGCGGACCTGCGGATCAGGACCGTGGCTGGGCTGCAGAGCCATTCCCTTCCTTCTTAACCCTTTATCTGAAGGCGGCAGCTCTTCCCTGAAAGGGCTTTAAGTGATGTTGGAGTTACACATGCATGCTACATACAGCCCAATGAAAGTCTAAAGTCCTCTCCAAGTAGTAGCTACTCTGATCACCCCCTACACACACACACACACACACACACACACACACACACACACACCCTAGCTCATGACACCTTCCACAGCTGCCTCAGTATAAACTCTACACTTACAACTCTATGATCTTGACATCCAGACCTTTCTTTATGTTTTTTTTTTTTCCTTTTTGTCCTTTTTCAGTTATGACGTTTTCAAATATAATTAGTTTTTCTTATTCCCATTTCCTGTCCCTCCTCCTTCCCCACTTCCCCGAATTCCCTCAGGATGGCATGTTTTCCCTTCTGTTTGCATGTCACAAGTACCCTTTGCCTATCCATCCCTCCTCTTCCAGCTGATCTCTTTATATTCACTTTCGGTTACTCGTCTGTGCTTATAGGTTTTAGTCACATTTTTCCTTCTTTATATGCATCCTGTATCTGCATAGATGCCACGAGCTGAGGCCTGTATATCAGAACATGCGACTTCGGTCGTTCTGAGTTTGATTCACTTAACACAATTCTTTCCAGATCCCTTCATTTTCTTGCAAAGTTCATAATCTCATTTTTCCCCCATACTGCCGAATAGAATTCCATTGTCTGTTAGCTAGGCATCAACCTTTTTTATATTTACACGAGTTTTTTCCTAGGAGTTTATGGTATGGAAATTTTTCACACAGGTTTTCTTCCATCTTCAAGAAAGTGGTAATTGTCTAAACTTGTGTTTACTCACGTTGTTACGGGAACATATGTGAGGACCTTGAGGGTGGGCACTGGGGTTTCACTTCTTAAAGCTGAGGCCCAGAGAATTATAGATCTGTGGAAAATATAAGTAAAAATGACTGGCTAAAATGTTTATTTTGAGCCATGCATGGTGGCATATGCCTCTAATCCCAGCACTCGGGAGGCAGAGGTAGGAGGATTGCCACGAGTTCGAGGCCACCCTGAGACTCCATAGTGAATCCCAGGTCAGCCTGGCCTAGAGTGATACCCTGCCTTGGAAAAAAAAAAAGGAAGAAAACTATCTTGGCATTTTCCTATGTGCCTTTATTTCTAAATATGCCTGCTTTCTCACATTTTTCTCAGCACATCTACCGGAAACACAGCTGTAATCGTGTTTTATTTTTATTTTATTTCTTTATTGAGAGAGAGGAAGAGGCAGAGAGAGAGAATGGGTGCACCAGGGCCTCCAGTCACTGCAAACGAACTCCAGACACATGTGGCCCCTTGTGCATCTGGCTTTTGTGGGTCCTGGGGAATCAAACCTGGGTCCTTAGGCTTCTTAGGCAAACGCCTTAACTGCTAAGCCATTTCCCCAGCCCAAATAGTTTTTCTTCAGTTTTAGGAATCTTGAATGTTTCAAACCTTTCAATTCCTTTTCTATTTCCTAATGAAATAGTAAATTCTTTAGTCTTCTGTTTAAAGTTCTTGATGTGAATCTTCTAGTTTTCTTAATCCTCCCCGAACTTCTGTTGAATGGACTCTGGTGCTGCTTTGATCCCATCACATGCGTTGTTTTTAACCTCTGCTCATGTTTGTCCCTTTGCTGAGGGTGCTGTTTGCTGAACCAACTGTTTCACTAATGCTCAGCTCTGCAAGGATGGGAGGGGAGGAAACAGTTGCGCTATATATATTTTAGGAGCAAATCCTGAACTGTGTATGAGCCTTGACCAATTTGCCTGGCATTACATAGCAGTTAATAATGTCCTTGTACTCCTGGGGGTTTGCTGGAATCAGTCAGTCACTGCCAGCAAAGAGTGTTGAGTGTCATTACCACCCAACAGCAAACTCTTTCTACATGAGAAAAAGCTCAGGGAGTTAATCTGAGGAGAGCTTTTTTTTGAGGGGGACAGTTCAGTGAAAGCTATTTTGAAGCTGTTTTGGTTAATCCTTCAATGTGGGCTCTTCTGTGCGTTCTCACTCACAGATGAGAGATTTCAAATGAAAACTGGAAGCATTTTATCCTTCTTGGCTTGGCTTAGATCCAAGCACTCTTGAGGGAGCCTTAAATAATGTCGAGCTCCCTGATGGAGGAAAGCTGGAGGCAGGGAATTGGGCACATTGGGAGATCAAAAAGTTCTAGGAGCTGAAGTGGGGAAAAGTTGATGAACAGGAAGCGCGTCTCACCGCGCTCAGGGCAGGAAGTGAACTTGTCTGAGCGCTCAGGGGCAGGAAGTGAGCTTGTCTGAGCACTCCAGAGCCTACAGATGTATCTCATTTCAATAGGGTGTGCGGAATTGGTAGAAAAGTAACATTTTAGTCCTCTTTTTCCTTTTTAAAAAAAGGTGATATTTTTAGGATAGCTAAAGAAACAACCGAAATGCAGTTTTCCTTGGCTTTGACTCATCACAAAGAAATGGGATAATTTAGACACTTTGAAGGAATGATATATGAAGTCAGACTAAAACTATGAATTATGATGCTTTTCTGTGTATGATGCTGTCTTAATAGTACTAGCATAATATTGGAATAAACACTTAGAAGGTGCTTTTGCTTAAAACACACACACACACACAAATAAACAGAGCGCATCAACTCTTCACCAGAGCCTTGAGATAACTAGAAGCAGGATGAAAGTCTGGTATCTCTGCTTGCATTAGGTCTCCTTCACTTTGGGTCAGATTCCTGCTTGATGCTCTGTGGGCGCTGCTATTGTTGTGGAAATTCTCTAGAAAGATCACTCCAAGGCCAGAAAGAAGGAAAGTAGAAGAGTTTAGTACCCAGTGGGGGGCCAACGAGCTTGAGATAGCCCTCCAAAGAAGCCCTGGCTCCCAGCGGAGATTTTATTTCCATTTTATAGTTTTCGTAGCCAAGGGGAGGGGTGAGCAAACAAACAAGATGTGACCAATTCCATATCAGTCATTTCTGTAGTCAGGCCACTCTAGCAATGAACCCCATTTTACTTCACTTTAGCCTAAACTGTCTCTCCTTCTTATCATCCCTTTGGGCCCTTTCTGGATAGTTGCTTCTTTGGGATTTTTTTCCATCTGCAGAGAAAGATGAGTTTTAGGTCCTCGGCAATGAACTCTTACGGTAACTCAGTGAGTCAGTTCGACTTTTAGCTTCTTTTCTACCTGCAGTATCAGCGGAGAGCCTGTACACCCGACTTTCTGTTCCCTCTCCCAGGTTGAAGGCACCCTAACTCCGTCGTCACCGTGGATTCTAGGAAAAGCACATCTTCGCAGGATGTGCTCCAGGGTGAGAACAATTACGCCTGATAGAGAGGTTGAAAGCTAGGGTAGATCTTCTTGTGCGAACCCTTAGGTGATGGCAGCAATGATCAGATTAACAATCTGGGGGATCGCTTTGTAGGACCAGACCTGAGACAGTAATGTGGGATCGCAGCTTGGCCAAGACTGCTCATATATGCATGTGTCCCCTGCCCTGATTCTTCCTGTATTTAAACTTAAGGCCCATATCAGAATCTCCAAAGATACAGCAGGGGTTGAGGAGAGATAGAAGATAGCAACAGTTATGGGGACACAAGAAAGGAAAAAAAAACCCTCACCTAGAGTCTCGCTGAGGTCTCTCACCACCAATGAACCAAGAATTCTAACACAATTATCCACATTCGCTGTGAAGGTGGGCAACATGGAGATAATATTCTTTTAACACTTTTTTTTCAACATTTTTATTTATTTACCTGATATAGAGAGAAACAGGCATAGAAAGAGAGAGAGAGGAGAGAGAGAGAGAGAGAGAGAGCAAACAAGAGAATGGGCATGCCAGAGTCTCTTACCACAGCAAATAAACTTTAGACACATGTGTCACCCTGTGCCTCTGGGTTTATGTGGGTGCTGGGGAACTGAACCTGGGCCATCAGGGCTTGCAAGCAAGAACCTTAACATTGAGCCATCTCTCTCCAGCCAATGATATTCTCTTTATGTAGTGATATTTCAAATAAGAATGTTAAAAGGGCAATGAGCCGTGCTTGTGGCCTGAGAATACTTCAGCACATATGGTCCTTTTCCTTCCCCAGCTGGGAAGCTGAAGTCTTTTAGGAATCTCACTAGAAACCCCTTTTTCAGGAAAAGACATCTTGTAACCCTCCCTCTCATATAACGTCAATGACCCACAGTGGCATCTAAGATTAGAATCTTATCCAAGGCACAGCTCGAGCCACTTTGATAATCTCGCCTATCAAAACCAGGGAAAGGGGCTGGAGAGATGGCTAAGCGGTTAAGGCGCTTGCCTGCAAAGCCAAAGGACCTCAGTTCAATTCCCCAGAACCCACGTAAGCCAGCTGCACAAGGTGGCGCATGCATCTGGAGTTCGTTTGCAGTGGCTAGAAGCCCTGGTGTGCCCATTCTCTCTCTCTCTTTTCCTCTCATAAATAAATAAAAATAAAAGATTTTTTTTAAAAAAAAAAACAAAACAGGGAAAGCAAAGGGGCAAGACGACCTTAGCAACACATTGAGACGTGATTGACAGCCACCAAAATGGCATACATGGGGAACATCTTTGTGTCCAGCTGTAATGAAATTCAACTGTGCTCTGTCCTGGTGGGTTCCGAAGTTCTCTCCGGTGACAAGGTCAAATGTCTGTCACATGCGTGGAGGGCTCTAAGGGACAGAGGAGTTCCTCTGAATGCTGTTGGAGGGTCTTGGCGGTGCCCCTACTGCATGGCTTCTAACAGACTCAATGGTCTCCTTGTTCCTCTCTGCATGCATGGATTAAACATCCTTTCTCTGGTTTATTTCACCATTAGTCCCTCTTCCATTGGAGTTGGGACAGGTAGCAGAAGCCAGCTTCTTGGGGTTGTCAGAACTGGGTCTTTTGTCCTAAAAGTACACACAATAACACCCCCTCATAATGGTCCTTAATGAAAATTAACATTTGCCTATATGATAGCAGGCTACATAAACGTACATGAAGAAATGTTTAGATTTCAGAAAGTAAAACTGATAGCAAATGACCAAACGCCAATGGCGGGAATAGCACTGAACTCTTCTAGTGACAGTCCGAAATAGTAAACCTGTCTTTCCCTTTCTTAAGTGAAACTGCCAGGATTAGAGACATTGTATGTTGGAATTAGTGCCACACTCAACAAAATCAAATAGAGAACAGCCCAAGAGCATTTATCAGGAGTGCTGGAAACTGATTCTGCTGTGGGCAACAGACAGACAGCAGCCATGGACACACGGGGCTCACCATTCTGTCGGGGAGGGTCCTTTAACACGGGGCTCACCATTCTGTCGGGGAGGGTCCTTTAACACGGGGCTCACCATTCTGTCAGGGAGGGTCCTTTAACACGGGGCTCACCATTCTGTCGGGGAGGGTCCTTTAACAAGGGGCTCACCATTCTGCCAGGGAAGTGTCTTTTAACATGGGACTCTCCTTTCATAATGTGGGGCTCACCATTTTGTCAGTGAAAGTCCTTTAACACGGGGCTCACCATTCTGTCGGGGAGGGTCCTTTAACAAGGGCTCACCATTCTGCCAGGGAAGTGTCTTTTAACATGGGACTCACCTTTCATAATGTGGGGCTCACCATTTTATCAGTAAAAGTCCTTTAACACAGGGGCTCACCTTTCTGTCAGCGAGAGCCCTTTCACTCTTTGGAAATGTAAGAGAAGAGCCTGTTGAGGATCACCTGCTTACACTGTGGATGATAGCTATATTGAGTCTTAAGTAAATAGGACTGTGACATAACATTTTCAGCCATTCATTTCCTTCTCACATTGATGTCCCATGCCTAGGAGGTGAAGAAACGTCCTAAGCAAATGTGTCAGGTAGGTCAGCTTGCAGCGTTGAGTGCATCACCTCCTAAGACATCAGCCTATCTCTTTATAAACTACGAAGACTGGCTGGTCAGTACAAGAAGGGTATGATGTCTTAGCAAGTGGAAGCAGTTTGCTCACGTCCAATATGTTATTGTCAGAAGACAGCATATTTTATGTTATCCAGGAGCTCAGCCATCCGGGATCTGGGAGCAAGGGGACTACAAGGAAAAAGGAAGCAGGAAGTCTCCTGTTCAACAAACTTCCTGAGACATTTTGGCACATTCTCTCCCTGGCCTCCCACCAAGAGTGACAGCCTTGGCGGCAGGGGACACTATGTTACAAGTTATGGCAACAAATGCATTGGTGATGTGGGTAGTGGAGTGCTGGGTCCAGTACCTTCTATTCTCTGGCTATCATCTCAGCACCTCAGGATGCTGAGGTGGGAGACCTGTAATCAAGGCCCCTCTGGGCTACAAAGTGAGATCAAGGCTGACCTAGGCAATTTAGTGAGACCTTGTTTCAAATAATTAAAAAAAAAAGCCAGGGATATAATGTAGTAGCAACTCACTTACCTAGTGTGTGCAAGGCCTTTGGTTCAATCCCCAGTACTGAACAACAACAACAAAAAAAATCATGGGCTAGAGAGATGGCTTAGAGGTTAAGGCGCTTGCCTGAAAAGCCTAAGGACCCATGTTCGACTCTCCAGATCCCACGTAAGCCACATGCACAAAGGTGAGGCAAGCACAAGGTTGCATCAGGTCCACCAGGTGGCGCAACTGTCTGGAGTTCGATGGTGGTGACTGAGACCCTGGTGTGCTAATTCGCTCTCTGTGTCCGTCTGTCTATCTGTCTGTCTCTCTCTCTCACTAGCTCTCTCTAACATAAAATAATAAAAAAAAAATCAGAACCCTTGAGTAGAACCTGGAGCTTTCATCTTGGGCTCAGTGGGCATCCTTGGTGGTAAGGATGCCGGAGCCACCATGCTTGACTTCAGTGCAACTAGACATGCCATCTTGCTGACTTGTCCCAGGAGATAAGAAAATTGGTAGGTTCCTCTATGGTGGCCAACAGAATGTGATTCAAACTTACGTGAGACACCCACTAGTTATTAAATTCACTCAGGAAGGTAGAATCTGAGTGTAGTATTTGGAGGGGGGCGGGGATATTTGGGTGGTAACTAAAGTTAAATGAGGCCTGTAAGAGTGGGTCTCCAACCCAATGGGATTGTGGCTTTGTAGGAAGAGGAGAAAAGAGCTGGGTTAGAATTTGTCTTTCTCAACTTGTGATGCCTGTCTGTCCACCTTATTTTTTATTTATTTATTTATTTTTATTGTCAACTTCCATAATTGTAAACAATATCCCATGGTAATTCCCTCCCCCCCACTTTCCCCCTTGAAACTCCACTCTCCACCACATCCCCTCCCCTTCTCAGTCTCTCTTTATTTTGATGTCATGATCTTTTCTTCCTGTTATGATGGTCTTGTGTAGGTAGTGCCAGGCACTGTGAGGTCACGGATATCCAGGCCATTTTGTGTCTGGAGGAGCAAGTTTTAAGGAGTCTTGCCCTTCCTTTGGCTCTTACATTCTTTCCGCCACCTCTTCCGTAGTGCCAGGCACTGTGAGGTCATGGATATCCAGGCCATTTTGTGTCTGGAGGAGCACGTTGGAAGGAGTCCTACCCTTCCTTTGGCTCTTACATTCTTTCCGCCACCTCTTCCACAATGGAACCTGAGCCATGAAAGGTGTGATAGAGATATTTCAGTGCTGAGCACTCCTCTGTCACTTCTTCCCAGCACCATGGTGCCTTCTGAGTCACCCCAAGGTCACTGCCATCTGAAAAGAGAAGGTTCTCTAACCAAAAGTGAGAGTATCATGAATATATGGGTATGAACATTAAGAGAAGTGTGTCTACCATATTTTGGTGCAGGCTGAAGGTCCTTGCCATAAGCTCACAAAACTCAGCACCTAGACCTTGGGCTTTTCAGGTCCAATATTCTTGTAAGAAATAAATATTCCATTATAAGCAATAAAAAATGGACTAAATCAATTACAGACATTTACTCCTTTAAATAGTTGTTTATAAAACCTTGTTCTTAAAATCCAAATTACTGTGTAGGATTCACATGTGAGGCCAGAAGAATTATCATTGTTCTGCTGTTTGTTACTTTTTGTGTGTAGGGTACACATGTATGAGTGTGTGCGTGGGTACATGTGTGCATGCTGGTCAATGGACGTGTGTGTGCATGTGCATATGGAGGTCAGAGGACAACCTTGGGTGTCATTCCTTAGTGGCTGTCCTTTTTAAAACAAGGCTTCTCATTGGCCTGGAGCTTGCCAAGTAGGCTAGACTGGTTGGCCCATGGGCTCCAGAGTTCTTCCTATCTCCACCACCCCAGTGTCAGAATTACAAGCAAGCACCACCGTTCTCAGCTTTTTTCTTTTTTTAAATATTAGAGTAAGTGTAGCAGACAGCTTCAGGTTTGCTCAGATAAACCTCCAGACCAGGCACAGTGATGGAGGAAGGGATATTTATTGAAGCTTACAGATCCAGGAGAAGTCACATAATGGCAGAAGAAGCTGGCCTGCTTTCACAGGACCAAACACACAGAGAGAAGCGCAAGCCTAGAAGCCAAAAGCCACACAGCACAGCACACCTCAGGAACTCCCCCTAGGCACACTCTGCATATCTTTAGATTGGAATCTCAAACCCACCACCACACCTTAAGACCCTCACAGTGACACCGCCTCTAGCCAGGTGGCTGGAGAAGCAAACCACAAGCTAATAAAACTGTGAATATATTGGTGTCCATTTATTTAAACTACCATAATCAGAGAGAGAGAGAGAGGGAGAGGGAGAGAGAGAATATGGGTGCACCAGGGCTTCCAGCCACTGCAAACGAAATCCAGACGAGCATGCCACCTTGTGCATATGGCTAACGTGGGTCCTGGGGAATCGAACCTGGGTCCTTTGTCTCTACAGGCAAGCTCTTTAACCACCAGCCATCCCTCCAGCCCCATTCCTGGCTTTTTGACAGGCGTTCTGGGGAAGGATCTCAGCTCCCCATGCTGTAAAGGCAAGCCCTTCACTGACTGAGCCTTTCTCCATGATGCTGGAGTGCAGGTGGTGAGCTGAGCCCCTCAGCTCCTTCCTCACGCTGCATGGAGTAGAACAGCTGCCGCTGAATCCCCTGGGAGCCTGAGACAGAGGAAAGAGGTGCCCCCTTCTGGGCCTGCTGAGACTCTCAGGTTTGGATAGCTCCCAATTCTACCTCCTTTTCTTTCCTCTTGACATGTCCCTCCCCAATAAACTGCCTGCAATCTGAATACATCTTGGCATGTGCTTCTAGAGTCCCACAGGAAGGCTGTCTCACCGTCCCCTTCTTCCTTCCACCTTAGAACTCATATTCTTTCTTTTTCTTTTTTTTATTGACAACTCCTATACTTACAGACAATAAACGATGATATTTCCCTCCCCTCTCCCACTTTCCCCTTCACAACTCTGCTCTCCATCATATCCCCTCCCTCTCTCAATTAGTCTCTCTTTTATTTTGATGTCATCATCTTTTTCTCCTATTATGAGGGTCTTGTGTAGGTATTTGCTAGAATCTGTGAGGTCATGGATATCGAGGCCAATTTCTGTCTGGATGGTTGCATGTAAGGAGTGGTGTCCTTTCTTTGGCTCTTACATTCTTTCTGCCACCTCTTTCACAATGGGACCCTGAGCCTTGGAGGGTGTGAGATGTTTCAGTGCTGGACACTCCTCCGTCCCTTCTTCTCAGCACTATGTTGCCTTTTGGATCATCCCAGTGGTCATTGCCATCTGAAAAGAAAAGCTTCTCTAACCAGAAGTGAGAGTAGCATTTCATATATGAGTATGAACATTAAGTGTAGTGCACTCAGGGCAATTTGGTGAGAGTAGTATATGCATTTATCCAGAAAAGAGCATGCTTTGTATCCCTAAAGCTCATGACGTCCCCTGCCATAGGCTTTTGATTAGGTTTTCAGTAGCAGGCATGTATTCCCTCCCATAGAGTGGGCCTCCAGTCCAATTAGAGAGCAGTTGGTTTCCCCAGGGCAGACATGCCACTGTTGCAGTCGTTTGGTCACTTGACCTGTCTGGCCAAACTTGAGGCTTCCAGTGTCCACTGTTTTCACCACTGATGACTTCTGTCTCCCATAGGGCTGCATACAGTGCAGCTTTTTCCAGCTTTCTGTTGGCTGGTCTACAGGGATCACATTCTTTTTTAAAAAAATTATTTATTTGCAAGCAGAGAGAGAGAGAGAGAGAGAGAGAGAGAGAGAAGAGAGACAGACAGACAGGGAGAATGGGCACATCAGGGCCTCTAGGCACTGTAAAGGAACTCCAGATGCATGTGCCCCTTGTGCATCTGGCTGATGTGGGTCCTGGGGAATTGAACCTGGGTCCTTTGGCTTCGCAGGCAAATGCCTTAACCACTAAGACATCTCTCCAGCCCCAGAACACACGTTCTTCACTATTTCATATATGCACCATCAAGTGAGTGCCACTGAAGATTATCTGAGCTTCAATGCTGACTCTGCCCTCTACTTGCAATATGGACTTCGTCAAGTTGTTAATTTCTAAGCGCGTCAATTTTCTTTGAGCCCAGGCTATCAACTGGTGTACCGTTGGATAGAAACAGACGTCAAGTGCACTTTCTCACTGATAGTTCTAGCAACAGCGATCCCATTTAATGCTCACTGTGGACTGCATGCATTTTCAGTCATATACACTTTAAGATTTTGTTCTCCTTTGTATAAAGTATTTACTATTAGGTGGGTGGACAGTAGTTTTTTTTTTTTTTAATTTCACATTAAAAAGAAATCCCCTGCTCTGTTATCTTGTACATCTCTCCCGTCCCCAGCACCTCTGTGGTTGCTGACGATGCCATTGCTTTTAACCTGCAGCCCCACATCTTGATGATGATGATGATGGTGATTATAATTATTTTTGAGGTAGGCATTTGCTCTAGCTCAGGCTGACCTGAAATTCACTATGTAGTCTCAGGGTAGCCTTGAACTCATGGCAATCCTCCTACTTCTGCCTCCCAAGTGCTGGGATTAAAGATGTGCACTACCACTCCTGGCCATCTTGATTATTTTTTTAAAACATATTTTGTTTATTTATTTGAGAGGGAGAAAGAGGCAGAGAGAAAGAGAGAGAGAGAGAGAGAGAGAGAGAGAGAGAATGGGTGCACCAGGGCCTCCAGCCACTGCAAACGAACTCTAGATGCATGCGCCACCTTGTGCACCTGGCTTACGTGGGTCCTGAAGAATCAAACCAGGATCCTCTGGCTTTGCAGGAAAACGCCTTAAGCCCTAAGCCATCTCTGCAGTCCCATCTTGGTGATTTATCTGGCATCATTAGCCATGATGAGATGGCTGCCGGTACTGACGCGACATGGCTACCCCTGGAGAAGGCAGGGAAGACCTCAGCAGTTCCGAAGCTCACCAACTGGCTCCAATATCTCTGTAGAGGTCTTAAGAGTGGAAGAGGTTAAGGCAGCACACCCACACATCTTCATCTTGTCAGGGAGCATCTTGTCAGAAAACCAGTGTCATCAGAAAAGACTATAAGAAAGCATGTCTGCCCTGGGGGAAACCAACTGCTCTCTAATTGGACTGAAGGCCCACTCTATGGGAGGGAATACATGCCTGCTACTGAAAACCTAATCAAAAGCCTATGGCAGGGGACATCATGAGCCTTAGAAGTATAAAGCCTGCTCTTGTCTGGCTAAATGCATATATTACTCTCACCAAATTGCCCTGAAATCACTACACTTAATGTTCATACTCATAAATTAATGCTACTCTCACTTCTGGTTAGAGAAGCTTCTCTTTTCATATGGCAATGACCACTGGGATGACCCAAAAGGCAACATAGTGCTGAGAAGAAGGGATGGAGGAGTGTCCAGCACTGAAACATCTCACACCCTCCAAGGCTCAGGGTCCATTGCGGAAGAGGTGGCAGAAAGAATGTAAGAGCCAAAGGAAGGGTACCACTCCTTACATACAACCATCTGGACAGAAATTGGCCTCAATATCCAAGCCCTCACAGTGCCCAGCAATACCTACAGAAGACCCTCATAATAGAAGAAAAAGATGATGATGATATCAAATTAAAAGAGAGACTAATGGAGAGGAAGGGGATATGACAGAGAGCAGAGTTATGAAGGGGAAAGCGGGAAATACCATGGCTTGTTGTCTGTAACTATAGAAGTTCTCTCTCTCTCTCTCTCTCTCTCTCCATATATATATATATATATATATATATATATATATATATATATATAAAGACTACAAGAATGATAACAAGATTATACAAAGTCAAGGCAACTTTGAAAAACAGAAAGAGCCAAAGGAGTGAAACAATTCCTCACAAGGGAGACAGACAGAATAAATGGATCACACGTCTTTGCTGATTTCAAAATTAACCAGTTCTTTATCGATGGGACTGTAACTCCAGACAGCATGGGTGTGTGCTCCAGGAATGCCCAGAGGATGATGTGGCCCCCAGATGTCTATAAAGATCATTTAGAAATGGAAAATGTTAACACACTGCACCAGACCTTAAGCAAGAAGGACAAACGCCATGTTGAGCTCTTCATTCACTTGACCTTGGTTATTGGAGTGGAGGTATTTCTTAAAATGTTATGCATGTTGTACAGAAATAAAATGCATTCAAACTTATTGAAAAGATTGCCTGTTGGGGCTGGAGAAATGGCTTAGCAGTTAATGTGCTTGCCTGCAAAGCCTAAGGACCCAGGTTTGATTTTCCAGGACCCATGCAAGACAGATGCACAAGGTGGCGCATGCGTCTGGAGTTCATTTGCAGTGGCTGAAGGCCCTAGTGTGCCCATTCTCCCTCTCTATCTAATTCTTCCTCTCTTTATCTCTCAATAAATAAATAAATAAATACATTTTGAAAAGATTACCTCTTACCTTAGGACATGTTAAAGCTAAGTCAATCTTGAAATGTTCTTATGAAGTTCAAGGCTGATGGTCAACCTTAATCAGAAAGCACAAGACACCTTCAGGTAACTTCTGCATGAGAACTCTGTGTTTTTTTTTTTTGTTTGTTTGTTTTTTTGAGGTAGGGTCTCACACTAGTCCAGGCTGACCTGGAACTCACTGTGTGGTCTCAGGGTGGCCTCGAACTCACGGCAATCCTCCTACCTCTACCTCCTGAGTGCTGGGATTAAAGGTGTGCGCCTCCACGCCCAGCTACATGAGAACTCTTTGAGACTGGACTATGAAGCAAATGTCTTAATTCTGTTTTGAAGGGGAAGACCATGAGTCTCGTCATGCTAACAGTTGAAGTGGACTTTGTGTGTGTGTCATCTGAAAGTGGGAATAGTTAACTCTACAAGACTAAACAACTAAAGTTCTTTATTTTTTGTTTATTTTTATTTATTTATTTGAGACTGACAGAGACAGGAAAAGGCAGATAGATAGATAGAGAATGGGCACGCCAGGGCCTTCAGCCACTGCAAACAAACTCCAGATGCATGCGTCACCTGGTGCATCTGGTTTACTGGGGTCCTGGAGAATCGAGCCTCGAACCGGGGTCCTTAGGCTTTGCAGGCAAGTGCTTAACCACTAAGCCATCTCTCCAGCCCGACAACCAAAGTTCTGTGTCTTTTCCTGTTCTTTGACCATTTTGTGGCTGTTAGTGCTTTCGACTCTCAATGAGGAGAAGGGTTAGATCTTCCTAACTGACGGGCCAGTTTTGGACACAAAGTTTGTTCTTCGTGATGTTTACTGTTTTTCCAAAAAGAGGTCTCACTCCACTTGACTTCCTTTTTGTCCTTTAAAATAATTACTTGAAATATTTTTCTTGGTGTCTTTCCAAAGAAACAAAAAAAAAAAAATTGGGGGAAGGATCATAAAAAGAGGGAGAATTATGGAAAATGTTTTAAGTGAACATAGCTGTTTTTATTATTTTCATTTTCCTGGCCAAGTTGAAACCCATGAAGTCCTGACTAGAGACTAAACAAAAGAAAACTCCAGAAAAATGCAACCTGATTTAAATAGTATCACATACTCTTGTATTATATTTTGAGAAGGGATCTTTTCAATGTAGTATGAATAATACATAACTACAAAATAAATTGTGTTATGATTCTATGGCAATATATAGTTTGCCAATGGCTTTCAATTTGTCCTGTGCTAATCTTATATAAAAATACCAGAATAGCTGAACTGTTCCTTGAAGTTTTCAGTCCTAATTGTGTAGCATCAAGGAAGAAGACTGGAGGTTGAGGCGAGGGTTGGGAAATGTTATGGAATGTTAGAATGAACCTGTCTGGGAATTCAGGACAGAAACAAATGGATCTCCACTTCCTGGGTGGGTAGGAGACTTGAGAATCACACCCATGGTTGAGTAAATTCAATACAAAGGGGACAGGAAAGAAGCTAAGTTACTTTTAAAATTCCACCTCTTATTTATTTATTCTTTTGAGGCAAGCCCAACAGACTGGTATTTTTAAGAGAGAGAGAGAGAGAGAGAGAGAGAGAGAGAGAGAATTGGCTTGCAAGGACCTCCAGCCACTGCAATCAAACTCCAGATGCATGTGCCGCCTTGCACATGCGTCACCACAAGCACCTGGCTTACGTGGGATCTGGAGAGGCAAACATGGGTCTTTAGGATTCGCAGGCAAGCTCCTAAACCACTAAGATATCTCTCAGCCCAAATGCTGTCTTTTGATCCATCTTACCTCCTTCTATCAAGGATGATGTAATATTGATGCATTTTGTCCCCAGAGCTCCAAGCTCACCAAACAGTCTCCTTAAATCCCCTTTTCATGACATGTGGTTAAAGGAAATGTCTCCAACTCCCTCCCTTTGGGGCAGCTCTATTTAAAGATTCTTCTCTAGAAGGCTCCGTGAGAAATAGCTTTGGACTCTCTCCTGCCCTGGAAAACAAGAGGCCATAAGAACTCTTCAACTGGTTCTCTTCACCTTGCTTTTGTCCAAGCCTATAGTGTGTCACTTTGCTATCTGGTCTCTGTGGGTCTGAGTCTAAGCTTCTACTTTGATGGCCTGTTACAAAATGATTTTGAAAAACAGTGACACAAGGGCCCAGATAAGTTTATGTATGAGAGTGAGTCCTCTACCAAAGCCAATGGACCACACTTAAAA
Organism: Dipus sagitta; assembly: GCA_036346955.1. Lineage (NCBI taxonomy): Eukaryota > Metazoa > Chordata > Mammalia > Rodentia > Dipodidae > Dipus > Dipus sagitta. Next base: position 9,470,925 of record CM070789.1, on the reverse strand, counting down.
TTCATCCTAGAATGTTAAATAAGTGGATTCAAGTCTTATGACATCATTACAATATTCCAGAGCAGCCATTCGTTTAAGAGCTCATATTGTAAAACTCAGCACACAGTCACTCTGATTAGATGACAAGCCTAGATAAACTAAAAGCACTTAAAATAATTTCAAATGTTTGAAAAGAATATAAAAACCACAGATGACAATGAAAAAAAAACAAAAAACAACAAGCCAAGGCTGAAACATCATATGAGGTCTTTTTATTTTATCCTTTTGGTGATGAAAAATGTTAGCTGTTCCTCTGTTTATCTGAGCACACAAGATTATATTTTCTGGTGTCATTTATAGGTATACACGGTGATATCTCTATTTCCACAGGATACGTGTCACAGCGAGACCACAAGTTTAAGACACACCTTTGTCTTTCCATATTCTTGTTCCCTTCGGTATTTGAATCCCATTTTCCCACCACCACAGTCTGAATTAAATTGTATGACCGAAAGTTCAGCAAAATTTCACAGTGACTATCCTAGAGGGCAGCAGAGCCACTGTTTGGAGTCTCCCAGGGAAGAAAGCCATATGCATCTCAGGAACATCTCCTTAACAATACAATACTTACTAACATGATGACACAACACTAATGCAAATAAAAAGAGTGAGCTCTGGGGGCAGTGTCTTTTGTGAGAGTGTTCTCTTCATATGCAGAACAAACTAGCAAAACGCACAAGAGGAAAATCCAAACGTGAAAACCACCCTGAAGCAGGTTCATGTGAAGCGGTCGGCATTGTTCTCACTTCTGAAAGACAGCATCTGCGTTAACACATGCGACAGAAGTCAAGATGTCACAGCCATTTACACTAAAGCCTACTTTAGGCGTGCACCACCAAAAATAATTCAGCACAAGATAGCAGATGAACCACTTTGTCAATGCAAGTACAAGAAGCAAATGGTGGGAGGTGGGGGTCCCCTCGGCTCATGGTTTGAGGACACAGTCCATCACGGTGGAGAACGTTTGTAGCTCTGGGGGCAGGAACATGAGGGTGCTTGTTCACATCTCAATGGATCAGGAGACAGAGATAAGTCAAGAAGTCTGGCTGGGCTATAACTCCCAGTCACCCCCTGCACACACAGAGAACTACTTCCTACAGTTGCCTCAACTTCCTACAGGATCCACAACCTTCCAAAATGTCTAAACCATAATGATGAATGTAAAAGACCTCTATATAGACATATAATACATATATACATGCATACACACACACACATATATATAGATATGTACATTCACAGAATATATCTATGTACATTTATACACATATACACATACCTATATATGCATTTTGAAATGTTCATGCTCATCTGCAGGCTGTCTTCTAATTGACTTACAAGGTAGTTCATAACCTTGACTATGACCAAGGGTTACCTGTTCTCACTCATGTCACTTTGTTCTTCCTTGTTCATTTTTTTTTTTCAAGATAGTGTCTCACACTGGTCCAGGCTGACCTGGAATTCATTACGTAGTTCAGAGTGGCCTTGAACTCTTGGCTATCCTCCTACCTCTGTCTCCCAAGTGCTGGGAGGTGCTATGGCTGTAACTACAGAAAAAATAGAGTTGTAACATCCATTTAACACATGGTACGTGTGGCAGATACTGCTAGAGCTGTAGCTGGGTCATGCATCAAAATAGAACACAAGTCAGAAGTTGGGAAATCAGGAAAACATCGTTTAGGGAGCTGGGTGAACAAGTCATGGCAGTGATTAGAGCAGAGTGCCGGGTGGAAGGTGGTGGAAGGTGGTTGACACCGAAGTCAGTGAAGCAAGGGGAAGTTATTCGAGGACTAAATAAGCGACAATATGAGGGAGTCGCAGGAGGTCTGGGGATGTCGTAGAGCTACATCCAGATGTGCTGGAAGAATCTGAGCACGGCGTGCATGCGAAGTGTTTCAGCAGTAAGAGACTGATGAAAAGGTTGACCAGTAACTCTTGAAAATCCAAGAGAGGAGGGAGAGAGAACAAAAGAGAGGCAGAGGCAAGTCACTGTTGAGGAAGGAAAGCTTCAAGTTCATTTTATGAGGTCAACACAATCCTAACATCAAAGTGAATGAAATATTACCAAGATAAACAATGAAAAACACAAAAACAAAACAAAACAAAACAAAAAACTACAGATAATTGTCCTTTAAAAGACAAGAAGTCTAAGAGGAAATCTATGTACGTTGCCAAGTGATGTTTTCAAGAGATGCTGAGGTAAGTTAAGGTAAGGGGAATAGACTGTTCTTCAACTAAATTTTAAAACCCAAAAGACAAAAATGAGGGCATAACATCGAACTTGTGCAGTTAAACTGTCTCTGAAGCTAATAAGTAAAAAACATAGGGCATTCAGGTAAACGTTATATTTTCAAAGAAACCCTTGAAAAATAAAGAAGCAAACAAACAAAAGCCAAAGCACCTTCAATTTGATGTGATAAAATTTAACTGCCATCTCCACCTCATACTATATGCAAAGTAGACGGTGGAACCAGACACCAGCCTAATAACATGTAACTTCTAGAGATAGAACTGGGGAAATATTCACTACCTATGGTGGCTTTTTTTTTCTTTATCTTTTTTACTACTGACAACTTCTATACTTACAGCCAATAACCCATGATAATCCCCCTCCCACTTTCCCCTTTACAACTCCATTCTCCATTGTGTCCCCTTCCATCCCAATCAGTCACTCTTTTATTTTAATGTCATCATCTTTTCCTCCTATAGTCTTGTGCAGGTAGTGCCAAGGCACTGTGGGGTCATGGATTTCCAGACCATTTTGTAACTGAAGAGTGCCCTGTAAGGAGTCCTACCCTTCCTTTGGCTCTTACATTCTTCCCACAACTTCTTCCACAATGGACCCTGAGCCTTGGAAGATGTGATAGAGAAGTTTCAGTGCTGAGCGCTCCTCTGTCACTTCTTCCCAGCACTATGGTGCCTTTTGAGTCCTCCCAGAGGTCACCGCCATCTGAAACGAGAAGGTTCTCTAACCAAAAGACAGAGTAGCACTAATATATGGGTGTGAACATTAAGAGAAGTGCTTACTGGGAAGTTTGGAGAGCATAATATGGTGGCTATTCTTGTCTGCTAACTTGAGTAGATTGAGAAGTACCCAAGAGGTCAGTGAAGCATACCCCTGCATACTGTGCCTCTGTGGGGAAATTTCCAGAGGATTAATTTAGGGGGGCTGGGGAAATCCACACTGAATGTCTGTGGCTCCATCTGATGGGGTGGGAGGGAGATGGGATGTGATGGGAACAGGAGGTTAATGGGCACACATGGTTCATTCTCTCTCTCTTTTTCTGGCCTGCATGATATGAACCTCTTTCTCCCACCATACTCTCCCTGCTGTGGAAGACTATGAGGACAGCAGGTTACATGACTCTATACTGTGTAGAACAGAACAGTCGCTTCAGGCTATGCCTAGCCGTGCAGCACTCCATTTGACAAGCAACAGTTTTGACCTAAGTGACTCCGTGTTGAGGGTAAGTGACGAGGTAGAGTGACTATACATCTTGTTATACAAGGAAAAAAAAAAGAATCCACCATATTTTAGCATATCAGGAAGTATAAAATGATATTTTGTGTCAATGACCTTTGTGAATGTATCATATCATATCAGAACCCCTGACACAAGAGTTTATTGATCACATCTTATGCAACCCTCTCCTCTGGGACTGTCAAAGAAGAAGAATTCCCAAGATGAGATAAGGCAGACTCCTGGACCATAACCAGGTCTCAGTCATCACCGTCATCCAGAAAATTTCTCCTTGTTTTTTGTTTTCTCGAGGTAGGATCTCACTATAGTCCAAAGCTGACCTGGAATTCACTCTGTAGTCTCAGGGTGGCCTCAAACTCACGGTGTTCCTCCTGCCTCTGCCTCCCAAGTGCTGGGATTAAAGGCATGTGGCACCATCCCGGGCTTTCATCCAGGAAATTTCTATAGTGAAGGATTGCTGGCTCTGTGACTGGCTTCCAGCATGAGGGACAGTTCTCCTGCCCATGTAGCAAAATCTGCTTCAAATTGACACTCCCAATGCCTGCCATCTTGTGTGGAAGTGACAACTCTCTGTTCATGAAACTTCTTGCCTGGTCCTTTAAGAAAATTGTTTTTTTTGTAGTCTGTTTTAGCTCTGTGTTTATCTTTCCATCTTTCCATATAGTCCATATGGACTTGGCAGCCTTTCACCATTTGTTAGCCATTCTTTTATATATCTGTAGGTATATATGTTAGTATATATGTGTATATAGATAGATGGATGGATGGATAGATGGATGGATGGATGGATGGATAGATGGATGGATAGATAGGTGGATGGATGGATAGATAGATTCATGCATGTTGTCTGCATGTTCATCAGGGAGCAGCTGCAATCTCTGCGAGGGTGTACACATGTACGTATTTGTGCACACATGTGTGTTTGGCCAGATGATAACCTTGGCTATTGTTCTTAATACACCTTTTTTGAAACAGGGACTCTCATTGGCTTGGAGTTCACCACTGAGGCTAGACTGCCTGGGCCCTGTGCTCCAGATGTCTCGACCTTCCCAGTGCTGGGATTGTATCATCATGCCATGTCTTTAAAAAAAAAAACTTTTTATTTTATTTTATTTGCTTAAGAGATGGGGGTGGGGGGAGGAGAGAGAAAGAGGCAGATAAGATAAGAGAGATAATGGGCACGCCAGGGCCTTCAGCCGCTGCAAGTGAACTCCAGACGCACCCAGTGGTGTCCTGGACTATGCAAGGTTCTAGGATCCCTGGTCCAGAATGGTCCTCCTCTTATTCCCCCCGCTACTCAGGTCCAAAGGCTGGAGTGGAGGGTTGATTTGAGGGAATCTCCTGTGTGTCACCTCTTTGTGAAGGGAGGCCATGGTTCCAGAGACTGGCCAAGGCCGGAACTCACCCTGAACATGGTAGTCTTCCCAGAGAGAGACATCTGGGTGGATATCCCCCAGGGATGTGCAAGGCTGGAGTCAGCCTCGTTGCACCAAGTCCAGGAGGCCAGAAGGTCATAGGGGTGCACAGTTCAGTTCCAGGAAGCGATCTGTGAACCCTGGGGACCACTTACGGAGCCTCCCAGGCACCAGCCTGCCTGGTGAGCATCCTTTATTGGGTCAGGACAGTTGCTGACTTAAAACGGACCCTTGAGGACATCAAGGGTCACATTTAGAGTTGGTGGGGTCAAAACTCACAGGCTGGTAGCTCACCCCTGCAATTCCAGCACTCAGGAGGTTGAGGCAAGAGACCAGTGCTAGAAGGCCAGCCTGGAAAAACAATGTGAGATATTGACTCAAAAAAGAGCTGGGGAGAGGGCTTAGCAGTTAAGGCATTTGCCTGCAAACCCAATGGACCTTGGTTCAATTCCCCAGAACCCTCCTAAGCCAGATGCACAAGGGGGCACATGCGTCTGGCATTCATTTGCAGTGGCTGGAAGCCCTGGCACACTCGCTCGCTCTCTCTCTCCCTCCCTCTCTCTCTCTCTCTTGCTCTCTTAAATTAATTAATTTAAAAAAGAATTTAAAAGTGTTTAAAAACTTGCTTCATGTGAGAAAGTTATTATGGAGTGAATATATCTTTTGAGACGGGCCTTAGTGAGCACAGGCTGGTTCTGAACTCACTTATGTAGCTGAGGCGGGTCTTGAACTCTTGATGTTCCCTGCCTACCTCCCAAAAGCTGGGATTATAGGCATGCGCCCTCAGGAATGGTCCAACTTTAAAGAGACAGTCTTGAGAGTTAATTATGTCGCAGAGTAAAGGGAGCAACAGATTGTTGGCTCTATGCCTGGAAATCAAAGCTTCATTTTCGGGGGCTGGGAGCTTAGGAAGGGTCGCGGGTGGGTAGGACGTGACGGGTCATGAGGCCTGATCAAAGTTTTCAAGGCAGTGTGGGGAAACTGCATTTGAATCCTGGGCGTCCAAGTGAGACCCCCGCCCAGTCTCCCCTACCACTTTCTCAGCGGGGGCAGCGGTTCCTTCTTCCTCCTTCTTCCTAAATGAGCCCTTCATACCCCAGTCAAGCTGGGTGGGGGAGGGGAAAACCGTTAACACCCCCCCCAAATCTGCTCTCTGGGTGGCCACCCAAGGGCGCGGGGGTAGGGAGAAAGTCCCATGCGGGTACCTTGCGCGGCCTCCTGGGAATCTTCTGGTCCTTTCTTGCAAGTTTCACGGTATAGTGAAGTTTGGGGGGCGCGCTGTGTGGGCTGGTCCAAGCGGTGCGCGCCCCATGCCCATGCTGGGGCTGCTCCAGAGGACTGTCCCGCGGAGCGGTGTGCGCAGGGTCCCCGGGTTCGGGAAGCTCTCCCTCGAGACAGGTCCTTTCCGGGAGCTACGGTGCCCTGGGTCCCATTGGGGGAGGTCCCGGGGCGCAGGGCTCCTTCCCAGGAGTAGCGGTGCCCAGGGTCCCGTTGGGGACGATCCCGGGGCGCAGGGCTCCTTTCCCGGGGAGTGTCGGTGTGGAGGGTCCCCCCGTCCCCCTCAAGGCGGTCTCCTGCCTGGGAACTGCTGTGGGTGTCCAGGGTCCCGGTGGGGACTGGCTCCCCCCCCCGCCCCCCAAGCCCAGCTCTGTTCCGGAGCGGCCGTGCGCCCGGCCCACAGCCTGGAAACTCGATAGGAGGCCGCAGCTGGTCTCTCACCGCCTAAAAATAATCCGCTGGGGCGCACTGCGCGCTCGCGGGCCGGGAGGACAGCTTGTCATCCGAGCAGTGAGTAAGACCCCGGCCTTTGCATAAGGACACCGAGTCCCGGGACTGGGAGCTGTCGGTTTCGAGCATTAGATTTGGCTATTGCAGCGACCCCGGGGCGCCCGCGCGCACTCGGGGTTCTGCCTGGGGCGTATCTCTGGTTTAAGGCGACAGGACCCCCGCGGGAGGGGTCGGTGGGGGGGGGGGAGGCCAGACTTCCACAACTCTGCTGGCCCAGGGCAAACGACGAAAGTTATGTATGTATGTATGTATGTATGTATGTATGTAGTATGTGTATGTAATCTTTCTTGAGCAATCCTAGTTTTCCATCTACTTTATTTCTCCTACCCTTTGTTTTGTAGATCTGCGTCCTGGTTGGAAATTTGCACCCTAAGAGTGTGCGAAGGCATCTGGTGTTTGGAAGCTGGCCGGTAGGGGGGGGGGGGTCTGAAGCATCGAAATCAAGCTCAAGGTATTTCTTTGCTCATTCTTGACTTGTTTCTTAGGCTCTTTCTGAAGCGATCTTTCATGTGCCACAGAATTTCAACAGCCCCTGGAGGGAAATGGGTGGGTTCAGAGTAGGCAGTCCATCAAGTCAGCTGCTCCCTTTGGCTAGGAGAGTTCCTCCCGTTCAGATACGAGCCAGCCAGCCAGCCAGCCAGGATAGCTGGACACGTCCGCTTGTTTTGTGAACCGTCCGTCCACTGAGTCACTTCAGAGAGGTGATTTCAGCTTTTGTTTTCGCCAGCGAGCTGTACTCTGGGAGTATCCGCGATAACAAAGCCGGGAGGAGGCGCTTTGGAGCATCTCCTTGGCTCTCCTTACCTCTAGTTCTAGAGGGTGCCTTTGTGAGATGTGAGGAGGCAGGCTGCCACGTCTGCTCTTCTGCAGTCGTCTGGATCACAAGTGACACTGGGTGACGGGTGGACAGGGGAACGGAGCTGCTTCCCCCTTAATCAGAGTCAACTTTCAAAGGAGAGGCCTGGACAAAATAAACGCTGTGCCCGATACCCTTAAATACTTTAATGATTTTTAGAATTAAGCCAGATAGCCTCCCTCCCTATTAGCCAGCCTAGTAGAGCTGGTAGGTCAGTTACAGTATTTATCAGTTAAAGACAAACTTTACAAATCCTTGAGGATGTGGAACTTTATACAATGCAAGTCAAGGAATAAACACGCTATTCTTGCCAGAAAATCGCAAGTTAGGTCATGAAGAAATAGTCTCAATTTTGGGGTTTCTGTTCTTCAGGTAATTGAAAACCAAATTTTCACTCTTTTTTTTTTTAAAATTCTAAACTATCTATGAGAGAAAGAGAGAGAGAATATGCCAGGGTCTCTAGCCACTGCTAATGAACTCCAGACACATGTACCACCTTGTGCATCTGGCTTATGTGGGGACTGGGGAATTGAACCTGGGTCCCTAGGCTTCACAGGCAAATGCCTTAACAACTCAGCCAACTGTCCAGCCCACAAGTTTTCACTCTAGGTCCCCTCTCTTGTGTACTCTAAATGTGTGAGCAATTTTCAGAGGGTTTATGCTTTCCCATGTGAAGGCTGTCCTTCCTTGCCTCTCGGCCTTACTGCTGACCTGAGCCTAGACCCATCCAGAGAGTGTGGCAGCGAAAGGTGTCCGGAGACATTTCAGCTAGGTTGAGCTGCAGTTTCCTAGGTTGAGTGTATCAGGCTCTGGGTTCAACCTCTAGCACAACACACACACACACACACACACACAGAGAGAGAGAGAGAGAGAGATATTAAAATCCTGATCCAGTGTGTCAGATAAGCACAATAATGATTGATATTTCTTCACTGAATTCGCTCTTTTTTGTTGTTGTTGTTGTCCATGTTGGTTTGTGACATGGGCTGTCTGTGAGAAACTGCTGTCTGAAAAGTGGGCTTTGGAGGAGGGGGTGAAGGGCCAAGGAGAAAGGATGGAGGAAGAAGCAAAAGAAAAACTAGAAGACATGCAGAGGAGGTAGTGGATAGGTTGGGAGCCAAGAAACCCAGAGGTCAGTGCAAAGGGAAAAGACTATTCTAGACCTTTCCATGAAATGCCAACTGTAGAGCTGGGTACATAGCTTAGTGGTGGAGCACTGGCCTAGTGGGCATGCATCAGCTCCCGGGCTCGGTCCCTTGCACTGCAAAAAATAAAATAGTCATAGATAAATGGGGCTGGAGAGATGGCTTAGCAGTTCAGGGTTTTGGCTGCAAAGTCAAAGGATCCAGGTTCAACTCCCCAGGACCCGCATAAGCCAGATGCACAAGGTGACACATACATCTGGAGTCGATTTGCAGTGGCTGGAGGCCCTGGCATGCCCATTCTTTCTTTCTCTCTGTCTCAAATAAATAAATAAAAATATTTAAAAAATAATGATAGATAAAGAGCTGGTTTAAATTTCCCTTTCACAGTTTCTACTAAAAAGAGTTTTAAAAATCTGAGTGCTAGCTGTCATTTTTTATTGACTGCTTTTCCATCTTTATTAGAAATATGATTAATATACATGTATGTTTCCTTTTACTATTTTAAAATTTCAAGACAGAGGAAGGCTTGCAGCCCTGCCTGTCTCTGTGTATTACTATTTCCTGCAAGTAGTGAAATATTTAGTAACTTGGGTTCATCTAAGGCAGCTTAGAAATCATTGTTTCAAGGAATGGACATGGGAAGTGATTTGATATTGTGTCATTTTGACTTTTCAGTCACTGATTTTATTCTTCTTTGAGAAACAGCTTTTCCACTTTACAAAGGTATCAGTTACTATCAAATATTTTTCTTTTAAAAGAGTACAAAAACATATCAGGTCTTTATGAAAGAATGTCATTACCTTGATATAGTCTTTTGTTTCCCCATCTGAAAAAAAAAAACATTTTATGATGTTACTCTCTATCGAAGGCTATAATTTTAAGACAGAAAGATTAATAATAAGGGGGACTTTCTTTCTTCCTCCATTTTAGAATAAACCAAATACGAAGAAATGAGTCTTTCATTTTGTGGCAATAACATCTCCTCATATAATATCTATGATGGGGTGTTACAAAATCCCTGCTTTGTGGACGCTCTCAACCTGGTCCCTCATGTCTTCCTGCTGTTTATCACGTTTCCGATACTGTTTATTGGTAAGTAACCTAAAGTCTCGTGTTCTGACACCTGATATTTCTCCTATCAGTGGCTGAGACTCTTGCATGAAATTCTCCAACATGAGAGGTGATGTGTTAGAAAAGTGTGGTTATTTTGTATGTTTCTATTCTGTGTGCTTGGCACCAGATATGCTGTGGGCTGAGCGGTGGTCATGTGTGCCAGCTCTGCGGTCACAGGTTTTTCCAAGGAAGAAAAAAATAATAACAATACTTCCGTGAGACAGACCTAAAGCATTGGTTTAGCATTTGCTTTATGCCAGGGCATGGGATAGAAACTGGGTGACACAGGTGGTATAGAGAAGTGGATTTGTCAATAGAAACCATACCACATTGTCAGCCCATTTCCAGTCAGGAGCAAGTTATCCTGTTCTTTCAAAAAAATATTTATGTATGAGAAAGAGGGAGGGAGAGAGTGAGAGAATGGGCACACCAGGGCCTCCAGCCACTGCAAATGAACTCCAGATGCATGTGCCACTTTGTGCATCTGGTTTATGTGGGTCCTGGGGAATCAAATCAAGGTCCTTTGGCTGTGTGGGCAAACGCCTTAACCACTAAGCAATCTCTCCAGCCCTATCCTGTTCTTAACTTGCCAGAACAGACTGTTCTCGGGGCTGGTGGGACACTGCAGAGTAATGTGTGTAGGGTCTTGAGAGAGGCAGAACATGGCATTAAAGTGATGGGATGGGCTGTGTCTTAGGGAGAAAGAGCAAATGTGAGAACTATTTGGAAAGAAGTTAGCTGGATGGGGTGGCTCACACCTGTCATACCAGCATGTAGGAGGCTGAAACAGGAGGATCATCAAGAGTTCTAGGCCAGCTCAGACTACATGGTAAGATGTGGCACAGCCTGGGCTATGTAGTAAAAAAAAATAATGATAATACAGTTTATACATTTTATTTATTTATGTTTAAAATCCACATGTTTTGGTTTATGTATAATTTGTGCAACTTTCCCCAAACAACCAAAATAGACCGTATCATTTTTGTTTCTTTTCTTTTTCCCTCTCTGTCTCTCGCCCTCTTTCCCCTCTCTCCCTCCCTTCCCCTTTCTCTTTCTCATTCTCTTTATCCTTCTTTCTCTCTCCTTTATTCCTTCCTTCCTTCATTCCTTCCTTTTCTTTCTTTCTTACCTTCCTCCCTCCTTTCCCCTCTCTGTTTTTCTTTTTTTTCTTTCTCATTCTCTTTATCCTTCCTTTCTTTCTTCCCCTCCTCCCTTCCTTCCTCCCCCTCTCTGTCTTTCTTTCTTTTCCTCTTGCTCATAAGTCAGGGTCTTGTTATGTGATCCAGGCTGGCCCTGACCTTGCAGCCTTCTTGCCTCAGTTTCCACACTGCTGAGATTTCAAGTGTGTACCAATTAGCTCAGCAAAATGTATCATTTAACTTAAACACATGCAAACTAGTTTTTAACTATGAAATGATGAAGATTAATATAATGAATATGCCTTGAGCTCACCACCACTCATCTGAAGGATTGTAACGTAAGATATAATGGTTTCCTGTGTACATTTTCTGCTTCAGTCATTCTTCCTACATATTACGTTCTTATCTTTTCAGAAGACATAAGTACTGTGGGGTCTTTAATGATCCCAAGCATGGTTTCGCTCAGAAAAATAAGTGAAAAAAAATGTTATTACAGTGATTGTTTAAGAAAACTAGCCTAATTTCAAAGATCTGAAAATAACTTGTGTAATTTTACTTATTAATTTAATAATCATGAGTCAAGAATATGCCATGTGTTGACATTGTACCCAAGTTAAAGAATTTCTCTTGGGGCTGGAGAGATGGCTTAGTGGTTGAGGCACTTGTCTTTAAAGCCAGAGGACTCAGGTTCCATTCTCCAGGACCCATGTGAGCCAGACGTATAAGGTGCTGCATGCATCTGGAGTTCGTTTGCAGCAGCTGGAAGCCCTGACATGCCCATTCTCTCTCTCTCTGCCTCTTTCTCTCTCAAATAAATAAGTATCTCTTTAAAAAAATTCTTTAAAAAATAATTTCTGTTATATGGTAGACACAGAGGCCATCATACCTCTTCGTATCTTGCTATGTTAAATAAATGTATAGTCACTAAATATAGTGGGACCAGAGTGGGTATATGTGGAATCAGTACTCATTATTTATGTAGTATTATTTGAAGTTGAAGATGGATGGTCATCTTTTTCTGTAGTTCTACATTAGTAACTTATTTCTAGACAGCCTTTTGAGAGACAGGACTGTGACACTCATACATTTTTTTTTAAGGTAGGGTTTCCTTCTAGCTCAGGCTGATCTGGAACTCACTCTATAGCTCAGGCTGGCTTTGAACTCGTGTGGTGACCCTCCTACTTCATGGAGTGCTGGGATTAAAGACATGAGCTATGACACCTGGCCCCTCCAAGCACGGAGAAAAGCAGCCAGGATATTTACACAGAGAATGGGAGTGAGCATTGGCAAAGGAACATGACAAAGTCAGAGTGTTCATTTATGATGCTGTTGTATGAGCTATGGGGATGCTAGGGAAGTGTCAAGCAGTGCAAGGTAGTAGGAAAATTGTGACGTGGAAGAAAAGACAGGACACTTGCCTGGTAGAGTTTTACGGTGTACATGCGGGTAGAAATGGTAAGCGAAATCTGCCATCCAGTGATGAATTACATTCGAAGCAACTGAGTCATAAATCAATTTTCTTTTCAAAGAATGCTTTAGAAGTCCCTTTTACCTGTAGAGAAACCGCTGCATTTTCAAGTACAGATCTCCCATTCATTCGTGAAATGTGTTGGATGTTTCTGTAGTCAAAAAAATAAGGAGAAAAGGAAAGAAAAGATGAAAGTGGGGTTTTCTCATTGTACATCACAGATGAAGTTAGTTAGGTTACGCGGCAGCTTTGAGGGGTGATATTAAAATTTGACAGAAAAGCAATGGAACTTTAAAAAATATGCAAATCTATTATTTATTTATTTGAGAGTGAAACAGACAGAAAGAGTCAGAGTGGGGGAGAGAGAGAGAAAGAGAGAGAGAGAGAGAATGGGCACACCAGGGCCTCCAGCCACTGCAAACAGAACTCCAAATGCATGCACCACCTTGTGCACCTGGCTTACATGGATACTGGGGAATCGAGCCTCGAACCGGAGTCCTTAGGCTTCACAGGCAAGCACTCAACCACTAAGCCATCTCTCCAGCCCCCCCTTTTTTTTAAATAAATGGAACTTTTATGCTTTGAGGAGCTCAGGGTGAACCTGTAGTGCCCCTGACTTGTCTCAAAAGCTCCCATCAATAAACAGAGCTTCCACGTGCGCCAAGAAAAGCACTGTGATGCCTGCCACACAGAGCTGGCCCAGGGATGGGCGGTCATCCTTCCCATGTGACACGTATACATATCAGAGCTGGTCCTTTGCTGATTCTCATAGTCAACACTACGTATGTCTTACTTTTGAGTCCTTCGGAAGCCTCAGAAAGCCTTAGTCCTAGGGTTCAAAGGATTATAGACACTGAACCTCCTTTGTTAGTCTAATTATTAATTTGTTTCACACCATGAACCCGAAAGCTGTCAGTAGGAGCATCAGATGGGACCACGACTGTCCTCAGAGTTGGTGTCATGTCAGAACAGTGCAGCAAATACTAACGTGTTGGCCTAGGTAGTGGGGCAAAATCCACTGACATTTTTATTTTGTGGCATAATGAGAACAGTGTGGAATTTCTATTGCTGCCCCAGGAAGCACTAAGATGTCAGGGACTGGGAGCTGGAGAGAAGGTTTCGTGGTTAAGGCATTTGCTTGCAAAGCCAAAGGACCCAGGGTCCACTCACCAGGCCCCATGTAAGCCAGACACACAAGGGGGCGCATGCATCTAGAGTTTGTTTGCAATGGCTGAATGCCCTGGTGCGCCCATTCTCTCTCTGTCTCCCTCTCTCTATGTCTCTTTTTCTTTCTCTCTCTCTCTCTCTCAAATAAATAACCATAGAAAGATTTCAGGAACTGCCCCAAACAAATATAATAATATAAATTATGTCCATGACAATAACTGACGCATTGGCTTATTGTTTCATTACATTTTTATTTATCTTCTTCTTTATTTATTTCTCTTTTTTTAGGATGGGGGAGCCAAAGCTCTAAAGTGCAAATTCATCACAACACGTGGCTTCACTTTCCTGGCCACAATCTCAGATGGATTCTCACCTTTGCCCTCCTTTTCGTGCACGTGTGTGAAATAGCAGAAGGCATTGTTTCGGACTCGTAAGTGACGCCATAGCTCCCTGCCTCATACCTTTACAGCATACCCGTGGGGCATGGGTACGGGCAGCAACTGAGAGCAGTACAAAGCCAGGCTTGCTGTGCAGGGGCATAATCCATAGGGGCACTATAGCTGTCACCTAGCTTAGGTGCTAGTCAAGTGTTTTATCTGCATTGTTGGGTTGTTACAGAGTGTCACTGTACACAACTACAATTTGGGTGTTTTTTTGTTGTTGTTGTTTGTTTTTGTTTTTGTTTTTCAAGGAGGGGTCTCACTCTGGTCCAGGCTGACCTGGAATTATCTCTGTAGTCTCAAGGGTGGCCTTGAACTCATGGCGATCCTCCTACCTCTGCCTCCCGAGTGCTGGGATTAAAGGCGTGCGCCACCACGCCTGGCTAACAACTACAATCTTGAGTTACGGTCATTCATGTGCTTGACGTTTCTTTGTGTCCTTGTCCAGAAAGTTCTTTTAAAACATGTTGGTGTTTACTTTATTTTTAAGATAGGTATAAGTATTGCCTACATTGAGGCATAGCTCCTATATGTATTTATATAGATACACACACACACACACACACACACACACACACACACACACATGGTTGATAAGTGGGTTTCAGAGAAAACAAAGGGTGAATATATATATATATATATATATATATATATATATATATATATGCATATATATATATGTAGTAATCAGTTCTCAGATGTTTCCATTTATCTTACAAAGAGACAGAGATAGATGAAGGAAGTGTGTTAAAGGAGTCTGAGACCCAATGAGGACAGAGCCACGACCCAAGGTGGAGGATGAAAGGAATTTAAAATCAACATTGTCATATAGCCACATTTTAAACTGCCCTTTGTCCATCTCATGAAAGAAGTCTGTGTTAGGCAATTTGTATTTTATTTATAAACTTGAACATAGCCTGGGAGAAATGTTTTTGTTTTTGTTTTTTTCCTCACGCAGGAATAGAATTAACTCAAGTAATAGGAAACATTTGATTACAAAGCTATGCCAAATGGTATACCTTTCTTTAAAGTGTTGATGAGGGGCTGAAGAGATGGTTCAGCAGTTAAGGCATTTGCCTGCAAAGCCTACGGACCCAGGTTTGACTGCCCAGAGCCCATATAAGCTAGCTGCACAAGGTGACATGTGCACAAGGTCATGCATGCACACAAGGTGGCACACGCTTCTGTTCAATTGCAGTGGCTAGAGACCCTGGTGCTCCAGTTCTCTCGTTCTCATAACAAAATATTGATGAGAAAACTTTTGATGTTTTTAGAAGGGAATCTCAGAAATGGTTTTTCTTTTATCTAATGGGACCTCCCTTGACTTTTTTTTTTCAACTAACAAGGAGTAAAACTGTTAAGCTTTTATCATGAAGCCAACTGTTTTAGAATGTTTTGTAATATTCCTTGAAGATAAGTGGGTGTCTTAATTTTGATAAATGAAAAAACTGTCAGAGATTCTAATATGTGCTCTCATTCAAAGCATTTAGAAGCTTAATTGGCAAGCCTCTTATTGATAGCTATTTAAAATCTTGTGGTGTGTTTGTCCTAACGCAGCCAATGCTGGTTTGCATTTTTAACTTTTTCATTTGTTTGTTTGTTTCTGTTTTTGTTTTTTGAGGTAGGGTCTCACTCTTGTTCAAGCTGACCTGAAATTAACTGTGTAGTCTCAGGCTGGCCTCGAACTCACAGTGATTCTGCTATCTCTCCCTCCCGAGGGCTGGGATTAAAGGCATGCACCACTATGCCCGGCCATTTTTAACTTCTTTACCATGTGTTTTGATCTTGTATATCTCTATGTGAGTGTATGAAGTAGAAGGAGACCACTCTAATCTTTCTTAGGACCTTGACATGTGACCATGAGTTCAACTTTGCCAGCCTCATGGTTGATAAGTGGGTTTCAAAGAAAACAAAGAGTGAATGAATAATGAGTACGTGCATTGCTAATGGTGGAAACTTGTTTCGTGGTGGTACTCTCAGGGGTCCATCCTAAAAGAAAATGGGCACAAATATAGCCTAGATGATCTTGTCCTCCCTCTCATCCCTTAGATGCAGATGTCTCTTTACTCTTTTTATCCAGGCTTCTCAAAAATCCATCTTCCAATAAAGTAAGTCAAACATTTTTTAATCTTTCTGACCCATTCTGAAAACTGCAGGAAACCCAGTGAACATGAATAACATCTTCATGCACAACTTTTGTCCTTGAAATTATTAAATTTGACCCTTCTGATTAGCTGAAATCTTTATCAAAGATTTTACACTTAAAGTATAACAAAGGCAGAGACATTTCAGACTTTCAGTTAGATACCTTCACAATCTATACAACTCCACTAACCTTATCTTCCTTTCTCTAATGCACTCATGCTCTTAAAGTCTTGGTTAGCTCACTCAAGTTATCCATCCAGATATGAGGAATCATAACCCGAATCATCCGTCACTGTTACCTTCATGCATTAGCCCTTTTAGAATCCTATCTGTTCTAACAAGCCATCTTTTCCAGATACAGTTTTCTTCATGTCACTGCTGCCCAAACTTCCTTGAGGCCTTCGTCAGGTCACCTGACCTCTGTCCATCCTTCCCTAAGGGCTTCTTTCACTTTTCTGCTCCCTGAACCCCAAGTTAGCAATGACAGCTCCATCACCCACATTGGTTCAGAATGACTCCTCTGAAACATAACTCTGACTATCACATATCCCAGTTTTCTCCAAGGAAGAGATTCCGACTTCGTATTCTAGCCAGCCAACTTGCCCCAGGGATCGCTACCTCCCAAGCACTGGGATTACAGGCAGGCCGCCATGCCTGCAGCCAGGGATTTATGTGGGTGCTAGGGATCCGAACTCAGTTCCTCACACTTGTACAGCAGGTGCTTTATCCACCGAGCCATCTCCCCAGGCCCTCTGTTCCCTCTTATTAACGTGACTTTCTTCCACTTTTCTGACTGGAGCACTCATTTCATTTTCACTGGTAGATATCCACTGTACATAGAGAGGGCTTCAGACAGAAAATGTTTTTAATGTACATTATATACTTAGACTGCACTCAGCCCTCTTGTTTCCTCTTCTTCACTTCTCCCTCCCACTAGCTTCCTCCCCTTTCAGTCTTACTTCTCTTTTCATGTCTTGTGCTTCACGGTGCTGTGTATCTATAAGCAACCCTAGGGCCTGTGAATGAGAGAAAATATCTGACAGTTGTCTTTCTGACTTAACGGTGCTTGGTATCATCTCCAGTTACATTTCTCTTTATAGCTCAGTTTCCACTGTCAAACATCTCTGAAATGACTTCCTGACGTATTCCCATCGCCTCCCGCTTGAGCGGGTAGCTCTCTTCTTTATGCCCTTTATGAATGAATGAAGCCTGGCCTTTTAGAGTCCCGAACCACTGCAGTTCCCTTGGACCCATCTGGACCTCTGCCTGAGACAGTCTCTTCCTCTGTGTGGCAGATCAACATTCTTAGGAAGCAGAAATCTCTTCTTCCACTAAGCTTCCTCAGTCCAGACACCATCCCGGTGTGGTCATTGTTCCTTCTCCTGTGCTTTGGAGTTTCTGTTTGCTATTTATGTCTTCAGTAGGCTCCTGACTCCGGGACCATAAACACTAGGTCTTGTTCATTCCTACATCCCAGAATCCAGTACCAGGTCTGGACCAGTAAGGACACGTGTGTTGAATGGATTAATAGAAATGGCGTGATCACTAAAGATTACATGAATTAGGAATCCTGTTCAAGGAGCACACATGCTTTCCACACACTTTAGAGTTCAGATGATTGTTTTTACATGCTTTAGTTGTAAAATTATTTCATCAGGTCTGCCTTGCAAGTAATTTATATGTTATATGCGCTTATGCAGTGCTGCTAATGTTTATTTAAAATTATTTATGTATCTATTTTATTTGAGAGAGAAAGAGAGAGAGAGAGAGAGAATGGGCATGCCAGGGCCCTCAGACACTGCAAATGAACTCCAGATGCATGCTACCTTGTGCATCTAGCTTACATGAGTCCTGAGGAATTGAACCTGGGTCCTTTGGCTTTGCTGGCAAGCACTTAAACTGCTAAGCCATTTCTCCAGCCCTGTTTATATGTTTTTATTTTATTTTTAAAAATATTTTTATATATTTATTTGCAAATAGAGAGCAACAGAGAGGAAAGGGAATCAGAGAGAGAGAGAGAGAGAATGAAAATGGGTGCACCAGGGCCTCCAGCTGATGCAAGCAAACTCCAGATGCATGCGCCACTTTGTGCATCTGGTTTTATGTGGTTACCGGGGAATAAAATCTGGATCCTTGGGCTTTTCAGGTAAATGCTTTAACTGCTGAGCAATCTCTCCAGCCCAGTATGCTTGTTTTTGTTGTAAGCACCTTCAGATATTGCTAAGTTGTGCACTCACGTTTCTGTATGAGTGAAATCTTTTCAGTAGAATCATATCATGCAAGGTAGTCTTGTCTTATATATCCAACTAACAACTTACAATGTCCTGTACTGTTAACATTAGTTGAGAATAAATTGCAGTAAAAGAAATGTAAACAGTGAAGAACTCTCTAGAACTTTCGAATTTAGACAATGACATTGTTCTGTTGTCCACAGACGGCGGGAGTCCAGGCATCTCCATCTCTTCATGCCTGCTGTGATGGGATTTGTTGCCACAACCACATCTATAGTGTATTATCATAATATTGAAACTTCCAATTTTCCTAAGTTACTTTTAGGTAAGTATAATTACATTCTCCACCAAAGAACCATTTATTTTTAGTTTTCCATATAAGAAATACTATTAGAGTGGGTTAAGTGTGAGAAGCTATGGGAAAAACACAGGGCTCTCCTGTAGTCTCCTAATAAATGTGGGGTTAAAGATAAACTGAGATGTCCTAAACTTTGACAATATCATTTTTCCAGGACATCTGGTTTCCAACAAATGTCCCTGGTGGTGTGTCAGTGTGTGGTAGGAAACTGGTGGAGGAATGTTCTGGTCTTTGGGTTCCCAGAAGTTGTTCTCTAACAATCAGAGCTCTAGCATGGAGCAAGCCCACGGACACCTCATTTTTATCTGGTTCCATACATTCCCTGCTCTGGCATGGACTTCAGAGGCATCTTCAAAGGAGAAGCTTTTGCGGCTCTGCGGGAAAGCTGTGATTCCCTGCTAGTGTTGCAGCGCCTGGGGTTTCCATGAGGCAGAGAGTGCACAGTACCCAACGGTGCACAGTCCTGAGATTGTGTCTCAGAGCACAGCCCCTCACACTGCACCGTGGGTACTGGTGATCCAGACTCAGCCCCTCATGTTTGCTTGTGGGGCAAGCACATGATCTACTGAGCCATCTCCCCATCTCAGAATTTTGTTATACATACACCACACACACACACACACACACACACACAGAGAGAGAGAGAGAGAGAGAGAGAGAGAGAGAATGGGCACACCAGGGCCTTTAGCCACTGTAAACCAACTCCAGATGCATGCGCCACCTTGTGCATCTGGCTTACGTGTGGCCTGGGGAATCAAACATGGATCCTTTGGCTTTGCAGGCAAGCACCTTAACGCTAAGCCATCTGCCATCTCTCCAGCCCTCGAGGTTCCTTTTATATCAAACGCATATCCGCCAGTTCCCCCACCATGGAGCTTTGTGGAGCTTTCTGTGCCCCATCAGGTTGTTCTCATACCTGTGAACACAATCTTGAAGCAGACAGCCATCTCATAGCTCAGCGTTATGTCCCTCTAATCCACACGTAGATTTTTCTGTCACTACCAGTCTATGGTCAGCACTGAAGCATCCGAGGAAAGCGTGGATGATGGGTTTAAACTGTCTGTTTCTCCAGTGTTTGCATTGGTTATTCTGGTTCATTTGCATCTCTACATGCAGCATAGAGTCGGGCTAACAATTTTGTTTTACAAACCATGGCGGGATTGTGGTGAGAACTGCATTGACTACATGGAACAGTTGGGGAGAATCTGGGAGAGTCGTCTGCCCTAAAGAACCACACTCCGTTCTCCGTTTACTTAGGACTTCTCTCATTTCCCTTCGCAATGTCTTGCAGATCTTGTTAAGTTTATCACCAGACATTCTTCCCCTGCTGCCATTGTAAATGGTTTGTATTTCAGATCACTTTCCAATAGCTTCTGCCATTGTATCAACTACAGCTGATTTTGTAACTTTTCATCTTGGAAATTCATTTGTTATTTCTAGAGAGTGCCTGTAGTTTCTTAAGATTTTCTACATAAACAAATGTTTCTGCAAATAGAGACATTTGGTTTTTTTTTTCTCTTTAAACATTTCTACTCTTTTTAAAATTTTCTTGCCATATTGCTGCATTTAGCACCTCCCAGATGATGCTTGATAGGCATAGTGAGAATGAATTACTTCCTGGTATTAGTTCATTATAGGCTTTTCATAAAAAAAGATCTCTATCTGGTATCTTTTCTATTTAAAGCTTTCACAAAGTAATATTTTATAATGAATGAGTGTTGAATTGTATTCAAGTGTTTTTTCATCTCTGTTCATTGAGAAGATTGCATGTTTATTATTGTGCTAAATTGCACTTCTAAAGTTTTCAGATGACAAACGATTCATTCTCGGGATTAATCATGCAGAGTCACGCCACATTAATATGAACTATTAGAAATGTGCCGCTTAATTTCTAAGCACGTGGAAACATTTAGATAGCTTCCTGTACAGAAAGACTCAGAATTACCTGCATGGCCTCTGTGCCTGAGGTTCATTTTCTGTGTCAGGCTAAGCAGGTCCTGTGAGTGACACGAGCGGAGTGTGGGGAGGCCAAGTGCTCCCAGTTCGTTGAGTCATTGTTGAGACTAGCCTCCGTCTCTTGGATTTCAGCCTGGCGAGGCACCGGAGCAGAGAGAGAGTCCAGCTGACCCATGCGTGGACTCATGACCCGTGAAAGCTGTGTGACAATGAATATGTGCTGTTGTCACTTCCCAAGTTTCTGAACAACACAATAAGACCTTACTCTTGAAGGTTCTTTTTGTTTTTTTTTTTTTTTTTTGTCCTGGTGTCTTGAGATAGCATCTCATGAAGCAGACCAGGCTGGGGCAAATTTGTGATGCTAGTTGAGATCTTATAGGTCTTCATTCTGCATTCACTATTAGAAATGTTTTCCTTCTTCTTCTGCATTGATGATTACTTGATTTGAATTGAGGTAATAGCTCTGATTTCTAATGTTCTCTGTTTTAATTTTATACCTTTTTTCCATCACTTATTTTCAATCTATTTCCAATATTGAAGGCAAATCTCTTTAGACAGCATATCCCTTGGTCAGTTTTTCTCTAAATCCATTCTAACCATTTCTATATGCTAAGCTAAAACAAGCTATACGTTGAGTGTTCGCTTCGGCAGCCCATATACTAAAACTGGAATGATACAGAGAAGATTAGCATGGCCCCTACGCAAGGATGACACGCAAATTCGTGAAGCGTTCCATATTTTTCAACATTACATTTTTCACTTAAGCAATTTTTTACATCTACTGTTTTGCTTTCTAAGATGAATGTGAATGCCATCTTTTATGAATGCAACTTGCCTTTTTCATTACTGAACTTTTCATTTGATTTAATCAATAAACTTTGTTATGATATGAAAAAAAATTCTTAAAAAGATATACGTTGAGTTCATAAACCAATGTTTAGTTATTTTTCACTAAGGAAACTGTGATCATCTTGCCTCTCTCGCTCTGCTAAATGTTGTTCAAATAGGATTGTCTTACATATGTTTGAGATTTCGTGCATATTCCCTATTCACTTGTCATGACCTTTATTTAAAGCACACAGCAGGCTTTGCCCACAGCTTTCTGGAAGTAACTCTGCTTCTGCCTCACATATGTTCCGTACTGCTGCCCGTGGGGAAAAGATGATACCGTTTTCTGTCTTAGGTCTGGGCTTGTTCTACAGGGACATTGCTCCTCTCTACTGCCCGATGGGGGCTTTTAGTTACTTGGACAAGAAGAGTTATTTACTACCTGAATGGCGATCTGCAAAGCAGACACCCTGTTACATAGTTACATGTCAAGTCCCATGGTAATTCCAGGCAAACATACCTATTAGATGAGTCATACAGATGCCAACTTGTGAGTTCTTCGTATAATCTTGGCTCTTTAAAACAAGATCAGAGACAAAAGCCACTTTTGAAACATAGAATTACACATAAATTCCAAAGGCCGTAGATAATTCTTACTCGCACGTGTCCTTGTAGTTTCCTACTTATCACATGTCATCAGAATGGAAGCACTCACCATTTCGTGTTCCCATCAGACCTCCACGGTTTAGAAGAATTAATGTGGTCAAGATGCCATTGCTCACCAAAATGCATGACCCATATATTTCAACAAGGAGGGGCGAAGGGGAGGGGGTAGGTAATGGATGAGCCTAATAATGGTACCAAATTGACTGTATTCCCTGAGTACAAAACTAATTAATAAAAAAAAATGATGCCATTGCTCTTCAAAACAATTCTCAGATTCAGTGCAATCCCCACCAACACCTGAATGCCATTCTTTGGCAAACTAACTAAAACTTACGTGCATCAAAGCACAAAATGCATTGAATAACCATTGCAATAGAAAGAAGAAAGCAAGGAGCTGGAGAGATGGTTTAGCAGTTAAGGCACTTGCCTGCAAAGCCTAAAGACACATGTTCAACTCCTCAGGTCCCACATAAGCCAGACACACAAAGTGACGCAAGCATGCAAGGTCGCACATGCTCCGAGATGGCACATGCATCTAGAGTGTGATTACAGTGACTGGAGGCCCTGGTGCACCAATTCTGTCTATCTATCTCTCTCTCTCTCTCATAAAAAGAAAATTTTTAAAAAGGGCTGGAGAGATGGCTTAGTGGTTAAGGCATTTGCCTGCGAAGCCTAAGGACCTTGGTTTGATTCTCCAGGACCCATGTAAGCCAGATGCACAAGGGGGCGCACGCATCTGGAGCTCGTTTGCAGTGGCTGGAGGCCCTGGCACACCCATTCGCTCTCTCCCTCACTCTCTACCTGTTTCTCTCCTAAATAAATAAAGAAATAAAACATATTTAAAGAAATAAAAGTAGAGTGTTTAATTTTTTTTTTTTATTTAAAAAGAAAGAAAGAAGAAAACAGGAGACATTACACTACCTGTCTTCAAAAATACGCTATAGAACTCTGGTAACCAAAGTAACATGGCATTAGCATATAAACAGACATAATGAGCACTGGATGAGAATGGCAAGGCCAGAAGTAGCCCTGCACATTTGCAGACAAAATAGCATGTTGGAGGAAAGACAGTCTCCACAATAAAACGGTGCTGGAATAACTGCATACGACACGTAGACGATTGCTACTTGACCCCTCCCACGTTGCATCCTACCTTCAATTCAAACCCATGATTCACCGCAAAACATCTGTGTTGGTTTCCTCGGGGGCTGGGGAGATGGCTCAGCCTTGCAAGTGTGAGGACTTCAGTCTGGATCCCCAAAGCCTACATAAATGCTGGGCATGGTGGCTGTATGAACTTGTAGTCCTGGCACTGGGAGGCAGAGACAGGTGGATCCCTGGCTCAAGCTGCCTAGCCAAATTGATGAGCTGAATTGGTTCCGGGAGAGACATATAAGGAGACACCCAACATGGACTTCTGGCCTCCACGTACATGCTTACACACATGGGAACATGCATATGAACATAGATTAAAAACTACTCACATGTGTATGCTAAAAAAAACAAAACATGTGGCTTTCTTATCCAAAATTTATTTGTCCATCCAGTACTGAAAGTGGCCTTTGTTATGAAAACGCCATGCATTTATATTGAGCTGGTGATGGCTATTTTCTTCTCTCCCTGCAGCCCTGTTCCTGTACTGGGTTATGGCCTTCATTACCAAGACAATCAAGCTGGTGAAGTACTGGCAGTCTGGGTGGGGGGTGTCAGACCTGCGTTTCTGCATCACAGGCGTGATGGTCATCTTGAATGGGCTGCTGATGGCCGTGGAGGTCAACGTCATCAGGATTCGAGTGAGTACCAGGCACTTTGGGGTAGTTACTGAGCCCCGAGGCCTCGGCACCAAAGGTTGCAGCAGCCAGAGGTGACTCGTATTTAATAAGATGGGGGAAAATGCAGCCAGGGTATAAATATGACACTGGGCTTCAGGCCGTTCGTGTTCTTGAAATCTCACTGCCAACCTGGACTCTATTCCGCAGTCGTAGCTATTCACTGGATGCTTGCTGTGCACACGTTTCATGTGAAGTTGTTTTCATCACCTGTCATAGGCCAAAAACACACTTGGGTAAAGAAAAACACTGCAATCTAGGAATTGGTCATGGAAGAGAAGATTTTTTTTTTTGTTTGGGTTTTTGTTTGTTTGTTTGTTTTTTCGAGGTAAGGTCTCGTTCTAGCCCAGGCTGACCTGGAATTCACTATGTCATCTTAGGGTGACCTCGAACTCAAGGCGATCCTCCTACCTCTGCCTCCCAAGTGCTGGGATTAAAGGCGTATACCATCATGCCCGGCCAAGAGAAGATATTTTAGTCCTCTCTGTTCATTAGATATATGTCCAAAGTAATGTGGTCAAAGCCCATATTTGACCTATAATTTCTTTTCTAAAATATTTATTTATTTGAGAGAAATAAAGAAGTGGAGGGGGAGGGGGAGTAAGGGTGCACAAGGGTGTCCAGCCACTGCATACGAACTCCAGATGCATGGACCAATTTGTGCATCTGGCTTACGTGGGTCCTGGGGAATTGAACCAGAGTCCTTAGGCTTCACAGTCAAATGCCTTCACCAATAAATCATCTCTCCAGCCTTGGCCTATAATTTCTAATCTACTGTTTTTTCTACTATATAATGCTATCAGTTATCTTGTGTTAGATAGTACTCATAGAGTCTTCAATATTTGTTTTCTATCAGAGACCTTTGAATTTGCCTTATGAGTGGAAAGACATGCTACAATGAGTATGGACAATAATTACTTAGCATCAGCTAGACAAGAAGTCAACATTGATTCCACATGGTGTTGGGAACATGTAAAAGTCTTTATTAAATTGATCCAATCACAGGATGATGAAAGACAGCTTCTTTTTAAAGGCTAAAGTTTTAGAGTTGGCCCCAAATTTTCATGTGCAATTCTGGCAACTTAACTAATTAGTCTAATAAAACAAAAGGCAAACATATCAAAGAATGTTGTAGAGCAAGGTGGAAATGGTGAAATACAAATGTTGGCTGCCTTAAAGGAAACTGTAGAAAAGGCTGAGATGCTGCTTTCGTCATGCGGAGGAAAGCAGGGGCTAACGTGGCGCTGTGGTGCTCTTCTCACCACAGAGGTATGTCTTCTTCATGAACCCTCAGAAGGTAAAGCCTCCAGAAGACCTCCAGGATCTGGGTGTGAGGTTCCTTCAGCCGTTTGTGAACTTACTGTCGAAAGCAACATACTGGTGGATGAACACGCTTATCATATCTGCTCATAAGAAACCGATTGATCTGAAGGCAATCGGGAAATTGCCAATAGCAATGCGGGCAGTGACAAATTATGTCTGTCTGAAAGACGCCTATGAAGAACAGAAGGTAATTAGCTCCCAGCTCCCCATGTCTGTTGCCCGGGAGGGTGGGCTTACTACCTATAGGGGTGCTAAGCTTACGTAGTCCCTATAGCCAAGGGGAAGTGAGTTTCCTTCTTCTGTTTTACCCAGTAGCTGGAACTCACCTTAGATTACCGAGCAGAGATGGGAAGAGCCAGAGAAGCTCTATGAACACACGTTGTGTTAATTCCCCACTAAGTACATAATTAAGGGTTAAGGGAGTTGTTGTCTTCCCCCACTCCAGGACATCCACTGGAGTGGACATGAAATATTCAATTTAGTGATTCTGTGTAATTGGCCTGTGTTATATAATGTTAATAACTCATATAGTTTTGATTCTTGTCATGCATTTACTATATATGGGCAAAAGTGATCATGCCCACTAATACCCACCGCAAATAAATGTCAATGCATAGAGTAATTATCAACTAAAATTTGGATCCTGCAGTGCAAATTTGGGAAGTATGGGAATTAAAGGGGTATCAGATACCTTTATAGCTTCTAAAATTGACTTTTTCTGGCACTTTCCTTTCTAGCTGCTCTAGAATTCTGAGTACAAATGTCTCCAGGGAATTTCAGTTTATCATTCTGAATAGTCAGTCAGTGATAACAAAACAGTAGATGTACTTGCTACTATAACCATCTACAACTCAGGGTCATGTAACATGTTGGTATTCACAAAACTGGAAGAGGGCTGTCATGATGAATCAGTTAATGAGCTTTGGGAATATTAAATATCAAATATCAAGAAAGCACTTATGGTAAATGATGAAAATTTATCAGAAATTTGTGTTATGAAATTACACTTGCAGGAAATTGTTCCTATGAATGACCCCTGAGTTTTTGTCTGTTTTTCCCCCTGGGATAAATCTTGCCTAAAAATTTACAAACATCTCCACTAAACATTTAAAATATAGACTAAAAGTGTCTTTAGTTTTCTGAGTGTTTTTTTTTTACTGCACAGATCAGCTTTCACTTGCTGGGTTGACTATCAGTGAACTTCAAGAAATAATGAAATTATCTATTCTGGCAGAGTCCAATATGGGACAATTGAATTCTATTCCATCTAACTTGCTTCTTTGCCACTATGAAAATACTTAATCTACATTTTTGTCTGAGGCATATTTATGTTTGTTCTTAAAGACCTTAAAGTGTTTGAAAACAGCTATAGATATGTGAAGCCATGAATTTATCTAAGCATAGATGCCATTCTTCATTTCACGAGCACAAGCCTATGAAACTTTACAAAACTATTGGCAAACATTTATTAAGATGGAGAAAAGGTGGTGGGGAACAGTTTGTGCTGAGATTATGTATCTCAGCTTGTTGCAGTGTGTAGGAGCCTCTTGTGATTTAGCATCTCCAGAAATCTTGATGACTCTGACAATAACCCTGATCATTGTATTTTACTGTCTTTTCATATAATATTTTTTGGTAATGTTTGTACACATTTTTTTCTTCAAATTAAAGGGAGCTAATGATGAACGTGTCTTTAGGAATTCCATGTCATTCTTGGCCAACTAAAAATAATGCAGTCCTAGAAAAGCTGGCCTATAGACTTTTCATCCTATGTCTTTCATTAAAATATACTCAAGGAGCTAGAGAGATGGCTTAACAGTTAAAGGCACATGCTTGCAAAAACTGACAGCCTCCATTCGATTCCCCAGTACCCAGGTGAAGGCAGATGCGTGGAGTGGCGCTTGTATCTGGAGTTCGTTTGCAGAGGCAGAAGCCCATTCTCTCTGTGTTAAATAAATAAATAAATAAATAAAAGTTAAAAAGAAAATATATTTGAAAGCTACTTTTTGTGTAAAAAGAAAAATACAGAATTATGTGTGCCATATGGACATTTGTACATTTATTTCTGAGCCTATCAGCATCTTCAGAAGCGGGTCATAGCTGCTTGTTCAGGTAATTTTATCTTGGTCTCCTTTTTGTTTTTCTCTTTTAGAAAAAAGCAGCAGATCATCCTAATCGGACTCCATCCATATGGCTAGCCATGTACAGAGCTTTTGGACGTCCGATTCTACTGAGCAGCACGTTCCGTTACCTGGCAGACCTGCTCGGCTTCGCTGGGCCCCTCTGTATCTCCGGAATAGTCCAGCGTGTGAATGAGACCCAGAATGGGACGAACAGCCCAACGGGAGTAAGTGTTGGCAGCTTTTGCACAGGAACATACCATCGGCAGGTCTCACCGCAGTTGTCCCTTTTTGCACTACTGAGTAATTCAGACTGGCTTATTGATAGGGAATTGGGTGTGTGTGTGTGTGTGTGTGTGTTTTAAAAACTAAACATAAGAATTTTCCTTGTGAAGAAACATCATGTGTTTACATATTCACTGAGTATATGCAGCCAACAAAATTATTTCACAGAATCAAAGCCTATAAATATTTCATATTGTGTGCCAGGAACTTTGTGCATAGATCTCACATTGCTTATTTTGCTTCGTTTTTTAAAAAAAATATATTTATTTATTTGCAAGCAGAGAGAAAGACACACACACACACACACACACACAGATATAAGAGGGACAGAAAAAGAGAGAGAGAGATAGAGAGAGAATGGACATGCCAGGGACTGTACCCACTGCAAACAAACTCCAGATGCATGTACCCCTTGTGCATCTGGCTTACATGGGTCCTGGGGAATCAAACCTGGGTCCTTCGGCTTCGCAGGCAAACACCTTAACCTCTAAGCCATCTCTCTAGCCCTTACTTTATTTTTACAGCAATCCCTTAAAGAATTTTCATGCATGGAGACAAGAGGAGCACCTAGTCCTATAACTAATGCTAATAATACTAGTATGATATTAATAATATTAATATAATACTAATAATAATAGCACCAAAGCCTATAGCCAATAATATTAGTTATTTGGAGTTTTTAATATTATGCATTTTTCATTTCTTAATGAAAACCATCATATTGCTTCACAATGACTGCAGGAAGTCAGATGATATTATATTATGGTATGGATCTATAAGCATAAATATTATTGGTTTTTTATTTTTATTTATTTATTTATTTGCAAGCACAGAGAGATGGAGATAGGAGAGACAGAGAGAATGGGCATGCCAGGGCCTCGGGTTGCTGTGAACACGCGTGGGCCAGTGTGCATCTGGCCTTACGTGGTACTGGGGAATCAAACCAAGGCCAAGTTTTGTAAGCATGCTCCTTTCACTGCTTAGCCATCTCTCCATCTTGTTTTGTCCCCCCCCCCCTTTCTTAGTGACAGAGTCTTGCTATGTAACCCTGGCCAGCCTCGTTCTTGCTGTATCATCCAGGCTGGCTTCAAGCACTGATGATCCTCCTGCCACAGCCTCCTGTGTGCCGGGGATCTCAGGTCTGTGCTCCTGGGTCCTGGCCCTGTGTGGCTTCTAAGATAAGGACCTGAGTTCTTTAGTTGACAGATAGAGAGTAACCCAGATAGGGCTGGAGGGATGGCTTAGAAGTTAAGGCACTTGCCTGCAAAGCCAAAGGACCCAGGTTCGATTCCCCAAGACCCACGTAAGCCAGATGCACAAGGTAGCATGTGCTTCTGGAGTTCATTTGCAAGGAGCTGGAGGCCCTGGTGTGCCCATTCCGTCTCTCTTTCTTCCTCTTTCTCTCTGTAAAATAAAAATGAAGATATAGATAGATAGATAGATAGAGAGAGATAGATAGATATAGATATAGATATAGATATAGAAAGTAACCCATATAGATTACCTTCCCCTATCTATTCTTTCAATTGGATTTCTGGTCCTTCTTTCTTCACATATTAAAAATTTACGCCATTGGGGCTCAGTGGCTAAGGCACTTGCCTGCAAAACCTAATGACCCCGGTTGGATTCCCCAGTACCCACGAACAGCCAGATGCACAAAATGTCACATGTGTCTGGAGTTCATTTGCAGAAGCTGGAGGCCCTGGAAAGCCCATTCTCTCTCTTTCTCTCTCTTCTCTCTATCTCTCTGCTTGCAAATCGACAAATAATTAAAGAAAACTATACACAGAGCTGATTTCTCAGGAATGTTTTTCTGGTTGTCATGGCTGAGCTCCTTGGTACTCCTTGGTACTCCCTAATGCCTTCTGCACTTTCGGGCTGGCACTTACCATACGTGCTGCTTTTAGTAAAGCCTGCCGTTCATTGATAGACCAAACTGTTGTCAGCCCTTTAAACTGGAATAACCATCAAGTGCTCCTATCGGCATTGGCCCCTGATTCATGCCTGCATTGCTGCTTAGCAATTCTTCAAGGAGGTCAGATGGTTTCACCATTGGGTACAATTCTGTGGTGTTTTGTACCTTCTTGTCTAATTATGTGCATATATCAAAATTCCACAGTGGTTCTTCCACACTGTCCCCCAATGTACATTAATCATGTGTTTTTCTGAGATGGAACAGAGTTTGTAGACTTGAGCGCATCTTCATTGCAGACGAGTAGTCAGAGTAGAATCTTACTAACTCTTGATCAATAACAGATGCAGAGTATCTTCACTGTTGTCATATGATTGATCGACATTTTCAAACTAGCAAGCTACCATTAGCTTTTAAAAAATATTTTACTTTTATTTATTTTGAGAGGGAGAGAGCGTAATAAAGAGGAAGAGAGAGAGAAAGCAAGAGAGAGAATGGCACGCTAGGCCTTCCAAGCCACTGCAGACGAACTCCAGGTGCATGTGCCGCCTTGTGCATCTGCCTTATGTGGGTCCTGGGGAATCGAACCTGGGTCCTTTAGGCCCTTAGATCTAGGCATGGCAATTCATGTCTAGCTTCTCAGAGTTCAGCAGGCTGAAGGAGGAGGATCACTAGTTTGAGGCCAGCCTAGACTACATAGAAGTTTTAGGCCTGAGGAGGTTACCCCAGTTTCAAAATAAATAGAATATTACTACTAATAAATATAATAATAAAGCTATAGAAATTACATTGTTGTCCTATTGATTTTCCCAACCAATTGTCAGTTTTTAAGTAAATTTTTAGACCAACTTTGGTCTTTTTTACTGTCATCCATTTTAACTAAGGTAAAATGCATGTTTATAGGAAATGCACTCAACAGGTTTAAACATTACCCATTTTCTATAATTAGGCACTTTAGTCAGTGATCTATTAGAAATATAATATCATGTGCCACCCTGGTTCTCTCTCTCTCTCTCTCTCTCTCTCTCTCTTTGAGGTAGAGTCTCACTCTAGCCCAAGCTGACCTGGAATTTACTATGGAGTCTCAGGGTGGCCTCGAACTCATGGTGATCCTCCTACCTCTGCCTTCCGAGTGCTGGGATTAAAGGCGTGCACCACCATGCCTATTTATTTATTTATTTTATTATTTATTAGAGTTAGGGAGAGAGAGAGTGAGAATGGGCACACCAGGGCCTCTAGCCACTGCAAACGAACTCAGACGCATGCACCACCATGTGCATCTGGCTTACATGGGACACGGAGAATGGAACCGGGGTCCTTGGCTTTCGAGGCATGCGCCTTAACCGCTAAGCCATCTCTTCAGTTCCCCTTCATTCTCTTTTAAGCAGAAATTGCCTGAATCGAGTCTGTTTCATCGGAAAATCATATGTCCTTTAATAAATGCAAACCACAGACCTGGTGGAAGAGAAGCCTGGTTTTCATGTGTTTCTTTTTTCTTTCTTTCTTTCTTTTTCTTCCTTTGGGAACAAGACTTCAGAAACCCTCTCGTCGAAGGAATTTCTTGAGAACGCATACGTGCTGGCAGTTCTTCTCTTCCTGGCTCTCATCCTGCAGCGGACGTTCTTGCAGGCTTCCTACTACGTAACTATCGAGACGGGCATCAACCTCCGTGGAGCTCTGCTGGTATGCCCGCTGCGTGAATGACACTGTTTCTTAGAAGTGCCACACGCCACGCAGTGACAGGGACGGTGGTAGTTTTGGGTCTCTCCCACCCTGTTGCAATCAGGTTCGCATTGCTGGTAGAAATCACCCAACCAAAAGCAGCTTGTGGAGAAAAAAAGAAGAGGTTTATTTTGGCTTACAGGCTCGAGGTGGGGAAGCTCCATGATGGCAGGGGGAAACGATGGCATGAGCAGAGGGTGGATACCACCCCCTGTAGCAGACAGATTCAGGTTCACTGAGATGAACTTCCAGACCAGGCACAGTTATGGAGGAAGGGATATTTATTGAAGCTTACAGATCCAGGGGAAGTTCCATAATGGCAGAAGAAGCTGGCCTGCCTTCACAGGCCCAAGCAGACAGAGAGAAGCACAAGCCTAAAGCCAAAAGCCACAGCACACTTCAGAAACTCCAGCTAGGCACACTTTGCATATCTTTAGATTGAAATCTGAAACCCACCACCACACCTTAAGATCCACACAGTGGTGTTGACTCTAGCCGGGTGGCTGCAGATGCAAACTACAAACAAACAACTGAATATATTGGGGGCCATCTATTCTATTCAAACCACCACACCCCCTGGCCCACATCAGGTGGACAACAGGAACAGTAAAGTGTGCCAAACACTGGCAAGGGGAAGTTGGCCATAACACCCATAAACCCGCCCCCAAGAGTACACTGCCTCCTCCAGCAGGCGTTAATTCCCAAGTCTCCATCAGCTGGGAACCTGGCATTCAGAACACCTAAGTTAATTGGGGACACCTGAATCAAACTACCACGTGCCTCATCGTATTTTCACTTTATTGTTACAACAATGTGGTAGGATGCACTTAAAAAAATTTTCTTTTTCTTTTAGCTAGGGCTGAGGAAATAGTTTGGTGGGTAAGAGTACTTGTCAAGTAAGCATGAGGGGCTGAGAGGCCCTGAGAGAACCTGAGTTAGATTCCCAGTCCTTATTTTATCTATTTGAGAGCGAGAGCGAGCGAGAGAGAGAGAGAGCGAGCGAGCGAGAGAGAGAGCGAGAGAGAGAGAGAGAGAGAGAGAGAGAGAATGGGTGTACCAGAGTCTCCAGCTGTTGCAAACGAACTCCAGACCCATGCACCACCTTGTGCATCTGGACGTGGGTCCTGGGGAATGGAGCCTCGAACCAGGGTCCTTAGGCTTTTCAGGCAAGCACTTAACTGTTAAGCCATCTCTCCAGCCCCCCAGTCCTTATTTTAAAAGCCTCATATGGTCACGTGTGTCTGTAAAGTACACGTGAACCACTGGGGCTTACGGGTCAGCCAGCCCGACCAGAAACATCGCAGCTCCACGTTCATGAGAGTTCGTCTCAAGGAAACACCATGGACGAGCCACAGAGGAAGCCACCCGTGTGCTCTGGCTTCTGTATGTGTACATATGGGGCACACACATATGCATACAGTGTACACACACGCTATACATACTACTGCACACATATGCAAAATGTTTTAGTTGACATGCAAAGTAATGGGTTTCATTGTGACAGTCTCATTTTCATGAATACATATCATTAGATACTTTTATTTTTATTTTTATTATTATTTATTTATTTTAAAGAGACAGAGGCGGGGAGAGAGAGGGAGAGAGAGAATGAATGGGCGTGCCAGGGCCTCTAGCCGCTGCAAACGAACTCCAGACGTGTGTGCCCCCTTGTGCATCTGGCTTATGTGGGTCCTGGAGAATCGAACCTGAGTCCTTTGGCTTTGCAGGCAAACGCCTTAACCACTAATCCATCCTTCCAACCCTCATTAGATATTTTTAAATTATTTATGTTTGATATGTTCGTACATGCATACAAGGCATTTTGATCCAACTCCCTCCAGTTACCTTCTCTTTCTGTTTTCCCTCCCACTAATACCTTCCTAAGATTCCCCCCTCCCACATTCACACTTTCTTGACCCCCTGACTTACATTAGGGGCCTTTGCTAGTCATAGTCACGGGTAGGAGGGTAGGAGGGAAAGCTTTAAGCAGCAATAAGTGTGGGGGATGGTAGCAGGATGGAGATAGTAGGAAGATGAACCAAAACTAAGGAAATGTGAGTAAGCCAAGTCGATACCTATTATTTTGCAAGCAAACTTAAAATATAAGCTAAAAGGTGTTAATAGTTTTTATTCACTTTCCCACGATCTGCTTCCTCCCTCAAAGCCTGATCTCATCCTCCCTTCTTACGGTCCCCTTTCATGCCTGTTGGATCTGTTTAATACAAGAAACTTGGAAATGATGAAAACACACACTGAATTAAAGATTACTTGCAAATAACACATTAGGAAAAATATTACAAGATCTTGCATTTACTTACACCTATTTCTATTTATTCTTCAGTTTCTGTTTAAAGTTGAATGCAGGCTTTGATTCTGCTGGACATGGTAGATCATACCCTTCTAAACTTTTTTTTTTTAATTTGAGAAAGATAGAGAAAGAGAGTGGGGTGGGGGGAATGGGTGCACCAGGGCCTCCAGTTACTGCATTCAAACTCCAGAAGCATGTGCCACCATGTGCATCTGGCTTACATGTGTCCTGGGGAATTAAACCTAGGTCCTTAGGTCTCACAGGCAAGTGCCTTAACTGCTAAGCCATCTCTGCAGCCCAGGTTTTGATTCTGTTACTGGAAAAATAAGTTTGTATTTTGGAGCTGGAAGCACGGCTTAGTGATTAAAGGCACTTGCTTTCAAAGCCTGACAACATGGGTTTGATTCCTTAGTGCCTACGTAAAGCCAATGTGGAACACGCATCTGGAGTTCATTTGCAGTGTCAGGAGGCCCTGGTGTGCCTATTCTCTCTCTCTCTCCCTCTCTCTCTTTCCACTTGTCAACATAAATAAATAAAAAACTTAAAGCCAGGCGTGGTGGTGCACGCCTTTAATCCCAGCACCTGGGAGGCAGAGATAGGAAGATTGCTGTGAGTTCAAGGCTACCCTGAGACTACATAGTGAATTCCAGGTCAGCTTGGGCTAGAGCGAGACCCTACCTCAAAAAAAAAAAAAAAAAAAAGAAAAAAGAAAAAAATTAAGTTGGTTTTAAATTGAGGATAAAAAACAAAATGGGAGTAATGGATTTTTTAAGAAAATGTTTACAGAGGGTGATTTTTCTCTCAAAAAATTTAAAATGCTTGCTACTTATTTTTTCCAATCCAACAAAAGTAATTACAGTATTTGTTTCAATAGGTTGACACCCATCTCTCCTTTGTTCTAGGCCATGATATACAATAAAATCCTTAGACTCTCTACATCTAACCTCTCCATGGGCGAGATGACCCTGGGACAGATCAACAACTTGGTTGCCATTGAGACCAATCAACTCATGTGGTTCTTATTCCTCTGCCCCAACCTGTGGGCCATGCCTGTGCAGGTACGTTCCTGTGTGCAGGAAAGGGCAGAAGGAGGAGCAGTGCACACGGGGAAGGGTATAGTCGTAGGCCAGGCCTGGGCAGGTAGAGCGGCGTAAGTAGAGTGCTCACGTACAGGGAAAAGAGCGAAGAGGGCAGAGCATGCTTGACTCGGAGAAAGGCATACCTTCTGAAAGCATTAGTGGCCTTATTTCTACTGTACGTATGGAAACTGAGTCTCAGCGTAATTTAAGAACGTGTGGTCTGGAACCACATTGCTTGATTTCAAATGTCCTTATTTGTACCGCTCTGTAACCCCCTTGAAATATTACTTCCCTTAACTGCACACTGGGGATAATAGAAAATATTTGCCTAGCATAGTTGTGAAAACAATGTTTTTTTGTTTGTTTATTTTATTTTATTTTTTTTGAGGTAGGGCCTCGCTGTAGCCCAGGCTGACCTGGAATTCACTATGTAGTGTCAGGCTGGCCTCGAACCCATGGCAATTCTCCTACCTCTGCACGCCCCCCCCCCCTCCGCAAGTGCTGGGATTAAAGGTGTGCACCACCACCCGTGTCTTAGTTTTGAACATTTTAAGTTAAAGTGAGTCGCTATGTCTAAAGCATTAGCAATGTTGCCTAACATCTCATGGGTGCACAGTAGTTGATGAGTATTATTGTCCAAATTCATGCCAGTGTTTGAAGCTTTTCATTTCAGCAAAATCTCACAGTATTTATAAACCATAGCAATCACTTTAATCCATTCCATTGCTTCAATCGTTAGTAGATTACACAATGTCAAACTTCATTTGATGATCAAAATGCTGACAAGTTGCAGGGCTATTCAGCTGTTTCTTCAAGTAGCATTTTTAGTAAAGACATGTGGTTTTCATCCCACTGCATAAAACGTGGCAAAAAATCTCCACATTTACTATCCCATCCCCCCTCCGAGCTTTTCTGTTGGATATTTTTAATTATCTAGTTTTAACTCTGTAAGATGACTCTTAAACTGTAGATTTCATTCAATAAAGGCTGTCATATGTCCTTACACATTACATTTATTAAAGTGCCCAAGACAATAGAAATATATGCTGGTTCTTCAATGCATTGTGTTAATGCAAATCCCAGTGGGGAAAAAAAAACACACACACACACACATGAAATACAAGCACATTGGCACCCAAGAAATATTTTGTCGAATTTTATCAAAATGCCTTTATGTAGAGATCAGCTAGACAGCTGCTGGCGTGCTGCCATTTAAAGTGCACCCGAAATCCTACATGACATTGAGTGGTTGCACCACGAGTGTCTGATAGAATGCTCTTCTTTGGTATTTCCCAAATCCATAGTTGGACAGGCAGTGAACATGTGTCCTAGCCCCCAGAAAGCAGATGCTCTTGGCGCTTGGCAATAGATTATCTGTTGGAACCGCATGAATGTTTCATTGACTGAATTTTTTTTATTAGTTATGGATATGCTCAGTATGTAAGCAGCACATGTGAGTACCACCCTTTCCCGCATGCCTGCCCTCCTCCAAAGGCACCCTCCTCATTTTAGATGCCAGGCATCCCCATGGGGATTGTGAGCTGTGCATTGTGGGGGTAGCAGTCAGTTATGGGGGACAGGCAATGTCTCTGTGCATAATGTCCCAACTTGAGGCTCTAACAATCTTTCCACCCCCTCTTTCGTGAAATTCCCTCAGCCAGATTGGGTTTGTTTTAGGTCTGTTTAAGTGATGGGCTCTGGGCAGCCTCTGGATCTCTGCTTTGGTAGGTGTTAAGTGTCGTCAGTGTCTGTCTCCTTCACCCTTGTGCTGATACCAGGTTCGCCAAGAAAGCAGTGCTCTTGCTCATTTCCCCAATGCCTCTGTGGTTTCCGCTGGGGCTGAGTGAAATTGTGAGCCCTGATAAATTGAACTCCTGGGGGGAAAAAAATCAAAGATAATAGAATTAATTTCTGTGCTTAAAAAAACATTTTATTGATTGTTTATTTTGAAAGGAGAGAAAGAGAGAATGACTGTGAATGAAAATGTGCACACTAAGGCCTCTTTCCAATGCAACAGGACTCCAGACACATGTGCTACTTTGTGAATCTAGATTTATGCAGGTCCTGGAGATTAGAACCCAGGCCATAAGGTTTTGTAAACAAGTGCCTTTAACTGCTGAGCCATCTTCCTAGGCCCTAAATCCGGTGTTTTTAAGGGGGGGGGGTGGAAACGAAGAAAGTGACGAACAGGATAGGAGTACTAACTTAGCCTTGAGACTTGGGCAAACGTTTACAAGGAGAATTGAGAAGCTAGTCTTAGTAATATACTCCTGCAATCCTACCACTTGGGGTGGGGGAGGGGAGAGGCAGGAAAATGAGGAGTTCAAGGCCGGTCTTGGCTACATGAGAGCCATAGATGGGCCAGCAACTTTCACTGTTTTGGTTTATGTATTTATTTATTTTTAATTTGTTTTTCTGTTTTTGAGACAGGGTCTCACTTTGTAGTCCTAGCTGGCCTCAGTCTCATGAGTGCTTAGATGGCAAGCATGTACCACCACGCCCAGCTTTCTTCATAGTCTTATTAGTTAGTCACAGTCTTCTTGTCATTAAATGACTCTTGCAGTTCTCAAGTCCACAATCACCCTATATTCACATAATCATGCAGCCCCTTTTTCCATAGCTTTGGAAAATGAGTACAGTTCCAAGAGAATATGGAATATCAAATTTATTTTTGGGGGCAGCCTTTCAAGTTACGTGTGTGTGTGTGTGTGTGTGTGTGTGTGTGTCGTTTTTCAAGGTAGGATCTCACTCTAGCCCAGGCTGACCTGGAATTCACTATGTAGTCACAGGGTGGCCTTAAACTCATAGCAGTCCTCCTACCTCTGCCTCCTGAATGCTTGGATTAAAGGCATGTGCCACCACACCCAGCTTCAGGTTATGTTTTTAAAATATTTAATTTATTTATTTGAGAGAGAGAAAGATACAGATAGATAGAATGGGCATACCAGGGCCTCTAGCCACTGCAAACTGACTCCAGACACATCTGCCACCTTCTGTATCTTGCTTATGTGGGTACTGGGGAATTGAACCTTTGTAAACAAGTGTCTTAACTGCTAAGCCATCTCTGCAGCTCCAGGTGATTTTTTATTTTTATTTTTTTAAGTATAGGGCTGTTTTATATGGTCAAATCATCAGGGAGCCACTCTGAAGCTCATGCAACAAATTTGTCTGACATTGGTTACACAAACCAACATATTAAGAATACATTCCAGAGCTGGAGAGATGGCTAAGCAGTTAAGGCACTTGCCTTCAATGACTAAGGACCTAGGTTCGATTCCCCAGTGCCCACGTAAACCAGATGCACAAGGCGACACATGTGTCTCAAGCTTATTTACAGTGGCTGGAGACTCTGGTGTGCTCATTCTCTCTCTCTCTCTCTCTAATAAATAAAATAGAAACAATACAGTCTTAAGTATTTAGCCTCCCCATTCAACCCCAGCAGAACCTAGCTGTCACAGTTGAGCTGATGGCCAAATAAACTGCGTGTAGTAATTAGGACCCTGTGTGTTTGTTTCCTTTCACTCTGGGTCCCGCAGCCCCACCCACTGTCCTTGCTCGGTGTTTCCTCTCCTAGATCATCATGGGAGTGATCCTCCTCTACAACCTGCTTGGGTCAAGCGCACTGGTCGGTGCCGCCGTCATCGTGCTCCTGGCGCCAATTCAGTACTTCATCGCTACGAAGTTGGCCGAAGCGCAGAAAAGCACCCTCGTAAGTCGCGCCTTCTGGAAACCCTGTTAGGCAAACCCAGTGGTGGTGTTTTATTTATTTTCATAATGGGAGTTAGTCCATACCAAGCAAGGCAATTTGAAAATCATTAGAGTTCGTGTGCATTTCTCTGTAGGCAACAAAGATACAGTTTTGGTATTGCAAAACCTTTTTTTTTTTTTTTTTTAATTGAGGTTCTGGGTTTCATAAGGACATTTTTTAAATTTTTTTGTTTGTTTTATTTATTTATTTAAGAGCGACAGAGAGAAGGAGGCAGAGAGAGAGAGAGAGAGAGAGAGAGAATGGGTGCGCTAGCACTTCCAGCCACTGTAAACGAACTCCAGATGCGTGCGCCCCCTTGTGCATCTGGCTAACGTGGGTCCTGGGGAATTAAGCTTCGAACCGGGGTCCTTAGGCTTCACAGGCAAGTGCTTAACTGCTAAGCCATCTCTCCAGCCCTCATAAGGACATTTTAATAGAAATATGTACTGTACTGTGACCATATCCCCTCCCAGCCCCTTATCTTTCTCTCCCTTGGTCTTTCCATTTGTCCTCTTTGTTCCCATAAACTGTTGCACTTGTGCTTCATGTCACATACCTGACGTCATGTACCTAAATAAATTGTAGGATCCCCAAAGGAGAGTAAAACATGATGTTTGTCTTTCTGAGACTGATTTAAATAACTTAGTATGATCTCTCATTACATCCATTTTATTGCAAACAATTTGGCTTCATTCTTATTTATGGCAAAATAAAATTCTACTGT
Organism: Dipus sagitta; assembly: GCA_036346955.1. Taxonomy (NCBI): domain Eukaryota; kingdom Metazoa; phylum Chordata; class Mammalia; order Rodentia; family Dipodidae; genus Dipus; species Dipus sagitta. The sequence continues at coordinate 9,431,640 of CM070789.1, read as the reverse complement.
GTATATATGAATATATACATGTAGATCACATTTTATTCACTCATTTCTGTGTCAATGGTCACCTCATTTGGTTCCATTCCTAAGGTACTGTGACTAGCACTGTAATACACATCAATGGGAAGTAGCTCTGTGATAGGTTGACTTTTTTAGAGCCCTTTGGATAAATACAGAGGAGTGGAATAGCTGGGTCATATAATGTAATTATTTTTTTAACTTTTTTCCGGAATCTGCATATTAATTTTCATAGTGACTTGCCACAAACAATTTTTTTTAAGTAGACTAGGAAACTTCAGAATTGTCTTGGACTCACCATTCCAGAATCACTGATCTTGCGTTTGTTGGGTGCAGAGTGATAAGACTTCTTTTTCAGTCACTTGTCCTAAGAATGCTAGGACGTTCATTTCAAGGCCACTGGAGTCAGTTACTGACATGGAGGAGACAGGTCAAGGGGCAAGGTTCACCTCCCATGCTTCCGGGATTGTGGAAGTGCTTCAAAAGTTTCCGTGGCAGCCACTCTGGTGAGAGATGTTCACAGCTGTCTTAGCAGGAATGAACGGCCCAACTGTTGACCCTTTGCAGCTTCAATGTGCCATGAAATCATCTCTGTTGAGCGAGCTTTGGCCTCTTTCAGAGAAATATTTGCAAATAGTAAAATTGTTGGCAGCATGTTTAGAACGAAAGTCTGAAGAAGAAATATGAGCAAGACCGTGTGCAAATCAGGCATGGTGTGTAGAGACACTGCCACCCACGGAACTCTTTCCCAAGCTGAAGTTTCCAATGTGACAAGCAAGTGCTTTTTAGAAATATTTTATTTTTATTTATTTGACAGAGAGGGAAAGAGAGAGAGAGAGAGAATGGGTGCGCCAGGGCATCCAGCCACTGCAAACGAACTCCAGATGTGTGTGTCCCCTTGTGCATCTGGCTAATGTGGATCCTGGGGAATTGAACCTGGGTCCTTTGGCTTTGCAGGCAAATACCTTAACTGCTAAACCATACCTCCAGTCCAAGCAAGTGCTTTTTTTCTGTTGTAGCTGATTGGGGGGGGGGGTCCCTTGTTCTCACTGTGCTCTGACCCGTCTACCTTTCTTCTGTTGTTGTTGGTTATTTTTATTTATTTGAGAGCTACAGAGACAGATAGAGAAAGAGAGAGAGAGAGAATGGGTGTTCCAGGGACTTCAAATGAACTCCAGACACATGCGCCACCTTGTGCATCTGGCTAATGTGGGTACTGGAGAATCGAGTCTCGAACTGGGGTCCTTAGGCTTCACAGGCAAGCGCTTAACCACTAAGCCATCTCTCCAGCCCCCCCCCCCACCGTCTACCCTTCTTACTGCAGCATAGAGATAGTGAAGGGCGTGGAGAGCGGTAACTCCTTTCAAGCATCTGCGCGTCTCACTGTTCATATGCTATCCATTCCTGCATCAAGCAGTTATTTGACAAGCATGTAAGTCTGCAGAGACAAAAAGAGGAACAAGGCATAGACCGCATGCGGCATCTTCTCTCTCCTGTCATCTGTCTTTTCCTGGATGGCAGGTCTGTTGTTCCTGACAGTCATTCTGACATATTATAGGGTAGTGGAAGAGGCTAAGCTGATGACTAACCCAGGGAATTCGTATCTGTTACTGATTTTCTCTGTAATTAATTGAAGATGCCAGTTGCCACCAAATTGCATTGAAATCTTAAACAAGACCATACAAAGAAGCACATAGACATATCCTCAAGTTCAAGAGGCTTGGTCTCAGTTACTGTATATGAGGACAAAATGTGAAGGCACAACACCGTGCCTTCACATTCCCAGTCCGAAACAGGCATTTCTTCAATTCATTGTTCCTTCGTCTAACTATGAATGATACTGTTGAAGGGAGGATCAAATAGACTTTAGGGTCCATTGTTAATCTATCATGACTTAGCATTGATACCTCTGTTATCTGCAGATATTGTTCAAGGAAATCATGTGTTATTTATGGAACTGTTTTTGTATAAACCAAAGCAGTAGAAACACATGTTTAGAAAGAGGGGAATTTTGAGGCGTTCTCCTTAACTAACCTCTTTATTCTAATGCTGGGCAGAGCTCTTGCTTTGATGAGCTGCATACTAAACTTGGAATGCTACAGAGATCAGAATGGCCCCGGTGCAAGGACACAAACTCCTAAGCGTTCTGCAACTTTGTGTGTATTTATATATGTATGTTTGTAGGCTATGAAACTATAAAGGGAATAATGAGAGAGGTGGAATAGGATCTTAAGGGAGGTGAGAAATGGAAAGTGCAATTGGAAAACGTAATATGAAAGCAGAAAAGGGAATTAACTGGGGGAAGAAACGGAAGAAATGGGAGGTGAGGAGGGACAGCAGAGGATGGAGGGAGAGGAAAACAAATGAGAAAATACAATGACACTTATATATGATGATGCTACTATAGTACCATGACTTTGTACAGCAGCTGAAATTTTATTTAAAATGAAAAGAATAAAGTTGAGGAGACCGAAGCGTCAGTTGAACCACACCTGGGAATTTCTGTCATTAGTGGCAAAACCAGTCAGAACTCAAAGCCCCTCTATTTGCGTGCATTTCTTGGCCCTGCGTCTCGGATTCGCTTGAGTGCAGCATGCGCTGTATGTTGTTGTTTTATAGGATTACTCCACTGAGAGGCTGAAGAAGACAAATGAGATACTGAAAGGCATCAAACTCCTGAAGCTGTACGCCTGGGAGCACATTTTCTGCAAGAGCGTGGAGGAGACCAGAATGAAAGAGCTGTCTAGTCTCAAGACCTTTGCACTTTATACGTCCCTCTCCAGTACGCTATTTTGCTCCGAGAATGGGCAGTGTTATGAGTAGCCCGTGAATAGTCTGTTAAGTTTGGATTCTGAGCAATGAGATGGTCCACTCCTTAAAGGAAGCCCTCTGTCTCCCAGACGTGTGCTGTTCAGTTGCCTTTAGCTACGTGAGGCTCTTTGGACTTCAGATAAAGACCAGAGCAAGTTCAGGGTTAAAGTCAAGGGGGCTTGAAGTTCATTCTGTGCAAGTTGGTTGATCTTGGCCATGTTACTTTATGAACAGAAATCCTTATTATCTTCATCTGTAATATAACAACGCTTATACAAATATTTATAATTGAAACCTCATTAGTTACAGTTGGATGGATAGCCAGTGTTCATCATATGTGTGTGTGTGTGTGTGTGTGTGTGCACATATATATTTATCTTTGGCATATATATGTATATGTAGTGTACATGCATGTGTGCAAGGGGGTGTGCATGCATATGTGTGAGCACACGGAAGTCAGAAGTTGAGGAAGGATGTCTTCCTCGATTGCTCTCTCCCCTTATACACTGAGACAGGGTCTTGCACTTGAACCCAGAGTTTGCTAACCTGTCTTTCTAGCCAGTTTGCCCTGGGGATCTCCAGGTTTTGGTCCCCCAAGTTCTGGGATTATAGGTGGCTGCCACACTTAGCCAGCACTTATGTGGACACCTAGGATGTGAACTCTGGTCCTCATGCTTGCATGAAAAGTATATATGTGGTCTATCATCCATCTACGAAATATATATATATTTCATATATTATATATTCCATATAATATATTTCATATATTATACATTATGTATTTCATATATATTTAAGTTGGTTTGAATGTATTGCTAATGACAAATCTATCTATTCCTAAATCCTTTAAAATTACCTGTAGTTACTGTTATTTTACCTATACTGAAGAGTGTATGTGAATTGCCATACACACACACACACACACGCACACACACATATATATATATAATCAAATTCACTTATTTGCAAGGAGGGAGAGAAAGAGAGAGAGGAGAAAGACGACAGGGAGGGGGAGAAAGTGTGTCAGGGCCTCTAACCACTGCAAACAAACTCCAAATGCGTGCACCACTTTGTGCATCTGGCTTTATGTGGATACTGGGGAATCAAATCCGGGTCTTTAGGCTTTGTAGGCAAGTGCCTTAATCCCTGAACCATCTCTCCAGCCCCAGATTGTTTTCTTTTTAATCCAAACTCTCCAATGTTGAGTAGACTGTCTTCCTATGTCAACCTCTGGCCCTGTAACAAGTCATTTAATCCTTTGGGTCTTTGGGCCCTAAATCTGGTGGTTTCTGATCAACATCACAATTTCTAGAAGTCAACTGCTACAAGCCCAGCCCCGAGGAGCTGAAGCAGAAGAATTCTCTCAAGTTGCAGGGCATCCTGGGCTATATAATGAATTTCAGCCCATTTCTATAGAGTGAGACCCAAAGTAAACAAAAGCCCCGCTCATAGTTTAGCTCAAATTAGGAGTTTTCCTTGTTTTTGTTACTCATACATGGTAAAATAGCAGAGGGTAAAGATATGGGATTATTCTATTAACTGAAATCAATTAGCTTGGTAGATCAAACTATAGGCTACAAATAACCTAAGAATGCATGTTTATTAAGTTCTTTAAACATTTAAAAAATAATTTTATTTGTTTATTTGCAAGCAGAGAAGACAAGGAGAGAGAGAGACAAAGGGAATGGTTACACTAGGGCCTCTTGCCACTGCAAACAAACTCCAGACACATGCACCGCTTTGTGTATCTGGCTTTCTATGGGTACTGGGGAATCAAACCCAGGCCTTCAGTGTTTGCAAGCAAGTGCCTTTAACCTCTGGGCCATCCTTTAGTCCCAAATTTATTAAATTCTAATAATGTATGTATTTAAAGGATTATTTTACCTGAATTCTATCGCTCATCCCATCACAGTCAAGGAGCCTGGGAAATGCTTACGGAGTCCAGACAGAATGTTACTTAACACACGTTGTCTTTCCTGTCTCTAAGGGGAATGATTAGTCAAAGTTGCTGGAAAACATTTTCCCATTTCAATGACGCTAACTAACGCATGTGTCTGTTCCCACAGTCTTCATGAATGCGGCAATCCCCATCGCGGCCGTCCTTGCTGTAAGACCTTTTTCTTACTCTCAGAAACGGGACCAATTCAGGGTTCATGGGCAGCATACGGAGGAGGATGGGTGGGCGGATTCCCTCTGCCACTCTCTTCTTTTTGTGTCATTTGTATTGCAGTAGTTCTCGTCCCAGGTTTCTCAGCCATGGCATTGTAGACATTTTTCTTTATTGCGAGGGGACATCCTTGGCATAGAGAGACTAGTCGTGCCCCAGGCTTCTGTCCCTCCTGGATGTCGATAGCTCTCCCAGTCATGCGGAGCAAACATATCCCCAAACAAGGACAGTGTCCCTTGAGGAACAGAACTAATAACAGTTGGGAATTCACTGTTCAGACCAGCGTGTCCTGGTTCCCACGCACTCTTACAAGATGGTGCTAGAATCACAACCGGAAAATGTCGAATGATTACATTGTATTGCTCACGAAAATGACAAACTTAGCACCATTCAGCCTAATGTTCAGAAATGTGAGTCTTCATCTGACACAAGTCCTGGGGCTTCACTACGGATCCATACTGGGAGGTCGTTAAACACCAGTACATTCTTGTTTCTCTTACAAACTTAGTTGGTTGGAAAGTGACTACTGGTTAAGAACTCTGACTTCTCCACCCAGTTATTCCTCCCGGCTCAGTGGTTTCATTTGAGTCAGTTTTCTATCCAGTCAGTAGAAACTGTCTTGACTTTCTCACCCGTGTACTGCTAGGTTTATAGGTAATCCTAAGTATTCACCAATTGCTAGTCTTGTTTTAGTGACAGAGTTTGGGGTAGATCCTTTCCATAGTTACCTTGGACATATTACATTGTGGAATATGCTGGGTTGGTCAAGTTGAATGTGGACATGTATATAATTGTATCTAGGACTCTCTAAAAAAAATTGTGTTGTTTTTTATTTTTTGAATAGACCTTTGTGACACATGCATACGCCAGCGGGAACACCCTAAAACCTGCAGAGGCCTTTGCTTCCCTGTCTCTCTTTCATATCCTCGTCACGCCATTGTTCCTGCTCTCCACAGTGGTCAGATTTGCAGTCAAAGCCATCATAAGGTAGGCACAGCAATATCTGGATTTCTTTGGTAACTGGTTGTAGAGATAATTATGCACACCTGGTAAGAAATTTGGGAAAATATAAGAAGAAAATCACTTTCCAGAGATAATCATTGTTGGATATTGAGTAGGCTACCTATATTTAATTTATATGAAGATAATCATTTGACCATAAAATCTTTGAATTTCTTGAGCTTTTGGTTGTTGATTTCATTTATTTTAAAACGACTTCCTTCGTATTAAAGTCCTGCAATACGTCAATACGTTGTTGCTAACTGGTTGATTGTGTGATAGTTTACTTTTCAGAACTATTTTGTTTAGTGATTGCCTTTGTAAAAAACATTTTATTTATCTATTTTATTTATTTATTTGAGACAGAGGGGGGGGAGAGAATGGGCACACCAGGGCCTCCAGCCACTGCAAACGAACTCCAGTTGCATGAGCCACCATGTGCATCTGGCTTACATGGGACCTGGAGAATCGAACCTGGGTCCTTAGGCTTTGCAGGCATATGCCTTAACCACTAAGTCATCTCTCCAGCCCCTAGTGATTACCTTTTAACTGAGAAGTTAGGATGTTTCTGTTTTCTCTCTAGCAAGCATATTTTTGCACATTTTTTTTCCGATGGTTTGCTCACATCAGGGCCCTAGAAGTGACGGCATTGGTTCTAGCAGTGTGCGTATCTTTAAGGTCCTGGCCTCTGCTGTTTCCCATTGAGGTAGTACTAGATGAAAGCTTACATACACACATGCATGCATACATGTATCCATACATACATGATTATTTGCGAATGTGGCCATCATGGCAGCAATAGTGACAATTTTTCACATCAGTACATATCTACTTAAATTTTGATGTAATCTGGCAAAAAAATGTAACCTCTGAAAATAGGAAAACTTTCAAATCATTTAGCAAGTGTCTCGTTTAAATATGCTTTTTACAGTGTTTCTAATCAGTTCAGACTTTCTCACTCATAAGTTCCCATAATGCACAACTATGAAAATGGGTGTGATCTGATGGTGGCCTCTTTCCCACCATTTTACTGCTTTGCATACACGGGTATGCTATGAGAATATGTTGTTATGCTACGCTTTCTATAGTGCTGTCTATGCACTGGCTGCTGTTATAAACCAAGCACGCTTGAAATAGCATTTTGTTTTTGCTCTGCCACCTTTAGGGATGTTTGAATACAATCTCAGTATGTGCCATACACTGGTCGTCAGCATGTTTATAACCGGCTTTTGAAAGGAATGCCTAAATGTCACAACACTGAAGGAAAATCAGAAAATTGAGCCCTTGAATATACAAATTGTGAGGCTGCCTTGGACGGCAACGTAGAACGGCTTTGATAAAGTTTTTCTGAAACGAAATAACTTACCCAACATCTGCACATTACTGAGAAAACAAGTGTTTAACGTTCATAACCCCAGGAGCTCTAGTTATAGTCAATAGTCACATTGACTTACCAGAGACATAATACCAGATGCCATTAACACGCATGTACATTATCCTGTTATGGATCAAGTGCTGGGTACATGTAATGACATCATTGCTTCATGCCCCGCCCTGTGTTGTGTTGTGAGTAGTAATTTGGGAGCCGTTAAGGTTTGAAGCTCAGGCCCTCTGGCCTCAGCGACCCTCATTTTCTTTCTTTATTGTTTAGCCTTCAGAGGCACATACTAGATCACTGCCTGTACTGTGTAGCCATGCTTCCAAATTAGGGAGTACTCTGGAAGGCAGGCCACTTCAAACAATAAAATTGATAAATGGCCAGACTTGGCTATTTCGGTCCGTATTTTCATTCTCTCCACTTAACGCCTCTCCCTTTCATGGGTGCAGTGTAAATTGGAATTTGACTTTACACTGTTAAGTGGAGATAAAGGGCAGTCTATACCTTCTGGCGGATAACTATTCCAAAACCAGGAACTTGCCAAACATCCAAAGGACGTTGAGTTGATTTGGAAAGGATTAAAGCAATGTAGGGCTTTCCCTCAAACCCACAACGTACAACTCAGCTGTAGTAAATCCTGGAACTGTGGAGGGCGGGTAATCTCCATCTGGGTGTCTCTGCATAGCCCGCTGGCTTCTGTCCCTCTTAGGGTAAAGGCGTTGCCAGTGTGATAAAGACCAGCAAGTCTTCAGGGCTCAGGGCCAGCTTTCCTGGGCCATTGACCAAATAGATTCAGCTTATAAAAACTTACTTCTCTCAAATGATGTTCAGTGGTTAATTTGTGGGTCCTACAGAGGTGGCCAGTCAACAGAAGAGGCCAACCTTTTTCTCCCCCCTGTGTACTGGTTCCCAGAACCCAAACAAGCATTTTTTCCCAGTGTTGACTGGGCTTGCTGTTTACTTTTGTGCCTGGGAACCCATGACCCGTCTCTAATGCCAGTTGGCCCACAGTGAGTTGAACCGCCTGTTTATAATCGGAGACTTTGGGCAGCTGCTTTGAAATCCCCTCTTCAGGACTGTGGAAGTCAGAAGTTCTTTGCGGCACCCTTCGATGCCTTCATAAATTGGGTGGGTTAGAATGGGCTCAAGTGAATGTCCAAACCTGGGCCACGCGTGCCTGGAAGAAGGTACCTTCAATGCTTTCTTCTGAACAAAGTGTGTCATTAGTCAGTTATCTTTGCACCGTTCTCCAGGTGGGACATGTACACTCATAGTACATGTGACAAAACAGAAAAAAGCAATTGTTAATCAGATTGTCTTGCTATACCCCACATTGTTCCACCCTGTTTGAATTTTCTGAACACTTTATGATAACATGTGGCAGTATATGTCTGCAAAATAGGATGAAGAAAATTCATCATTATATATAAACTTAAAATACTTGAACCAGCCTGGCCCTGGTAATCCTGGCACTCAGGAGGTTAAGGCAGGAAGATCAGGAGTTCAAGACAAGCCTTGGCCACATAATGAAGTATACAGTAACCCAGACTACTACATGAGACTATTTCTAAAAAAAAAAAAAAAAAAAAAAAAACAATAAAAAGTTAAGCAAGAATAATTTTTCTTTTCTTGAGATCACACTCTTGCCATTTTGTTTTATTTGTTAGGAAATACATGTTTTTTTTTCTGTGGAGGATAGCATGACCTATCCATTATAAATTTGTGTTTAGGTATCAGGTATTTGATGTATAATGAAATATCTATGTGCAAAGATATTATTTGCCACCGGAAAATAGAATTAAAATGAATGCCTCATTTTTTCTGGGGAAAAACACAACCTTATGGGTTTCTTTTTCTGTTGTACATCCCAAAGGAATTCATGCTTAGATAGCTTCCTGCCTAACTTTCAGTCAACAAATTGTTACTGATATTTATCAGTGAGAAGGCTTACACTTTGGAGAGTCTCTGTATTTCAGTTTATAAACTTCCATGAATTCTACCAGAAACATCTAACCTTGTTGCTGAAAAGAACCGTTATTCCTTATTAATGTAAAATTTTTTTCCAGGACTCTCAAGTGGTGTCTAAACACTGAAAATAAAATTTGAGAAGTGAAAAGTATCATGCGTATTTAAAATTGCAAGTGCATTTGTCATTGATCTTAACAGACGAATAATTAGTAAAATGCTGAACTCTAATGGTAGGGAGTACAGGATGGTTTGCATCAAACATACATCCCAGACATAGAATACTCATCACTCAACTTCAAGCACATTTTCAGGTTGCCTCCGTAGCTCAGTTTTCTCACTTACCAAAATGAATAGCATAATATCACCTGCTTCTGATAGCTGAGAAAATTAAGCAAATATTATTACCTGCTTCTCAGTTCAGAGACTTAAATATATAAAGAGCCCAACCGGCCATGGTGGTGCATGCCTTTAATCCCAGCACTTGGGAGGCAGAGGTTGGAGGATCACCGTGAGTTCGAGGCCACCCTGAGACTCCATAGTGAATTCCAGGTCAGCCTGGGCCAGAGTGAGACCCAACCTCGAAAAACAAAAAACAAAAAGCCCAGAATGATGCATAAATATTGTAAGTGCTTTTACAAACCTTCATTTTACTTATTTAATACCATTTTGCCCATTTTCACTCTATGCCTTTGGCATCTTCTGTGAGTTTGTAGTCACTGATGAATACTGCCGGCATATTAGTAAACATTAGTGGTTCCGAAGATGGTAGATGAACATTCCCAGACAGCCCCCCCCCCCCCATCAAAGTAGAAAGGTCAGGGAAAGTAAACATATTTCAATCTGCTGGGTCCTGTTTCTGCAAAGCTACACCCAGAATGGCATGAGCTCTTAGACTAAGACCCTTGAAGTCTAGTGAGAGGGGAGGTGGCGGGCCTGGGTACCGCTGCTCTGAGGAGTGCGGTACCTCCTTCCTAACTCTGAAATGGCAAGTAACACCTGCCCAATGGGAGGAAAGGGGGGAGATGAATTTCATCAGAGGGAACAGGTTATCGAGGGAAAGGTGGATAAGTAGTAAATGCTGAACTACAATGGCAGTGGGACGAGAAAAGTGAGATCTCTTAGTATCTTTAGGGAACCAAAAGTCGTTTCAAAAAGATAGAGAAAAGATTCTGATAGTGAAAACGCCAGTCAGTGAGGCCAGAAAGATGATGTTAAAGATACTGAAAGATGGATGGAGGGTGGCTCAGTGAATAAAGTGGGGTTTTTTATTTTATTTTATTTATTTTTTATTTTTCCAGGTAGGGTCTCACTCTAGCTCAGGCTGACCTGGAATTCCCTATGTAGTCTCAGGGTGGCCTCGAACTCACGGCGATTCTCCTACCTCTGCCTCCCGAGTGCTGGGATTAAAGGCATGCGCCACCACGCCCGGCTTGGCTGTTTGTTGTTGTTGTTGTTTGTTTTACTTAAGTGTATGTACCTGAGCTCATATTCGTCGGCCCCATATAAAAGTCAGAACTGTGGTGGACTTCCGGAGTCCCAGCATATATATAATGAAATGGGAGGCAGACACAGGAGAACTTCCGAGAAGCTAGCCTGGGGTCTGAAGCCCCGAGCCTGCCTCACACAAGGGGGAAGGAGTGGATCACACGTCATATTTGTCATTTGACTTCCATATGCGTACACATACACACACACACAGACACACACACACACACCAAAAAATATGCTGAACGGTAAGGAAGTGCTATTTCATATTTAAGAAGAGCGTTTCTTTTTTAACATCAATTATAAAATTGGCAGCATGGTGGCTTATGTCACCCTTGGTTGGGATTCATGCATTTTCCACAGTTGTTTTGCCTCTATAATTTCTGAAAGGCCCTTAGCTAAAGAGGAAATGCTTTTGTGATTACGAGCTTATTCAATCGGTAGACATTTTTTGAGGAATTACTATGTGATGTTTTAGAGACTGGGACAGATTCAGAAAATGGAGGCCTTCGCTCTTGAGAGGAGTTCGCATCGAGTGGGAGAGAAAGACATATTCTACATTAAGATGATGACAAGATAGTAGAACAGGGAGCTTCAGCCGGGGAGCCTAGGGGAGTGCAATGGAGAGAGTCAGGGAAGGGCCGGCAAGGGCTTCATTCATGATCTACGCAGCTGAAGTCATCGAAAGAGATGTTATCAAGGGAAGGGAAAAGTTCTTCCCAGTTTTGCCCAGGAGTCATTGCTTCTTGGTGAGTTCAGTATGAATCGGGCTCATTGATTCCATAAAAGCTTCAGTAAGATTTGTGTGTATACTAGAGGCGTGAAATGCATAACTAACCCAACCGACGTTAGTGTGTGAATCATTAGTTGAATTCTTCTCTGATTCACTGAAGAAGCACTCACACAGCGAAGTGTGCCAGGCACTGCTAAACCTGAGCCTGGCGCACGAATCTGGCCTTGGCAGCTTTCCTTGGGTTAGAGGCAGTGTGAGATGGTGGAAGGGGACTTCCTGTGATTGGCAGGGCAGCGTTCCTTCAAACGCATGGCAACAGAACTGTGCTACAAGTACACACGCACAAAAGGGAGACCTGGCACTGAAGACAGATATCATGCCATGTCCTAACACATTTCTAATGCCATGGCTTTTCCATCTATGCAGTCAAGAGTTGGCTAACTACGACAAGAAGAGTGTACAACTCAACACTTTTAGTTTCCTGGCAGAGTAATCAAGAAGTTAATGGCTAGACTGCCCAAGTGGATGTTACCTGTCGCTTTGGTTCTATAGCATACAAACATGGAACGCTTAAGCATTATGGGCAATAGACTGCATCTAATTTACTTTTCTATTTTATGAGCATGTTATAAAAACAAACTTGGTAGACCTGTCTGGCTGCGCTGAACTGGATAACAAGCTCAAATGAAATTAACAAATATATATTTCATTTTGAATATACGTATTTTTTTTTCTAGCTTCCTACCAGAATCAGTGCTTTTTTGTATAATGAATGCTGCACGTACCATAGGCACTTGCCCATTTTCAGACGCCTACCATGTCGTTTCCTTTGAAATGTCACCGTTTTCCTCAAGGATGTTATCTACAGCAGGACATACTCAATTTTGCTATTGTTTTGTTTATTTTATGCACTTGTTTGTGCTCCAGGTCATGTGGCATGGGTCTGAGAAAATTATATACTATATTATTTATTTATTTGCGAGGGAGAGAGAGAGAGAGACAATGAGCTCACCAGGGCCTCTCACCCCTGCAAACGAACTCCAGACACATCCACCACTTCATGCATCTGGTCTCTTACATGGGTACTGGGGAATCAAACCCAGGCTGTCAGACTTTGCAAGCAAGAGCCTTTATCAGCTGATCCATCTCTCCAGTCAGGGTCTGAGAAAATTTGAATGGGAAGATAAGGGGCCAACAGAGTTTTGCTTGGTCCAAGTTCCTATACAACTTAACTGTTGGTAAGGAATATAACAGCGAAACCATGAACAAACCCAGTAATAACACAAAGGGAGTTTCCATGAATTTAGGATGGCTGGTGGTCCTGGTCTCTTTTTGGGGGGTGAGGGGTTTCTTGTGTCTTTATTGAATTGCCCAGCAGTCTTGGGATTACTCTCAGGGGTTGCTTGGTCACCATGGCTCTGAGTGGGCAGAGGATTGTTTATTTAGATCATATTGTTATCAGTGGTAGGTTTTATTTGCTTTTATTTATTTTATTTTTTTTTTTTGTGAGACAGTCTCAAACTGTAGCCCAAGCTGGCCTCAAATTTACTGACATCTGCCTGTTTCAGTCTCCCTAGGAGCTGGGATTAGAGGTGTGAGCCACAGCACCTGGCCCTGTTGGTGGTGGGTTTCAGCCTTACTTTCTGGTTTTTTTAAAAATATATATATTTAATTTTATTTAAGAGAGAGAGAGAGGGAGAGAATGGATGCACAAGGGCCTCTAGCCGCTGCAAACGAACTCCAGAGCATGTGCCACTGTGTGTGTGTGTGTGCGCTACCTTGATGGACTCTGGGGAGTCAAACCTGTGTCCTTAGGCTCCACAGGCAAGTGCCTTAACCGCTAAGCCACATCTCTCCAGCCCTCTGTGTGTTTTTTTGTTTTTGCGCAGCGTTCAGAAGCTGAATGAGTTTCTCTTGAGTGACGAGATTGGGGACGACAGCTGGCGGACAGGGGAAAGCGCTGTACCCTTCGAGTCCTGCAAGAAGCACACTGGCGTAGTAAGTGTTCTTGCTGCAGTCGCCGGAAACAGGGGACAGTCCCAGCGGCACGGACTGCTCAGAATGAGCGCAGTTAGAAGAAACTACAAATTTTATTAAGACTGTAGGAAGAAAAATTGTCACCTCCTCCTCCTACAAAGCCCCTCTCGAATGTTCACTCAATAGACAAACATACGAGGCTTACCTTTATAAATCATGAAAACAATACCTTTATAAGTGATGTAAAAGTATCTTGATAAATCATGAAAATACCTTCAAAATCACAAAAAATTACCAGCATAAATCATAAAAAAAACTATCCCTAGATGTAAAGTACATGTTCAATTCAGAAGGAAGTTGAAATGTTGTGTGCTCTAACCTTTATGTGAGCATAATATAAACTAAACTTACTATTCTCCCTCTATATTTTTAGGATATATTTGGCTTGCAGTACACTTTTTAGTTTAAGGCCTGTTCATTGGTAACATTGGCATTGCGGTCAGGCTCGTATTGCTGGCAGAAATCGACCAAGAGCAGTTTTTGGGGAAAACAGGTTTACTTGGCTTGCAGACTTGAGGGGAAGCTCCGTGATGGCATGAGCAGAGGGTGGACATCACCCCCCCCCTGGCCAACATAAGGTGAACAACAGCAACAGGAGAGTGTACCAAACACTGGCAAAGTGACACTGGCTATAATACACATAAGCCCGCCCCCAACAATACACTGCCTTCAGGAGGCGTTAATTCCCAAATCTCCATCCGCTGGGAACCTAGCATTCAGAGTACCTAAGTTTATGGGGGACACCTGAATTAAACCACCACAACTGGCTATTTTGATCCACTTAATATAATACACTGCTTAATTTATTTTCATCTGGACACACTGATTTTACGTGCTATTGCGGCTTAAGAAAATCATAAGATCAGTAAGGAGCTGAGCCAGAATTGTAGACTGTAGTGAGTTCACTCATCTCTGACACAAATATTTACTCAGTAGCTATGTGAAGTCTGGAAACAGTTGATACTGTTTTGACATGTATTCCATACTGTAGGAATGAACCATCTATCATAGACTCACCTGGTTTCCAGACTCACTGGCTGCCTTTTACTTTGTGTCAAGCCCAGGCATGTGGCTCCGAACAAGGCAGCTGAGATCTATCCTGTCTCAGTTTGTTTCTTGAGGCAGGAATCAAAGGATAAATGATCTTAAAAAAACGTCAAGGTCCTGTCACTGTGTGAAGAAGATGAAAGAGGATGTGGGAGAATGAGTGGGACACAAAGCAGGGTGGTCCTTTGTGGGATGGCCCCTCTGAAGAGCCGAGGCTGGAAGGAAGGGCAGAAACCACTGCTCTGCACAGGAACACCGGGGATCAGAAAACATTCCAGAGAGCAAAGCTAGCAGCAGGGAATGGACTTGGTTTATTCAAGGCACTATTAAGACAGCGTGGTTGTGCTCTAGTGAGGAAGGGAAGGATGAAACAAAGTAATAATGATTGAGTTTAGATTTCACCATTGGAAGGACTTATTATTCACTTACTTTTTTTAATCTTTCTAATTTAAAAAAATATATTTATTTATTTGCAATCAGAGAGACAGAGAGAGAATGGGCACACCAGGTTCTCAAGCCACTGCAAAGGAACTCCAGATGTGTGTGCCCCTTGTGCATCTGGCTTCCGTGGATCCTGGGAAGTCGGACCAGGATCCTTTGGCTTTGCAGGCAAATGGCTTAACTGCTAAGCCATCTCTCCAGCCTCCTATAGTTTTTTTAAAAAGTTGTTTCTTTGGTCTTCTTCTAAGTTGTTTCCTTGAGCAGGCATAATGTTTGTCTGAGAAGTAACCACTGTGCTTGTTCACACTGACACATGAATATTTCAAAATGCCTGGCGGTGTGTGGCCCTGGACACGGATACAGAAATGCAGGAAAGTGTCTGCAGTTTCAGATAGAATGAAAGTCGGATATTTGATTAGAACCAGGATGATCACACCTTACGTCATCTTCATCTACTGGAGAATTGAAAACATCACTTTGTAGAGATGTGGGGGGAACAGAGCAAGGTGACCCCGGGGAAACGGGAGGTAGGAGGTCAAGTTCATGGAGTTATGGAAATCTGAAGAATTTTGTGCATGAGATGAGGGATGGAAGAAAAGTTGAACTGAGAAAAGACTTTTGGAAGGAAAGAAGAGTTGCCTTCAGATGAATGCAGTATCTCCAGGTTATTGAAACCAGACTGGACTGTTGCTGTCTCTCAGGGTCATTCGTCACTGCTGATGGGCCAAACCACGAACACCGAGCTTTCTTAAGTGGAGTGAAAAAAGCCATGTGTTTGAAAATAACACCAGTGGAAACTCCTCTTTGAGGGCGCTTAAGATGCTGCGTATTCTGTGAAAGCTTAGAGCTAAGTGGTTTTGGCTCTAGCATCTCCATGGAGAGTGTGACGCCCTAGGGCCAAAGTCTCTTCATGTTACGTCCGTGGAACTCTGACTCAAGTCTCTGTCAACACATCCCCTCTTCCCAGTTTTGTGACGATCATGAAGTCACTTATTTTGGATCTCTGGGGACATACTACCATGGAACCAGAGTCTAGAAGACAGTGAATGTTATATGTCGGTATATATCTGCTTTGTGCAGAAAATATACTCATCCTAAAGAGGAGTATAACGGCTCACGCAGTTACCCGTGAGAGCTATGGGAAGGAAAAGCAAGTAACATAAAATTTCGTCAATGCACTCATTCTATTTGTCTTGTTAAGGTCACAGCACGTCTAGTCTGTCCTATGTGACTGAACCTCAGTGACTCCGTTGCTGTCAATTTTCTTAGAAGGGTGGTTTTTTTTTTTTTTTTTTTTTTTTTTTGCCTGTGTGTTTATTTGCACGAAGTCTTGGCATAGTTCTCTTTGACAGCTTGATTTTCTGTTGAGACATCAGTTGATGGAAATTGGAAAAGCAATATCTTTCTTGGACCCAATGAATGATGATTTGTGGACATTCCTAGTTCCCATAGTTTTAAAAAAATATCAGTGGATTTTTCAAATGTCAAACCAATAGTTCCATGCCCCCCACCCCAAAGTTTCACAATGCAGAGCTCCTTTGTTTTTCTAATTCAGCTCATAGTATAGAAGTTTAAAAGTTACTGTTTAGCTCTCATCACATCTATATGATATTTAAGTGAGGTAGATAATTATTTATGTTGAAATACATCATGGCTAGATTCCTGGATAAACTTCAAGCTTTTGCATTTTTCTAGGGGTGTAGAGAGTTAAATTCTGTATAGTCTTTTTAGGCCTGTATCTCTACTCTATAAGACTCCTTCAGAGCAGCTGGCTTCCTTTATGAAGGCTACGTCGTCAGTCTGTGAGTAGGAATAACACTGTAACATGTGACATAAACCAGACCGCTATGACACTTTTGCATCTCTTTGTGAGCTATTGCTCATCTCTTGGCTATTCTACAGCTGACCACTCTCATTTAGGATTCATATTACTCATGATTTGATTTGTATCAGATTCAAATTACTCTCAAAGCTTGTCAATCATATGCTCCTGGAATATTTGCTGGCTCTCCGAGTCTACCAAATGGACTCTGACACTAATCAATCTAATCATCTGTTCCCAGTACACCAAGTTTTTATTGTTAGATATACTTTACCCATCTTGCTGGAGAAAACATATCCACAACCTGGTCTGGCACCCAGTGTTTTCTTACTGTCCTTCCCATCTTTGTCTTCTCATTCTTCACGAGAGGCTGCCTGAATTAACTTGAAGATTTCAACTCGATGGTTTTGCATTATTTGCTCTTTTGGAAAAGCATAAACTTTACTTATGTTTTCTTAGAACTTAAGTGAAGTGCTATGCAAGCGAATGTACAGTAGAAACTCATTTGTTTCATGAATCTTCAACTTCTGCTCTTTCCCATGGGGGTGCAGCATTCAAAAACCATCAACAGGAAGCAGCCTGGGAGATTCCACCTGGACAGCTATGAGCAGTCACGCCGTCTGCGGCCCACAGAGACGGAGGACATTGCAATAAAGGTTCGTTCCTCTCTGGGGTTCTTACGTGCCTGGAAATAGTTACGTAACTCTTTGGTAACTGGGGAAGGAGCTAGTATATAATGCACTTCTTCTAGTACATCGGTGTTATAGATCTCTCTCTCTCTTTCTCTCTCTCTCTCTCTCATATACTCCTGTGTGTGTGTGTTGAGTCAAAGGCTTCTGACCATTAGAACACCAGAGTCCTGGAAACACTCCCATTTAGAAATCATATCAACCAACTCCCCGGCATTGCCCAGGCCCATCTGAGAGAGGGAGGAAGGCCTAGCTGAGTAGATGGTGGAACCAGAAGCTTCTCTCAGTCCCCAATCCTCTCCCTGATACCTGATCGAATGCCTGTTCCACAGTAGGGATGCGGTAACGGTACCAGATCTGTGCTGAAAGGAATAAGCTAGTACGGATCCTACCTCCACCACTAATTTAGGCACGACTTTTGGGCACATTGTTCACCGCTAGGTGTGCCCGTGACATTTGAGTGTGCTTGTTCTGATAATAAAACGATGTACCACGTGTGAATATTAAAAAAGAGCCCTCATGACTCTTAACTTTAGCTATACGTTAGAATCACCTAGAAAGCTTATAAAACGCAGATGTGAGACCTGGGCATCCTTTTAAAAGGTAGTTCAGCTTGTCTCTATGCAGGTACCATGTGCAGGCATGGTATGACCTCCTAGGCTATAAAGGAGTGAGAGAGTAGATTGGCACCTGGTTTTTTGTTTGTTTTTTTTTTTTTTTTTTTTACTCCTCAAATAGGTCCAGATGGCAACTAAATAGTAGGAATGGAAGAAAGCAATGCCTTAGAAACATGTGCATGCATGTGTTTGTGTGTGGTGTGCGTGTGCACATGAGTGTTCGTATGAGTGTGGGGCTGCTCGTGCATGTGTGTGCATGTGAGTGTGGAGCTCAGGGGTTGATGTCACATGTCCACCTCCATCACTCCCCTGTGTTTTTTCAAGTCAGTTTCTCTCATTGAACCTAGAGATTACCGACTTGACTAGACTAATCAGCTAGTACACCTTAGACATTTGCCCATCTGTTTCTTTCCAGTTCTGGGATGAAAAGCACGTGTCACCATGCCCAGGATTGATGTGGGTGCTCAAGATCTGAACTCAATTCCTCATGCGTGCATGACAAGCACTTTGTCCTTTGAGCCACCCTCACAGACCAGCATTTTTCAATCAATTTCTTTTGTTTAGTATAACTTTTGTTCATGCCTTCTGTGACAATATTTTAGAAACTATATTTTATTTATTATTTTTGGTTAGAGGAGATTGACAAAGTCTGGTGTAAAGCTACTTTTTTTTTCAAGGTAGGGTCTTGCTCTAGCCCAGGCTGACCTGGAATTTGCTATGTAGCCTCAAGGTGGCCTCAAAGTCATGGGGATCCTCCTACCTCTGCCTCCTAAGTGCTGGGATTAAAGGCGTATGCCACCATGCCCAGCTTTAAAGCTTTATTTTTAATGCCTAAAAATTCTTGTGGGCTGGAGAGATGGCTTAGTAGTTAAGGCACTTGCTTGTGAAGACTAAGGACCCATGTTTGACTTCCCAGATCCCCTATAAGACAGATGCACAAGGTGACACATGTACACAAGGTGCCGCACATGTCTCCAGTTCCTTTACAGTAGCTGGAAGCTCTGGTGTGCCAATTCTCTCTCTCTCTATCTCTCTCTGTCTGTCTGTCTGTCTCTGTCTCTCTCACTCTGTCTTATAAAAAAGGCCAGTCTGAAATGGCCTGGATATCCATGGCCTCACAGTGCCTGACACTACCTGCATAAGACCATCATAAGAGGAGGAAAAGATCAAGACATCAAAAGTAAAAGAGAGGACTGGAGAGATGGCTTAGTGGTTAAGTACTTGCCTATGACACCTAAGGACCCTGGTTCAAGGCTCGATTCCCCAGGACCCACGTAAGCCAGATGCACAAGGGTGTGCATGCATCTGGAGTTCATTTGCAGTGGCTAGAGGCCCTGGCATGCCCCTTCTCTCTCTCTCTCTCTCTCTCTGCCTCTTCCTCTCTCTCTCTCATAAATAAAGAAATAAAATTTAAAAAAACGTAGCATCTCTCAAATAAATAAACAAAATATGTTTAAAAGTTTTCCTTACAGGTAATCTGCTCCTTCTAACAGCCTGTGTTCTGTTGTGTCTGCCTCTAATCACTGGTGATTCACTTACCTCTAGCAATGACACCACTGGCTGGAGTAGAGGGTTTGGCTTAGCTCTCTGTCTTCCCTGGGTCACAAACTCTGCTATGATCATGATCAATGTACTTTTCCTTATTTGAATGTATTTAAATGGTGCGTGTGTGTGTGTGTGTGTGTGTGTGTGTGTGTGTGTTGATTTCCCAAGGTCAAATGACAAGTTAGGGAAGCCAGAGTTTTACCTTGCTGGTGGAAACACGTAAGAGTGTATTTTGCACAAGACAGGAGGGGATGACGTGGAAGTACGGATTGTAACAGGGAGAATTAATGCTAGCTTTCGCTTCTCCTCTTGAATGCAACTGTTCCCTCTTTCCCTTCTGCTTGTCCCTGATCAGGAGACAAGCTGACATTCCTAGAGCTCTCCCCTGCTGCTCACAGACCGTCTGGCCCTCTCGCACTCTGGTGGCACTTTTATGCCACATCCCAAATCCGTGATCAGACACTTTTTTTCTTTCTTTGTATTCCAAAATTTTTCATATATGCATTCATGATATATTGCCATATTCCCCACTCCCTTCCCCATCCTGCCTTACCCTCCCCCCGACTTTTCTTTCTGTTCCCATTACTCTGCTCTGTTCTCATAGGCAATGTTATTTCTACTTTCATGTCTATATGCATATATGATTATATGTGACTGTATCAAATCTAAGAATCACAGAAGAGAGACGCAGGCTTAATTTGCTTCATATGATTATCTCTAGTTGCATCTACTTCCGCAAAATGACATAACTTCGTTCTTCTTTATGGCTCAAAAGTAACATTGTGTGTGTGTTGCCAGATTTTCATTGTCCATCCCTCTCTTGTTGGACATCTAGGTTGGTTCCATAACTTAGCTGTTATGGCTAGCGCCATGGTAAACGTTGGTGTGCAAGTACCTTTGTGATAGGCTAACTTGGAGTTCTTTGGGTAAATCACCAGGAGTGGTATGGTAGATCGATTTCTAGTTTATGTGTGTATGGGTGTATGCATGTCTTGTACCTGTGTGTGTATGGGTGCATGCATGTCATTGTGTGTGTGTGTGTGTGTCAGAGAACAACCTCTGGGTTATAAGTCTTCACTTCCCACCTTGTTCAGACAGTGCCTCTTGCCAGCGTGAACACAAGACTAGCTGGCCTAGCAGCTTCAGGATTCTCCCCACTTGGCCTCCAAATGCTGGAGGTGCAAGGGGATTATGGAAGCATAGATGTGCCACTTGTATCTGGCTTTACATGCGTTTGGAGAACTGAATTCCAGCCATAAGGCTAGTACAACAAGTGCTTTTAACCCCTGAGCCATCTCTCCGGCCTGCTCTCTGGGCGTAAGGGCGTCCTCCAACTCCACTCTTCTAGCTTTCTCTGAGTCCCATTTGTCATTCAGCCACAAGATCATCAGCCTCTGCCCTAGCCAGCTCAGTCCCTCGGTTTCTGCCCAAGCATGTTCCATACTTTCCTGATCTTAGACATGTTCATTCAGTATAGTGTACAAAAACTTGCTAAGAGCCCACTTCTTCCAAAAAAACATTCGATTCATCTCAGAGATGAGCGATGTCCTTTCTGAACTGGTGTGACTCTTACAGTCCACCCCTCTGTCTGGTGCAGAGCCCATGCTGTTCGTGCATTGTGTCTACCAGCTCTGTGCTACTTCATAATAGCATGAGTCCTGAGACTTGCTTCAGCTGTGGGCAGCATCGTGTGTACAAACCATGGTCATGAACTCACCAGGCGATGGAGTCTTAAGGTCCTGGGATGGCATATGCAGGTCTTTCAGTGACAAAAGCATTGTGTAGCATGTGACTTTATTTCTTTCCATAGCTGGTTTATTCATCTGATCGCAAGATCCAGGGAAGCAGGGATGATGTCTTACAGATTCTCTGTAGACTACACCAGTCCCAGCACAGTTCATCCGGAGTTGGGGCCTAGCCAATATTTATAAAGCGATCAATAATTCAGCCTTTCCAGGCCACCCTCCTGCCATGAGTTTCACAAACAATTAAGTGATGGATTTTAAATACTGCAACACACGTTTCATAAAAAATGTAAAACTTCCCACCAAGGCTGAGGGAACGTTGCACAAGAGGTGGTGGAAAGAATGTAAGCGCCAAAGGATGGGAAAGAGCCCTTTGAATGTTGTATTTTGGACATGAGGTAGCTACTGCATACATGACTTCACAGTGGCTCATTACCTGAACCATATTGTATATATCAATGTGTCGTCATGGATGATAACAGAGGGCAAAAAGAAAAATAAAGGCATCAAAGTAGGGTTGGAAAGATGGCTTAGGGGTTAAGGCACTTGCCTATGAAGCCTAAGGACCCAGGTTCAATTCCCCAGTACCCACAGAAGCCAGATGCACAAGGTGGCACATGTGTCTGGAGTTTATTTGCAAAGGCTAGAGGCCCTGGCATGCCCATTTTCTCTTTATTTGTCTCTTTATTTGTCTCTGTCTTTCTCAAATAAATAAATAAATAAATAAAGTATTTTGAAAATGACATCAAAATAGTAGAGGGACGAAGGTGTTCAGTGGAAGGAGTATGAGGAACAGGGGATAAGAGAGAGTGAAGGGAGGGGATTATGATAAAATATATTATGTATCTATGTAAAAATTATTAATAACAAGTTATTCTAAGACATGCAAACCTTACATGTAAACCTAGAGAAAAACCTCATCTAGCCTTTTCAAGCAGACACTTTCCTTGCATACTATTTTATAATTTGAAATGCTATTGTTTTGTAAAATGTTCTAAATAATAAGCTGCTTAGAGCCTTCATCATTTCTGGCCTTGGAATGCTGTGCTTACTGAGCAGGGCTGCAGTTGCTTTACGTTACTGGGACAAACATCTGACCAGAAGCTGCGTGTGGGAGGAATGGGTCCATTTCAGCCTTACAGACCCCAGGGGAGATTCCGTCAGGGAGGAGGAAGCCGGCTCACTTCCGTAGATCCACAACAGAAAGAGAGAAGGAAAAGAAAAGCCAACAGCTAGCAAGCACAAATAGCCAGAGCTCAAAATGACTCTACACACCCAGTGGGGCTAGAATTCAATAGCTGCCCCTAGTGACACACTTCTTTCCCAGCAGGGCTCCGCGCACTGCACACTCAAGTTGCAAGCTCAGTCTTCATCAAAAATACCTCAGCATACATGTGCATTCAAACCACCACAAAGAATGAGAGATTTCTTTGGTTCAGTTTCCCCTGACCTTTCAAGTAATTTTCCTCCTCTTTTCTAGTTCATCCTTTTAATTATTGGTTTCTGTTATGTTTCCTTTCTTTTGCCATTTTTGTAACCATTTTGTAAACATATACACATCAAGTCACTTTCAGCCTGCTAAAACAGACTGGTGAGGTCAACCTAGGGTCTTGGGATCTTTGCTGACTATTCAGATTTCTGTTGCTTCATTTCTGTTAATTTCCTGCTCTTTTTAGTCAATGAGTAATAAACCTATACTGTTCAGAAACCTCATTTGTCACATAACCTTCTTCAGCTAATTGCAATTTTGTTGGATTAAACTCTGGCATTTGAGGGATTATCTACTAGTTACAACATAATCAATGTATTTTTTTTTTGGAAAATATTTTGGATGATATCTTTTTTTTTTTTTTTTTTTTTTTGGTTTTGGTTGTTCAAGGTAGTGTCTCACTTTAGCCTGGGCTGACCTGGGATTCACTATGTAGTCTCAGGGTGGCCTCGAACTCCTGGCGATCCTCCTACCTCTGCCTCCCAAGTGCTGGGATTAAAGAAGTGCACCACCACATCCGGCTGGATGATATCTTTTGAAGAACACACATGTGTGAATGATCAATAAACTCAGGTTTTCAAAAAGTGCTATTATTTTTAGCATTCTTCATAATATTACTAATTTAAAAACCATCCTATCTCCTCCATTCTTCCTTGGTTATTCATTCATATCAGTAAATAGTTATAATTTTAAACTAGATTTACTTTTGTTTTTATTTATTTATTTGAGAGAGAGAAATAGGTGGATAGAGAAAGACAGAGAGAGAATGGGCATGCCAGGGCCTGCAGCTGCTGCAAACTAACTCCAGACGTGTGCACCCCTTTGTGCATTCGGCTTACATGGGTTCTGTGGAATCGAGCCTGGGTTCTTTGGCT
Source organism: Dipus sagitta (assembly GCA_036346955.1). Lineage (NCBI taxonomy): Eukaryota > Metazoa > Chordata > Mammalia > Rodentia > Dipodidae > Dipus > Dipus sagitta. Next base: position 9,407,780 of record CM070789.1, on the reverse strand, counting down.
TTGTAGGCAAGTGCCTTAACTACTAAGCCATCTCTCCAGCCACACATACATATATATATTTACCAGCATGCTTACCTTGTGTTTAAAGTTTCAACTCTTCAGAAATTATATTTTATATAATTATATTATATAAATATAAATTATATATTATATAATTATATTATATAAATATAAATTATATATTATATAATTATATTATATAAATATAAATTATATATTATATAAAGTATATTTTAGCTGTTCTCTAGTACCATATATATGACTTAACTTCTATATTATTTTTTTCTAGGTGACAAATGGATATTTTTCATGGGGCAGTGGTTTGGCTACATTATCCAACATAGACATTCGAATTCCAACAGGTAAGACTCATTTGTTCTGTACTTTTATAACTGTTTACTTACAGATCCAATAGTTTTCCAGGATAACTGAGCCTAATTATCTGTTCTTTTGGTGATTTGTGCCACTTAAGTAATGAAATTCTTAATTTATCTCTGGTTTGAAAAAACAAGTTTTAAAGAAAGACCGCATGACAAAAAACAACAGAATGATGATAACATTTCCAAGTACATAAGTCTCAGCTACCCAGTCATTTTGTTTTTCTATTAATTTGCTTAATTGTGCATTTTTGTGGTTGAAGATGTGTGTGCACGTTTGTGTTGTGTGCACAGATATGTGGTTGAGCGTATCGTTCTTAGGAATACTGCACATCATTTTTGGAGACATGGTCTCTCATTTGGCCGGAGCTCATCAAGAAGCCTACACTGGCTGGCCAGCAAGTCTAAGATCACCCTGTCTTCATTTCCCTGATGCTGGGGTTTCTAGCACTGGCCACCATGCCTGGCAATTTTATGTGGGCTCTAGAGTTCAATTTAGTTCCTCACATGATTGCAAGGCAGCTATTTTATTATCTCCACAATCCTCTTCATTTCTTTGTTTTTTTGTTTATTTTTATTTATTTATTTGAGAGCGACAGACAGAGAGAAAGAGGCAGATAGAGAGAGAGAGAGAGAGAATGGGCGCGCCAGGGCCTCCAGCCACTGCAAACGAACTCCAGATGCGTGCATCCCCTTGTGCATCTGGCTAACGTGGGTCCTGGGGAATCGAGCCTCGAACCGGGGCCCTTAGGCTTCACAGGCAAGTGCTTAACTGCTAAGCCATCTCTCCAGCCCTTTTCTTTTCTTTTTTTTTTTTTTTTGAACCCTCTTATTTTCAAGTTTTATTGAGATATAGCTGATGTACAAAACTTTCATCTATTTAGTGTTTATACATTAGAGAGTTTGAATGTATGCCTGTGATAAAACCATCACAATCAAGGGACCAAATATACAACCAGTGCAGCAAGTTTCCTTTTTGTTGTTATTTTTAATTGATAATTTTCATAATGAAGATAATGTGATTTGATCATAACCCCCTCCCAATGCCTTCTTTTGTCTTAATGATTATTTTTTTCCAGTGGTTTCTCTTTGGCTTTTTCATAGCATCTTAAGTTTTGATTAACTCCTCCTTCCCCAAATCCAATCTTCTATCTTGACTCCATTTTTAACTTTTCTACCCCTGGTATTCTTTCCTTCTGCTTTTGACGGCAGTTACACAAATCCGTAGATTGCTTTGGGAAATATAGGCATTTTATCACTGTTAGTTTGTCAAATACATGAACATGGGGTATATTTCTATTTTGTTTTCTTCCATTTATTTCATCTCTGTTTTGTAGTTTTTAGTGCACAGTTCTTTCTTCTTCTTGATATTTATATGCTAATAACATACTTCCCAAAAAGAAAATGGAGAAAACAACACTATGTGTAGTAACATAAAAAAAGTAACATAAAAGCTGGGCATGGTAGCGCATGTCTTTAATCCCAGGAATAGTGAATTCCAGGTCATCCTAGGCTAGAGTGAGACCCTACCTCGAAAAACCAAATAATAATAATAATAATACTAACAATATTTATGAGTAATGATGTTATTTAAAACGCTTGAATAATTGAATAGAAATATATGATCAGCATAGACTAATTTGTGGTCAGTGGCTTAGGATTTGTCATGCATGCAAGTCAAGGTGATAAATCAGAATATTAGTAACTTAGACAAAAATCAGTTTGGGGCTAGGGAGATGGCTTAGTGATTAAAGGCACTTGTTTGCAAAGCCTGATGGCCCAATTCCCACGTAAAGCCAGGTGCACAAGGGGTGCATGCATTTGAAGTTTGTTTGTAGTGGTGTGCCCATGTTCATTTTCTCTATCTCTCTTTCTCTCTTAAATAAATAAATTTTAAAACATTTTGATTACAATTATGAATTTTATCAGAACTGCCTTTTACTCCTAAGTGAATTGAGTAACAAATCTAAAACCCATCTAGATTATGTAAGGAATTCAATCATTGCTCTCTTGAGTAAAGATGGCTACTTTAAATTTTTTAAATAACAAATCAAAGCCTGTGTATTTTTTTAAAATTTTTGGTCTATTTATTTATTTGAGAGCGACAGAGAAAAGGAGAGAGAGAGAGAGAAAGAGAGAGAGAGAGAGAGAGAGAGAGAATGGGCACGCCAGAGCTTCCAGCCTCTGTAAACGAACTCCAGATGCGTGCGCCCCCTTGTGCATCTGGCTAACGTGAGTCCTGGGGAATTGAGCCTCGAACCAGGGTCCTTAGGCTTCACAGGCAAGCGCTTAACCGCTAAGCCATCTCTCCAGCCCCAAAACCTGTGTATTTTTAACTTTCCTTTTACAAAAAGGACAGAGGAAAAGAGTAGCTTAGATTACTATTGCTTGAAATCAAGCTGTGCTGTTGACTGAAACATTAACCCTATTTAAATATGTTTTCATTTCCTTATTTTATTTTTTGAACTTATTTTGGTGATATTGTTTTATTTATTATTTATTTTGCTTTTCAAGGTAGGGTTTCACTCTAGTCCAGGCTGACCTGGAATTCCCTCTGCAGTCTCAGGGCGGCCTCGAACTCATGGTGATTCTCCTAGCTCTGCCTCCCGAGTGCTGGGATTAAAGGCATCCATCTTGTTTTATTTTTATAAGACAGCATCTCACTGTATGGTTCTGCTTAGCCTGGAGCTCACTACATAGGCCAAGCTAACCTTAAGCTTGCATCTTCCTCCTGCCTCTGCTTTCCTGTTGTTGGAATCGCAGGCACACGCCACCATGTTTGGCTTTTTGGAGAATTCCTTCTCATCTTGTTGCTATGCTATGTTTTGTTTCTCTAGGGCAGTTAACCATGATTGTGGGCCAAGTGGGATGTGGGAAATCTTCTCTTCTCCTTGCCATCCTTGGTGAGATGCAGACCTTGGAAGGAAAAGTTCACTGGAGCAAGTATGTGTGGTTTTCACTGTTTTCTGTTGTTTTGGTGCATATCTGACAAGCTTCCAGGGGAAGCCTTCGTTAGAGCTATAGTTCTCAATGTCTTCAGAAGTCATCATAGATTTTTATAAATATTGGCATAAAATGCAAATGTCATGAATAAAGGGAATAAAACAATCCAACATTGAGGTTTATAACAGGACAAATTAGTATGTTGTTGAGGTAAACATTAGGTTGGGATAAAACAGATTTTCAAATGTAAATGAGTAATCCTCAAAGAGACAACTTAAAATTCATTGCATGACAAATAAATTATGGAAAGTATACATTCTTTGTAATGCTTCACTGCAAACGGACTTTTAAGGGTTCAATGTCTAGAGAACAAATATTCAATAATCTTCTTCAGTGTCTTCATATTAGGTTGAAAATTAGTATTATCTCATCCCTAAGGACAGCTTGGAATCTAGTCAGAGATGGGTAGGCCAGAATAGCATGTGATACAACTCCGAAAAACGTGGAAAAGCTGTCCAATCCAGTGCTTATTCTACACAGTGGAATGCTTGCAGGGACTCTCCAAAGTACATTGCTGTAATAAAGTGATTTAGAACAATAATAATGTGGAATTTAGTAAAAAATAAAAAAAGAGAGAGAGAGAGAGAGAGCAAATCCTGTTATTTAGTTTGGCCTACACAGTAGACTCCTCATAAGTACTTTATGAAGAATGTGCCTGTAGATTTTCTAAACGTATTAGACTGTTGTCTGGTGGTTCTTATTCAGGTGTCTTTGTCCCTGGGGAATAGCAGGTAATTGTCGGGAGATGTACTTATAAATTAGGCTACTGTCATCTAGCAGGTAGAGGGCAAGCAACTTAAATGAGTGGGAAAGCCCCCGCAGCAAAGAATCAGTTGTCCAAAACAGCACTTGTGACGTGTTGGGAAACCTGGCCGTAAGGTTCCTAATTTTGTAACAGTGGTCATGAGTGGATGAGTCTGCTGTCCGTGCACATGGGCTTCTCTCGGAGAACAGAGTTTCACCTGACTAACATTCTACTGAAGGTGCAGGTGGAGTCTAGACATGGACCAACTCAGTTCATGCAGTCAAAGACCAGAGCTAACAAAATTTCTTCATTTCGGGAGAGGAAAGAAAATAACTGTCCACATTGCGATTTGATTAAACATATTGCTATGAGTGAGGTTGGTGGTCTTTGAGAACTGAAGATCGTAACATTATTCACAGAAAATGTTAGTGAGAGAACAAATGGAGTATGAAGATCTACATATTTCTCTGTACCTAACTTTTCTGTCTTTCTCTAAAACTATTCCGTTGACAGCACCTTAATTCTTCTTTGGAAGGAAGCACACATGGGCCTTCCAAGGAGAGGGTCTCGGGATGAAGACCCTCATGGACTGCCTTACATTTTCAAAGCTGAGCCAATTCATGCTCTGTCCTCTGTCACAGTGGTCTTTATTCACAACTTCTGCACACACCATTGCTCTCCATTAAAAATCACAGTGCTAGGCTGGAGAGATGGCTTAGTGGTTAAGGCACTTGCCTGCAAAGTCAAAGGACACAGGTTCAATTTCCCAGGACCCACCTAAATGCAGATGCTCAAGGAAGCACATATGTTTGGAGTTCTTTTACAGTGGCGAGAGGCCCTGGCATGTCCATTTTTTTCTTTCTCTCTCAAATAAATAAATTAATTTAATTTAACTTAAAAATATTTTTTAAAAAAATCATAGTTATAGTCCTATAGCCTCTCAAACAACTGGGACCAAACCAAGCTGGGCGTGGTGGGGCACGTCTATAATCACAGCACTCAGGAGGCAGAGGTAGGAAGATTGCTGTGAGTTCGAGGCCACCCTGAGACTATAAAGTGAATTCCAGGTCATCCTGGACTAGAGTAAGACCCTACCTCGAAAAACTAAAAAACAAAGAGGAGTCCACTCCTACTTAACTCCCTTGCTTGTACCACGTGTGTTGCTGTCTGGGCTCAGTGTTACCAATGATGACCAAATGCGAGATCCCAATAATTCATTCTCAATCCACTTAACGTCTCCAGAGCTTTTGAAACTCTGCAGGGATGAGTCCTTGAAGTCTATTGGTTTCTATGACCTTTTAACTCATTAAAATACTTATTTCACAAAAGTCATTGTATCTGTTACCTGAGGACAAATAAAGGTTTTATTTATTTATTTGAGAGAGGGAGAGAGAAGGAAAGAATTGGGCATGCCACTGCCTCTAGCCCGGTAAATGAACTCCAGACACATGCGCCATCTTGTGCATCTGGCTAATGTGGGTCCTGGGGAATCAAACCTGGATCCTTAGGCTTTGCAGTTAAGTGTCTTAACCACTAAGCTGTCGCTCCTTGATTAATTAATTAATTTTTATGAGAGAGACACACACACAGAGAAAGATAAAATTGGCATGCCAGGGCCTCCAGCCACTGCATTCGAGCTCCAGATGCGTGCGCCCCCTTGTGGGCACGTGTGGCCCTGCTCACTTTCCTCACCTTTGTGTGTCTGCCTGATGTGGGACCTGGCTTTGCAGGCAAGTGCCTTAACTGCTATGCTGTCTCTCCAGCCCCTTGATTAATTTTTTTAAGTAAATAAAAAGAGTAAAGGACAAGATTCTTATCAGAACAAATAATAGATGATTTTCATGAGTAATTACCACTAGGCCATCTCTCCAGCCCCAATATTCCTCTTCTTCTGACCTTTCTACACATGATTAAGATTACTTGCATTGGTTGGTCTCCTTTAAGGTCTGTGAGACCATAAAGTCACATGTTTCTGTGCATGTGGGTGCACATGTGTTTGGGGGTACATATGAAAGGCCAGAGAGGGACATCAGGTGTCTTTCTCAATAGTTATCTTCCACCTTATTTTTTTGAGACAGGATCTTGCCTTGAACCCTGTAGCTACATTAGCAAGCTAGCAAGCCCTGGGGATTCTCCTGTCTTTGCCCCTCTGAGTGTGGGGATTACAGGCCCACACCTCTGTGCCTGGCTTTTACATGGCAATCCAAACTCCGGTCTTCATGCTTGGATAAGCTCTTTACTGACAGAGCATCTCCCTAGCCCGAAAGCATACATTTTGTTTTTAATTTTTTTGCTTATTTTTATTTACTTATTTGAAAGCAGCGGACAGAGAGAGAGAGAAAGAGGCAGAGAGAGAGAGTGAATGGGCATGCCAGGGCCTCCAGCCACTGCAAATGAATTCCAGATGCATGAGCTCCCTTGTGCATCTGGCTAACGTGGGTCCTGGAGAATCGAGCCTCGAACTGGGGTCCTTAGGCTTCACAGGCAAGCGCTCAACTACTAAGCCTATCTCTCAGGCCCCATACTATTTCTTTCATTGGCTTCATAGTCCTGCCCCTTGACCTCCTCCCCCATTTCTATTTGATCAATATCCTCTTCCCTCGTTCTCCCTCACTGTCCTCCTTTCCTTTCTCCTATCCCACAGCTCCCTCCAGCTACTTTCCATCCCTTTCCTTTCTGTGTCTATGCATGTGTATGTTCATGCATGTAGCAACCAGAGGACAACGTCTAGTATCTTTTCTCAGACACCATTCATCTTTTTTAAAAATTTTATTTTATTTATTTATTTGAGATAGAGAATGGAGTGCCGGGGCCTCCAGCCACTGCAAAAGAACTCCAGACACATGCACCACCTTGTGCATCTGGCTTACGTGGGTCCTGGGGCATTGAACCAAGGTCCTTTGGATTTGCAGGCAAGAGCCTTAGCTGCTAAGCCATCTCTCCAGCCCCCATTCATCTTTTTTTGAGAGAGGGTCTCTCATTTGGTTTGGAGCTTAACAAGTAGGGCTAGACTGGCTGGTCAGCGAGATTCAGGGATTCTCCTGTGTCTGTCTCCTCAGACTGGAATTACAAGTGCGTGCCACCATGCCTGGCTTTTCTTCTGTGGGTTCTGGGTATAGAACTCAGGTCTCCACGCTTGCATGGCAAGCGCTTTAACAACTGAGTTGTCTCCTCAGCATTTCACATAATCCCCCCCACACACACACACCTTTCCTTTATAGAGAAGGAAGATAATGGCTTCACTCATCATCTGCAATTGTTCACGTTCCCTTCTTGCCTCCCTAGCAAGGCTGTCAGTAGCACACTTGCTAACCGCCTGGGACACTTGACCTTACTTGGCCTCTTGGCCGTTTAACATCGTTACCAACTCCTTCCTCACTCAAAGCATCTCCTTGTTTAGTTGCTGGTTCTCCTCTTAAAACGGTGCTCACACAAGGCATGGTGGAAGCATGTTTATAATCCCAGCACACTCAGGATACTGAGGCAGGAAGATTATGACTTTGAGGCCAACCAACCTAGGCTATATAATGAGATCTTTTTTTTTTTCTAAAAAAAAAAAAAAAATCAAACCAAACCAAATGAACACATGTTATGTTCTCTTCTTTCCTCCTTCCATAAATTTCTGTCCCTGAGTCATGTTGTTAAATAGTGATGCTTTTCAGGATTCTGCCCGAAATTCTCTCCCTCTCTGTTTCTGTTCATCCTCTCCAGGGAACCACACACATTCCCAAGACTTTACCTTCTATTCTCTGTTCCTTCTGTAAATGAGCCAGAACAGCTGAAATCATTTATTGATTTCTTTTATACTAAAAAGAGTGAGAACTGAAGTTTTGGTCCCTAAAGGATGTGTCATGAGAGAAAATCACTCCACAGTCTTCATTTGTTTCTGAGATCTCCCTTGAGTGCTACATTCTGCCTCCTGGCCACGATCGGCTTGACGTTCCTCAGGCCCTTCAAGCCCGATGCGACCGAGGCTAAACTCCCTGCAAGTGTCTTTCCTCACCTGTGCACACGGTCCCCAGCCCCTCCATCTCTTTCCTCAAGTCGCTCCCACAAAGCTTGGGATCTGCAACTGTCAACATCTCTTCAGTCACTCACCATTGCCCTAGAATTAGAGCCACAGCTTTCTTATCTCCATCACTCTGAAGGCTTACAGAGATCTCCAGACACCTTCAGCCCTTTTCCTTGTAGTTCACATGTACATTGTGCCATTGGAGTGTGGTTTCTCTTTACTCAGTGAAGTGGTTTGTGAGCCCCTTTACTGCCTGGCTGTGGCTACTGTAGTAAGTTCATATGAACTTCACCTCATGGGCCATTTATGCCCGCCAGCAGCCATGTTGAATTTCCATCTGTTCCTTGTCTGAATAGCATAGCTCATGGCCATCTGAGATACGCTGTGTCCAGTCTGAAGTTCTCTTGGTCCGCGTGCATGTGTATTTGTGAGGTTGTATGCATGTGGGAGCACCTGTGGGTGCATGTGTGTGAGGCCACTGGGTATTGGATGGCCTCCTCTGTAACTGTCCACCTTATCCTTGTCCGAGTCTCACAGTGGACCTAGAGCTCACCCATTCAGCTAGACTAGCTAGCCAATAAGCCCTAGGGATTTGCTTCTCTTTGCCTCCCTCATGCTGGGATTGTGTGAATGCTGCCACACCTGGCTTTCTTGTGGCTGCTTGGATCTGAACTCAGGCTCCGTGGCTTTGTGGCAAGTGCCTTACCAGCTGAGCTATTTCCTCAGTCCTGTCTCTTCTTAACCTACTCTTCATTATCCCTCTAGCATCAACTCCCATCATTTACCCTGCAGGTTAGTGACTTTTCTCACTGCTGTGAGAAAAACACCTGAGCAAAGTAACTTAAGGAAGGAAGGGTATCTCTTGGCTTACAGTTTGAGAACACAGTCCACCGTGGCAGCGGGAGCAGGAGGCAGCTGGTCAGATGGCACCCTCAGCTCCCGAGGAGAAAGATGTGGATGCTGATGCTCAGATCGCTCTCGTTGTTGTGTTCAGTCCAGGACTCCAGGCAAAGGAATGGTGCTACCCGTGTTCAGGGTGGGTCTTCCTCCCCCAGTTAAGCGTGTCTACAATGACCCTCCCAGACACACCTGGAAGGGTATTTTGTGGTGATTCCAAATCTAGTCAAGTTAACAAAGATAAACCACCAAGCCCTGCTATGCCACAAGTGGCCTGGGTGCTTTTGATCTGTGCTCCCGTGGCAGCTTTTCCTTGCTATCTTTTTAAAAAAGATTTATGTGTTTTTTTTTTTTAATTTGTGAGAAGGAGAGGCAGATATATAGAGAATGGGCACACCAGGGCCTCTACCCACTGCAAACAAACTCCAGACACACGCATCACCTTGAGCATCTGGCTTCATGTAGGTACTGGGGAATCGAACCTGGGTCCTTAGACTTTGTAGGCAAGCCTGTTAACCACTAAGCCATTTCTCCAGCCCTTCCTTGCTAACTGGATGCTGACTTGTCAGGCTCTGAAAAAAGTGGAGCAGCATGAGAGGGAAAATGGAACTTCCACCAATATATATTTTATTTTATTTATTTTTGTTTTGGTTTTTCGAGGTAGGGTCTCACTCTAGCCCAGGCTGACCTGGAATTCACTATGGAGTCTCAGGGTGGCCTCGAACTCACGGCAATCCTCCTACCTCTGCCTCCCGAGTGCTGGGATTAAAGGCGTGCGCCACCACGCCCGGCTTTTCCAATATATATTTTAATTGAGATTGAATGGAGTTGGAATTTAATCCATTGTTTTAATAAGTTGATAATTTCCAAACCCACCTCTTCAGTCTGGAGTGGCATATTCAGTTGTCCAGCACGCACATGAGCCCATTAACTTCAGATATATCTGCCCTTCTTCTTCTCTTTCTTCCTCAGCTGTGCTAAAATTATTAAGGACATCTGAGAATGCTTCTTGGGAAATAACAGTTTTCTATGAATTTATCTTTGTGAATTACTTAAATTAGGCAGTAATCATTATTGAGAATAAATATTTTACTGTGAGATTATTTCTTCCTCCATTAACCATCTGAATTTACCAGTGCATAATAGTACAAATGATAATTTTCATGATTTCTAGCCTAAAATATTACTGGGTAATGTAGTTAGGTAAATTTCCCCCACAAAAAAGCAGGACACTGTCTAAAGTCAAAGGTGAATCTATTTTTGGAGTTCCTGTAGGTTTAAATCAATTGTTCACAGTTGTTGAATTTAGGTCTTTCAAAATGATGAAATGCAGACAATCCTAAATGATTCATATCTGAATAGAACACATTAGACTTGTCTTCATGTATCTTTCCTTATAACACAGGTATAACTAAATGTAATGAATAACATTCTACTTTTTACATCAATCATATAAATAAATAGTCATTCTCAGAGGTATCAGTTTGATTTACTATGTCTGTCTGTCTTATATGATATCTTCCATATTTAGAGCCTAAAAATAATTTTATGACCATATCTTAGGACAGTTCATTGTTAATTTAAATGGATTAAATTCAAATTTTGAAGCTAGGAAGAAGTTGGAAGCACAGAATCTTTATGAAACTGGGAAACTATTTTGAAGGGATTACCCAAGTTTTCCCAGCTAATTAGAGCAGAGTTGCCAACAGAGCATAGGTCACTGTGGAAGCCAAAAGTTTGTGTGAAAGATAACAGTGCTATCTATCTTCTGGTTTTCACTAAATAATTATTTCCTGGTTAATGAAAACATAGAAGAAAATTATCTCTCTGATTTGTCTTTGATCTTAATTTGAAAATCCATTTCAGAAATGTAACCGTTTAATAATATTGCCAGTGTTTACTTTATCTCTTGCCTGATATGTGCAAACATTCTTCCTCATTAATGAACATTCTTTGCCATACTTGCAGTGTAAATGAATCTGAGCCTTCTTTTGAAGCAACCAGAAGGTATTTTTTTTCTATTTTAACCTGAGTTTAAAAGAATAAGCCCCTTTCTTCGTCTTGAATCTCTTGTACCTAGTCACCCTGCTTATTCTGATGGTGTTACGCTATTTATTACAATGTTCGCACACTTCCCATAACAGTGGCTCACAACCTTTGCAGGCTGCTGAAAGAAGTAGTTTGCCAAGCATGGTGGCACACACTTATAATCCCAGCACTTGGGAGGCTGAGGCAGGAGGACTAGCTCAAGTCCAGGGCCAACCCTGGCTGTCATATGAGCCTCTGTCTCAAAACAATATTTTTAAAAAATTCATTCACTGAACAAAATGGCTCATTTTTGTCTCAATGGGTCATGTGTCTTTTAACCTTTGGCTAAAACTCAAACTGTCCTTAGTAAAAGGGCTTGAGAGTTCATAAAGTAAAAAGAGAAGGATGAATGCATATACTGGCTGTGAATCAAATGGTAGCTCTGTACAGAGCCCAGTGCCATAGCTAGTCACAAAGCAAAAACGAGGAAAACCCCATTGGGAGCTGGGGGCATAGCTCAATAAAGTACGTGCTTAGCATACTTGAAGCCCTGGGTTCAATCCCCAACATCAAACAAACAACCCCTAGGCTTAGGTGAAGGGGCAGACGTGTCAAAGTTTGGGAACCACTGTTTTACTTTGGATATTTCTATCTCAACAACAACTAGCATACTAGCTATCATTATGTCCTCTCAACTCCTAAGACCTACTGTTTCCAGGTGGTCATTGGGCCTCTTTTTCTTAACCTGGTTCTCCCTTAACCACAATTCCTTTATCAGTACTGATAGATCATGAACTAACTGTGGAAGTCTCACTTTTGAGTTCACCTTCTCCCTCCTCCAGCTCGGTCCCATCATCTCTTTAGCTTCCATATATTTTCCTAATGGCTGTAAATTGAAGTCTGATGTACAGACATCTGGTACAATTTGTTTGCCAAAAAAAAAAAGAAAAGAAAATGAAAGGAAGACGTTATCATTTGTTAAAAACACAGATTATTGCAATACATTCAGAAATATGTGCTTCAGATTATAATGTCAATATTCATGTGGGATCTTGAGATAGTAGTCTTTGTTTCAAATATTTACATACATTGTAATTAAGCTACAGCCATGTACTATAATCCTACTTTAAATTTTCTTAAAGACCTATATAAAAAATTCACAGTTGCATAATGTGCTTTTCAAAATATTTTTATTTGCAAGGAGAGAGAGAAAGGGAAAGGGAGAGGGAGAGAGAAAGAGAGAGAGAGAGGAGAGAGAATGGGTGCACCAGAGCCTCTTACCACTGCAAACGACCTCCAGGTGCCTGCACCATCCTGTGCATCTGGCTTTTCATGGGTACTGGGAAATCAAACCCAAGCCTTTGGGCTTTGCAAGCAAGCACCTTAACCACTGAGACATTTCTCCAGCCCATAAGGTGCTTTTAATATAAAATAAAATCCTTGTGGCTACTAGAGAGGGTGAATTGTTAACAGCTTTTAAAATCATTTTCGAAAAGAAAATTTCCATTAGTCAATTGTAGATTTAAATACTTCATTAGCCCAATGAAATTAGCATATAGCCCAATGAAATATAGCATCTTGACTAAATTCTACCTCTTCATTTAATCATGTCTTCATAATGATTTATTACTTCTTAATAAATCATTTCTTAATAACCTTTCAATAACCATTTCATAATTTTAATCATTCCTTTTTAAGAACTTTAACCATTTCTTAATAGTAATTTCTTACTTTTTTTTTTCTTTCAGTTTTCTACTTCTGTGTCTGAGATAATTTACCAATTTGTGTTTCCCTTAGTAATGCTCAAATGCGCACATGGGGCAGGAGCCTGGTGTAATTCTCGTGCGTGACTTTTCTTTTCCAGCAGGAGCAGGTATTCTGTGGCTTACGCGGCTCAGAAGCCTTGGCTGCTAAATGCTACGGTGGAGGAGAACATTACTTTCGGAAGTCCTTTCAACAGACAGAGGTAATTCGGCAGCTTTTGGAACTGGGACAACCAGTTCTGCAACATGAGTTTGGTCTGTGATTTCTAGAAAAGTCTCCTTGGAAATTTCAGCCCGTCCAGGTACAACCTGCTAAGAAGAATTACAACAGTGAGAGTAAACAGGGAGCAGCTTGTGGGTCTGTGGACGGAAGGGGGGCTGCTTAGGCTGCCGGGCTACCCATGAGCAGATGAGAACAAGCCACCAGTACTATGGTCGGAGAGTTAACGGGACATCTGGTGACTGAAGTCAGCTATTTCTCAATGGTCTTGTGGAACACCCAAAAGGGTGACCCTTGCCTTGATCCTTGTTTTGTTTTGTTTTTTTGAGGTAGGGTCTCACTCTAGCCCAGGCTGACCTGGAATTCACTATGGAGTCTCAGGGTGGCCTCGAACTCACGGCGATCCTCCTACCTCTGCCTCCCGAGCGCTGGGATTAAAGGCATGTGCCACCACGCCCAGTTTGGGGGTGGATTTTTTTTTTATTTTTTTAATTAATTTATTTATTTATTTGAGAGTGACAGACAGAGAGAAAGAGGCAGATAGAGAGAGACAGAAAGAGAGAATGGGCACGCCAGGGTTTCCAGCCACTGAAGACAAACTCCAGATGCATGCGCCCCTCTCCAGCCCCCCAAGTCTTTTTTCTTAAAAAAAAAAAAAGAGAGAGAGAGAGAGAGAGAGAGAATGGGCATGCCAGGGCTTCCAGCCACTGCAAACAAACTCCAGATGCGTGTGCCCCCTTGTGCATCTGGCTAACGTGGGTCCTGGGGAATTGAGCCTCAAACTCAGGTCCTTAGGCTTCACAGGCAAGCGCTTAACCGCTAAGCCATCTCTCCAGCCCACGAGGGTGGATTTTAAGACCCTGAGCTGGAGTCTTGAAAGCCAAGGAGAGTTGGGTGAGGAGGAGGAGAGGAATGTCAAAGAGGAAGGAAGGTAGGAGCAGACAGCCGGGGAGAAAGAACAGAATTCAGCTGGGGCCTGGAAACAGAACTTCAGGGAGGGATTCAGGAGGCTGACATTGAGTTGTGGAGGGCAAAGAAAGAAAAAAGAAGAAGAAAGCTGATTGGACATAATCATTGTCTCACGGGGAAGAATTAAAGCTTTAGAAAGAGGCTATAGCCAGGCATGGCGGCTCACGCCTGGAACCCCAGCACTTGGGAGGTGGCGCCAGGAGAACCAGGAGTTCAAGGCCATCCTTAGCTACATAATGAGTTTGAGCTCAGCTTTGACCACATGAGACCCTGCCAATAACAATGGATAATACGTAAGACGTAACAGTAAAATAGAAAGGGGAACAGGGCAGATATGATGTTCAATCCAGAGGGAAAGCCTGACAAATTCAGCACAAATCATATACAGATATAGTCTGAATTGGGAGCAAGGCAACCCATAGGAGATTGTTGGAAGACATCATCCTGCCCGTGAGCGCATCACTTTTCCTTGGGAGGTGACAATTCTCCTGAAATGCAAAACAATGGATGAGTGAGAGGGAAAAAAATCCATAACAGCAATGGGCAAACCCAGGGGGGGCGGAAGAGGGACGAGTCCAGAAGGACCTGGAAATATTAAGACTCCATACGTGGCTAGTGCTTTCCCTAGCGTCCCCACTTCCTGTGCTTCTAAACTTTAGGTCCATGTGCTCTCCAGCCCACGTCAAAGCCCTATAGCACTGTCCATCCTGAGTACCTTCAGCAAACAGTAGCATGCTGAGGACGCCCCCCGGCAGCCTGCACTTGGCCATGAGGGGCTTCCCGATGTACAACGTGAACCTTTTCACCTTTGGATATTCCTGAAGGTTCTTTCTCTTCATTTTCTCCCTGGCAGATCACGACACAGATTTCTAGGTAGCATTTAAGCACTGCCTCCTCTGTCGTATCCCAGAGTGGCCAGTCTTTCCATGTCGTGTTCTAGCCATGCGTGGGACCACTTCCAGAACAGCATAGAACGAAGCCCCTCTTCTGTTCTACGTTCTAGCTTTCAATGTTTTTCATGGACAGATAAAACTTTATGTATATATATACGAAATGTGTCGAAATCCACATGCATTGTGAAATGACGACATTTTGCTATTCCATATACACTTTACCTCACATTGATGTCATTTTTTTGTGTGTGTGGTGGTAAGAGAGGGAACCCATGGGCTGGAGAGATGGCTTAGCAGTTAAGCACTTGCCTGTGAAGCCTGAGGACCCCAGTTCGAGGCTTGATTCCCCAGGACCCACGTTAGCCAGATGCACAAGGGGACGCACGCGTCTGGAGTTTGTTTGCAGTGGCTGGAAGCCCTGGTGCGCCCATTCTCTCTGTCTACCTGCCTATTTCTGTATATCTCTCTTTCTCTCAAATAAATAAATAAAAATAAAATATTTCAAAAGAAAAATTAAAAAAAAGAGAGAGAGAACCCATACCTCTTCTTTAGTATAGAGGTTTGTGTACACCAAGAGGATCGGTAAAGGTTTTATTTCAGTTTAAGATACTGAGCTTCAGACTCCATTTGGGCAGTGTTTGCAGGGTGATAGAAAAATTCGCAATCAGATGAAAAGACAGAGAGTGTGATGTTTGTGTACAGTGGGGTCGTATTCAGCCACAAGGAAGAATGAAGTTATGTTGTTTGCTGGAAAATAGGTCCAATTGGAGATCATCCTACTAAGTGGAATGAGCCAAACTGAGAAAAACAAATACTGCATTTTCCTCTCATTTGTGGATCCTGGTTATTTTTAATAGATACACAAATTCATCCAAATATATACATATATATGGCATGAAAGAAGAAGGGGAGACTGGGGAAGGGGAGGAGAGAGGTAGCATGAGAAAACTAATGGAAATGAATGTGGCCAAAATATATGATATATTTGACGAAAGAACTACATCAAAACCACCTTTGACACCATTTTCCCCAAAGGTACAAAGCCGTCACCGATGCCTGCTCCCTGCAGCCAGATATTGACTTGTTACCCTTCGGAGATCAAACGGAAATTGGAGAGAGGGTAAGCTCGGCACGGCTCTGTGAGGCCGTGGACAAAACTCTAGAGAAGTGTTCAGGATGCCTGGAGTCTGTAGTGAGGCACGAGGAAGTCCGAGAGTTTAGGAGTTCTGTGCTGTCCCCTAGAGAAGTTACAAACTATGAGGACGGAAGTCCTTTGCTGCCACTGTCCCTTAAGTAATCATGGTGTGACTTACTCTTTTAACATTGTGCTGGCCACGCAGAATTACTAAGGGACAGGAAAATGTTGTCCCTGGCTTTGACTGTGTTTTTGCTCACTCGGAGCTATTCTGAATTGCTTTGGAAACTAGTATTCCTTCCTACCATCTCTCCTAGTCTTGTCAACATTGTCTTCTGGTTAAAATGTTGTTTTTCTTTTCTTTACATAAACATGTCATATCCTGAGATCATGTTATTCTGACCAGTTGAAGAATATTTCAACCTGAAATCTTGTAACATGAATAATATTTAAAAAAAAAATAACCTCATAGGTTAAAAAAATCATTCTAGGGGGTTGAGGAGAGCCTCGCACTTATGTAAAGAGCCAACTGTGGTGTGCCTGCTGGCAACCCCAGCACTGAGGTGGGTGGAGACAGGAGGATGACCGCGGCCAGCTGAAAAACAGCATGAGCCCCGGGTTCAGCAACAGACCCTGTCTCAAAGAAGTAAGGCAGAAAAGCGACAGAGAACGACACCCAATGTCCTCTTCTGGCCTCTGCAGACAGAGTGTACATACCGTGCATACATCACGTGTGTGCACACGCACTCACACAACACACAGACCACAAAAAAAAAGAAAAAGAAAAAAGAAATTTGTTCTGGGCAAAAGGCTCATCTGAATTATCTACTGTGACGGCAAAGCTGTTATATACTGCATCATACAGAGGCCCAGATGCAATTAGCAGGTTACTCTGAATCTGCCCCCTTTCTTCTTAGTGACTGTCCCTTTTTTGTTTTGTTTTGTTTTTTTGGTTTTCGAGGCAGGGTCTCACTCTGGTCCAGGCTGACCTGGAATTCACTATGTAGTCTCAGGGTGGCCTCGAACTCACGTGATCCTCCTACCTCTGCCTCTGAGTGCTGGGATTAAAGGCACGTGCACCACCATGCCCGGCGTGACAATCCTTTATTGCAGCTTTGTGTAGTGTTGTAAGGAGTGACTTAGCTTCTCTGAGCCTCAGTTTCCACATGTAGAAAATGAGGACAAGACCTACATATTGGGACTTGCTGTGAGGAATAAAAGAAGAAATGGAAAGCCACTTAGACAAGCTTGGCACATACTAGGTGCTAAGTTAATATGAGTTTAACTATATATATATATATATATATATATATATATATATATATATATTTCATATTTCATTGTGAAACAGTATTGTGATGGAGTCCTGTTTAACACAACTTGAAATATCAAATTTAAGAGACATGTACTAAATCAACTAGAGACAATTCAGGAAAGAAAAATGTTTAGATCAGTGGTAGTCAGTGGCAGTCAGCAAGAGTTTTGTCTGCTTTGTCCAGTAGAGCTCTCCTGCTGTCATCGTGGAAGTCAAATTGGTGTCAATAGTGAAAAACTATTTTGGTAGACTTACAGTCTTAACACTAGGCATCATTACCAATATCTCCACTACTTAATTAATACATTACTAGCAATGCGAAAAACATTTGAGGATATTTTTATTTTAAAGGTAATTTTTACCAGTAGATCCAGGGGAAGAAAAATGTGTTTCTGGGTGTTTCTTTTCCAGGGCATCAACCTGAGCGGGGGTCAGAGACAAAGGATCTGTGTGGCACGAGCTCTCTATCAAAATACCAACATTGTCTTCTTGGTAAAAACATGAACTTCTTTTCCTTTATTCTTTTTGTTGCTTTTATTCTGGACAAATGGGCCTTTTAATTTTTAATTTTTATTTTAGAGACAGAGAGGGAGGGAGAGGGAATTGATGTGCCAGGACCTCAGCCACTGAAATTGAACTCCAGATGCTTGCACCACCTAGTGGGCATGTGTAACCTTGTGCTTGCCTCACCTTTGTGTGTGTGGCTTCCATGGGATTGGGAGAGTCGAACATGGATCCTTAGGTTTCACAGGCAAGCGCCTTAACTGCTAAGCCATCTCTCCAGCCCCAAACAGATCTATGGAAAGGTATGTCCAGGGGCTGGGGGGACAGCTCACTCAGTAAAGTCTTTATCTTGCACACATGAGAACCTGAGTTCTTGAGTTGAAGCCATAAGAGCAGAACCCCTGTTTTTTGGTTTTTTTTTAAGTGAGGGGCTGGAGAGATGGCTAAATGGTTAAATGCACTTGCTTGCAAAGTCTGATGGTCCAGGTTTGATTCCCCAGTACCCATGTAAAGCCAGATGTACAAAGAGGTACATGCATCTGGAATCCATTTGCAGTGACAAAAGGCCCAGGTGTGCCCATCCCCCCCACACACACACACTTGCTCTCACTCTCACTCTCACTCTCACTTTCTCCTTGTAAATAATTTTTTTTAAGTGAGTGTGGTTCTGTAAGGAGGCAGCTTGGGGCTTGCTGGGGCCTGCT
Source organism: Dipus sagitta (assembly GCA_036346955.1). NCBI lineage: Eukaryota > Metazoa > Chordata > Mammalia > Rodentia > Dipodidae > Dipus > Dipus sagitta. The sequence goes on along the minus strand of CM070789.1, from coordinate 9,389,215 downwards.
TGCCTGCCAGTGTAGCCTAATTGGCGAGCTTCAGACCCATGAGAGACCCTGTCTCAAGTTGTCCCTGGCTTCCAAACATGCCCATGCACACACACAACTTCATCTACATACCCCCTCAACACGCACAAAAAGATGGCTCAGTCTGTAGAGTCACAGACGACATAGAAATGCTCAGAGTACAATTCAGCAAAATCTCAACAGATTGAGACTGGCGGATTCAGGTCAGTGTCCAGTAAATTGCAATTAAAAAGCACCAAGATATGCAGTAGTTTATCTGAGTCTTTTGACCAGGGTGATCTCTAATGAGAGGTGTAGGTGATGTTGGATCAATTGGTCAGCATTGTGGAAGGGCCAGAAAATAGATTCTTGGTGGACATAAGGGTAGATAAACACACATTCCGTTCTGACAGTGCATGGTTCAGGCTGTGAATAAGATTTGTCTTGGATGGTTCCTAAAATGATTGGAATCTTGGCCCTGTGCTAGACCTGGAGTGTGATAATTGAAAGAATAACCCATAGTCACTGCTCATTCAGTTTTGCAATCTCAGCTACTCAGAAGGCTGAGGCAGGAGGATTGTCAACTCAAATCCTGTCAGGCCTATGCAGTGAACTCAAGGCCAGCCTTAGATAACTTAGCAGGATTCTGTATCAAGTGAAAAGTAAAACAAAGGCTGGAGCGATGGCTCAGTGTTTAATATGCTTTAATATGTTCAATTTCCCAGTTTCTGAACATTGGGATAAGTCTGATGCACAAAGTGTACCCACTCTCTCCCTCACTCTCTCTCTCTCTTTCTGTCTTTGACAATAAATAATTTTTTAAGTTAAACAAATAAATAGAGAAACAAACGTTTAAAAAAAACTCTAGGAGGTAGGATATAACTCAGAGGTAGAACGCTTGCCTGGCATGAACACGTTTGGTTGCCAGTATGTGTGTATAACAATTGTGCCAACTATTAGACTGTCCAGTACATCCCAGTTTTTACGTGGTTCAAATAAATGTGATATCTAACGGCAGAGGCTTCTCTCTGTTGTTCGATGTGTTTGCATAAAAGCTACTGAAGTACCTTAATCAGACTACCTGTTTGTCACTATTATCACTAGGAAACAGTTCTAGAAGCCACTGAAAACTTAATCACATTTTAGCTGTCTATATACTTATATTTGTTTTCATAAGATATCTCCTAAATGTTTTAATACAGTCAGGTTGCTTGTTTCTTTCTACATAGACAGAAATTGAGGAAGAATTAGAAAACTAATTATATCACTGTCTATAATGGCCATACACATTAATTTTCTCTGATTTCTAAACATATTTTCCTCTAACTAGACTTTTTTATCCATTATCTACTTAATTAATCAATCTAATTTGTCTTATAGACAGTTGATTGTGCTAAATTGATCCAATGATAATTTTTAAATATCTGAGTGTATAGTTTTTGTGTAATACAATAAGAATCCAGCTACTTCTATCTTGGTCCCATAAGGCACAGTAAAGATTTATTTGCATATTAAAAATACTTGAGGGGGGCTGAAAAGATGGCTGAGTGGTTAAATGCTTGCCTGTGAAGCCTAAGGACCCTGGTTCGAGGCTCAATTCCCCAGGACCCACATAAGCCAGATGCACAAGGGGCGCATGTATCTGGAGTTTGTTTGCAGTGGCTAGAGGCCCTGGCATGCCCATTCTCTCTCTCTCTCTCTCTCTCTCTCTCTCTCTCTGCCTCTTTCTCTCTCTGTCTGTCACTCTCAAATAAATACATAAAAATAAACAAAAAAATTAAAATTAAAAAAAAGACTTGAGGGGCTGGAGAGATGGCTTAGTGGTTAAGGAACTTGCTTGTGAAGCCTAAGGACCCAGGTTTGATTCCGCAGTACCCACGTAAGCTAGATGCACTAGGTAGCGCATGCGTATGGAATGGGTTTGCAATGGCTGGAGGCCCTAGCATACCCATTCTCTCTCTCTGTACATCTCTCTCTCTCAAATAAATAAAGAGAAATCAAGGAAAAAAAATTTTTAAAGTCTTGGGAACAACAGTTACGTAAGTACAAAGAAAAGGACACAGTTACCATCATTTCCAGTTCCTCATTTGAATCCTGCGTCACTTTTTTCCATGTTGCCCTTTTCAAGTCCCTCCTTTCCTGAATTTTCAGGCATTACAGGTGTTTCATGTCTCTGCTTTCCCAGAATCCTCTGTGATGAAATATTCTAGTTCTTTTAAGCAGTTTCTAGTTACCTTCTTTTTACATTGCATGAACAGGGGGTCTTATCATTTGATACTCTGTATAACCATTATAAGAACAACAAAAAAAGACCAAGATGGGCTGGAGAGATAGCTTAATGGTTAAGGCACTTGCTTGCAAAGCCAAAGGACCACGGTTTGATTCCCAGGACCCATGTAAGCCAGATGCACAAGGTGGCACATGTGTCTGGAGTTCATTTGCAGCAGCTGAAGGCCCTGGTGTTCCCATTCAGTCTCTCTCTCTCTCTCTCTCTCTCTCTCTCTTTCTCTGCCTTTCACTCAAATAAATAAATAATAAAATATATTTTTTAAACAACCAAGAAGTAATAGCACTAAAAATCAAGATAATTTCCGTAGTTATTCCTAGATGTATTAACCACTTGATGTATGAAAACCTTCTTACCAAGGCAATTGGCACAGGCTCAGTGTTAGACATGTTATTTTTATTCCAAATGCTAAGAAGACCTAACATTTATCAAATGTCTACAATGTAAGAAGAGCTAACATTTATCAACTGTCTACTATGTACCTGGTATTGTTCAAGCCAGTTAGTCATTTCATTAGTTTAAGCACTTCATTGAATCATGAAAACATCTCAAGTTAGTGTAAGGAAGTCCAGCCGTGGTATAATTAACATTTTTATGCACTTTTTTTTCTTATTTACAACTCAGGGACTCTATCTTTTCATTCTTTGTTTTGGTCTGTTATTCTAAGTTGCTAAGTAATGTCAGTTTCTGAACATTGGGATTCTAGAAGAATTCAAACCACTTGGAATATTGTTACTTACATTTAAAGTGTTTTCCAAGGTGAAAGAGAAAATGAAGGCTATGTTTTTTTTGTTGTTGTTGTTTGTTTGTTTGTTTTGTTTTGTTTTTCAGGTAGGGTCTCACTCTCTAGCTCAGGCTGACCTGAAATTCACTATGTAGTCTTAGGGTTGCCTTGAACTCAGCCATACACCTACCTCTGCCTCCCAAATGCTGGGATTAAAGGCATGTGCCACCATACTCAGTTGCAAAGCTTCATTTTTAAGTTACTCTTGTGATCTATTAAAGTGTAGAACCTGATTGTTTTTTCAGTTGAACTTGGGAGATTACTTGTTAATTATTTTTATTTCTTTTTATTTATTATTTATGATTTTCTTCTTTTTCCTTAGAGGTTTTTTTTTTAGATTTATTTTCACTCATTTATTAGAGACAGAGAGAGAGAGAGGGGGAGAGAGAGACAGAGAGTGAGAATGGGTGTGCCAGGGCCTCTATCCAGTGCAAATGAACTCCAGACATGTGCGCCACCGTGTGCATCTGGCATGTGCCTTAACCACTAAGCCATCTCTCCAGCCCCCTTAGAGTTTCTTTTTTATATTTTTTATTGGTGAACAGTTATTGTATATAGTTTTGGATTTCATATAAGTAATTCCTTCTAAGTTTATCACGTACTTTCACCATATTCATTCTCTTTCCATTCCCCCCTTTTTGTACCGTTTCTCCCACTAGTGTCCTCCTTTAATGTCATATATGTATGTATGTATATGGAATGGTTCTATGTATTTCTATAGAGGAGTTGTGTATGGGTCATGTTCATCTCCCCTGTACTTTACCTATTTGCAGGATGACCCATTTTCTGCCCTGGACATCCACTTGAGTGATCATTTAATGCAGGAAGGGATCCTGAAATTTCTGCAGGATGATAAAAGGACCCTCGTTCTTGTGACTCACAAATTGCAGTATCTGACGCACGCTGACTGGGTGAGCGTTTCATTGCATTCACGGTACAGCATATCATGGCCGTTTTAATAAGCAACTTTTGAGATACAGTGACATCACTTACAGATTTATTTTTCACGTTTCTGCTAATATGTGCTTCCCTTAGATCATAGCCATGAAAGATGGAAGTGTGTTAAGAGAAGGAACCTTGAAAGACATTCAAACCAAAGACGTTGAGCTTTACGAGCACTGGAAGACTCTCATGAATCGGCAAGACCAAGAACTGGAAAAGGTAACCCCGGGTTCAGGAGAGTCATACACATGCTATGTAACGGCTAGGGGCGCTTTTGAGGAAGTATTACACCAAATGATGTGTCATAGGATCGTCTTCTAAAATCAGCGCTAGCCGAGTCTTCTTAACAGCCTCATTTAAAACCTCGTTCTATTCTGAGTGCAGTGCTTTGGGGGTCTTGGAGGATTTTCACTTGAACTTGAATCATTTGCTGTTTAATGTGCAGTGACATCTTGAACGAACTGCCAACTGAAAGCTCGGGACTTCCTTATTTTGTACTGTGTTTCTTGACTTAAGTCTTACTTTTCCTCATCTGCAATATGAAGATTCTTTTAGTCTCTATCTACATTCAGTAGGTCATGGACAAGACACAAGCCAGGATGGTTTTGAGAAGGAAATGCTATGAGCTATGGTTGAGGTGGCAAGGCAGGCCTGGAACAGGGTGAATGAAGACTATCAGAAAGAAATAAAAATCTTAAAAAATGGGCTGGAGGGATGGCTCAGTGGTTAAGTTGTTGCCTGCAAAGGCTAAGGACCCAGGTTCGATTCTCCAGTACCGACATAAGCCAGATGCACAAGGTGGTGCATGTGTCTGGAATTTAAGTGGCTGGAGACCCTGGTGTGCCCATTCTCTCTTTCTCTCTTTCTCTATGTGTCTTTCTCTCTCAGATAAAAAATATAAATGAAATTAAGGTTTTTAGACTTTACAAATCCTTTCTTATGCAGTCTAATTTAGTTTTCACAAAAGTCCTGAGAAACTTGCACAGATAAGAACTCAGGCTGGGAGAAGTCAAATAACTTGCCTGAAATTGTCCAGTAGTACCAAGAGGGTTAAAACTCACGTCCATTCGATGTGATCACACTACATTGTAACAATGATAGCAGAGTTAGAAATCATGCCAACTGTGATCAAGAGAAGAAATTTTCAATTAAATATGAAAAACTTTGAAATGTTTTACTTTGAACTAGGATGTGTCCTGAATTTTACCTACTCATAAATAACTATTACAAACAGAAAGAGTTTAAAAAGATATTAGAAGATTGAGTAGTATGACTTTAGAAAGGGGGGGGAAAAAGAATCCTATGTTTCCATAGAGAGGGGATGATTTAAAAATCAAATGTACCCAACATTTCCTTATCTTCTGTACACTTTCTGAAGATCTTAAATACAAAACATACAAGGAAGAACAAAAATTGATATAAAAGTCTATATATAAGTAGGGTAGGACAGATTACAGAATCCTTGAAGTAACTATAGCAAAGGGGAAAAAAGGTTCAACTGGTGCTCCCTTGGCAATTGTGCTATAGGAAAACTTGATTAAAAATATACTGTGGGTGGCTCCAAATGACATTTTTTTTAACCTATCTAAATGCCAGGGACAAAGAATATGATGTCAGCTGAAGGGGTGGGACAGTTTATGATGTACTTCGGAAAGAACTGGGGGAAGGTAACTGTTGGCCCAGTGTCATAGTCATACAGTTTAGCAAGCCAGGAGAGAAGTGCACTCAGCCATGCTTAGAAATCAGGTGATCATTTGAAACTGCATCGCTCCACAGTGAAAATCAGGTAACGAGCCGGGCGCGGTGGCGCACGCCTTTAATCCCAGCACTCAGGAGGCAGAGGTAGGAGGATCGCCGTGAGTTCAAGGCCACCCTGAGACTACATAGTGAATTCCAGGTCAGCCTGGGCTAGAGTGAGACCCTACCTCAAAAAACCAAAAAAAAAAAAAATTAGTAAATAGTAAGATTAGTAAGATTAACACAACTATTCCTTTTAAGAGTACTTGCTGTAAATACTTGCTTTGGAGGGTTTTTTTTTTTTTTTAAGTCTCCAAGACAAACCCTGTGCTCACACATAGGATTATGAGAGCTGTTCTAGAACCAAACCCACTGTCCAGTGTGCAGCTTCATTTCGTTCCATTCCATGATGCGCAAAGCACGTGGCTCATTCTTCACGCGGCGGTTCACGTGGCCCCATTGACAAACAGTGGTTTTCACATTCTTAGGCCACGTTAATGCGTGATTTCTCTGTGTTCAAAATGCTATCCAGGACCACGCATCGGACTAAGAACTGACTTAACTCATTTAATCATGAATTCAAAAACAATAGGACCTTTTAGAATAACAAATACTATAAATCATACATGTTGCCTGAGGCAAAAACAACTAAGATCATTATTTAGGGACTGACCACCAAATACTTGTTGGCTTATTGGTATAACCAGCAATTTGCATTTTCATTGTTTTGTTGTCTTGTGATTTTTTTTGTTGTTTGTTTTCGATATTGGCACACCCAGAAGGCCTTCCATTCGCCATAGAGTTCAAAAGTTTCTTGGCCAGTTGTTTGGAAACCAGACTGCGTTTCCAGTACAGGAGCTGGGTGACCGCTGGGGTTCCACACTGACCTGACCCGCAGACTCCACCTCACTCTGTAGCTTACCTGATGCCACTACCACACTTCTGAGAAGGACAGGGAGAGAAAACGAAATGTTTCCTTCTTTCTTGGGTAGATGACCAGCCCACACCATCCCTTCAGACATCATGGTGTGATTTTTGTGATATTTTTGGCTTATTTTGTACAATTCCCTTTCCTAGGGTTTTCTCGCAAAGTGCTAGGCACCTAAGGGCCTCATTGACTGTTTACTTCAAAATTATCTATTTCCTTCAGAACCCATTGAGATCTTTGTTGTCTGTATAGCTAGTGAATGAGATTTTAAAGAAGTTCATTCTGATTTAATTTTTCGTAGCAATAGTGGAGGCTCTCTGACAGCAGGTAGCTAACCCAGACCTGCATGCAGTTCCTCACCATGTAGCCCAGGCTGGCCTAGAACTCACCATGTAGATCAGGCAATCTCCTGCCCCAGCCTCCAGGATTATAGGCTCAAGCCATCAGTATCAATTTAATTTAATTTAACTTATTTATTTGAGACTAATAGAGAGAGAAAGAATGGATACACCGGGGCCTCCAGCCGCTGCAAATGAACTACAGATGCATGTGCGACCTTGCACATCTGGCTTATGTGGGTACTGGGAAATCGAACCGAGGTCCTTTGGCTTTGCAGGCAAGCGCCTTAACTACTAAGCCATCTCTCCAGCCCCCATATTTTAAAATTATTTATTTCCGTTTGATACTTTCATACATATATACATAATGTATTTTGATCTTATTTCTCTAATTACCCTCTCTTACTTCCTTCCTCTTCTAACATACTTCTTCTTCCCCATTAATCTCTATCTTAGTTTCATGCTTTTAAAAAATATTTCAACATTCTGGAGCTGGAGGGATTATTTAATGGTTAAGGCGTTTGTCTGCTAAGCCAAAGGACCCAAGTTCCATTCCCCAGGGCCCATGTAAACCAGATGCACAAGGTGGCGCATACCTCTGGAGTTTGTTTGCAGCTGCTGCAGGCCCTGGCACACCCATTCTCCCTCTCTCTCTCTCTCTCTCTCTCTCTCTCTCTGTCAAATAATAAATAAATAAATAAAAATAAACAATATTTAAAAATATTTCAACCTTCTCTTAAAATGTTGAAAACAGTCTCAACATTTCTCTTAGTTTAAAAATGTGGGCTGGAGAGATGGCTTAGTGGTTAAGCGCTTGCCTTTGAAGCCTAAGGACCCCGGTTCAAGGCTCGATTCCCCAGAACCCACGTTAGCCAGATGCACAAGAGGGCGCACGCATCTGGAGTCCATTTGCAGTGGCTGGAAGCCCTGGCATGCCCATTCTCTCTCTCTCTCTTTTTCTCTCCTCCTCCTCTCTGTCTGTCACTCTCAAATAAAAAAAAAAAAAATGTATAGTGTTTGCCAGGCGTGGTGGCACACACCTTTAATCCCAGCACTCTGGGAGGCAAAGAGGATCACCATGAGTTCGAGGCCAGCCTGAGACTACATAGTGATTCCAGGTCAGCCTGGGCTAGAGCAAGACACTACCTTGAAACACCAAAAAAAAAAAAAAAAAAAGCATAGTGTTTGAAATTGGTATGAAAGTAAAAATAACATTTTTTTCTCAATGGTGGAACTGTGGTTTAGAAATAGAAAGTTACCCCCTGCCTCGTCGGTTAGGTCTCTCATATGTTAACCCTTTCTGGCTTCTCACCGCCCAACACTTTCAAGCTGAAACATTTCCCACAAACTTTAGGCATTTTTTTTTTTTTTCCCACAGTGGCTCCTGTGACAGGAGTCCTGGGTATGCCGGGCGAGCAGAGAGCCCTGGACAACCATGTTTCACGTGGAGGTCATTTGTGGGTAAGACAAATATTTGTGGCAGAAGCAACTTGAATGACAGCGTAATATTCTCTGCAGGACATGGAAGCCGACCAGACAACATTAGAGAGGAAAACCCTCCGAAGAGCCATGTACTCAAGAGAGGCCAAGGCCCAGATGGAGGACGAAGACGAAGGTAGAGCTTCCTCTTTTATCAGAAGCATTCAAGTCAGTTTAATAAGATGTGAGGACTGTTACCTTGGCAACAAATGTGTGTGACAGGCAGGAATGACAAGCCACTTTGTGGGGAAATCATAGCTTAGTCTTCTTGGGACAAATTTCAAAGTGTATTTTTCTCTGGCACAGTTGCTGAGATGGCTCAGCTGGTAAGGCATTTGCCTATAAACCCAAAGGACCCAGGTTCGATTCCCCAGTACCCACATAAGCCAGGTGCACAAGGTGGCACATGCGTCTGGAATTTGTTTGCAGTGGCTGGAGGCCCTGGCATACCCATTCTCTTTCTCTATCTGCCTCTCTATACACATCTAGCTCTTAATTAATTAATTAAAAAAATAGTAGATACTTCTAGGCCAAGAACTGTGGTTTCATTGGCAACACAATTCCATGCATAACATAAACAGCTTCTGGTCTAGACATCCAATGTGGAAATTCAGCAGATGGTCTCATATGCACATAGGTTTTATGTTAATTTGATTTATTCATTTTACTTATTTACCTTTTGTTCTTTCTTGTACCTTTACCCTCCCTTTCCCTTCCCTCCCTTCCTTCCCTTCCTTCCTCTTTCCATTCCTTTTTCAAAATTTTTATTTATTTAGTTGATAGAGAAAGAGGGAGAGAGAAAAAGAGAGAGAGAGAGAGAGAATGGGTGCGCCAGGGCATCCAGCCACTGCAGACAAACTCCAGACACGTGCGCCCCCTTGTGCACCTGGCTAATGTGGGTCCTGAGGAATCGAACCTGGGACCTTTGGCTTTGCAGGCAAACACCTTAACTGCTAAGCCATCCCTGCAGCCCTCCTTTCCTTTGTTTTCTTTTATCCTTCCTCCCTCCCTCCCTTCTTGAGACAGGGTCTCTGAAATGAACTTGCTGTGTAGTCTATAGTTGAAGCCTTCCTTGAACTCCTGGTCCTCCTGCCTCTACATTCTAAGCAGTGTGGCCCCATTCCTGATTATTTCTCACTTATTTAAAAAAAAAAATTGAAGTTTTCCCTGTTTAAAGTAGTTTAAACTTCCAAGACTTATATTTCCATAATTTTGAATGAGGGTCATATGTACATGTTTTAGTGGGACAGTAATATTTTTCTGGTGTCTGTCTGAAGCTTAATCAATTTCTCTCCCTCTCTCTCTCTCTCTCTCTCTCCCCCTCCCTCCCTCCCACTGTGTGTGTTTAGAAGAAGAAGAGGAGGAAGACGACGATGACAACATGTCGACTGTAATGCGGCTCAGGACGAAGATGCCATGGAAGACCTGCTGGTGGTACCTCACTTCTGGAGGGTTCTTCCTGCTGTTCCTGATGATCTTCTCTAAGCTTCTCAAGCATTCGGTCATTGTGGCCATAGACTACTGGCTGGCGACATGGACCTCAGAGTACAGCATAAACAACACTGGGAAAGCTGACCAGGTACAGTGAGGTCAGGAACAAGTGCCGTAGCCAAGAGACAACCACTGCTCTGCTTAGACCCTCACAGCCCGAGGGTCGGGGGCTTTGGCGTGGCTCAGTGTGTCCATAATGAGAGCTCAACCTCATACAGAATGAGCTGTCATTAATGTTAAAAATTATAGCCCTTATTTTTTTATTTTTAGCATAAGAAGCATTTAAAGAAATACTTGAATATAGATTCATACTTGGATATAGATTCAAGAAGTTCCACCTACATATGTGTATGTGCACACACCACACCACACACACACACACACACACACACACACACACACACATTTTTTGGGTGTGTTGTTCTGATGATTTTTAGCTCCCTTGTATCATTCTGTGGTTTGAGATAGAAAGAATGAATTTGACAGTTTGGGAAATGAAGAATACACTCCTCCAATCCTAAATTTTTTTTTTTTTTTTTTTTGGTTTTTTGAGGTAGGGTCTCACTCTAGCCCAGGCTGACCTGGAAGTCACTATGGAGTCTCAGGGTGGCCTTGAACTTACAGCAATCCTCCTACCTCTGCCTCCCGAGTGCTGGGATTAAAGGCGTGCGCCACCACGCCCGGCTCTAAATTTTTTTAAAAAATATAATTTTATTTTTTAGAGACAGAGAGAGAGAGAGAGAGAGAGAGAGAGAGAGAGAATTGGCACACCAGGGCCTCAGCCACTACAATCGAACTCCAGATGCTTGCGCCACCTAGTGGGCATGTGCGACCTTGTGCTTGCCTCACCTTTGTGCATCTGGCTTATGTGGGATGTGGAGAGTCGAACATAGGTCCTTAGGCTTGGCAGGCAAGTTCCTTAACCGCTCATCCATCTCTCCAGCCCTTATGAAATTTTAGTCCATTCCAAGGTTCTTAGGCAAAACTTGAGAGAAAAGAAAAAAAAAAAAAAAAGGAGGGTCTTAGCCTGTGGAATTATAATGATGGAGATACTGCCCTGGCTTCCCGCAATCCACACTTCTCCAGCAGTCTACATGCATAAGAACTAAGGAAATTGGGGCTGGAGAGATGGCTTAGTGGTTAAGCACTTGCCTGTGAAGTGTAACGATCCTGGTTCAAGGCTTGATTCCCCAGGACCCACATAAGCCAGATGCACAAGCGTCTGGAGTTTGTTTGCAGTGGCTGGAGGCCCTGGCGCGCCCATTCTCTCTCTCTCTCTCTCTTCTCTTTCTCTCTCTCCCTCTCTTCCTCCCTCCCTCTCTCCCTCTCTCCCTCTCTCCCTCTTTCTCTGTGTGTCTGTTGCTCTCAAATAAATAAATAAAAATAAACAAACAAATAAATAAGGAAGCCATCAGTTCTGTCTGACTTTAGTGCTCCGTTTCCCAGTCAGGAAAAAGCCCAGGTGATCATTACCCGCGAGCTTTTCTCTCTGGTCTCTCCTAGACTTACTACGTGGCTGGCTTCAGCATACTTTGCGGAGCTGGCATTTTCCTTTGCCTGGTCACATCTCTGACGGTAGAATGGATGGGTCTCACAGCTGCCAAAAACCTCCACTACAATCTTCTCAATAAAATAATTCTTGGACCAATAAGGTAAATATATAGCTATTTCTCACTCCATCTGGTAAACTAGTAAAAACATGCATTTTTTTTTAAGTTGAAGTGAAAGGTGAAAACTTAAAGAATTGCTTGTGGTCATTGATTAAAAGGAGAGGGTGACCTCCTTTTTAAGACTTGCAATGCCCTTAGCCATGCTCCTGCTCTGGGAAGTCCTGCATCATACACCCATGGATCTGTTCCTTCCGCAGGTTCTTTGACACAACGCCCCTTGGTCTGATTCTCAATCGCTTCTCTGCTGATACAAATATCATTGACCAGGTGAGTGTCTGAGCTGCTTCCACGTTCAGATGCTTAAAGCTGTCAGTGCAAGCTAAACAACACTTCAGGAAAATGCTGACAATTCTTTTTTTTTTTGAACGTGTGTGTGTGTGTGTGTGTGTGTGTGTGTGTGTGTGTGGTGTCACACCATGGTATCTTGTCACTGCAGATGAACTCCAGACACATGTGGCACTTTATATCCTGCTTCATGTGGACGCTAGAAATTCAACCCCCCCCCCGTCAAGCTTTACAAGCAGGCTTTACAAGCACACTCCATTAACCACTGAGAAATCTCCTCAGTCTCAAAGCTGATGGATTTTATTAGCAGAGAATGGCTAAATTTTAAACTAATGCCAATTTTTGTATCAAAAAAAATAAGCAAAAGATTAATAGAATACAATCTTAAGAGAAAACCTCAATTCAAACTAATTTGTACACAGAGAAGAGAATGTTGAAAAATCAGCACGAGATAATGAGAAGTAACAAGGACTGACCCAACATTTAGCTCTTATTATAAATATGAATAATTGGGTCAGTGTTATATATCCATTCACAGTACAGAGTTCTTAAGAGTTTACTATCCCTGTAGAGATGTTCCCAGAGGTGAAGGATCAGCCAAGCTTTCTTAGGTCTCCTTTAGTTGCAATAGGTTGGTTCTTTTTGTTAAGACAGGATTTCATATAGCCTAGGTTGTCCTTGAACTTGCTACACAACAGAGGCTGGCCTTGAACGCTTGATGCTTTTGCCTCCACCCATCAAGTGCTGGGACTCCAGGCATGCACTGCCACGCTCAGCTAACATATCGGTTTCTGAAGCTGTAGATGGTGTGACATTTCAGAGAGTACAATTTAGTCTAAGGTAGTTAGGTTCCGGAAGTTTGTCTTGAAATTAAAAGCATCAGAGTTTAAACACGAGTCACTGTAAGAGCAGAACCCAGACAGTCCTTACCCTCTCTGACATCCCAGCATCTCAGCATGCCATTAGGAACACAAAAATTTCCCTGGATTTAGAAGAAAAAAAAAATGCTTGATGCATGTAGCTGACTAAAGACTGGCTGAGAAATGTTGGTGTTTTTGTGGTGTTAGGATTAAGTCAGCTGCACTGAAAACACGTATAAAATGCATACTAGGGAAAAAGGAGACAAAGTAGTTATTGATATCAAGGTGATAAGAAAATCCAAAGCTATTCATAAAATGAAGAAATAAATAGAATATTGGTTAAGATATTTCATAAGAAAATTGGTAACTTCCTTTATGCTAACTATAATGACTTGTGAAAAAAGAAATCCCACTATCACTAAAACAATAAAGTTAGGAATAAAGATAAATTTTAGAAGAAAGATATCCAGCATTCTCAGAAGTCATGGAAATTTTGTATGCACAAGGAAAGAACTTCCTAACCAGCTAGATGGAAAATCCTACTAAACTAAAGCACTCCATTGCTCAGAGAAGACAAGTAGATATAAAGAACAGGATGGAGAACTCAAAATCTTCAATATATGCTTAAATTTAACTCGAGATAATTAAGGCATCTTAGAGCAGTTGGAAACTTCATTCATTTTTAAGATGAAAGTGAGACAATTATCCATAAAACACAAAATAAATACATATAGACAAAAATTGTCATAAAAATCCTAATATTATGAAACAAAACACAGTTGGGGAGTTTTGGACTCATAGGATGGGAAAGACCTTTTAAAGTAAGACAGAAAAAAAATAAAGAAAAAGGCCAATAGAAGTAACTATATAACTTTTAAAGTTTTTATTGAACTAAAGGCATCAAAGGCAAATTTAAAATATGAAAGCAAGGTGCTAAATCCATAAGTGAAATGTGACTTTCAAATCAGAAACACTCAAAGGACACAAACACTAACAGACAAATCATTGAGGTGTTGTACAGCCGAGGAAGAGTTAAGTTGTAAACACTGTACACCCGTTAAATGGGTCTGTATGCACTGGCACGGAAATATCTACAGTGCAGCCTAGTAAAAAGTAAAACAAAGCACATGGGTTAATAAGACTTATAGAATAACGCCATTTATTCAAAATATCCAGGGCTGAGAGATTGCTCAGTGCTTAAAGGTGCTTGCTTGCAAAGCCTGATAGCTCAGGTTTAATGCCCCGGTACCCACGTAAAGCCAGTTGCACAAAGTGGTACATGCATTTAGACTTGTTTGCCGTTACTAGAGACCCTGACATGCCCAAACTCTCTCTCTCTCTCTCAAATAAAAACATTTAAAAATAAAATAAAATAATGAAATATTCAATAGGAGTAAGTAAATAACAAATCTATTATATGTAGATAGACCGAGCTACAAAGCTGTGGGCAGAATAGCTCATAAAGCTACTTCTGTAGCCATACAAATTAACAGCAGGTAAAAGAATAATAACTGTGACACCATCGCCACTGTTTCTTGTGAGCTGAATCTATTGTCTTTCAAATGACCTTCCTAGCACATCCCTCCAACGCTGGAATCGCTGACTCGGTCCACCCTGCTCTGCCTGTCTGCTATTGGGATGATCTCCTATGCTACACCCGTGTTCCTGGTTGCTCTCGTGCCCCTTGGGGTTGCCTTTTATTTTATCCAGAAGTACTTCCGGGTTGCCTCTAAGTACGTAAAACCATGTTCAGCTGGTTCCCAAAAGCCTGTGTACTTGAGTCACTGTCACCTGTACGAGCTGTGGTGATCTTGCAAGCGAAGGTGTGGAGTTGAGGATTGTCACTGTGTTTTCAACTGCTGCCCACTCACACTAAGGTTCAGTGTGAGATCTAGTAAAATCATTGCTGCAAAGGTCTCTGTGGTCCTTCCCGGTCTTGCATCGGACATTCATGTGTGTTTGGTCGATTGAATTCTGAGACCATAGACCGGGTTAGATTTTTTTCATTCGTTGGTTCTTTTCTGAACATCGTGTTGAAGAAGGAAAAGAAAAAAAAAAAAAAACCTTACAAAATCAGAGACGGTCTGAAGCATAAGCAAATTAATATCAATAAATTATGAAGTGGGGGAAAAAAGGTTAAAAATCACAAAAGCTTTCAAATGCATGGTGTGAAATGTTAACAGAAGCAAAAGCAATTGAAGCGACAATCCGTAGTGACTGTGAGACTCCAGAGCCTTCGACATCTGGCAGGAATGCTACGATTTTATGTGACTGGAAAGTCTGGGTTTGTATCTTTTTAACATGCCGTTGAGAATCTAGCCAAATAGATAACGGGTGGCTATGAAATGTAGAATTTTCTATTAATATAGGGTTGATCCTTCCCTGAGATGGCAGACAGTTAATGAAACACAATATCAGTGGTTTTAGATTTTCCAGTTTAACTTTGAGTCCTCGATATAAATAGTACAAGTTTTGTTATTGCAGAGAACACTTTGTTTCAACAACCACTTGGTAGGAACTTATTGTGTTACTATAACTGTGTTAAGCCATATGGCAGATGATAAAAAGCTGTTCTTGAAGAAACGTAGCCTCTTGTTAAAAATAAAACATACATAAAGTCAACCTAGTGTGTGGATTAAGTTAGAATAAAAGGCAGACTTGGGTTTATTCAGAAAATTGGAACTATTTTCTCTGACTTGAATTCAGGGAAGATGAGAGCCAGTAAGGGGAAGAAATAAGAAAAAGGAAGGATTATGTTGGGGACTCTCTGAAATGTGTTACATTGCCTAAGTTTAAAGTATTTTTTCTCCCCCAGGGCTATGAATTAGTATCCTCATATATTAGGATCTGTATTGGATTTTTTTTTTTTTTTTTTGGTTTTTTGAGGTAGGGTTTCACTTTGGTCCAGGCTGACCTGGAATTAACTATGTAGTCTCAGGGTGGCCTCGAACTCATGGCGATCCTCCCACCTCTGCCTCCCGAGTGCTGGGATTAAAGGCGTGCGCCATCATGCCCGGCTTCTACATTTGGTTTTTGTTTTGCTTTTCTGAGGTAGAGTCTTACTCTTGCCTAGGCTGACTTGGAACTCACTCTGTAGTCTCAGGGTGGCCTCGAACTCATGGCAATCCTCCTACCTCTGCCTCCTGAGTGCTGGGATTAAAGGCGTGCGCCACACCCGGCTACATTTGGATATTTTTCATCCCTAACATCATTGCCTTTTTTATTCTTATTTTTAAGATTCAGACCAAAAAATAGTTAATAATCAAATATGCTTTCATTTCTTGTGATGATTTTTGCTGATGTTGCATGCTGAGGGGCAGAATTCAGAGTTCTTTCGCAACTGCTGGTTGTCTCCACCTCTCATGTCAATTATATATTAGGGAAACCATATTCTCCTTTTTTTTCCATTTAGTAAGACAAACTGGGTTGCAAAGATTAGACAAATATTCACAGCCCACCATAAATTTAAATGGTTGAGTTTTCTTCCTAATCAATTCACATTTATCAAGGTAACTGACATAAGGAAGGATGGGCATTTCTTTTCTTTTTTTGTTTTTTCTTGGTTTTTTTGAGAGAGGGTCTCACTCTAGCTCAGGCTGACCTGGAATTCACTATGTAGTCTCAGGGTGGCCTCGAACTCATGGCAATCCTCCTACCTCTGCCACCTGAGTGCTGGGATTAAAGGCGTGTGCCACCATGCCTGGCAGGGGCATTTCTTAAGAATGAATGTTAGGGCCTGGAGAGGTGGATGAGCTGTTAAGGCACTTGCCTGTGAAGCCAAAGGACCCATGTTCAACTCTCCTGATCTTATGTAAGCCAGGCGCACAAAGGTGAGGCAAGCACAAGGTCACACATGCCCACTAGGTGGCGCAAGCATCTGGAGTTTGATTACAGTGGCTGAGGTCCTGGAGTGCCAATTCTCTCTCTCTCTCTCTTTCTGTATATCTCTCTCTCTCTCTCTCTCTCTCTTTCTCTCTCTCTCTCTCTCTCACAGTAAAATTTAAAAAAAAAATAAGAATAAAGAATGAACGTTAATAACAAATCTAACAACCATCCCAGCCCAACCATTCTCATTTGAAAGTCAGCAAGATGAGCCCATGATATGAAATCTCACACATCAGAGAATGCTATGGGTGCTCATCCATGAGGGAAAGCTCAGGTGAAGACTATTTTTGCATGTTTCAAAGGGAATTGATGTGGGAGCTCACCTAAGGCAATGCCACGTGTAATTTGCAGCATCAGAATCCACAGGTCGAATGGGTGGTTAGCTCTGCCTGCTTGACATGGCTAAGCTCTCCCTTCACCTTTGTGGTAAATGACAATTCTATAAACAATGATTGTGCCTGCACAACACTCCTCTCAGCACTGACCTCCGTGCGGTGACCAGCTGTCTCTCTGTCAGCTGTACCAATAGCCACTCGCTTGTGCTTTAAAGAGAGATGCTATTTACATTGCCTTTGTTTCACTTTTTTTAAAGAAATATTTTTATTTTTATTCATTTATTTGAGAGAGAGAGAGAGAGAGAAACAGGCAGGTTGAGAAAGAGAATGGGTGTGCAAGGGCCTCCGGCCATGGCAAACTCCAGATGCATGTGCTGCTTTGGGTATCTGGCTTACATGGGTACTGGGAAATCAAACCCAGGTCCTTTGGCTTTGAGGGCAAGTGTCTTAACCGCTGAGCCATCTCTCCAGCCCTTCCTTTCACTTTTCATCGTCTCACTCCCTTTCCCTCCCCACATCTGCCACTGGTAAAGTCAGCAAGCCCACTTTAAAAACTCCAAAGGCTTTGTGCTTGGCTGTGGGACCACACAGGCAGCCTAGGCTGGCCTCAGTTATTGGTGATTGTGTAACAGTATTTATGACTCCAGTCGATTCCCGAGTAAATTCAGTGTTGCTCTTCTGATTTTTCTCAACCTCCAGGACATCAAGAAGGGAAGAGAAAAGAGAAAAGGAGAGAGAGCAATGCATTCAAACATCTGGCTAAATTCGTGACCCGTCTTATAGAAATGCGAGCTGAAAGACAGGTTGAGCCAGGCAGGTAGTGCATGTCTGCAATCCCAGAGGTCAGGACGTTAAAGGCAGGATGAACACTGCAAGGTCGAGGCATGTCTAGGGCAGATAGTGAGTTCCAGGCTAGCCTGGCTGATCTACACAGTAAGATTCTGACTCAAAAAATTTAATTGAAGAAAAATTGTCATGAGTATACATTTTTGTGAGAAGAGTCACATGGTGGGATTTCCATTCATCGAATACTTTTGTAGATAGGTATATGTATACATACATACATACATACATACATACATACATACATACGTACATACATACATACATACACACATGCATACATACATAGTATCTTGGAGGAATGGTGACCAGAAGTTCCATGAAGGCAGGGATTCAACTCACTGTGGCCAAAGACAAATTGTGAATCTGTTCCTCAGTCCTCAACTCTGGTAAATTGTACTACTTTTTTTAAAGATTTTTAAATTTTTTTAATTTATTTATTTACTTGCAAGCAGAGAGAGGGAGAGGAGACAGACAGAGAATGGGCATGCCAGGGCCTCTAGCCACTGCAAACGAACTCCAGATGCATGCAGCCCGTTGTGCACCTGACTTACATGGGTACTGGGGAATTGAACCTGGGTCCTTCGGCTTCGCAGGCAAACACCTTAACCACTAAGCCATCTCTCCAGCCCAGCACTGTGTTTTTTAAGTCTACTAAAATATAAGCAGCCAGCCTCTACTTGCCTTTTATCCACCCTGACATGGCTAACTCATCACTACTGCTTCTTGGTCTCCTCCTAACACACTGTGAGCACTCCACCTCCATCTTTAAAATGTAACCAGCAACACACCAATTCAGCACTTTAAAAACCTCTTACAGGGCTGGAGGAATGGCTTAGTGGTTAAGGCATTTGCCTGCAAAGCCAAAGGACCCAGGTTCAATTCCCCAGGACTCACGTTAGGTAGATGCACAAGGGGGTGCAAGCAGCTGGAGTTCGTCTGCAGTGGCTGGAGGCCCTGGCATGCCCATTCTCGCTCTTTCTCCCTCTTTCTCTGTCAAATAAATAAATAATATATATATATAATATATATATAAATAATATTATATATATATATATGTATATATTTTTTTTTTTTGGTTTTTCGAGGTAGGGTCTCACTCTAGCCCAGGCTGTCCTGGAATTTACTCTGCAGTCTCAGGGTGGCCTCGAACTCTCGGCGATCCTCTCACCTCTGCCTCCGGAGTGCTGGGATTAAAGGCATGCGCCACCATGCCCGGAAAATTAAATATTTTTCAAAACCTCTTACATGGACCATCCTAATTCTTCTCACCTCTCAACCATGCTCTCACTCTTCACATTATTTATTTTTATTTTTAGACAGAGACAGAGAGATGGGGAGAGAGAGAGAATTGGTGTGCCAGGGCCTCAGCCATTGCAATGGAACTCCAGATGCTTGCACCACCTAGTGGACATGTGCAACCTTGCACTTGCCTCACCTTTGTGCGTGTGGCTTCGGTGGGATCTGGAGAGTAGAACATGGGTCCTTAGGCTTCACAAGCAAGCACCTTAACCACTAAGACATCTCTCCAGTCCTCTTTACATTATTGATTAGACAAAGCTCTGATCATTTTATTTCTACTTTTCAATTTTTTTTTTTTAAGTCTCTGAAGGACCCTTTAGAGTCCTGAAGACTATATCCCTGAACCAGGTCTGGTGGTATAAGCATGTAAGCCCAGCACTTGGCAGATGAAGGAGCATTGGGAGTTCCAGATCATCCTTGGCTGCATAGCAAGTTCAAAGCCAGCCTGGGCTACATGAGACTAACTCAAAAAAAAAAAAAAAAAACAACTAGCAATAAGACCAATATGAACCACATCCTTTACTGAATGATTTCCTGATGCAGCACTCACTCTAAATCAAGGATTACTGTTATTTGTATTTTACCATGGTGATTATCTCCCCCTAGCATTCAGTTAACAAAAAAACGTCATCAGCTCGCATGCGAAGAGGAAGGAAAGGGTGGGTGTGTAAGAAGCACAGGGCCATGCTGCAAGTGACGTCTGCAAACTCAGGCTTTGACGCAGAGAAAGTAAACTGCTGTAGGGACATGGGGAGAAGCCCTTAGCTGACACGTCGGGAATGGGCAGTGTTGTCTTTGGCAGGTGACATTTAGACCAAACCTTACGGAGAAATTCAACTGAACGAGTGAAAGAGCAAGGGTATGAGTTTGCCGAGCTGCTGGCCTTGGAACCTGGGTGCGGTGATACTTATCTTTGCCCTTCTCTCTGCCCCAGGGACCTTCAGGAACTCGATGACAGTACCCAGCTGCCTCTGCTGTGCCACTTCTCAGAAACAGCCGAAGGTCTCACCACCATCCGGGCCTTCCGGTGAGTTTTCTGATTAGGCAACTGCACCATTCACAAATGTTTATTAAGAAATACTAGATAAATGTTTCTGGGTTTTAAAATGTATTTGATTATGAGAGAGAGAGAATGGGCATGCCAGGGCCTCCAGCCACTGCAAGCAAACTCCAGATGCATTCGCCACCTTGTGCATCTGGCTTACGTGGGTCCTGGAGAGTCAAACAAGGATCCTCTAGCTTTGCAGGCAAGCGCCTTAACCACTAAGCCACCTCTCCAGCCCTAAGTTTTTTGTTTTTTTTTTTTTTTGGACGCATCTTGATGTATACTGGCAATGAACTTAACCAAGAGTAAGAAAAGTCTGGGCATAAATACAGTTTATAATCTGAAATTTAAGAATAAAGGAAGGATGGAGGAATATATTGGAAAGGAGTTAGTGATGCAGACAAGGCTTGTATATCCTGTTTTTTTTTTTTTTTCACTTATGAAATGAGGAATCAATCAGTCATTTATTGGGACCACTGGACTAACTGATATTACATATAGTAAAACATGTACATATGTAAAACATAAAACAGTAATAAAAATCCTAACAAAGAGAATAGCATTACACCAAAGTTTCTTTAGAATTAAATCCAGCCAGTTGGTAGTGATGCATCCTGTAATCTCATCACTTAGGCCGTGTGAACAGGAGGTTCAGGAGTTCAAGGTCAGCCTAGATTACATAGCAAATTCAAGGTCAGCCTGTATATGAGACCCTTTTTAAAACAATAAAATGGACACATAAAATAAGAACTTCTGTTTTCCAATGTTTACAAATAGTAATAACCTAATAACCAAACTTGATGATGGAGAATGTTTACTTAGCCATAAAAAAAACTGATGGCATTACTGAGTACTAAAACTGTACAGTGTTATACTTTTTTATTTTTTTTACTTTATTTATATATTTGCAAGCAGAGAGAGAGAGAGAGAGAGAGAGAGAAGAGAGAGACACAGAGAGTGGGCATGCCAGGGACCTCCAGCCACTGAAAACAAACTCCAGATTGATGCACCACCCAGCTCATCTGGCTTTACATGGGTACTGGGGAATCACACTCGGGTCTTTAGACTTTGCAAGCAAGTGCCTTAACCACTGAGCAATCTCTCCAGCCCTCGTATTATATGTTTTTTATTTAGCCTTTTTGCAAATGATTTGACTTCTCTTCAGAGATTTCTCTAACCTAAGGAGTTTATATTAAGCCTGTAGAACTGGGTCACAAAGTACAATATAAAGGCAATTATCCTCAACATGATAAATCACAGAATTGCTACATAAATTCATGCAAGTTTCATTATATGGCATTCATACTTCCTGACCTGGTATTCTTTTCTCATTGTAGCATACAATGCCTTTTATTAAAAATAACAAAATGACTTATTTAAAATCAAGTATAAATATTGACATGAAATTTTTATTCTAATAACAGAGACCATTAATAAGTATACCCTATTAAAGATTGCTGTATTTTTACCAAACACATCTTTCCAGTTAGTTTTTTTAACAAATATTAACCTGAATGTTGAACATATGCCAAGTACTATTCTTGCCATGGGTAAATGAAGACTGCATATGAGTGGACATTCTCTACACTAGCTATGGGTAGTGGTGGAATTCTTTGCTTTGCCAGCCATGTTATACAGTTGAGTTTATTTATGGTATGTGTGTGTGTGT
Source organism: Dipus sagitta (assembly GCA_036346955.1). Classification (NCBI taxonomy): domain Eukaryota; kingdom Metazoa; phylum Chordata; class Mammalia; order Rodentia; family Dipodidae; genus Dipus; species Dipus sagitta. Next base: position 9,367,338 of record CM070789.1, on the reverse strand, counting down.
ATATGTGTGTAAATAAATACATATATACCACCAATATATGTGGTATATGTATGTATATATATATATAGGTTTTTTGAGGTAAGGTCTCACCCAGGCTGACCTGGAATTCACTGTGTCATCTCAGGATGGCCTTGAACTCATGGCAGTTCCCCTACCTCTGCCTCTAGAATGCTGGGGTTAAAGGTGTGCACCACCACACCTGGCAAAATTATCTATCTATATATTTTTAAATGTCACTTACTAATTTTCCTTCCTCCCAAGTATAGTTTAAGTTCTGTAAGAACATACTTAGCTGAATCACCATTATGTAAGAAAAATATCCTGCACTGAATGTTTATAAAATTTAAATATACTCAGGGACCATTGTGGAAGAGGTTGTGAAAAGATGTAAGAGCTAAAGGAAGGGGAGGACTGCTTAAAATATTATCATGCAGACACAAAGTGACCTTGATATTCATGATTGCACAATGGCTGACACTACCTACATGAGATCTGCATAATAGGAGGGAAAAAATGATGGCATCAAAATAGAAGAGAGACTGGTTGGAAAGAAGAAGGGATTCAGTGGAGGAGGAATTTTGGAGGGAGGAAAAGGGAGTAGTTGGAGGGGATTATGATCGTAGTATATTTTCTATATTTATGGAAGTTATCAATAAAAAGTAAAGAAAAACTTGACTACCTAGCCAGCATAGGTTCTCTCCTAAGGCTCTCATGTATCAGCTTGAGAGGATTTAAGGAAAATAATGACAACATAGACACACACATATACATGTGCCACAAGAAACACTCTATCTCCAAAGATTAGCAAATATATATATGTATATGTATGTATATATATATGTACATATACATATGTGTGTGTATGTATGTATGTATAGAGAGAGGGGGGCTGGAGAGAGGGCTGGAGAGAGGGCTTAGCAGTTAAGGCACTTGCCTGAGAAGCCTAAGGACCCATTTTGGACTCTCCCCATCCCACATAAGCCAGACACACAAAGATGAGGTAAGCATAAGGTCGCACATGTCCACTAGGTGGCGCAAGCATATGGAGTTCAATTGCAGTGGCTGAGGCCCTGGAGCACCAATTCTCTCTCCTTTTCTCTCTCTCTCTCTCTAAAATAAAAATAAAAAAATAAAAATATTGAACCTTTGGATGAAGAATAGTTGAGTAAATGACGGTGAAAGCATAGTCAGAGAAGCCGTGATCAGCATGTTGCTTTCTCATTGATGAGACAAAATATCCAACCAGAAGCAACTTGTGGCAGGAAAGAGTTTGTTTCGCCTTACGGTTTGAGGGGAAGTTTTCCTCGTGGCTGGAGCAGGCGACCAGGCGTCACGCCTTCACGCCAGCAAAGAGCTAGAAGCAAGAGTGAGCTGAGTGCAGCGAGCAGGCTTGGGCTATAACATCGCAAGGCCCACCCCTGGAAACACACTTCCTCCGGCAAAGCCGTACTTCCCAAAGGCTCTACAAGCGTTCTGAGCAGAACCATACATTGGGGATTAAGTATTCACATTCATGGGGATGTGGGGGAATGTTTTACATTCAAACCACCACACATGCTAAAGTGCATCATTTCCATTTCACATCAAAGTTGAGTCCAGTATTGTGTGAACACAAAGTGAGTACAAAGATGGTAATCGCAATGCAGAGCCTTGAAAACAGAGGCCAGTACAAGGAGGGTCTCGAATAAGTCTCCTTAAGGAACTTAGACCTTCTTTCTATGCTGGGGAGTGACTAAAGTTATCACTGGGAAATTGACACAATCAGTTCTATTCATCAGAGCAACTCTGATGGTTGAGGGAATCAGTGAGAGTGTCAGACACTAAAGGCTTGAAGATGCCAGGCGGCCGTTGTTACAGATATTCCGGATGAGAGTTGGCAAACACAGGGTAGCATGAGTCCCTAAGGATCTGAAAGTGTAGGTTTTAGAAATATTCATAAGGTGGGACTAGTAAGATCTGGATGATTCCTTCTCGGATTCTGATTTCTGTAAGTATCTTTGCAAATAAGGCAATTTGAAGTTGGTGTAGAGGACTGGAGAAGGCATTTGTGGCTTTGGTTAATGGGGTTGTTTGAATGTGTGTCCCCCATAGACTCAAGAATTTTAGTAAAGCTTGTAACTGGGCTCTCCAGCCACCTGGCTAGAGAACATTAGCACTGGATCCTGGAATCCAGCCTAAAGGTGTCACTGGTGGTGGAATTGGATTCCAGCCCAAAGGTATATGGAGAGGTGTGAGCTCTGGAAGGGCCCCTGATACTTGCTTGTTCTAGTGTTTGCTGGGTTATGATGGTTTCTCTGTCTGCTTGGAGCTATGAATGAGAACCAGCTTCTTCTGCCATGGCTGGGACTTGCCCTGGATCCGTAACGTGAAATACACCCTTCCTTCCCATGCGTCTGCTCACCACAGCAGCGCAAGGCTGACTGCAACAGCTAAGAACAGACGTCACTGTGAGAGAAGGTCCACCTGGAGCCTTTTGGGTCCTGTTGTGTGTCTGTGTCTTGTGGTTGAGGGAAAGCTCAGGACAAAGGGTTTAGTTATTATGCTATCAGAAGACATTATTTGAAGTTTTTCTATTAATTCGATTGCCATGGGAGAGTGTTTAGTCTAAAAACTGTTGTGTAAAAAACTTCAGATGTTCATAACTACAGGAGTAAGTAGCCAAAAGAGTCCTGTGGACAAAAGCAATCTGCCAAGCTGGAAATGTCAAGGAGCTCACGATTCACGACTCAGAGCACGACAGGCTGGGGGACCTGTCCCTCACAACCTCCTTTCCTTTTTTCTTTTCAAAAGATTCAGATTTATTTATTTAAGACAGAGAGAGGGGCAGAGAGTGAGAATGGGCACACCAGGGCCTTGAGCCACTGCAGACGAACTCCAGACGCATGTGCATCTGGCTGACACAGGCAAGTGCTTGAACCTCTAAGCCATCTCTCTCCAGCCTACAACCTCCTTTTGTATTTGACTGACTCACATGTGCCTCACTGCTAACGTGTCAGCCTGTCATTGTTATCTGGGGTGGGAAGAAGCCTTGAATGTCAGAGTATAGCTTACACATAGCCTTGACGTGTCTCTACTATTTTATTTATTTATTTATTTGGTTTTTCAAGGTAGGGTCTCGCTCTAGCCCAGGCTGACCTGGAATTCACTATGGAGTCTCAGGCTGGCCTAGAACTCACAGTGATCCTCCTACCTCTGCCTCCCAAGTGCTGGGATAAAAGGTGTGTGCCACCATGCACGGCTTACCTTTCTTATTCTACAACATTGCACATGCCCAGAAATCTTTTCATTTATTTTTAAGAGAACAAATATCCAGGAAGTTTTGAAGACTGAAGGGAAAAGATGAGCTAAAGCAGGATGGGGCAGTTGACGGGGCAGATGTCGTGGCACAGTGGCAGGGCTGTGTCCAAGTGACCCAGTAGAGAGGCCGGCTCCACGTGAAGAGGGCTTGGTCCAGACCTTGTCCTTGAAGGCAGAGAAGGGACGAGATGGCAGCCAGGAAGCTAATAGGTGGAAGAGCAGGACATTGACAGGTTTCACCTATCCTATCCTTAGATTTTTATCTTCCTTTTCCTTAAAGGACAATGTGAGGTCATGTGCTGGGAGAGGGGAGGGGCAAGAGTCACATAGACCTTCTTGAAGGAACTGAAGATTTATAATGAAAGAGGATATGCGCCGAGACTCAGGGTCCAGATCTTCCATTTGCTTCTCACTAGACACCTGAGCAGAATTTAGCATCAGTGATACTCATCTTCAACTGGGGAAAAAAAATTCTAGGTAGCTATAAGGGGAGCAAAATCCCACATGTTAACCTTCAGTGCTTGAAAGATAGCTGGAAGAAACAACAACCGGTTTTTTTTTTTACCTGGAACTTTGCAACCTACACGTAGCTCCAGAGTCGCATCTTTGGATTACATTTCATAAATTGCTATTGAATACTGCCAACATCAGCATTTCCAAAGCAGAGCAAGACTTGAAAAGGCAACGATGGGTCAACAGTGATGGATAAATTCCTGGCGCTTTCAGGTTTGATATCTGTGATCGGCTCCGTCACCAGAACCCGTGTCAAAATGCCGGGCACGCTGGCGTGTGCTGGTAATCCCAAAGCGGGCGTAGCAGAGACAGACAGATCCCTGGGGCTCCCTGGCCCCCCCTATACAGCTTACTTTGCGATCTCCATGCCAATAAGAGAGCCTGTCTCAAATAAAGTGAAGAAGGGTGCCTGAGGAGTGATACCCCAGTTTGTCCTTCGTCCCTTCCACGCATGCGTGCACACAGGTGTGAACCTCCCCTCACCAGCACCCACAACAGAGGAAGGAAGGAAGTCCTTTTCCATCCATCTGTTCCTTTCTCACAGTTGACTCAGTGTCCCCAGAGGCTGCGTCTCTTCTGGAAAGTTCACACGTAGCGATTCCGGCCGTGTGTCCCCCTCTGCACTGAGTGTTCCTGGTGTGCTCACACGAAGCCACAAACCCCCTCAAGCCATTGACCACAAAAGTATCACAGTTAAATTAGACTAAGATTTCAGTGCCCTTTGCTAGTTCTTTTATTTTTAAATTTTTTTTTAATCTGACAGAATAAAGGTCTGAGAATGTTCAGAAGATGAACTGGATGTGGATGAAAAGATACAGACTGAGTGTGTCAAAGTTTCCATTAGGAAAACAGCAGGTTTCTTGCCAAATAGAAACACACAGAAGGAATGTTCAGTGCATGTCCCACCCCCCTCCCCCCTCGATGCTGCTTCTGACCGCGGCCAGTTCCATTTACAAACTGAAGCGTGTGGGGAACAGAACCCAGCAACTCGGACAGGAGGATGAGGAGCCCCCGACGGGGTACTTTGTCAGGTCAAGGTTTTGAGGTTCATCTCAAGTGTGGCCCACTGGCTTTTGTCCACCTAGCCTCATCCCCAGTCTTTAGACCTCAAACTCACAGCCATCCTCCTACCTCTGCCTCCCCAATGCTAGGATTAAAACGTATGAGCCACCACGCCTGGGTTTCCTATGGTTTTTCTAATGTTGCTCCTGGTACCTACAATGCCTTGTCCACCTGAAAAATCCAGCATTGTCTCTTATAACCACACCCAGACTAACTTCCCTGGGCTCTGAGAGATCTGGCTTCCTCCTCTCTGTCTATTCTCTAAGCCTTTCTCTCCCACACCCATCCTCCACTCGATTCAAATCCACGCTTTCCTTTGTGTGCATGAAACATGTAGTGTGTAGAGTGGTGGATGCTTGCTCCTTACTAGCTAATTCTGTTTCCCTCCTTCCTGAGACAACAGACTCGTCCAGGGAGTGGGGAGCGCCTGGATTTTTATGTACGCCCACAGAGTCCAGCAGAGTTGCTCCCTTACAGTGTAGAGTGGATGCTTGTTAAGTGCTTCTAAATGAATAGATGCAGACCTACTAAACATGTCCCTGATAAATATAGAAAGAAGGCACCTTAAAGTCATGTATACAGTTCACTTCCACTCTTGCTATAAGTCCTATAGCCTCATAAGGCCCTCTTTTTAGTTGTTTACCATATTTATCCCTTAAAAAGGTTGTTGGGGCTGGAGTGATGGCTTAGTGGTTAATGCACTTGCCTGTGAAGCCTAAGGACCCAGGTTCGATTCCCTAGGACCCATGTAAGCCAGATGCACAAGGTGGCACATGTGTCTGGAGTTTGTTTGCAGTGGATGGAGGCCCTGGCACTCCCATTCTAATTCTCTCTCTCCCTCTCTCAAATAAATAAATAAAATATTTTTTAAAAGGTTGTTAGAGGGCAGACATGGTCCTGGGGCTGCTCAATCTCATTCCATGTGTTCCCATCAGCACAGGTCCCCTGTGCATGGCATTTAGGTCAGGGTTACATAACTCAAAGTGAAGTAATAGCTTGGCTCTAAGTGCTGGGCTCTCTGATTATTATAGATGAGATGTTTCTGTCTAACTGAATTATCTATTGGGTTTGGAATATTGGAATGATCAGATCAATTGGAGTGATATCAAATATCCGCTTAATATTGGCCTCGTGTGGACTGTGTCAGTGGGCCAAATAAACACCCCACCCAGGATGTCTTTATTCTTTGATGCAAGTGACAATTTACTTCAAAGTTTTGCAACATTACTGGAAGATGTTGTAGCATCAGGGTGCTCTTTGATCACACACGACCCAGTACCATGTTGTCAGGTGAAGTCCAGCCATTCCTTGCAGAAATAACATGCACAGGGGTTAAAAAAAGAAATACAGGCTATGGCTGCAACGCGGCAAGCTACATTTGATCTGGCACGTCCTCAACTTTCACATCAGCTATTTTCTGGCTTTCTCTTGTGTCTGTTATTCGAGGGAGAAAAGTGCAAATCGAAAGGAGACTATGTTTTATAACTTAGAAAGTATTTCTTCGCTATACTGCACGTGGTTAAATAGATAAGGCAGTTTTTAAATTCAGTTCGATTTGTAAAACAAAGTTATACAAGAGTTTTTGGTGTGTGCATGTGATGGCCTGGGTACATAGGTGTTCGTGTGTGTGAATGTGTGCCACAGGGCATGTGTGGAGGTCAAGGACATTGGACGTTGGTCTTAAACGTCTGCCTTGTTCAGACAGCCTTTCACTGCTGCTTACTGCTGCTGTACTGGGCTAGGTGGCCATGAGCTTCTGGGAGACGATAGATTCTCTGTCTCTGCTCCCTTCTTGCCTTAGGCATGCTGGGATTACTCACGCCCACCACAACATCCAGCTCCTTCAGCGGGTTTCTGGGGATCCAAACTTGGGTACTTTTCATCCACTAAACCATCTTCCATGACCCAAGTTATGCAGAATTCGATCTGATTACGTTGAGGACCAAGAAGGAACTTAACCTGTCTGGGATCGGTATCCAAACTATGTACTGCAGACCCCAAGATCTCCTTTTGTAAAAGCACTACCAGTGTAGGTAGTTTAGAACTTTGGGGTGCACAGATCTTATCTAACAAGAACAATTGGCATCTGATAGGACCGCACCCCCTAGATTTGGGCACCCCCGCTTTGTCCCTTTGGTTCTGGGAAAGGCCAGGCAAACAGAATTTTAAAAGAATCCGTTGACCTTTTATAAATGCATAGTTTTCTGTCTTCTCTAGTTTTGATGCAAGCTCTGCTCCTTGGCATTTGGAAAAGTAAAACAAATGCCACCAAAAAGTAGGTAGGATGTATTGAGTTTCTCTACAACTCATTGTGAGTTTGGCAATTTAAGGCATGCTTCGTAATTGTGTGGACTCTTCTGAGGTGATCATTAATAAGGATTTGTCGTGGGCAAAGGGTGTGAAAAAGGAACAAACTTTTGCTGTCGTGGTCTCCAATAAGCACGCAGCTGAGCAGCCATGGCTGATCTTCATTCTGGAGCAAGGCGTCCGTGCACAGCCCTGCCCGGGTCCTATCGGGTTGTCACCCTGACGAGCACTTGTTGCAGTAGCAAGGGTGGCTGGCTTTGATTACTTCTCCTGCTGAGTGGCAAACACCATAATGTTTTTGTTTTCTGCAGGCACGAAACCAAATTCAAGCAGCGCATGCTGGAACTGACAGACACGAACAACATTGCCTACTTATTTCTCTCAGCTGCCAACAGATGGCTGGAGGTCAGGACGGTATGTACGTACGCTCGTTTCAGGATTTTGAAAAGGCAAACCGAGCAGCAGGGGCCCGGCTCAGAGAAGCCAACACCGTGAATGTGAGCCTTCCACGGAGCCTCCATGCTACTCCACCTGTGGTGAACTTGAAGAAGGCTCTGGTTCATTCACATGGCAGATGAAATTCATCATGTTTTAGCTGATCGCAAGACAAATAATCCCCAAAGCAAAAAATCATTCTGCGTTCATTATAGTCTCTAGACGACGTAAGTTAATGGAATGGTAAATATTTATAGAACCTTCATTTTTTTTTTTTGAAAGAGTAAATGCAACAGTTGACCACATGTATGTTATTCGTTTTCTTCACTGAGCTACACAAACCCGAGTGCAGCTCCTAAAAGCCAGTCAAGGGTCACGTTGGAACAAAATGTAAAAAGCCAAGTTAGTCCTCTTCCTCTTTAGCTGTCCAGTTTGACCCAGAAGAATAAACACACGCTCTGGGGCAGCACGGACTCTGGTTTATCAGATTCATTTATTTCAGTACCATTTCCTCCTTTATTAAAATAGAAAAAAAAAGTGCCCCTTGTGGATATGTTAGAGCTAAAAACATATAAGTGTCCTAGGATGCTGATTAAAAATGCATTTAAGAATGTGTTTTGAAAGCCGGGCGTGGTGGCGCATGCCTTTAATCCCAGCACTTGGGAGGCAGAGGTAGGAGGATCACAGTGAGTTGGAGGCCACCCTGAGACTCCAGGTCAGCCTGGGCTAGAGTGAGACCCTACCTCAAAAACAAAAACAAAAAAACAAAAAAAAAAAAAAAAAAAAAGAATGTGTTTTGAGTGGTTGGATGAATGTAGATGAACTGAAATAGTACCTCTACCTTGGTTAAGTGGTTTGTAAGCCAGCCCCTGCTATGTGAAGCAGGAGAAAGATGTGCGAGACCTGTAGCATGAATAAGCTGCTTGGTGCTAGTGATGAGTTACCTGGAAATTTTTTTTTTTCATAGTAATCTATTAGTCTTGTATAGTTAGAAGAACCTTATTCTGTGACCATATTCCTTCAAAACCCAACACCAGAGAAGTCAGTTGAGTTTGGGAAGACTGACTAAAATGGAGACACACAAATTCAACTCTCATCTTAAGATGGGTGAATATGACTTTTAAACACCTTGTGATTTTTAGGTACCATGATTTCTCACTGGAAACTTTTTAAGCAGTATATTATTACTTCAAGAATTTTGTTTGTTTGTTTGTTTTTCGAGGTAGGGTCTCACTGTAGCCCAGTCTGACCTGGAATTCACTATGGAGTCTCAGGGTGGCCTCGAACTCACGGCAGTCCTCCTACCTCTGCCTCCCGAGTGCTGGGATTAAAGGCATGCACCATCACGCCTGGCTTAATTTCAAGAATTTTTAAAAGATACATTGCTTGTTAGACTAACCAATAACACCACTGAGGAGGGCCCCCAGTGGAATAGGGGCAGGGGATATACAAGCCAATGGGAATCTGAACAATTTATATATTGCCAGTAATCATGTGGTTTAGCAATTTGAAGGGATATGATACACAAAATGCAAAAAGGAGATATAGAGCTGCAGAGATGGGTTAGTGGTTAACGCACTTTCCTACGAAGCCTAAGGACCCATGTTCGACTCTCCAGATCCCACATAAGCCAGATGCACAAGGTGATGCAGGCTCATAACGTCGCACATGTGCACGAGCCCACATACGCATCTGGAGTTTGATTGCGATGGCTGGAGGCCCTGTGCTGCCAATTTTCTCTTTCTGTCTCATAAAAAAAACAATTTTTAAAAGGAGCTATACTAGTAAATGTATTACATAAGATGGATATTATATATAGATGTATATTATAACATATTGTATAAAACATACATTAAAATTCTTAATAAAAATGGCAAAAAATCAAGATGAAACAAAAAAAACCCCATAAACTAGACACCTCCTTCCAGGTAGCTGTGAGGATTTTTAAAGAGGCAGGGCAAGTTGTTACAAAGAATTAATGATAGCATAAAATTATTGTATAGGATTTATAACAAAACCCAAATAGTGTCTCTTGACTCTATTCACACCATGATTCCTTGACCTGAACTTCTCTTTTCATCCCCTTTGTAAACTTGTATTTCTTTCTCTGAGGGAAAACTTCCTATGTGAGGAATAGAGTCACTGATGAGATAGTTCAGAGAACAGATGGCCCAGACTCATGGCCTTTGTGTGTGGTTTCCTTAAACTTGAGGAGGAAGTGAGGCTTGGGGCATGGGGAAGTGTGCGTGTGCTGGATTGGAGGGGCGACTCCACCTGCCCTTTCGTACCTCCTTCTGACAGGGTCATGGACAAGTACGCCTTGAACGGGAGTCTCCAGGCAAGCCACATGTTCAGTTCTGAGCCAAAGACATTAGGGCCCAGCACTGCCAGGAAAGGGAAGGTCCAGATAAAGTAGAAACAAGGGCCAAACTCAACATGGCTTAGTTTAACCCACACGTGAAAAAAAAAAAGCGATCAAATCTACCTAAATATAAAATATAAAATATAAATATAAATATAAAAATATCCCTCCAGAATTTCCTATACCCGTCAGGTTGTGAGAATAATCTTGTAAAATCTAATGCACTGGGGCTAGGGAGAAGGCTTCGGCGAGAAAGCGCATTCAGGACATGAATTTGGGTCCCCAGGACCCCACGGAAACGCTATTCTGCCTGTAACCACAGCACTGGGGAGGGGGAGACCGGGGATCCCTAGGGCAAGCTAGCCTAGTTGAACTGGTGAGGTCTGTGTTCAAGTAAGAGACCCTCCCTCAGTACAGACAATGGAGAGCGATGAAGGAAGACGCCCGACGCCAAGCTCTCGCATCCACGCACGTATGATCACTCACATGCATGTATGACCACATGCACATGAAGGTCCACACACACACACGTGGGCCACAAGCAGCATCAAAGCTCAAGTAGAAAATTAACAATGGTTCATTCCTGGATTTCAGCACATGCACACGGACAAAGCCAGAAAGCTACTGATCACTATAGGTAAAAGTCAAAAGTCAATTATTTATTTGTTTTTGTTTTCTAAAATATTTTGCCATTGTATTGACAGTTTTCATACGCACAGACCATCTACCAGAATGATAACCCTCTTCCACCACCTTTCCCTTTCCCTCCTTCAGATCCCCCTCCACTGAATCCTTTCTTCTTTCCAACTAGTCTCGCTTCAATTTTGATGTCATCATTTCCCCCGCCCCCTATTAGGGAGAGCTTGTGTGGAACAAAATCAATTTTGGTAAGAAAAATTTTTTTTTCTAGAGGAAAAACACGAGACCAGGTTTATTTCATACAATGTTGTTCACACATTTTCATTTTCTAATTTATACGTAATATACAAAGTGAAGATAACATTTCATATGAACCAATAAGAGCCGGGACTTAAACAAACTGGTCCAGAAGCAATCCTTATCAAAAGGAGATGCTCCAGAGTAAAGCTCAAGTACTTATGTTCAATCAAATCTCTTTATTCTGAAATGTCAAGACTACCAAAATTTCATACCAATATACCAAAAGGTGGAGTTGGGGTGGGCACCAAAAATGGTAGACCATAAAACTTTTACAAGAGCAGGTATTTTTTTTCCCCTAGAATATGCCTAAAAGAATTGGGGCTGGGCTGGAGAGATGGCTTAGCGGTTAAGCCCCGGTTCGAGGCTCGATTCTCCAGGACCCACGTTAGCCAGATGGACAAGGGGGCGCACTTGTCTGGAGTTCGTTTGCAGTGGCTAGAAGCCCTGGTGCGCCCATTCTCTCTCTCTATCTGCCTCTTTCTCTCTGTGTCACTCTCAAATAAATAAATAAATAAAAGTAAAAAAAAAAGAATTGGGGCTGGGGCTGTCAGTACTTGGAAAATACAGGAATATCAGGACCACTAGAGGATTTTAGTTTCTAAGTAGCATTTTCCAGGACTGGCCATTTCTTTAAAATTGCAGTAACAGCCCTCTGGGCCAACAGAGAGTAGTAACGATGAAGGACTATATTTTTGCAGGGAGTCATTTTGGTAAGAAATTTTTGATGACTTGTTTCATGTCAAGCATATCCATTGACAAACTTCAAGGCCCAGTATCCTCTGTGTGATTTATCTGCAATTATTATGTTTACCTGTCAGTTAGTTTATGAAGACACACACACACACACACACACACACACATCCCTCTCAACAATTCTGGAGAGCTAACATAAGGTCAGTCAGAATCACTCTTAATTTTGAGGGATTTTTGTTGTTTTTGTTCTGGGTGCTCTGTGGTTTTTCAATAGATCCAGGTATATTTAAATATAAATGCTGAAATCACAAAGCACATATGCCACAGGAGTCTTGAATCAACTGAGCGGATGAACTTGAGAGAGAAGGCAACCCTCTTTTCTCGCAGCTGCGCACGTATCTGTGGCCTCACGGATACTGACTGTGCTTCTGCAACGTGTTCTCGTTACTGTGTGCACGCCTTCAGTGAGAAATAGCTGAGTCCTGTGTGAGAAATATGAACATTGAGATACAGGTCCTCAGAGACTTGGGTGTCAATTGTTCCCAGAGCCCTACAGCTGCATACATTCTGCTTTGGAAGTCAGTTGATGATGATAAGAAACGAAGGCTAGGGAGACGTCTCAGCGGATGTAGCCTTTGCCATGCAAGCATGGGTACTGGACCTGGGATTCCCAGGACCCAGTCGGTGTAGTGGCCATGTACCATCCCAGCATTCAGGAAGTGGTGACAGGACATCCCCGGGGCAAGCTCGACAGCTACACTAGCAGAATCACTGAGTTCTGTGTTCAGGTGAGACCCTGCCTCAGTCCATGAAGCAGAGACCAATAGAGAACTGCACCTGATGTCAACCCCTATCCTCCACACGCATGCGTGAGTACACACACACACATGCCCAAATGCATACACACTCACATGCACCATACTCATAAACATGTTCTAAAAAATGAGTAATGGGGGGGGGGGCCTGGAGAAATGACTTAGCAGTTAAGGCGCTTGCCTGCAAAGCCAAAGGATCCTGGTCCGATTCTCCAGGACCCATGTAAGCCAGATGCACAAGGTAGCACATGCATCTGGAGTTCATTTGCAGTGGCTGGAGGCCCTGGCACACCCATTCTCTCTCTTTTTCTCTCTCCCTCTTTCTGTCTCTCAAAATAAAATAAATAAATAATAAAATATTTTTTTTAATGAGTAATGGAGCCTGGGGACATGATTCTGAGTTTAAAAGTACATGGTTGCCAGGCATGGTGGCTCACGCCTTTAATTCCACCCTCAGGAGGCAGACATAGGATAGTCATGAGTTCGAGGCCACCCTGAGACTACATAGTGAATACCAGATAAGCCTGAGCTAGACTGAGACCCTACCTTGAAAAACCAAATAAATAAATAAGTGAAGTAAAAGTGCATGCTTGCAAAGCCTCGTGGTCTGAGTTCAATTCCTCAGCCACCTACATAAAGCCCGAGGGCATTAGTTTGGAAGAGACCCTGATGTGTGTATACACACACACACACACACACACACACACACACGCACACACGCACACACGCACGCACACAGGCACACACGCACATAAAATAAACATTTTTAAAAAAAAAATGACTGATGAAAACCATTGTGTGGCCCAGGAAATCTGTATTGATCTTATCTGCAATGTCAACACAGTCCCCTCCTTTCCCTGTCCCTGGTGGTAGAACTCAGGAAATTAACATAAATATCTTCTTCGAATATCCGTAAGGCATTCAGAACCGACACACAACTGCCTTGGGCATTGATGAAACAGATAAGCAGGTTTCCCGGATGCACACTTGGAAATTTTTTCAAACTCTAGGGACTCACTTAATGCCAAAAGGAAGAAATTTGATTTTATAGCTTCCTGTGGCCATCACGCCCCTCCAAGTCTTGCTTGCGGAAGGAATGCCATTGCCCTTGTCAGAAAACTCCAAGGAGAAGAAAGGAAGACAGGGAGGGAGGGGAACGAAGGGAAGGAAGACCAGCAAAACCAGCTTGTTCAATTTGGAAAGGTCTCTGGGCCTCTCATTCTGTTTTTGTTTGTCACCATGTTTTGTTTTGTACTTTTTTTCTTTTCATATTTATTTTTCCTTTCGTGAACACAGGACTTTTGCTTCTCTTTCTATTCATATTAAGAGTTAAGACAGGGCAGTTAAGGCGCTTGCCTGCAAAGCCCAAGGACCCATGCCTGACTCTCCAGATCGCACGTAAGTCAGACGCACAAAGGTGAGGCAAGCACAAGGTCGCACATGCCCACTAGGTGGCGCAAGCGTCTGGAGTTCGATTGTAGTGGCTGAGGCTCTTGCACACCAATTCTCTTTCTCTCTTTTTTTTAAATTTTATTTTTGTTTATTTGACAGCAACAAACAGAGAGAGAAAGAGGCAGATAGAGTGAGAGAGAATGGGCGTGCCAGGGCCTCCAGCCACTGCAAACGAACTCCAGACGCGTGCGACCCTTGTGCATTTGGCTAACATGGGTCCTGGGGAATCGAGCCTCGAACCGGGGTCCTTAGGCTTCACAGGCAAGCGCTTAACTGCTAAGCCCCCAATTCACTTTCTCTTTCTCTCCCCCCCCCCACTCAAGAAAAAGAGTTAAGACAGTTACTTTTCCCTGGTGATCTGATTTTCCCTGTGGAAGATTGAGTGGTGCATACCACATTCATTTCATATTCATGTTGAATTGGGAAAGAAATAATAAAGGCTGTAACAAACTGACATCAAGAAAGAACAAGCGGGCTGGAGTGCTGGCTTAGCGGTTAAGGCATTTGCCTGCAAAGCCAAAGGATCCCAGTTCAATTCTCTAGGACCCACGTAAGCCAGAAGCACAAGGGGGCGCATGCATCTGGAGTTCGTTTGCAGTGGCTAGAGACCCTGGCATGCCCATTCTCTTTCTCTCTCTCAAATAAATAAATAAAATATATTAAAAAAGAAAAAAAGAAAGAACAAGAGTCTGGAAGGATGACATGATTTGGCTGGTAGGATAGTAGCCTGATTGTGGCCACCTGGGCTGTATTGGCAGCCACGGTTGACTGTTTTTCCTCTGGGTGCCAAGTGACGTGAGCCCCTGATTGTGTGTGTGTGTATGTACGTGTGTGTGTGTCACTACGGACCAACTTTTGAATTCTGCTTTCATTCTTTTGTTTGGCTTAGCGTTTTCTCTTCATCCCTCTGCATTAAACAATTCCAGGTCTTTGGCATTTGGTGTTTCCATTTGCCAAAAAAAAAAAAAAAAGTGTAACTCTATCTAAATAAGGCTGTCTCTCCACAGCTTTGTCTTGCTGTGTGGTGAAAGTATAAAACAAAATCCATGTCAAGAAGCCAAAAAAAAAAAAAAAAGAAAGAAAGAAAGAAAGAAGAAAAGGAAAGGAAAGAAAAGAAAAGAAAAGAAAAAAACCCTTGAATCAACACACAATGTTAAAGTGAAAATATCTTTATGGTGAGATTGTACAGACACACACACACACAGACAGACACACACACACAACTATTGGTAGAACAACGCAGGGCCCTTTTGTACATTCATAGCTCTACAACAGATAGGTCCATAGACAGGCGTGAGGCTACCTTATAATTTGAGGCCCTAATATATCCTCCCCACTACTCCAGTGGTATTGAGAAGTATATCCCCAAGGGCTGTGCAGAGGCAACAGATTGTGTATGCTCCACTGCTATGAACTACTTACAAGTCTGTTTGACAGAGAATTACAGTTTTCATTATAGCCCCAGCTCTAGCACATCAGTGGAAAACTGGAATTCTGACAGACTCTCATTTGACATGAGAACCAAGGAGGTCTTGTTTGGGAATGTTAGCTTCATGTTCACATGGGTCCTGGGGAATCGAACCTGGGTCTTTCAGCTTTGCAGGCAAACACTTTAACTACTAAGCCATCGCTCCAGCCCTGTTCTATTTTCTTAATTGATTACCTTGAGTTGTACCCTTGTAGAGAAATGGAAATCAGGTGAAACTACTGGTCACTTTGTAAATCATTAAGCTTGTTAAATTTCACAGTAAAGGAAGGAGAAATCAGGGAGCTGATATGAACTTTTACTTTTTATTTTTTATCAACTTTTTATTTCTGTAACACAATTTTTATTTATTTTTTTATTTATTTAGTTAAGAGCAACAGAGAGAGAAAGAGGCAAAGTGAGAGAGAGAGAGAGAATGGGCACACTAGGTCCTCCAGGCACTGCAAACGAACTCCAGACACGTGCACCCCCTTTGCATCATGTACATGGGTCCTGGGAAATCGAGCCTTGAGCCAGGGTCCTTAGGCTTCACAGGCAAGCACTTAACCACTAAGCCATCTCTCCAGCCCTGTAACACACTTTTTTTTTTGTTTTTATTTTTATTTATTTATTTGAGAGTGACAGACAGAGAGAGAAAGAGGCAGAGAGAGAGAAAATGGACGCGCCAGGGCCTCCAGCCACTGCAAACGAACTCCAGACGCATGTGCCACCTTGTGCATCTGGCTTACGTTTGAAGGGAAGTAATTGGAGCTTAGTGGCTTCACTATGAAATATCTTAATAAATATTTTATGCAAAAGAGCTTTGTAAATTAAAATTATAATCCAATGCCTCCAAAAGGTTTGTAATTCCTTACAAAACAAATGTTTGAGCAGTGATAAAAACCCAGAAGTTAGCTGGAAAGTGTCTAGCTTGTATAATTAAAAGATAAGATAATTAAAATCTTTTAAATGCATTAAAATATTTTGTGATGAAGTAACTTTGTTGTAGACATCAAGTCACAGACATAGTAACTTTCAAACTATCTTGCCTATTTGAGCTGAGGAGACTAAAATTTTGGTACTAAGTTCATCTCCTGAAGTATTTGGTATAAAATGCACTTCAAAAATCAATGTCTTGCTGGGCGTGGTGGCACACGCCTTTAATCCCAGCACTCAGGAGGCAGAGGTAGGAGGATTGCTGTGAGTTCAAGGCCACCCTGAGACTCCGTAGTGAATTCAAGGACAGCCTGGGCTAGAGTGAAACCCTACCTTAAAACAAAACAAAACAAAACAAAAAAAAACAAAGAAAAAGAAAAACAAAACCCAATGTCTTCCTTGTGCTGCAATCTCTGTAGCATTATGTCTATAGCCTCATGCTTGCATATGAATCTGGACTTATAATCTTCTCTCTCTCTCTGCCTCTTTCTCTCTCTGTCTGTCACTCTCAAATAAATCATCAAGTGATTATACTGAAAACTTTGCAAGTCATTTTAAAAACATTAGCCACAAAGGCCAAGAGAGTATATACTGAGGACAACTTATTGATCTCCATTTATTACATTCATTTGTTTCCACTTTTTTGATGTGTCTTTTTGCCATGATAAGACTATCCCTGTGTAACCAGAAAGCCCACTTTTTGATTCAACAAAAAAAATTTTCATCTAGTTAAATCTGTAATTCAATTCAGTGTGGTGTATAAATCCAGAAGTTGAATATAGAATATGGGGATTTCTGCAGCACACTAAATTTATGGAAAAAGAATAATGTTTTGTTTCCTTTATTCTATTAATATTAGGGCCAATGCCTGATTTTTTACTTATTTAGACTATCGTCTAAATAATAGTGACTATTTTGTTTCAGATACTTGGGTATGGCCTTATTCTAGTCTTCACATGATCTGCTTTTTGGAAAGAATAAATACAGATAGTATTTTATGAATCCCATCTTTGATAGTAAAGATAATAATAATTTGGAACTGAATTGCAGAATTTGTGGCTCATTCAAGAATGCTATTCACTTTTTTAAATGCAAAGAATCACTAACTCTTACACCTGGCAAAATTTTGTGAGGAATAAGCATATCACAGTTCTAAGAATATAAATAGGAAATAAAATTTAGTGTTGGATTTCCTCTTTTATCAGATATGTATCTTTGAAGCAACTTTCCATGTTCAGCTCTCTTCTTTCATTTTTCTTTTAAATTATGAACTTTACTGTATGAACAAATCCCGTTATTCCCAAAGAAATCTCTTGGCAGGAAGCAGTGAGTAGAAATTACTAAAACAATTTGGGATGGAGGGACGGATAAGCAGTTAAGAGCACTTCCTGTGCAAGCATGAGAGCCTGAGAGGGCTGTAGACCACAGAGTTCAATTCCCCAGAATTCACGTAAATAGCTGAGCATAGCCACATATGTCCGTATCTCTAGTCCCATAGGGAGCAGAAACCAGAGAATTGTTAGGAGCAGTAAAAATGATAAGCTGTGGAATCAGTGATGAGACTCTTTCTCAAGGTTCTCCTCTGTTCCCCATGCACACACAGGGCATTGCATCTACATACACACACACACACACACACACACACACACACACACACAGAATTACCTTAGTCCAAACTTACCATACATTGCTCCCAGAAATTTCTCAGGAACCAAGTGACTAAATGACTTAGATCTTTAAACTCAGCCAGGCACATCTTGCTGGAAGTATCCTCCGGCACTAATTTTCTTTCTGCAGCCTGTCACTGAAACTCCCTGTGAATCTTTTTCGGAAAGGATGCTAAATAACTGCATCTGTATTGCATAATGCTGATGGTATGAATTTTACACAGAGGGCTGAAAATAAAAAAAAAAAAAAGGATCATACTGCTGTGGGTGTTTTAGAAGTACATTGGGAACACTATGGTATTTACAAGCAATAAAAGAAAATCCAAAACTGGATGGACTTTTCTCCCATTGCTTCAAATAAAGGGGCAAAAAAAAGGAATTACTGACTGAGATGTAATGATTTGTTAACAATGGTTGTATCAGAAGAAGCTACCAAAGATGTATTTGTTATCTCTGTGGACTGTATTGCCTCCACAGACTAATTTTACAAGATTTCTTTTTTCTTTCTCTAACTCATTGTAACAATAATGGGAAAACTGTTGAGTCATATGCTGTTTGTTTTGATCTCTGATTATTCATAATGCACACACATTTTAAGTTTATTTCAAACATCTAAAAATCATCCAAAGGGGGGAAGAAAACGATATCACTGTACATGGGGATGATGGGAGATTTGATTGTTACTATATTCCTTGAAAAACTTTCTGTAAAATAGATATTATTTCTGTTTCCCAAGGAAACAGAGACTTGTAAGTGTTTAAACTACATATCTGAGCTAGCGACTGAGGCTAGTAACCTGGTTTCAAGGCTGGGATCATTGTTTGCTCTGTAGTAGTTTGGCCTCTGGAACTGTGTTTCATAGAGGCAGCAATGCAGACCGATGAGCTGGCTGGAGATAACTTATTGATTTTTAGTATATTAAATATGTTAATTATTGTTATAGTCTCATTGCATGGTGGTTAGATGTTTTTAAAGTGATCAGAAATATCTCCAGGTATCCATTTAAAAATATCCATTTATGAAAATCTTCTGGCTTCCTGGACAAGTGACACACCAGCATGAGATGTTTTTAGAACTTCTTTTCCAAGTGAAGAAACAGACCAGTCCCCTAAGAAGATTGGAAATGGGATTAGAAGAGGCTTTTAAGAAATGAGCAGATATCCTTTCCTCTCTTATTTAAGTCTAAGTGCGGCCTTCAGGAATTTTTTTGTTTTGCAAAAGAGTTTATTATTGAGTCATGGAAAATTCAGACCCTCTAAGACATGCGCATACTTCTAATTTGTTACCATGTACTGCCCTTATTCTTATTTATATCAGCTGCAGATATAACACCCAGGCTCTGAACACGGACACTTGACAGAATGTTCAACACAGAGCCCAAGCCAGTTAATCAGAGGCACATTCTGCCCAGGCTTTGTTGTAGTACACAGGGGACCTATGACAATCTTAACGTGAGCACACATAAATACACTCTAGGAACTCAGGTCTCAAAATACTTCTTATCTGGGCTGGGAAGATAGCCTAGTGGTTAAAAGCGATTGGAAGCAAAGCCGGGGGGTCCATTCCCATGACACACCTGTAAGCTGGATACAAAACAGTGGCACAAATGTCATGTTTGTTTACAGAGGCAAGCCCTAGTGCACCCATACAAACACACACATACGTGCAAACATACATTTTTCAAAGGAGTGCTTCTTGTCTGGAGACATGATACAGTGACAACAGTAAAAACAAACAAACAAACAAACAAACAAAAAAGCGCACATGTGAAGGGACAGTGTTTGATTCTGATTATGACAGAAGTTGCAGCTTCTGTTCTAGTAAAACACTCACCTTCTCTGAATGCACATTTTCCTGTCTTCACTGACAGCATATCCTCCACTCCACCCGTAAGCCAAGTTAACCCTATTCCACACATAAGAGCTCCTTCCTCCAAAACGTAACAGGGCACTCATGGAAGGATGTGTCTTCACTTGGTGATCGCTCCTCAGGGTTGATTGACGTATTTGGTTTCGCAACGCGGGGACCTTCCCGTCTTCTGACTTTGCGTTGGTCATTTTCCAGGACTATCTGGGAGCTTGTATCGTCCTCACAGCATCGATCGCCTCCATTAGTGGGTCTTCCAACTCCGGCCTGGTGGGCTTGGGACTCCTGTACGCCCTTACGGTAGGTGTGGATGAAGAGATCTTCCCTGCGGTCACGTTGGGAAGCTTCTTGAACTTTTTATCACCTCTTCATGGACGGTAGAAGAGGACTTAGAAAGATGACATCTTACAAATAATAGTAGATTGGAGTCCAAAGCTAACATGTTAGGAGAGTTTAAATTCATTTCTCATATTGCAAACCAATTTTTTTTGTTTCATCCATCCAGTTTTAAATAATAATGCTCCTTACAGAGCTGAATGAATTAAAAGCAAGCACCCCAAGAAAGCTGTCATTTCAAGTGTCATTGGTCACAACAACCTGATGTTCTTTTCTTTCTGTCATTTTTTCAGAACTTTGGTTATCTTGGTAATGCATAACTCACATTGCATGGTCAGAATGTCCTAAAGGTTGTTTGATATCCCTGTCCTGGAAGTTTTTCCAACCCAGTTGGGGCCATTAAGATGAGTGTGAATGCAAATGAGATTAACACAAACATGAATAGCTACAATTATCCTTTGCACCCGGATATCAGAGCGCAAATCCCACGAAACAGGGACATGGGAGGGCCCTTGAAGAAGAACAGGTATCCGCTTATAGATCTTATGCCATCCTCCCTGGTCTCTGGGAACCTGTCATACTTCTAAACTGTTCCATGGATCAGCTTTGTCTGGGTCATCCTGCCCCCAAATAATCAATAGTCATGACAATTTCTTACTTTAACTGTGTTCATTTTGTCACCTGACGCAGATAACCAATTACTTGAATTGGGTTGTGAGGAACTTGGCTGACCTGGAGGTCCAGATGGGCGCAGTGAAGAAAGTGAACAGTTTCTTGACTATGGAGTCTGAGAACTATGAAGGCACCATGGGTATTGTTGTAAATACTATTTAGCATCACTTAGATATGAATTTTAAATAAATATTACTTGTGTGTCAGACACACCGTATTTACCTTTGGTTCTACTTTAATCCTTCTCATCTGGGTTCTCCTTGCTTTGCTTTCCTTTCCTTCCTTCCTTCCTTCCTTCCTTCCTTCCTTCCTTCCTTCCTTTCTTCCTCACTCTTTCCATCCCTCCCTCCCTCCCTCCTTCGTTTCCTGCCTTCCTTTTGCTTCCTTTTCTCCTTCCTTCCTTCTTTCCTTCCTTCCTTCTCCCTCATCTTTATTTTGCATGATATTGACATCTAAAAATACACAAGTATGTAGGCCTGAAAACTCTTAACCACAAGTAGACATTAATAATAATTATTAAAGAGAATTATGAAGGTATTGGGGTCTTATTACAGTGTATTCTCTTTCTGAAGACCTTACTAACTTAGATGTCAAGAAACTTGGCTATTAAAGTACTAAAGATTCTTCATTATATTAGAGCAAGAGTGGCAGGAAATTCAGTGAAGAATATGGAATAATCTTTATTAAATGCAAATCTTAAACTTAAAACACATTTATTTGCCTAAATCCTATGACATATTTCTGGTTGTTCAAAGACAGAGTCCAAGGTTTTTTTTTTGTTTGTTTGTTTGTTTTTTGGTTTTTTGAGGTAGGGTTTCACTCTAGCCCAGGCTGACCTGGAATTCACTATGGAGTCTCAGGGTGGCCTCGAACTCACGGCGATCCTCCTACCTCTGCCTCCCGAGTGCTGGGATTAAAGGCGTGCGCCACCACGCCCGGCTCCCAAGTTTTTTTTTTTAGCTGAGACCAGTAGACACTGGATTTTAGTGAACCCTTCCCACCTGCCAAGGCTCATTTCTTATTATCCACCCACATAAATTTTTCATTTGACATATTAGTATGTTGAATTTTCCTTTCACCTTTGTTCTTCTCTTAAACATATTTAAAACCAGTGTGTCCTTTCTTATTCTTTTGTTGTTGTTGTTGTTTTGGTTTTTCGAGGTAGGGTCTCACTCTGACCCAGGCTGACCTGGAATTCACTATGTAGTCTCAGGTGGCCTCAAACTCATGGCAATCCTCCTACCACTGCCTCCCGAGTGCTGGGATTAAAGGTGTGTGCCACCACGCCAGGCTCATTTCTTATTCTTTAATACTATCTGCCTCTTCTGGGGGCCCCCTGGATAACTCAGGTCCTCACCATCTGTGCTCCTAGAGTGCCTTGAGTTTACCTCCACTATGTGGATCTCTACATAGAATGGAAGGGCTCACTTGGTTGTCCACCTCCAAAGGACACAGCAAGCCACATCTTTATCTCCATATACCCAATATTCTCACATCTTAAGCACTCAAATGTTTGAGGGTTAACAGAGTGAACCAAGGAATCAGTCCACAAGAGAACTATCTCAACTTACTGTGAATAGGACTGAGTGTTGGAATGCTGACGAGACGTGGCTTGGATGTCCACAGATACCCACTTTTTTTTCACTTTTTATTGATACCCTCTATACATATACACAATATACCTTGATCATAATTCGTTCCCACTATTCTCCTGTGTCCCCATTCCCATAGCCTCCATTCACTGCACCCCTTCTTTCCAACTAGCCCCTCTTCCATTTTGATGTCATCATTTTGTTTTTGCCATCATACTGTGTAGGTCTTGTGTATGTAGTGTCAGCCACTGTGAGGTCATAAGTGCAGTGGTGACTTCGTGTCTGGAAGACAACAGCATCCCAACACACTCCTTCCCATCCTTTGGCTTTTACATTCTTTCTTTCACTTTTCCTGAAATGGTCCCTGAGCCTTGGAGGGAAAGATAGAGATCTCTCTCAGTGATGAACACTCCACTGTCACTTCCTCTTAGCACTTTGGTAAGTTTTGAGTCTTCTCAGTGGTCACTGCCATCCGAAAAGAGAAGCTTCTCTAACAAAAAGTGAGAGTAGCATTCATATATAGGGAAGTTTGGTGGGCACACTGTATCCATTTAACCAAACAGCAATAGTAGTTTCCCCACCGGGTTTATGACATCACCATCCATAAACCTTTGACTGGGTTTTTAGTACCAGGCATGGATTTTCTCTTGTGTAGCAAGCCCTGAGTCCAGTCAGAGAGCAGCTGGTTGCCACCATAACAGACATGCCACCATTACACCAGTTGACACATTTCTGCCTGGCTGGCCAGCCACGTAACTTTCAGGGCCCATGACACTCAAGTTATTTGGCATATAATTAAAGTTGGAAAAACAAAGTAACACAATTTGATTTGATATTACTCTACATATATCACCAAGAATTAAATATGCATATTTACGCATGCATATTCTATTTCTTCATCTATTTCTAAGCATCTTCCATCTACCGACTCTTCTGCTATCTCCCCAGATCCTTCCCAAGTTCCAGAACAGTGGCCACAGGAAGGAGAAATCAAGATTCATGATCTGTGTGTCAGATATGAAAACAACCTGAAACCTGTTCTCAAGCATGTCAAGGCTTATATCAAACCTGGGCAAAAGGTATGGGATTTGCTGGCAGTTGACTCATCTTCCCTAACAAAAGCTCTGTAGGAGCCCACTGTGACCACTTTAGCTCTGGGGACATCCAAACCAAGTATGCCTATTTCCATTAGGCTCAGGAGACATTTTGTCCATGCAACTGGCAAAGTTACCTTCTTGAAAGAAGGGGGAGAGGTAGGGTCAGAGGATGATACAAGTTCTGTGGGTATGTGTTGCCATTCACTGGTCTCCTCTGAAAATTAGAAGTCAAGAGCTGAGGAAATGGCTTAGTGGTGAAGGCACTTGCCTGCAAAGCAGAAGGACCCCAGTTCGATTCCCCAGGACCCACGTAAGCCAGGTGCACAAGGGGGCACATGCATCTGGAATTTGTTTGCAGTGGCTAGAGGCCCTGGCATGCCCTTCTCTCTCTCTCTCTCTCTCTCTCTCTCTCTCTCTCTATTTGCCTCTTCCTCTTTCTCAAATAAATAAATAAAATATTTTTTAAAATTAGAAGTCAACAGTAGGTGTGTGTTCACAATTCTTCAGGCTCTGGCTCAGGGCCTTTGCCAATAGTTCATTGTTAACCTTGGCATTCTTTCTAGCTCTACTCTCAGAAGGGCTCCTTCTAGCAATTGTAAAAAGAATAAGCATGTGGGAAAAAATGGTCTCATTTAATTTTCCTTATAATCCCATCACTTATAAAACAAGATAGTTAATTATATATCCAACAATGCACTAAATGCAAAAACTAAGTCCTGAATGAAAAACAACACAACGACATGGAAATAAAAAGTTAGAATTCAGGGCTGAGCAGTGGCTAAAACACTTGCCTAATGGAACTGGGTTTGATTTCCCCAGGACCCACGTAAAGCCAGATGCACAAAGTGACACACACATCTGGAGTTCATTTGCAGTGGCTGGACACCCTGGCATGCCCATTCTCTCTCTCTCTGTCTTTAGAATTTAGTCTTTGCGAGTTTGCTGAGGACTTCTCATTTCATTTTAATAATAATGATAATAATTTAATAATAATGTAACTGTTGCACTTTTGTCATGATTCCTTGTGTAAGCTGAAAACGCTTTGATCCATTTCATGCCCTTTGTCTGGGTCCTGGTCTCTTTGAGTGACAGTTGCTTTTTTTTTTTTTTAGGTGGGCATCTGTGGCCGCACCGGCAGTGGGAAGTCATCCTTATCTCTGGCTTTCTTCAGAATGGTTGACATATTTGATGGTAAGTTGTTCACTGAATTTTTTTTTCACCAGCCGTAGATTTTTTTCCTTTCAAAAAAAAAAAAAGCATAAAATACCAATTTGCCTCATTTTGCAAAAGTACACAGCAAATGTTTGTCAAGACATGGTTCAAACCAGGTATTCCAGACGAATGCCCCAGAGATAACACAGGAACATAGAACTGGGGAAATCAACTAATTAGCCCTAAATGCATGTCTAGAGATTTTTGCTGAAAGAGCTCAAATAAACTGGCAGAATGAACCAAGGCCGCCCACATTGGATAGCAATATAGGTAGGTGGCAGCTCATGACGAAGGGAGGGGAAAAGGTTACATAGCCTTCCCAGACTAAAAATACAACTTTTTTTCAACAAAGGGAAAAATTACAAGGGGATAAGTTATCTGCATTTTTAGTTTCGGTGCATGACTCTTCCCATCATGTTGCTAATAACATGGTTTGATGACAGTGAATGTCCAAGAGCAGGTGACCCTTGCTGTTAAACGCTAACCTCGCGTTAACAATATCCAGGAATATTTACGCATCTGCAGTTAAACCAGAGAAATCATTTGATTGTTGTTTTAAAACTAGTATGTTACATTTTGTCGTCTATCAAGTGTCTGATAAGTAGGCTAGTGCACGGTCCTTCTTGGCTGCAAGGGGCCCGGCTGTTAACTCAGTCCTCAGCTCCCAGAAGGGCTTACCGTAGGGTACGGACTTGGTCCTGATTGTAGAGCTTGTGTTTTCATTGCATGTGACAACTGATCTTATTCAGTTTAATCTATACCACAGCTCTGTGAGATTTAAAAGGTCAGTCTGGGGCTGGAGAGATGGCTTAGCGGTTAAGCGCTTGCCTATGAAGCCTAAGGACCCCGGTTCGAGGCTCCATTACCCAGGACCCACGTTAGCCAGATGCACAAGGGGGCGCACGCGTCTGGAGTTCCTTTGCAGTGGCTGGAGGCCCTGGCGCGCCCATTCTCTCTCTCTCCTTCCCTCTTTCTCTCTCTTTCTCTGTCACTCTCAAATAAATAAATTAAAATAAACAAAAATATATATTAAAGGGTCAGTCTGTAAACAGCAAGGTTCCACTATAGGCACTGGAGAGGGAGAGGGTCAGGTCAGGTTAAGGACTAAATAGGCAGCTTCTGTTGGAGGCACCAGCTTGCTCTTTCTGAGACTGGTCACAGTGGAGATGCCTTAAGCGCTTTTAGCATGTCGTCTTACGTGCTCCAAGACAATGGAGTCATTCTTCTCACTGCAAAACCATGGCTACGGGTGATTCTGTTTGGTTGGCTGATGCTCAAACACCTAACAGTATGATTTCAGACCCCATGAGAATGATTACTGTCTTGCTCCCTTTTGAGCAGTATGACGCTATTAACATTTTAATAAAAAGAGTGGTTATTTCTGAAAGGCACTGTTTTACGTCCACCATGCCCTCGCCGGCTTTGCAATCTAAACTGATTGATAAGTGGGATGCAGCTGCCATTGTGTGTCACATTGATCTCACACTGGGCAGTCTCATGGACAATCTTGGGGTTTTTTTTTTCTGCACAAACATTCCAATGAGGATAGGGGTTGAGGGAGGCATGCGAAAAATAAGTACTTCTCTGAGTCAACACATTACGGATCACTTTATTAACATTTAATATTCAAATCAGAGAATTTACTTTCCCATCAGTGTGAATAACAGACAAAAGGCTCTATCTTTGAGGCACTTAGATGTGGAGGGAGATGATAAAAAATAAAGACATAGGGCCGGGCGTGGTGCCGCACGCCTTTAATCCCAGCACTCAGGAGGCAGAGGTAGGAGGGTCGCTGTGAGTTCGAGGCCACTCTGAGACTACTTAGTGAATTCCAGGTCAGCCTGTGCTAGAGCGAGACCCTACCTAAAAAAATAAATAAGTAAATAAAGATATATATAGAATGTCAGATTCTGATACATGCCTTGAAGCAAACGAAGCAGGAAGAGAAGATAAAGTAATTCTGCAAGTGAAAGAACCCAAAGAGAGCTGGGTGTGGTGGCTCATGCCTTTAACCCCAGCACACGGGAGGCAGAGGTAGGAGGAACGCTGTGAGTTCAAGGCCACCTTGAGACTACATAGTGAATTCCAGGTCAGCCTGGACTAGAGTGAGACCCTACCTCGAAAAACCAAAAAAAAAAAAAAAAAACCCAAAGAGGGTCAAAGTAATTCTGGTTTATCTGGTCAAATCAACTGAATAATGCCTGAAGCTTCGGAGACATCTGCCTCTTCCCCATAATGGATGGCTACCCCCACAATGCATGGCCCACAACCCCCGTGGGGATAACCAGCATCCCCAGCGAGGAAGGTCCCTTTGGGGGGGGGGTCAGGGATGAGGGTAAGAATGGCACCAACCTGTGCTGTTTACATATGGGTATGTCCATAACTAATTTAAAAAAGAAAACACAATGGGTAGGGAGATGACTCAGTGGGTAAAACACTTGACATATAAGTGTGAGGACATGAGTTTGGATCCCTAGCATCCACATCAGGTTGGATACAATGGCACACATCCGTAACTCCAAGGCAAGCCTAGGAGGAAAAGGGAGACAGGGATGGGGGAGTCGCACCACGGAAGCTCCCAAACCAGTCAGCCCCGCATAACTGGCGAGCAAGAGTCCCTGACTCACACAAGGTGGGTGATAAGGACACCCGAGGTTGCCCTTTGGCCTCCATAACCATGTTCCTGCCTTCACAGATGTGAACACACACACACACACACACACACACACACACACATGATGCACATACGAAGATTCAAAAAAACGCAAAGAAATATGTTAGGAAGGGCAGCGTCACCAAGACCGTGCGCTTTGTTAGACAGGTAATGTCTTTAATACTTAAGTGGGAAGCACTGTATTCTGAATTTCAATCCAGGACTTGGAAAAACACTTTTCCTCTTCCTTTTCTCTTTCAATTTATCTCTCTCTCTCTCTCCTTTCCCTCGCTCTCTCCTTCTCCTTCCTTTGTGCTTTATTCATTCATTCTTGATCCTGGGGATTGAACCCAGCTCACAGAAGAAAACCAATCCGTTTCAGTTTGGAAAACAAATTAAAAACTTACTTGCATTTCTACAGGTCTTACGGCGTTTGTTGTTTCTTCACAGGAAAGATTGTCATTGATGGGATTGACATTTCCAAGCTACCCTTGCACACACTGCGTTCCAGACTTTCCATCATCTTGCAAGATCCAATACTATTCAGCGGTTCGATTAGGTGGGTGACATATTCAGCAAAACCCCGTCTGCCTAGCCCTTGCCTTTTGAGAAGCTCCCAAGAAGGTTTGCCCCTGAGCACGGTTTTCAGGGCAGGCAGGAAGTAACATTATCAAGATGATTAAGGCAAATACATTACCCAGCAATTGGACAGGGAACCCATGAAGTTGGTAAAATAGCTCGTAGAAGAAGCCAGTGCCTCCATTTCAAAGAGTTCTCTCTTTCAGTTGGACTTTATAAGACTCACTTTCCCTCTGAGCCTGGGAGCAGTGGTCCACAGCAGACATTTCTGGTGTGTTCGACCCGACCAGTATCCTGCCCAAGTCTTGAGTGTCAAGCCAGGCCTCAGCAAATAGTCTGACTTTGGATACCCTCTTTACCTATCTCCCCATGCCTCACAACTTTACTTTCTGCTCAAATTACTTTGATGAAGTTGTTCCAGTGTTCTTTGTTCCTGATGCGTGGCTTCTCACAAACAAACAAAAAAATAGAAAAAGAGGACTGGAGAGATGGCTTAGTGGTTAAGGCGCCTGGCTGCGAAGCCTAAGGACCCATGTCTGACTCCCCAGATCCCACGTAAGCCAGACACACAAGGTGATGTGTGTGCATGGTCATGCATGTATATAAGGTGGTGCACGTGTCTGAGTTCAGTTAAAGGGGCTGGAGGCCCTGATGCACCAATTCTCTCTCTCATAAAAAAAGAAAGAAAAGAAAGAAAAAGGCAAGTGTGTTGGCCTAAAAAAAAGAAAGAAACAGAAAAAGAATATCATTCCCACCTTCTAAATTATCTGCATGTATCATATGGTTAAATTCTTTGAATACTGTTCTAGTGTACAAATCATGACCCCATTCTGTGGATGGTTATTTTAAGACTTGAGGTAGTTGTGTCTTGCCCAAGTTCACACTGATAGTACAAATTAGTTCTTCCTGAAGTTTGTCTAATTTCAAAGCCCACCTAAGCATCTTCCACCAGGTCATCTTGATATGTCTATGAATTCCTATTATCATTCTCTCTCTTTTTCTCTCTCTCTCTTCCCTATTCTGTCCATTTCATTACAATGTAATTGTAATTGAAGAATTACTGTTTATCATGGAGCAAAAATGTATGTAGCATTTTTCATTCTTCACCCGTAAAACTTCTAGATGTATCAAGTTATTGGGCAATATGATGGTCAGTTTATATCATGGGGTGTGTTTACTATGAGTACCTCTATCATGATGATAACAGCCCAGCTCATCTAGAATTGCATTGTTTTCTTCCATGAATGTGTATGTGTTTAGCATGACCTCTGTGGGAATATTTGTACATACTATTTATGTCATGCTAAGCATAATATGGTCCCAAGTAATGAAATCAAACATATCACATATGTAAATGCACTTCAGCATATCATCAAAGGCCTCTGTGTCAACAGTAATGTCACGCATTCACTCATGAGTTTATTCCTCCAGCCTGACTTCACTACTTGAACTTTTCCAAGCACTGTTCTTGGAGTTGAATTTACAACAGTAACCCCAAAAAGGGGGGGGTTCTCACATTTTAAGGAAAAAGTAATAAGCAAACATCAATTTTCTCATTTTTGTTATTTGCTAATAAACTGGTGTTTCCCCCACAGATTCAATTTAGATCCAGAGTGCAAGTGCACAGATGACAGACTCTGGGAAGCATTAGAAATTGCCCAGCTGAAAAATATGGTCAAATCTCTACCGGGAGGTCTAGGTATGATTTCCAAATAGGATACCTACTTACTACATATGCAATGAATTCTGTATGTTTCTATCTGATTGTTTACTAGAATTGTACATTCCAGTGCTAAACACCATTATTCTTTTTTTAATTAATTAATTTTTTATTAACAACTTCTATGATTGTAAGCAATATCCCATGGTAATGCCCTCCTTCCCCCCGCCCCCACTTTCCCCTTTGAAACTCCATTCTCCATCATATCCCCTTCCTCTCTCAATCAGTCTCTCTTTTATTTTGATGTCATCATCTTTTCCTCCTATTATGATGGTCTTGTGTAGGTAGTGTCAGGCACTGTGAGGTCATGGATATCCAGGCCATTTTGTGTCGGTGGGGAGCACGTTGTAAGGAGTCCTACCCTTCCTTTGCCTCTTACATTCTTTCCACCACCTCTTCTGCAATGGACCCTGAGCCTTAGAATGTGTGATAGAGATGTTGCAGTGCTGAGCACTCCTGTCACTTCTTTCCAGCACCATTATGCCTTCTGAGTCATCCCAAGATCACTGCCATCTGAAAAGAGAAGGTTCTCTACCAAAAGTGAGAGTAGCATTAATATATAGGTATGAACATTAAGAGAAGTGCTTCCTGGGTAGTTTGGTGAGCATAGTATATACATTTAGCCAGACAGCAGCAGATGTTACACCCCTATGGCTCATGACTACCCCTGTTGTAGGTTTTCATTATCAGGGATCTATTCCCTCCCATGGAGCGGGCCTCTAGTCCAGGTAGAGGGCAGTTGGTTTCCACCATGACAGATGTGCCACTATTGCACCCGTTGGCTCATTTGGCCTGGCTGGCAAAATATGAGGCTTGCAGTGTCCACTGTTGAGTATCTTCACTGGTGATTTCTCTCTCTCCCATTGAACTTCATGCAGAATGGCTTCTTCCAGCTTTCTGTCAGCTGGTCTACATGGAGGAGGTTATCAGCTCAATTCTAGCAGGATTTCTCAGTGACCTTATAGCCCAAGTATGAGGACTCTTCAGCAATAAGGTGTTACCATCTCTTCCTGGTGGGAAACCAAGGGCCTTGGCAATGGCCTGTAATGTTTTGGGGTAGGCCCTGTTACCCTTAAAATAAGCAGGACATCAGGACATTTAAAATCCAGTGATTTGCACAGAGTTTAAGCGGAGGAGCTTTGGCGCTAATCCTCCTCCATGTGAAGTCCCAGCACATCCCAGTTCACACATCGACTCTTCGGTCTTGTCTCCATTCATGGCTTCAGTCCACTTTAGTCAGAATGTGGTCAGGCCTGCTCAGAACTCAGGAAAATGACTGGGATTTTTTTTTTCTTCAACAAATGAATAGGAAGGTTTCAGAGGTTGTTGGTTGAGAGTCATTGATTCCATTTAAGAAAAGGCCATATTGGACTAGAGAGATAGCTTAGTGGTTGAGGTGTTTGCCTCCAAAGCCAAAAGGACCCAGGTTCAGTTTCTCAGTACCCACGTAAAACCATATGCATAAGGTGGCACAAACATATGGAGTTCGTTTGCATTGGCTGGAGGCCTCCTCTCTCTTTCAAATAAATAAATAAAATACAAATATATATGTATGTATATATATATATATATATATATATATATATATATATATATATATACATACATACATACATATTTAGAGAGGGGGGGAGAGAGAGAGAGAGAGAAAAGAGGCCATATCTCCCATGCTGTTAGCATTTTTAAAAGATTTATTTTATTTATTTATTTATTAGAGACAGAGACATAGAGAGAGAGTGAGAATGGGCACACCAGTGTCTCTAGCCTCTGCAAATGAACTCCAGATGCATGTGCCACCATGTGCTTCTGGCTTACATGGAACCTGGAGAATCGTACCTGGGCCCTTAGGCTTTGCAGGCATGTACCTTAACCACTAAGCCATCTCTCCAGCCCAGCCTTTTTATGTATTATGTTGTTGTTGCCAGCAGGGCAACATCCTTTTATTTATATAACATGATTTTCATCTTATTACAGGTCATTATTATTTTACTATTTTTTGAGACAATTCTAACTCTATATAGCTCAGGATGGCCTGGAGCTAGTGACAATCCCCCTCCCTTATTCTCCAGGTGCTGGGACTACAGGTGTGAACCAATATGTGCAGCTTCCAAGGCGTGATTTTGTGTCAGCTTGTGATGGTATCAGTGTTGTCATCTGAATTAGGAATGTATCAGGAAGCAATTCGGTTCCTGACAATTAACTGATGACAAGATGAATGAATAACACATTAAAGAAATAACAGCGCTTACATTGTCTTTATTTCACAAAATTAATGTTTACCATTGGGAACTTTTGCTTCCTCATTTAAGAAAGAAAGCAATAAGAAAAAAAATGGGTTTGTTATTTTCTAACTTTAATACATAACATGTAGTTGCCAAGTTGAGTGTGTTGTTTGGGGATCTTGAGTTTTAAAAAGTCAATCTACAAAACAAAACCATGTGTACTTGTTAGTTTATTTGAAAAAGGAAGACTGCTCAAAAGCAATATGGTTTATGGTTTTAATTTAATGTTCCAAGCAGAAGCAGACCACAGACAGAAATTAAGACAGCATGTCTTTAAGGGAAGTTTTACTGACTTGACTAGTGTCAGGTTGTGAGAGTAATTTTGTAGCCCTAGATGAACTTTTCCATAATACGTTTGGATGCCTCCTGTGGAGAGCTCAGCAAGCCTCTTTGTGGCAATGATGCATGGTCACACACCTCTTTTCCTTAGCACTTAAGGGCTCGGCATGCATAGTTGGAAAGGCAGGCAATTCAAACCTCAGCCTCTTCAGTGACAAGAGAGGTGCTTGCACCTGCTCTGAGCTGAGGGAACTGAGTGTGGGGCCATGGTCTTGTAGACGCAATAAGGGATTGAGTTTTCATGGTGTAGCTTACTGAACACGGTGCCTATACTCGTCGTAAACCTGACTCCCGAGTTCTTAATAAAGCTGTAGTCCAGGCCACCTCTGACAGAGCATCATAACATTCTCCATATTCGTCATGCAAATCAAACACTGGGGAATAAGTGCATAGCTTCCAAGCATGAGAAATGACAGAATTAGATGTACTGAGAATATAAGCTATAGCAATTTCCCCCCGGGACTTTACTAAAAACAGTTTGAATTCTAATGAAAAAGGTAGCTTGAAAATGGAATTTACCTTGAATTAAAACAAGCACCTTAGGAAATATTGAGGGGACCCTCCCAAAAGGAAACATAACGAAGGCATATTTGTCTATCTATACAACAATATTATAGTCAGCTATAGCATCTACACGTTAGTAGGATGATAAAATGGGGAAAGAAGTGAACTTGGGCTGGACCTATTCTATTTCTTTTCTTTCTTCTTTCTTATAAGCTTTCATTTCAAAGTGTTTTTGTTTAGGCTAGAGAAATTGCTCAGTGGTTAAAGGTACTTGCCTGCAAAGCCTGATGTCTTGGGTTCTATTCCCAAGGTGTTGCAGTCAGGTTCGCATTGCTGGCGGAAATCACTCAACCAAGAGCAGCTTGTGGGGGAAAAAAAAAGAGGTTTATTTTGGCTTACAGGCCCAAAGGGGAAGCTCCATGATGGCAGAGAAAATGATGGCATGAGCAGAGGGTGGACATCACCCCCTGGCCCACATAAGGTGGACAACAGGAACAGGAGAGTGTGCCAAACACTGGCAAGGGGAAACCGGATATAACACCCATATGCCTGCCCCCAACAATACACCACCTCCAGGCTTTAATTTCCAATTGCCATCAGCTGGGGAACTAACATCCAGAACACCTAGGCTTATGGGGGACACCTGAGTCAAACCACCATACCGGTACACACATAAAGCCAGATGCACAAAGTGGTGCATGTAACTGGAGTTCATTTACAGTGGCAGGAGGCCTTGGTTTGGCCCGTTTCTCTCCCTCCCTCCCTCCCTCCTTTGCTTCCTTCCTTTCTCCCTCCTCCCTTCCCACCCTCTTTCCCTCCCCCCATAGTGAGTGTGTGTGGGGGAGGGGTTCTATCTCAAATAAAAAATAAGTATTTTTGTTTATTTTCAAGGAGAGAGAGAGAGAGAGAACGGGCATGCTGGGGCCTCTTGGCACTGCAAACACACTCCAGATGCATGCACTACTTTGTGCGTGTGACTTTGCATGAGCACTAGGGAATCGAACCGGGGCTAGAAAGCTCTGCAACCAAGCATCTTTAACCACTGAATCATTTCTCCAGCAATTTCTTATCAACCTGTACAACCTATCAGCTAAAAATGACATTGGACAAGCCACTGCCTCTCTCTCCTCTCTCTCTCTCTCTCTCTCTCTCTCTCTCTCTCAATCTTAGATAATTATGTTAAATAATCTCTTAGGAGAATTATGTTAAGTGATTAAATAATCACCAAGGCCTTATACTCTTCCTTACTATTAGGAGGGAACTCACCCGTGGGCTGTCGAAAATAAGATGAGTTTCTTCCTCATTTTGCCTCTCAGAAGGAAGGAAGTCTTTGTGCCAACACAGAGTGAAACCCACTTTGGGCACTGTCAGAAAGCAGGACGCTTTAAACAACTTTCCTTGGGAAAAGGCTAGGAACTCTTGCCGTGAAACCCTTGTATCTTCTTCTGTCTTAGATGCGGTTGTCACCGAAGGTGGAGAGAATTTTAGCGTTGGACAAAGACAGCTGTTCTGCCTGGCCAGGGCCTTTGTCCGTAAGAGCAGTATTCTCATCATGGACGAAGCCACAGCTTCGATTGACATGGCCACGGTGAGTGCCTTCCGGAGCGTTGAGAGCAGACAATTTGGAAATGTGCAGGAGAAGTAAAATGCACTGTTTTTCTGAGTGGGTCTGACTCTTCACGGCTTGATCTAAGTGGCTTCTCAGTTATGTTCCTGATCAGCCCGCAATCACGTTGAGAATTACTATAAATAAGATACCATTCGGCTTAGCACAACACATACAATATAATGGTCTTACACTTGTCTTAATATTGTTCATTTTGTCATAATTTTAAACTTGCTTGTGACAGAGAGAGAGAGAGAGAGAGAGAGAGAGAGATGGGTGCCAGTGCCTCTAGCCACTGCAAACAAACTCCAGGTGCATGCGCCACCAGGTACATCTGGCTTTACACGGGTACTAGGGAATTGAACCTAGTCCTTTGGCTTTGCAGGCAAGTGCCGTAACTGCTAAGCTATCTCTCCAGCACCCTGATTGATACACAAAATAGTTATATATGTTGTAGGTGTTACAATGTGAAGTTTTGATCTACGTATACATCATAGAGAAACATAGTCAACTCAGTTCATATATCCATAAACGTAGCAGCCTACCAAATTTCTTGGTAGCGAGAAAGGTGAACATCTCTCCTAGCACTTTTGAAGTGTACGAGACATTATTATTGACCAGTTAAAGTGAACTACAACGGACCAGTAAGTAGTAAGTGGTGGTGAGGTTGTCGAGAGAGAGAACTTCTTGCTGGGAATGTAAGTTAGTATACCCATTTGGGAAAATGAGTACTGGTTCCTCAAAACCACCATGTACACAATCCAGCAATATGATATGGCAATCCTACTCTTTGGGTATACATATCAAAGGAAAATGAAATCCTTATGCTAACCATGTATATGCATGCCCATGTTCATTTCAGCATGATTCAGAATACCCAAGATATGCACATGACGTAAGTGCCTATGAACAGGTGATAAGATAAGGGAAATGGGATATATAGATAATGGAATACCACATAGACTTTAAACAGAAAGGAACTCTGTCATTTATGACAATATGGTTGGAATTATACAGTATTATGCTACATGAAACAAGCCAGTCACATACAAGCATCTGGAGTTCGATTACAGTGGCTGAGGCCCTAGTGCACCAGTTCTCTTTCTCTCTCAAAATTAAAAAAAAAAAAAGACAAATAGGGCTGGAGAGATGGCTTAGCAGTTAGGTGCTTCCCTGTTCAAGGACCCTGGTTCAAGGCTCAATTCCCCAGGACCCACATTAGCCAGATGCACAAGGGGGCACACACGTCTGGAGTTTGTTTGCAGTGGCTGGAAGCCCTGGGGCGCCCATTCTCTCTCTCTATCTGCCTCTTTCTCTCTCTGTCTGTCACTCTCAAAATAAATAAACAAATAATTTTAATGACAAATAACTGATGATATCACTTACATGTGGAATGATCTCAGATGTGGAATCTATAACAAGGTTGATCACATAGAAATGGAGTAGGAAGTTAGTTGCCAGAGGATATAAAACTGTTTGGGGAAAGAGAAAGAAAGAAAGAAAGAGAGAGAGAGAGAGAGAGAGGAAGGAAGGAAGGAAGGAAGGAAGAAAGGAAGGAAGGAAGGAAGGAAGGAAGAAGGCAGGCAGGAAGGAAGGGAAGGAAAGAAAGAAAGAAAGAGAGAGAGAGAGGAAGGAAGGAAGGAAGGAAGGAAGGAAGAAGGCAGGCAGGAAGGAAGGGAAGGAAAGAAAGAAAGAAAGAAAGAAAGAAAGAAAGAAAGAAGAAAGGAAGGAAGGAAGGAAGGAAGGAAGGAAGGAAGGAAGGAAGGAAGGAAGGGGAAGAAAGAAAGAGAGAGAGAAAGGAAGAAAGAAGGGAGGGAGGGAGAGAGGGAAGAAGGAAGGAAGGAAGAAAGGAAGGAAGGAATGAAAAAATAGATGGAGGAATGGGGGAATTTAGGGCTGGAGTAAGCTCAGCAGTTAAAGATGCCTTTTTGCAAAGCCTGATACCCCAGGTTGATTGCCCAGTGCCCATGCAAAACCAGATGTCCAAAGTGGCACATGCGTCTGGAGTCTACAGGGGAAAGAGAAATAGGAGATGCTGATTACAGGGTAAAACAGTTTTTGTTAGAATGGAGGAATGGACTTTAGTGACCTGCATGATGTTATCAATTTCTAATATTTCAAAATAGTGTAATTTCAGGGCTCAGCTAAGGAGAACTGTGTTCAAGCATCATGCCACAGAAGTTCCAAACTACAGATTGCAAATTTTTATATGAATAGACCTTTGATAGCCAAATCCATTGGTTGTCTGAAGCTACTAGACCTATCACTGGCCTTGTCCATGTGTATGTAGGAAAAGGTCAAAAACATACAAAGCTAACCCCTCTCTTGTTGTTTCTTTTCTTCCTTTCTTTTCTTTTTTTTTTCTTTCTTTTCTGCTTTCATGTCACATATATTCCTTTACTCTCTCTATTTTCCATGCTTTCCACTCTGCTCTTGATCCCATTTTGACTATGATCACTACATTTTAATTTT
This sequence comes from Dipus sagitta, assembly GCA_036346955.1. Classification (NCBI taxonomy): domain Eukaryota; kingdom Metazoa; phylum Chordata; class Mammalia; order Rodentia; family Dipodidae; genus Dipus; species Dipus sagitta. The sequence continues at coordinate 9,330,465 of CM070789.1, read as the reverse complement.
CATTCTGGAGAAATATCTAGAACCTGGCCTGCTAGTGGGCATGCCTCCCCTCACCTCTCACAGAAGGCTCTGAGTGAGAGTTCCTAGGAAGGCACTAGGCATGGTGGGATATTGCTCTTGGGGTAAAATATGGACCTTAACTCCGAGAAAATTTACACTTCAATTTTTTTCGTTTGTTTTGGGCAGGAAAACATTTTGCAGAAAGTAGTGATGACAGCCTTTGCAGACCGCACTGTTGTCACCATAGCTGTAAGTAAGACTAACATGGCGGATTCGTTTTCCTGGGGAGTTTCTGATAAGGTTCTACGACCTTTACATTTAAGCAATTAGCACATGTATGCTGAATTGTATATTTCTCTTTAGTTTCTGCATCTGTCAAAAATATATAAAAAGCTACAGCTGTCTTCAGACAGCACTGTTCTTCGCCAAACTGCTCTATCTATGGTCCGAATTTGCAATGTCAGACCATCCCCAGTCTAAGAGGACCAGCTGGCCACGTGCGGAGTCTCTGTGCTCATTTTCTTTCCAATAATGGGATGGTCTGAGGAGGAGTTTCAGAAGGGAAGTCCGTAGATTTCATTGCCAGTTCTGCTCATGTTTATACCTAATTCTCATTCCTTTGCATGTTTTAAAAGAAGAGAAGACAATGAGATATCCTGTGGCTGGCAAAAGTTCTGTCTCCCCATTAGGTAGCAGCAACCAAATAGGAGAATTGCTTAACTCCCTGTTACTTTGCATGAGCCCTTACCTACCACGGGCCAAATTTTCCAGTTTCCTCCACCGCATACGGGTGGATTCTTGATCTCATCTCAGCTTACTAAAGACTTGTTGATTGAGCTCTTGGACATTTTTTCATTCTGCTGATCCTCTTCTTCTCGTTTCTCTCTCCAGCACCGTGTCTCTTCTATTGTGGACGCAGGCCTTGTTCTAGTCTTTTCTGAGGGTATTTTAGTGGAGTGTGATACGGGTCCAAACTTGCTCACCCATAAGAACGGCCTCTTTTCTACTTTGGTGATGACCAACAAGTAAACTGCCTCGTTCTGCTCCAAGTATCCCATTCTCCGGTAGTTATCTTAGTGGAATGCTCTGAGCAAGGCGGAGCTTATGTGTGACTAGAGGGTTCGGGTGGAGGGAACTGACCACAGGACATTATTTATTGCACAAGTTGGCTCAGCTAAGTGCTTCCAGAATGTGTGATACCAGATAAGGCATGTGCTTATGTTTTCAAATATGTGCATTCAAGGGAGCCTTTTCTGAAACCTGAGAACCTGATTCGGTTCCAGCCTAAAGTCTAGTTTCACTGGACAATGTTCTGTAGACATCCTTACAGATACCTGCCCTGGAGAATGCATTCCTTTAAATGATGACTTAAGTGCAAACGCAGAGTAGTGGGAGCTCCTAGGGGAATGCTGGCTATGCTTGCGTTGTTTGTGAGTGACGCCTGGGGAGGAACATCAAGCTTCTCAAGATGGTAGGAAATGACTCCCGTAGGACCCAGGTAAAGAAAATCTCTCGTTCTCTAATTTTCCTGGTGAACTCTGTGGTTTCTGTTCCCTAGAGAAAGTTGGCCTGATTACTTCATTCATACCAATGGGCGAATGACTTAAGAGATAAGAGAGCTGGCTAACTTAAAAAAAAAAAAATAGCTCTCGCCGGGTGTGGTGGCGCACGCCTTTAATCCCAGCACTAGGGAGGCAGAAGTAGGAGGATTGTCGTGAGTTTGAGGCCACCCTGAGACTCCATAGTGAATTCCAGGTCAGCCTGAGCCAGAGTGAGACCCTACCTCGAGAAACCCCCCCAAAAAAATTAGCTCTCAAATATTTTCAAGAATTGTCTCATTATCAAAGCATAGGACAGAAAGAGCTTCCTAATGTCCTTACAGAGTGGGAAAAGGTAGGAACACAGACTTTTGCTGACTCAAAAAAAATCACTTTATCTCTACTCTGTGTGAAGCATGGCATTGCTGTAGGGTCTTATGAAGTCTACATCTGGAAGGTTACTTGAGTATAATTCGTATCTTTAAACTAAAAGTTATGTTCTCTTACCTGATTTCTATGTTGTATTTACTGGCTGCTTTTCTACAGACATGTGTCTGTCCTCTCTTTTTCAAGACCACCAGTGTGGAGGTGGCCACTAAGATGCCTAGGTTACCACACACACCTAAAGCTGTTGGAGAGGAACATCCCAGGAATCTCCTGAGGACAAATCCCTCATGATTGGCTCAAAGAATCCTTCCAGAATGATGATCAGCTCTGCTAAGGGTTATTTTTCTTTTCTCACTAAAAGTTCTTGTATAACTGTCACTGAAAATTATGGAATGTCTTTAAGATGTCACTTTCTCCAGCTTCTAATGAAAAGCCTTCAGATATCAAAGAGTCCATCATATTTATTTATGAAAATGATTTATTCTCCACTCTCCATTGGATTAACTTTTCTGGAGCCTTTTGAACTTTCTTCATGACATTTGATACCACACTTTGTCAACAACAACAAAACTCAATTTGTATTAATGGAACAAGCACCAGCTATATTCATCTCAGTTTGTGAAGAATTTTCAATGTTTTTTTTTTTTACTAAACATTATTTTAGACTATTATGGTAATGTTTATAGGATTATGTTCATAGATATAAAAGCCAAATTCTTATTTTTTTTTTTGAGGCAAGCCCAACAGACTGACCTTTTTTTATGTAAGAGAGAAAGAGAGGGAGGGAGAGAATTGGTGTGCCAGGGCCTCCAGCCACTGTAATTGAACTCCAGATGCGTGTACTCTCTTGTGTGCATGTGAAACCTTGCATGCTTGCATCACTTTGTGCATCTGGCTTACATGGGACCTGGAGAGTCAAACATGAGTCTTTAGGCTTTGCAGGCAAGCACCTTAACCACTAAGCCATCTCTCCAGCCCCCAAATTCTTCTTATAACATATCTGATACAGTTATTGAAGAACTATTTTTTGTTTCTGGAGAGGATATACACAGCAGATATGAACCAGTTCATTAAATTTATGTTTTCTAATACATGGAAATGCAAATGTCTCTGGTTCTTTCTCAAAGAAGTATAGACATTGTCATCCAACTTTTGGCAATTCCTAAGTATAGATCATTTGTTAGAATATGCAGGAATGATAGGCACATGTGGGGTGTTGAAAACAGAGGCATGCCCTAGGCTGCCAAAATTTGTATATTCATGTATTTCTCTTCTCTTCTAGTTGTGAGTCACAACTGTGACTGCATGCTTTCCTGAAAGCATAGACCTTGGGACAGTCCAGTGCAGAATATAGACCTTGGCCTCTAGGGACAGCTTTAGGTTGGACCTTGGGCTGTTGAAGAGAAAGGCATTTTGATAACTGTATCAGCTATGCATTGGATCATTTGACATGCATACACTAGCCTATGTATGCCTCAGTTTATAGTAAAATGACAGCACTGACTTGTTAGCAAGCTACCCTGAAGTTAATACAGCCCAAATGAGTCCCAGCTAGACTGGCTTTTACTCGTGACTATAAAAACCGATGGCAAGTGAATAAGAACCAAAGGGCCTCTCCTGGCACACGAAAATAACCGTGTCCCTGAACAGTCTGTGACATAGTCATGCTCCCCTTGTTTTAACTCATTCCCTGAAACTCGTCACAAATACATATGTTCTTTTCATTCACACAGCATCGGGTCCACACCATCCTGACGGCAGACCTGGTGATCGTGATGAAGCGAGGGAATATTTTAGAATATGACACTCCAGAAAGCCTCTTGGCCCGGGAAGATGGAGTATTTGCCTCTTTCGTACGTGCAGACATGTGACAGGATGTCTTGCAATGATGTCCTTGTATCGTCATCTTACTATATGAAATAACATATGTTTCATCAGCTTAACCCATGTGTAGTGGCATCTTAAACTTTTGCAGTTTTACGGGAAGTTGACTGTTCAGTTTCCTGGTTTTGTTTAACAGCTTTCTAAGATATTACTACTAAATATGTTCACCACCGGTGTTTTCTTAATGATCAAGCCACTTTAACAAAGCATGTAAGCTATTTTAAGAGGCAAACCAATAGTTTATGTTATAACTTTGGTAAATATCTCTCAGGCATAGAAATTGAAGTGAGTAATCAATTACAGTCACAGTCTTTCTAGGAAGAATAAATTTCCCTTATTGTTGGACTCTCCAAGTTTTATAAGATGAGTATAAAAGAAAGGTTTGTCCTATTTTTTTAATGAAACAAACTCACTACTTTAGGAGATTATTCCCTGTATTCATTAACAAATTATTTCAATGGTCTTTTTTTTCTTTTAAATTGTTTATCATGAAGAAGTTATCACAGTTATGATATTCTCGCAAAGCCAAGATCATGAAAAATATTTAGATATTTTTAAAAAATCATGGGCTTTTTCCATTTTTATCTGTCCCGGGTGGAGAAAATTTCTTAATACTGAGGTTCAGAGAATGGTAGGAGCCAAGCATGGAGGTCACGCCTTTAATCCCAGAACTCACAAGGCTGGGGTAGGAGAATAGCTGTGAGTTTGAGGCCAGCCTGGGCTAGAGTGAGACTCTACCACAAAATGAATTTAAAAAATGGTGATGAAGGTTGGAGAGATGGCTTAGTGGTTAAAGCACTTGCCCGTGAAGCCTATGAACTCGTGTTCAAGTCCTCAGGTCCCACATAACCAGACATACAGTGACGCAAGCGCACAATGTCACACATGTGCACAGGGGGGCACACGCATCTGGAGTTCGTTTGCAATAGGCTGAAGGTCCTGGCAAACCCATTCTTTCTTTCTCCCTCTATCTTTCTCTCTCTCAAAAAAAAAAATTAAAAATAGTGATAGGGTTTGGTCCTTCAGTTGTGAGACAACTAACCTTTCTGTAGTTTAATTCCTCATTAGCTGTGACAATGTCAGTGAACCATACGGTACCACATTCTTCAGGACACAAAGAAATATAGGCAAATGGCCTTACCTGTCATATATGTATATCCATATACATGTATATGTGTTGTATCTTAACCATGTGGCAGTGATGGCAAGTGGCCATTCCTCTAAGGTACCAAACACTCCCTACAAAACAAGTCTATGGGATGGAGATAGCTCACCTTCTGAACCTACACGAGAACAAGTGTCCGTCTCTAGTTGGCACAGTTTACTTCTGGACATTGATGTGGTCTGAACATTTGTTGTGGTCTACTTGTAATATGCATGTAAACAATGTATCAAAAGTTCTTAGAATACTAGTGTTTTGTTGTATTTCAGCACAAACTTATAAATTCAACATTATTAAATGTTGCCTTCACTATCATGTTACTAGTAACCACAGTTACTAGAAATTTTTTTTTTGTCCATCTGGTATAATATGGTTGATTCTCTTGTTAATTTACATATTTGTAAGATCTAAACTCATATTTGAGGGACAAGAAAAATAATGTTGTCTCAAATTTGTTTGCTCATTTTGTTGCACTGTTTATTTGTCTTTTGAAAACTGATACTTGGGTATTAGAATAAGCCACTATGCCTTCACTTGAATCCTTAAGTGATAAGAAATAAGTTCACAAAAATGGGTATAAATGGCCCGTGTTATTTTGCTTAAATTTCCACCCTTTTTGTGTATACAAAACTTCACTGGCAGAATGAATGATACTATTACTTCTGGAAGCTAACAGTCATAGCCCAGAAATTTAATCTCAAAAATATTTCACCACATTTCAACCAATGGCTAAAATAATGTGATGCTTGCTCCCAAGAGATACCTCATTATCTTGGTAAAATACAATTTTATCCTTAGAACTAACTCCTTCTGATCTTTTAAGTATTCTGTTATCAAGCATTAATAACAGCATACCGAGTTGTGCTAGACTGAGGGTCACAGCTGTCATTCTTATTCGCAAGTGGCTTCTGTTCCCCTGTAACTTTTAGTTACTTGAGTGCACGTTGAATTGTTTACCAAACTATATAGACTGAATGAAGTCCAGAGTGATGCTTTCAATCACTTAATCACTTACTGCATTCTACATGGTACCTATTGACTATAGAAATAAGTCACCTTGAATACATTTTTCTATATAGGTTCTTGCCAAGAAAAAAAAATAATGCTTAACAAAAATTTAAATTGTGTACATTTAACTCAAAAATGACTTTCCACATTTTAATTCTTTAATGTTTGTAAAAAGCAGTAAATGCAAAAACTTCATGCTTCAATGTCAGAGTTTATTGTCGTCACTGAGAGATAAAAGATAGTTTCCTCAAGAGATTATGACCCTCTACTATTTACCCATGATCCTCTTAGCCCTAGACCAGAAGACTTTCCTGAGGAAATATTCCTTATAACCTGGGACCACATTTTGTTTGTCTTTGTGCCCTTGGCACTAAACACAAGTACCATCCCAAATTAGCCCTTGATAAATATAGAGGATTGACCCGTTGCTCCTTTCGACTGCACATGAGCCTGTGACTGGAGGTTATTCTCCTGTCTTTCCTGGGTTGTGTTGTTTCTACTTATTCTCTATAATATATGGTATTAGTTTATTATCTATGATGTGTGTGTTTACTCTCTATAATACACGAAAGCCTATTGGTTTACATTATATAATAAATTACTCCTTTTTCTGGCTCAATTAAAGTGGGTGATTTTTCTTCAGCTACTAATTCCATTGATTTTGAAGCAGGTCTGATCAATATGCATAAGTCAATACTGCTTGCCAGACAATACCTGGCTCTGCTTTGATGACTTTTTTTCTTTTCCAGGAGTTATGCACTCCACCACTTTTATAGTCTCCAGGGATATCCCCATTAACTGCAATAGCTGTATTGATACTTTTTAATATATTTCTAGCTTAAGAGCCTGGTGTCCAGACTTTTTCCAAGAGGTTAACGACCAATACACATAGTGGAATTCCAACATATCTTTTGTCATTTACTTTCTAACAGTCTTTGAAATTTCATGACTAATAACACTATGATAATTCCATTACTGACCAGTTAAATTCAGTCTTTTAGCTTAAGAAACAATAACCCAGTAGATATATCCTAAATCTTGTGTTCGTTTTTCCTTCGGGAACTAGATATTGTTCACATCATTTTCCAAGTACTAATAGAATTCACCCGGGCCAATATTGCTGGTGAAACTATTCTGTAATTCCTAGCAAGTACATCCAGATGAGACTCATAAATAACCAAGTTTAAGGATCACCACTCTACCTCAGTTCATCACATTCATATCGCTCCCTCCCTCCTCCTCCTCCTTCTCCTTCTTCTGTCTCTCTCTCTCTCTCTCTCTTTCTCTCTCTCTCTCATTTTATGAGACAGGTTCTCACTGTGTAGCCCTGGTGGCAGGCTTGGAACACTCATTATGAATACCAGACTGGCCTTGCATTCCAATCCTCCTGCCTCTGCCTCCTCGGTGCTTGGCTAATAAGCCTGCATCACATCACCATGCCCAGCAACAGTTGTTTCTCTTTGCTGTGCATAGCACGGAGTCATAAAGTGCAGCAGGTGCTTCCCACGTGTCTCCTATCTGCGCTGGCATTCCTTTGCCCTGAGTCATGAGACAGTCCTCAGTGTCATGGAATGAGGCGGCTTTCCTCGGCAACAAGAAAATCTGCAGCTTGGCTGAGGCGCTATCCACAAGGACTCAAAACGCCATCTTCTCTTGATTCATCATTCAACCAGCAGTCAGAGTTCTAAGCAGGAATGTTTTCACCAAGATGCAGTGTTCCTTTCTTCTACATCAGAGTTAGCTGTTGAGTCATTTTCTTGTTATTCTGCAGGTTTCAGTCCAAATGCTCCACTTCCCATGTCATATATATTTCCAGATGGTAATCGTGTGCAAATGTGGCAAGACTTGGAAGAATTTCACAGCATGGAAGGAATGGAAAGGGTCGACACTGATTACTGTCTTGTCCACTTGCACATTTTTGTATCCCTCCAGGTGTCCGCATTGCTGATTAGATAGGTTAAAATTGTTCACTCTACAGGTCTGTTACCTAGGATTTAAATTATTTTCTGTGACTAGTAGGGAACTGCCACCAGCTGTTTACAGTCAGGTCACCGATACCCTGTTTCTCAAATAGCAGAGGATTTATCAGTACTAGAATCTAGGAAAGTTGGCATTTTCAGGGCTCAGGAAAATTGAAGATTTGGCGGAGGTCTGGAGCTGTGACTAGGCAGGCAGTATGTGATGATTCGAGGAAACATCTCATGCTGAGAGTTTAACACAGCCCAGAGAGTAAAATGAACCATCAGTGGTCCCAGAAAACCCAGATCACAATCAGCAGTTTAAAAATAAAGGGGAGGGCAGGCTGGAGAGATGGCTTAGAGGTTAAGGCACTTCCCTGAAAAGCTTAAGGACCCATGTTTGACTCTCCAGATCCCACTGAAGCCAGACGCACAAAGGTGAGGCAAGCGCAAGGTTGCACATGCCCACTGGGTGGCGCAAGCTTCTGGAATTGGATTGCAGTGGCTGAGGCCCTGGCACGCCGCTTCTCTCTCTCTCTCTCTCTCTAAAATAATAATAATAAGTTTTTTTAAAGGTGGTGACAATGGCGACACTGCACTGTTGACTATTTTCCTTTGGGTGGGGGTGGGGGAGGGAGAGAGACTGCTCCTCCACCCCCGCTGAGCTCTCGCAGCTGGCCTCCGCTACAAACCAAGGGACACACTGAAATAGGATGCGACTGTCTTTTAAAAACAAGAAAAGAAAACAATAATCTCCTGCCGCAAGTAATCACTTCCAAATACTGACTTTTTCAAGCCCGGGTTTTATTTCCCTGTGGAAATGACTGCATAGTACACAGCCCATAAGATGCTTTTTGCAATCACGGCAAGCAGCTAATGCCCGCTGAGGATGACGCCTTGTCACCCATGCGAGGATCCCTACATATACAGCTTTACATGCATTCATTTCTCAAGGTCACCTTCAGTCCCAGATGCGGAAAGATGCAGAGCATTCCACCCAGACATTGCCCCTCCTGTATCCCGAGCCAAGGCAGACAAGGTGGTGGGAAAAGATGGGGATCTTGAGTGTTGCTTTCACCCAGAAATAGGAGCCTCTCTTCTTTGTCCCTGCTGGATTGAACGCCTAGTGTATATTCTGTTTGAAAAAAAAAAGAAAAGAAAAGGAAAGAAAGAAAGAAAGAAAGAAAGAAAGAAAGAAAGAAAGAAAGAAGCAATATTAGAAACACAAGGCATCTAGGCCTGTGTCCAACGACGCAGGGAAAAAATTAGCAAGCTTAATGTTTCATGGGGAATTCTTGGCTTAAATACTATCTTAATAAAGCTTAGGTATGTGTGCCAATAAAGCATAGAGTTGACACAATGATTTATGATTTAAATATCAAATAATCTCTGTAATGTCTGGTACCATCTCATATCAAATAGCGTGAGAAAAATAAAAGCACCGGAGGGGAAAAAAAAAAGAGGAGAAAAAAAAACCATGAAATCAGTTCAGATATTAATAAGATGCATATGGCATAGAGCATCCCTTTAAAAATGTGTTAAAAGTGTAATAGTAGCTAACAGAGACTGAGCCCACATGATAGGAGACATAGGCGCAAGGCAATCACGAAAAGATTTCCGCAGGGCAGAAAGCATTATCCCAGTTTATAACCGAGGTTCACAAGAGCCGCCTTGGCGAGGTTTGGTTGAGCTGAGAGGCAAATTCAAGCAACCTGACCTCAAAGTTTGTGCTCTGAGCCATGTGCTGTGCTTCACTAGAGATCAGATTCGTGAGTCAGCTTCTGAGAACCAGAAGTTGGCCTGGCATGTGGTGATCAGCAAAACAGCAATGACGTGGCTCTATCCATTAGGGTACTGGTGAAGAGGGGCTGGCAGGAGTTAGATCAGATAGCATCGCTTATTGGATACATGGCCTTGCACTCACCAGTTAAGTCCTGAGTTCTAGTTTCTTTATTTGCACAAAGGAACACTAACGGACATGTCCATCACTGACCTGCTAGGTTGAATTTTACTCTTTTTTTTTTTTTTTTTTTTTGAGGTAGGGTCTCACTCTAGCCCAGGCTGACCTGGCATTCACTAGGTAGTCTTCAGGCTGGCCTCGAACTCACGCGATCCTCCTACCTCTGGCTCCTGAGTGCTGGGATTAAAGGTGTGTGCCACCATGCCTGGCAGAATTTTACTCATCTTAAATGATGATAGCAGGACAACATGGCTATGAACCACATTATAAATTGAATATTAGTATTGAGAACTCAGGCCATACACTACATTTTAGTAGGCACTATATTTTTCCTATGAGACTAAACACTATCTACTATGTTAACATGGTATATTGTGTTTTTCTTAATCACAAGATAACACGTTTCCTCTAAAAACAGATATTATTTTGCAATGGCAAAATCATACCTTCAAGACAAGAAACTACATCCTAGTAATGCTAAAACCTTAATATTACTGAAGCTCTGCTGAGAGAAAAGCAATGTCAATGTGTTGGGGTAAAACTGACTGCAGAGGTTAAAAACAATTTTAAAAATTGTCGTATTCAAAATGAAAATGGTTGAGAAAATTAGCCATGAAAATTGGAAGCTAAGGATGTAGCAGGGCTGGAGAGATTGCTCAGTGGTTAAGGTGATTGCCTGCAAAGCCTAACAACCCAAGTTCAATTCCCCAGTGCCCATGGAAAGCGAGATGCACAGTAGCTCTCCCTGAACTTGGAACTTGTCATTTTTCAGTTAGACTGGCTTATCAGTGAGCCCCACTTATCCCCCCGTCTCTCCCTTTCTCAGTGCTGGAGTGAGAGTATGTACATGCACACTTTTGTTTTGTTTTTAATGTGGGTACCAGGGCTAAAACTCCAGTCCTGATTCTTGCATAGCAAGTGCTGGTACCCGCTAAGCCCTCTGTCCATCCTATATAAAGGCCATTTTGCTCAAACAACAAATTTCCCTGACTGTTATACAGAATGACCTGGCCAGTTCTCATGGACATCATGTTGAGTAAAAGAAGGCAGACTCTGAGGGTCTATTATAGGATTCCAAGTACAAAGAGCTCAACAGCAGAAACTAACAGGTGAAGATGTAAGTCAAGCCAGGATAGCTACAGCAGAGAAGGATTGCAGTGCACCAATGGACAGGAGGCTATCTTCTGTGGGATGGACATGTCTCATATCTTGGCCTATAAAGTATTTGGTAGTAACATAGTTGTACAGGTAGCTCTCTTAAAGAAGTGACTTAAAAGAGTAAATGAACCTGAGCCTGGTGTCGCACACCTAGAGTTCCAGGAGGATCCGAGGCCAGCCTGGACTCTAGTGAAATTTTGTTTCAAGAAAGAAAAATAAGCCGGGCGTGGTGGCACACAGCTTTAATCCCAGCACTTGGGAGACAGAGGTAGGAGGATCACTGTGAGTTCGAGGCCACCCTGAGACTACATAGTGAATTCCAGGTCAGCCTGAGCTAGAGTGAGAGCCTACCTCAAAAACTAAAAAAAAGAGAGAGAGAGAGAGAGAGAGAGAGAGAAAGAAAGAAAAGGGACTAGACGAATGGCTTGGTGGGTAAAGTCCTCACAAGCATAAGGACCTGAGTTCTGTCTACAGAAACCACATAAGGAAATCAAATGTGGCATCATGATTGTGATCTCCATGCTGCGGAGGCAGAGACAAGGGCTCCCTAGGACTTGCTGGCAGGCCACTTGAGCCCAATTGGTGAGGTGCAGGGGCAATGAGAGACCATGTCCCCAAAGAGCAGGTGGTGTTCCTAAGGAACAGCGCTCAAGGTTTCCGTCTGGCCTCCGCACACATGTGCACATACATTCACGTGGACCCACAAACCCATGAACTACAGTGTAAACATACATGCATACACACAATAAAGGAAAAGCGCCAATTAATTTAAGATAATCAATTAGATGTTATAGGAAATAAAAAATGCTAAAATTTAAAAAATCAATGGGTAAGTATAAACAGTAAGATATGAAAAATAGCACTCGAATCTATAAAAGGAAAGCATAGGTGAGGTTTTCTAATTCTTCTCACTGGAAACATCTCTAAAATGCACTGCAGAAAAGACAGGAAATATGCAATAACAACCAGAGGACACAGAAGATAAAATGAGAGGGTCTGAAATAAGGGTTGTATCAGGAACCAATAGGGATAGAAGAGGAAGGATTCAAAGAATCAAGAATGATTGTTTAAAGCGTAGTAAAGCTGGGCATGGTGGCGCACGCCTTTAATTCCAGCACTTGGGAGGCCAAGGTAGGAGAATCACTGAGTTCTAGGCCACCTTGAGACTGAATTCCAGGTCAGCTGGGCTAGAGTGAGACCCTACACTGAAAAACCAACGATAATAATAATAATAGTAAACAAATAAATAAAAGTGAGCCAGAGAGATGGCTTAGTGGTTAAGGCATTTCCTGGCAAACCTAAGGACTCAGGTTTGATTCCCCAGGACCCATGAAAGCCAGATGCACAAGGCGTCATTTGCAGTGGCTGGAGGCCCTGGTACACCCATTCTCTCTCTTTCTCCCTTTCTCTCTCTCTCTCTATCTGTGTGTGTGTGTGTCTACTTCTTTCTCTCTAATAAATAAATTAAATTAAATTAAACCTAAAATAAAAAAGTTCAGATGCAGCCAGGCATAGTGGTGCATGCCTTTAGTCCCAGAACTTGAGAGACTGAGGTAGGAAGACCACCTGGGACTACAGAGTGAGTTCCAGGTCAGCCGGCCCTAAAGTGAAACACTGCCTTAAAAAAAAAAAAAGAAACATATTTTTTAAAATAATAAATTTCTGTAAGTTTGCATATTTCATTTATTATCTCATGAAACCTGACATTTTAAATTAGCAAAAAACCTCAAATATTGAATTCTAGTGTAAACCTGCTCAGAAAAAAACTAAGGGATGAAAGCTTTTTTGGCTGACCATTTTCATCTAAAGTAAAATCGAGGTCTTTGACAGTAGAAGAAGTAATTCCTGGCTTCACTGGGCTCTAGTCCAAATATTCCTTTAAAACATTCACCCTTTATAATCCCTGTTGCAGCTGGCATTTTTTTTTTTTTTTTTGAAAAGTGGCAATGAGAAGCCACAGAACAGAGAGTTCTGGAAAATGTCAGGTTCCTCTTTCCAAGCACTGTGTGAGTCACTGGTTGTGCAAAACGTAGCTACGTAAAAGCACAGCAGCCCACAGGCACATCTTGGAGAGTCTTTCCCTGGGACTTGAGCACATTTGGAACAGGGCAGAAGAGGCTAATACACATTCACCTCTCTTTGATTGCCACCATAATAGCAAGACAAGATTTCAGACTCTGGACAACCTAACAGCAAATGATAGCTACCCTGTTCCTCTTGGGAGGGGCCCTGCTAGCTTTATTATACAGTCTTCCTGCTGAAAATAATTGCATGAATTTATTGAAGTGGTCTGCTTTTCCTTGGTGACACTGTAGTAAAAGAGATACATTGATATCTGAGTTCTTGTTTCACTTCTGGTACCTACTTGTCTCCTTTTTAGTCCTACCAGTCTTGATTCAAGCTCAGGGTTGAGGAGACGCCAGTACCAGGACTACTTAGTTAGAACTCTAAAGGTTAGAAATCTGTCAAAAATAACACTCGAGTAAAGCAGGGCGTGGTGGCGCACACCTTTAATCCTAGCACTCGGCAGGCAGAGGTAGGAGGAACACCGTGAGTTCGAGGCCACATGGAGACTATGTAGTGAATTCCAGGTCAGCCTGGGCTAGAATGAGATATTACCTAGAAAAAAAAAAAAAAAGAAAAGAAAAAGAAAAACAAACACTTGAACTATAAAATGATAGAATCATGCCCCCCCCCTTAGTCTTGGATTAAGAAGGAAGCTAAAGGGCTGGAGAGATGGCTTGGTTAAGGCAATTGCCTGCAAAGCCAAAGGACCCAGATTTAATTCCCCAGGACCCATATAAGCCAGATGCACAAGATGTGGCTGGCACATGCGTCTGGAGTTTGTTTGTTACAGTGGCTGGAGGCCCTTGTACACCCATTCTCCCTATATCTATCTGCCTCTCTCTCTATCTGTCTCAAATAATAAATAAATAAAAATAAGTAAGAAGCAAGTCAGACAATAGTTAAAGGAATCTAAGGGCTCTATACCTCCCCCTTTCCTGTCCCCACGTCTTGTTCTGGCATCTTAGCCGTCACCAAAACCAAAAGTCATGTATTCATAAGAATTGGTATTTATTAAGTAATTAGCGCAAGACAGGTGCTCTCCTAGGCATTTTATACAGATTAACTTGCCCTGCCCTTTGCGTCAGGCTCGTTTCTTTCTTGTAGCAAATTTCCCAAGGTTAGTTACTCCATAAAGAAGAGAATCGGATTATTTGGCTTGGGGGCTCAGAGGACGAGATGGGGCACAGTCGTGGGGTTCGTGCTCTGAGGGTGAGAAACTGGAGGAGGTCCCATGAGAGTGTGGAGCAGAAATTGAGGCGTCACCCACCCTTGCTCTTCACCGCAGCCACTCCAGGGCACTAAGTCCCTCCCCGTGCCAGCCTTCATGTCTGCCAACAGATGTATGGATGCCATGCGTTTACACAGCAGCGACCCACTCAGCTATGAACAGCATGGAAATCAAGTCGTTTGCAGGAAAATGGATGGAACTGGAAATCTCTTATTAAGTAAATGCCAGACGCATAAAGATAACCAGTGCATGTTTTCTCTTAAACTTAGAACTTAGATCATATATACGTGCATACACATACATGCATGAAAATAGAAGGGCAGACTCTGGGACTACTGGAAGGGGGTTGGGACAGAAAGGGTGACAGAGGTGAAATGGTCAAAGTGCATGATAAATGTGAATAAAAAATGTTATGATGACCTGTCATTTTGTATAACGAATCTATTCCAATAAAAACTTAAGGATATGCCGGGCATGGTGGCGCACGCCTTTAATCCCAGCACTTGGGAGGCAGAGGTAGGAGGATTGCCTTGAGTTCGAGGCCACCCTGAGATTACCTAGTGAATTCCAGGTCAGCCTGGGCTAGAGGGAGACCCTACCTTGAAAAACCAAAAAAAAAAAAAAAAAAAAAAAAAAACTTAAGGATAAAATCTCTTCATTAATCCCTTTTGAGGGTTCTCTCTCCCAAGTTACCACACTGGGATCAAGTTTCTAGTGCACAATCCCTTGGAGGGAACATTAGAACCCACCCAAATTGCAGCTCCCTCATCACAAACCCTAAGGTTCTTACACACCCAAGTGGGCAAGACTTTGCAATCATATGCTTCATTGTGTTTGAAGCCTGTGGTGGTGTGAGTGTGGCTGAGTGTGGTGGTGCATGCCATTAATCCCAACACCTGGGAGGCAAAAGTAGGAGTATCATTGTGAGCCGTGAGTTTGAAACCAGCCTGAGACTACATAGAGAATTCTAGGTCAGCCTGGGCTACAGTGAGACCCTACCTTGAAAAACCAAAAAGGAAAAAAGAAAAGAAAAGAATTCATAGCTTCTCATGAAAGATATTTTCAGTTGTGGTCAGATTCTACATCTCAGTTTTCTGTGGCCCAACAAAAGCCTGCAGGAGCGTAAGCAGCATTACCAGGCATCAGGTGTCTATCATGAAACTAAGCCATGGAGAGGAAGCACAGGCTAGGGGCTCACACGTTCTGAGTTCACCACCACTTTCCACCAATCAATTTGCTGCTTTTTGATGTATTTTGCTGCTCTGTAATCAAGTTAATGGATAAAATGAAGAAAAATAAACTAATTTCTCATTGTGCTGCCTGAAGAGTTGAGTCAGTCCATCCTTGATGTTCTTCTGCAAACATATCAAGCTATTTCTTACCTCAAAGCTTTTACAGGAAGTCTTCATACATCATGTAGATGAAGACTTCCTGTAAAAGCTTGGAGGTAAGAAATAGCTTGATATGCTTGCTGGTTTATAATCTAACTGATGGTTTTAAGTCACAGCAGTTAATCATATAATCTATTACTTTTATACTAAATTGTAGCAGCTTCCTTCCCAGGAATGTCTTAGAGCAGAGAGTTTGTTTGATTCTCTTAGATGCTGGAAGCAAATGACAGAGAAATGTTGGTTATAAATGCTTCCTCTGGTTTTCTGATTCACACTCTGGAGCTGGTCTCTATTTGAATAGAACATACAAGCTAAAATGAAATTGTTTTCATTTATAATTATGATGAATATCTCTGACAAGATGGCTGACCTAATTTAAAGAAGAATAATGCTTATTTTGAAACTAAATATGTGTTTCAAAAAGAAAAGTTCTCTGTCCAGCACGTTGGCTCACATCTTTAATCTCAGCGCTCTGAAGGCTGCAAAAGATCTCAGTGAGCCTGAGGCTAGCCTGGGCTAGAGTGAAAACCTGTCTAAAAAATAAAAATGTGCCAGGCGTGGTGGCACACACCTTTAATTCCAACACTCAGGAGGCAGAGGTAGGAGGATCGCTGTGAGTTCAAGACCACCCTGAGACTGCATAGTGAATTCCAGGTTAGCCTGAGCTAGAGTGTGACCCTACCTCAAAAAAACAAATAAAATAAAATAAAGTGTAAAAGTTCTATGAACAGATAACTAAAAAGAGCTATGCTGTCATTCCCAATTGATGATAGAAGTGAGTTTATAACATGTTGTTTTGATTACTAGTTATGTAACAATTTTATTAAGCAGATTCCAAAGCAGTTTGTTCCCAGTGGCCTGTATGAGGACACTCCTGCAGCAACATATCAAGCAAACATACCAACCAATGTGCGTGCTGCAAATGCGAATCTTTTCCACTGTCCTCTTGGATGATGCGCCAAAGTTTTCCTAAGCCTAATATGGCTCCAGAACGCTAAGAGTTGAAGATCCCCAAGTCAAGTCAAAGGCGGAGTCGTCACTGCATTTCCAGGGCTTCAATCTTGATTCAAGAGTAATTTCACGGATGGGCTGGAAGTTGAGAAACGCAGACGTTTGCCACTTCCTGCATTTGTCTGGAGGCACCTGATGGGCTGTTTCTCAGGAGGATGAGATGCGCAGAAACGTCTTCCAATGGCTTCCCTTTCTTATTGCTGTAATGAAGTGCCTGGCACAAGCAACTTAAGGAAGGAAGGGTTGACTTGGGATCACAGTTTGAAGGGATACAGGCAGGCATGCAGGGAAGGCAAGGTGGTGAGACAACTGTCTGATAGTAGAGATGACTCCTCTTTCTTTCTCCTTTCCTTTTGACTCAGTCGGGGAAGCCCGGTGAGGGATAGTGCTGCCCACATTCAGGTAGGTTTCCTTCCTCAATTAATCCTCTCTGGAAACACCATCCTAGACATGCCTGCAAGTGCATGTCTTAGACAGCTATAATGCAGTCAAGGTCAAATTCACAATGAAGATTAACGCTCACACTCTTTATTCCTGTATAAAATTCTCAGAGTGCCTAAAAGGAACCTGATCGATGCGGTCCTACAAAAGAGAAGACATTCTCCAGTTGCTTCCCAGCTGTTGAAATTAGTTCAAAAGATAACTTGAGCAAATTCTAACAGGATTGCTGAATAGTAAAAAAAAAAAAAAAGAAAAAAAATCACAATATTTTAACAAAGTTTGCTGTTTTCTAACGTTATTGCTGGCCATTTTTATGAGTCATGCACAAATTAGCCCTCACTCCTGAAAGAACAATTAGGAAAATCATTGAGCAGTTAAGTAATCGCTTTTGTGTGACCACCAACAAAATCATGATTAAGTAACCAGACTCATAAAACAAGTCTAAGTAGCAGATGTGCTATTGAAAAGTGAACGGATTTTCTTTCCCAATTTCTCAACAAGGGTAAGCTTAAATATTTCCTATTTGAATCACAAAACCACAAATTAGAAAACAAAGATAAAAGGAGACTGTTAGAGACGAATTAATATTAGGAAGCTATTGTGTGTCCAAGGAAGACATTTTGCATAGGAAAGTATGTCCCATTAAGCTCTAGGTTAAGTGGAAAGTGAAACACAGCCCCCAAATGCCAATCAAATCTATGCATTGTGATTTGGAGTAGCTAGGGAAGCCCGGGGATTTTGAAGGGGGAAGAATGAGGAAGGGAATCTTTAGACAGCTGTAACTATCAGCCTCAAAAACTCCAAGCTTCAAATTTCCCAAATGGGGTACAAGGAATGGCTGTAAGACCATAAAGGAAGAGGAGATAGAGAAGAAATGCAAGAGAGAGAGAAACACTGTGTTCTAAGCACATTCTTCCTTGTCTTCATTGGGCAGGCATTATAGAGGACTTACTCCTAGGAGATAAACAGGGATAAATTTGAACCCCCAAGCCTATGGTAATAATGATAAACAGTGTGCTTTCTTCCACCAGTGGAGAAAATGTAGCTAAAGTGAAAGAGTTTCCCACTGTTTCCAGAAAATAATAGAAGATAATAGAAAGAAAGAAAAATGAAATCTACTACATGCATGCATATATGAGTACTTTTTTATAGCACACATTCTCACTTTATTTTTCCTAAATGGTCTTTGTTTTTAGGCACATTCTTATAAAAAAATATGTTTAGAACTGGAGAGACGGCTTAGTGTTTAAGGCACTTACCTGCAAAACCAAAGGACCCAGGTTCGATTCCCCAGGACCCATGTTAGCCAGATGCATATGGGGGTACATGCATCTGGAGTTCTTTTGCAGTGGCTGATGGCCCTGGTGTGCCCTTCCTTTCTTTCTTTCTCTCTCTCTCTCTGTCTGTCTGTCTCTCTCTCCCTCTCTCAAATAAATAAATAAAATAACTTAAAATGTTTACTGATTTATTAAGTTTGACCTTTACTTATGCTCCTATTTTGAATTAAGCAATCTAAGTTGTTGACTAATAGAAGGTGTGACATAGATTGTCGTTTCAATGCAAGGAATAAACTTGACTTAATTTTTCCCTTTTCTGATAGCAGTGACCACTGGGATGAATCAAAACTCATCAAAGTGTGGAGAAAAAGTGACAGTCCTAAGTATGACACCCTTATCACACCCTCCAATGCTCAGGAACCATTGTGGGAGAGGTGACAGGAAAAAAAAAAAGTGTAAGAACCAAAGGAAGGGGAGGAATGCTTTGAAATGCTGCCTTCAAACACAAAGTGGCCCCAGCATTCATAACCTAACAGTGGCTGATGCTACCTAGGCAAGACCTGCATAATAGGAGGAAAAAATGATGACATCAAAATAGAAGAGAGACTAGTTGGAAGAAAGGGGATTTAGTAGAAGGGGATAGTAGTAGGAGGACAAAGAAGGGACAAAAGAAGGGATCATGATTACGGTACATTATATATATACATATGGAGAGAGAGAGAGAGGTTATCAAAAAAGTTAATAAATGTAAAATGAGAACTTGGGGGTAGGCATATGGCTCCATAGGAAGCGTGATAACTGGAGTTAGGATCCCCAGAGCCCACATAGAAGTCTGGACACAGTAAGGAACTAGCGTACGCCCTTCCCACCGACCACAAGACGAGAAGGGAGGTAGGAGAATCCTGCAAGTGCGTGAGCCAGCCACAGCCAGTGGTGAACAACAGACAAGGTGGAAGACACGGACTAATACTGGGAAGTTGTCCTCTGAACTCCATACCCATGCTGAGGCAAGTGTGTACTGCACTCAGAAACACACACACACTCACACGCACATTGTACACACACATCATACACACACAAAAATTTAAAAATTGAGGATGTGGAAGAATATACTTCACTGGAAAACAATTTGAGTTCCAAAATATGTCATAGCAAGAGAAGAAGATCTTCAGAAAATTGAGACATGGATTTATTCGATATAAATCTCACAGATTCTCCTCAGCAGATCATACTCTCCTTTTATTATATGTGTGTGTGTGTGTGTGTGTGTGTGTGTGTGTATTTTTGGGATAGGGCCCCACTCTAGCCCAGGTTAATCTGGAATTCACTATGTGGTCTCAGGCTGGCCTTGAACTCACAGCGATCCTCCTATCTCTCTGCCTCCCAAGTGCTTGGATTAAAGGCGTGCGCCACCGTTCACTGTTTATATGTTCTGCCCAATATTAATCACACCCTTTCTTGGGCTATAGTTTATCAATAAATGATGTCTCTTTTACCTCAACTGTCTACCTACCTCTTAAGATCAGCAACTTTGACAAATGCTTACATAACCCTAGATATATAAACCTGAAATCGATGTCTAATAGCCAGGTGTGGTAGCTCATTCGAGTAATACCAGCACTTGGGAGGCTGAAGCGAGAGGATTACTGTGAATTTGAGGCCAGCCTGGGCTACATTATGAGGCCCTAGGCTAGCTTAGGTTACACAGAAAGACTACACCAGACACCAAATACTCCACGAAAATTCCCTTCATCTCTCACTCTTAAATCGTTTTTGCTGTTGTTGTTGTTTTTTGAGGTAGGGTCTTGCTCTAGCCCAGGATGACCTGTAGTCTCAGGGTGGCCTTGAACTCCCAGCATCTCAAAGTTCTGTAAGAATGAAGCTGGGATGTAGCACAGTTGGTAGAGTGTTTGCCTAGCATGCGTAAAGTTCTGGGTTCAATCCCTAGGACTGCATAAAACCAGGCGTGGCGGCATATGCCTGTAATCCCTAGCATGCCAGTGGAGAGAGAGAGATCATAGGAAGTTCCAGGTCAGTTCAGGATACACTAGACCCTGTCTCCAAAAATCAATGTCTAATGAATATCTCTCAGGACTAAAATAATGGGTAATAAATTATCCAGCGAACATAATTGCAGATTTAATTTCAGTGAAAAAAAAACTGACTAGGCAAACTGATGTCTGCACAGCTGTGATCAAATTGCCACATGAGTTATTGCAAATATATACATATATAATAATAATGACAGTAGAGAGTTACCACTAAACAATCAGCCACCCTCCACCCAGCCTTGAAGGAGTTAAGAAGATCTACCCACAATGGTGTTGGGGGGGGGGGGGAGTTCATCATTTTCCTTCATTAAAGACTAATTTTAGGTCTTTTGGTAAATGAGCACATTGTTTATACTCCATATACTTTCAGGCCCCTGAGTCTTGGAAAACACATAAAATTTCCAAGAATTAAAGTTTCCATTAACACAAGTGCCAAAAGCAGGAGGCTTGACCTATGGGAGAAAGCACATTCATCTCCCCGGCTGGCTCCTTCTCAAGAGCCACAGAAAGATACTCACCGTGTCATCTTTCTAGTGGGAAGATGCTCGGGTTTATCTTTCCCACCATCTAGACCAGAGAGGAAAGCTGCAAGCTTTAGAAAACAAGGAACTTGCAAGGGAGGGAGGGAGAGGAGACCTGGGCACCGCTCACTCCCAGCTGAACTGCGCAAAGCAGGGGATAAATCTTTATAGGGGCCTTTTTGTCTTTGCTGGAGTCCTCGGCTTGTGTTCTCTTTATTCCCTTTCTTTCCTCTTTTTGATTTTGGGGGTTCGGGCTGTTTATGCGTTAAGTTCCCTGGGAACAGGCTTCTAGCTGGTGGACAGACACTTGACAGTGAATTTGCGAAGCTCTTTCACCTGTCCTGTCTCCCTCCGCGACAGGGAAATGTAATGTTCTTGAATACATGCACACACACACACACACACACACACACACACACACACACACCGTGTCCTAAGCATCTGGTCTTTCTAGATCCGATTTTATTCAATTTATTTAACCCGAAGCAGCCCGGTGATGTTTCCTCCCAAGTCACAAAATTAAAAATATTAAATAAATAAAGCTTTTGCGTCAGTGAACTTGGACCCAGACAGCTCTCTGGCCTCTGAGCAGAGAGACTAATTAAAGATGTGAGTCCTCTCCCTCCCCCCCTTCCCCCAACTCGCCGGCAGCAGGGGGTCGTGGCTACTGGGCACCGCCGGGCAGGTCCTGCCCATCCCCGGTTGTCCCTCCTCCCTCCTTATTCCCTCCCTCTGTCCCTCTCCCTCCCTCTCTCCCTCTTTCCCTCCCCCTCCTTCCCCCTGGGTCTGGCCTTGGCCTCCACCCCCCACCCAAGGCTCCGGAGGTCTGGCGCGCGCGTCAAAGCCCTTAGAGAGCCGCTGACCTACGAGGGCCCGTCGCCAGCCAGCTACCAAGTGTCCCCTCTGTCGCGGCCCCTCCTCCTCCTCCTCCAAGGGGCCCCTGCGCGGGGAGTGGAAGAGCTAAAGCCATCCTTCGGCCTCCAAGACCTCCCCGCGCGCGCACAGGCCGTTCGCACCTTGTCTTATCTTCACGCTGCTCCTCCCGAGGGCAAGCATCCCCGGGATCTGTCCCCCGAGGAGGAAGAGGAGGAGGAGGAGGTGGTGGGTCCTGCTCCCGCACGCCCCGGCATGGGACAGCCCCGGACCTGGCCGCCGCGCGCCCTGCTCGGGCGCAGAGCTCCGGTCCCCGAGCCCGCTGCCCCGAGCCTGTAAGTCGCGTCGCTGCTTCCCGGAGACGTAGGGCTGGGGGAGGGGGTGGTACCAAATGCCAGACACCGCCACGGGTGGCCAAGCTGATACTCTCTCCTACTAACCCCCAGCGTAGAGCTCCGGGCATCCGATCCCTGCGTCCCCCTGCGTGGTGCAGAAGTGTCCAGTGTGTCCATGGAGGAGGGTTGGGGGAGGGAGGTGGGAGGGGGGGGGACACAGCTTTTTTTTTAATCCACCACGTCCTTCCTCCAAATTTAAAATCATTCTGAAGAGTTTTCAAGTTCGAAAACAACATCGCTTATGACACTTTGCAGAGCGTTCCCACTGCGCCTGGCCCTTTCCCTGCTGCCACTAAAAATAAGGGTAAATTTCTACACACACACACACACACACACACACACACACACACTCACTCCTCCTCCCTTTCCCTTATCCTCTTGCTACATTACCTAAATGCTTCAGCAAGAAGATTGCATGCCTGGCTGGCCTGAGTGTTCGAGTGTTCAACCCTTAACTCCGGGGCGCCCGCGCGCATCGTGGCGCTTCTCTAGAAACGCGGTTAATCAGAAATGACATTTGGTCCTGCTGCTCACAGAAGCCTGCGAGCTTTGCTTATCTAAGGCTATGCTCGTGCACGTGGAAGGATAAGAAAACAAGATCAACTCGAAACAGTGCAGTCCAAAACTTTTCTCTGAACTCAAGCTAGGTTCGGGTTTGGACGTCTTAGTGTTAGTATGGGTTTGCTGTTGTTGTTCGAGGTAGGGTCTCACTCTGGCCCAGGCTGACCTGGAATTCACTATGTAGTCTCAGGCTGGCCTTGAACTCACAGCGATCCTCCTACCTCTGCCTCCCGAGTGCTGGGATTAATGCTATATTATCTTTTACTTTTGCATGTTAAGACCCCTTGAATCCAAAGGACTAAGTCGGTGAGGGGATGGAGCTGACAAAAGTTTTTCATCAACTTTTAAAAAACTTTTTTGTTTATTTTTATTTATTTAGTTGAGAGTGGCAGACAGAGAGAGAAAGAGGCAGATAGATAGAGAATGGGCACACCAGGGCCTTCAGCCACTCAAAGTCCAGATGCATGCGCCACCTTGTGCATCTGGCTAACGTGGGTGCTGGGGAATCTAGGAGCCTCGAGCCGGGGCCCTTAGCCTTCACAGGCAAGCACTTAACCGCTAAGCCATCTCTCCAGCCCATCATCAACTTTTTTTTTCCACCTCCCTCGTGCAGGACGGCAGGTGTGTGGACGGAGAGGCAGGTGACAGACAGGCAGGCTACCGGGTGGACCCGGCTATGGTGAGGGCAGGATGCTGGCCAGGAAGAGCATCATCCCGGAGGAGTATGTGCTGGCGCGCATCGCCGCCGAGAACCTGCGCAAGCCGCGCATCCGCGATCGGCTCCCCAAAGCCCGCTTCATCGCCAAGAGCGGCGCCTGCAACCTGGCGCACAAGAACATCCGCGAGCAAGGTCGCTTCCTGCAGGACATTTTCACCACCCTGGTGGACCTCAAGTGGCGCCACACGCTGGTCATCTTCACCATGTCCTTCCTCTGCAGCTGGCTGCTGTTTGCCATCATGTGGTGGCTGGTGGCCTTCGCCCACGGGGACATCTACGCTTACATGGAGAAAGGCGGAACGGAGAAGAGTGGGCTGGAGTCCACCGTGTGCGTGACTAACGTCAGGTAAGAAGGCCGGGGGCCTGGGGTTGCTGGGGGGGGAGGGAGTTGGAAGTGAAGTTAAAGGGTTTGCTCAGAATCTTCAGAAACAGACAAACAAAGGGACAGGAAGGCGAAACAAAGAGGGAATCAATCTAACACATTAAAAGTGCTCGCAAGTGCAGCTTTATGAAGTCCCCGAAACTCCCCACTCTTGGGGGTTATCCTCGAACATGTGATACCAGTCATTAAAGAACTCTTTGGGTTCAAAGAGTCCCCGACTCCGGAAGCACAAGTCTAATTTTTAGTAGGAAAAAGTTGCTGCCCATGTAAACCAGTAAATACGTCCAATCAAAAGTGCCATGCCAATGCAAGTAATATTTTTCTATGACTTCCCTTCACCCATGACATTTTCAGAAATAATAACAAAAAGAGAAAGGCACTTGCAGAGGAAAAAGAAAAAAGTGTCCTAGTTTTTTATGTCACAATATGCTTAAGTGAAATAATTTAAATAAATCCATGCCCTTCTTTATCACGACCATCTTAACATAGCTGATTGACTGTGCTGGATTCAGAAATGAAAGGTTATTTTAAGATAAGATTTAGAACTGGAAAACACTGATTTTTTAGTGGAAATTGGTCCGAATTTTTATAGAAGCGATTAATTATACAGAAGCAAGTTAGAATTGCACCTTCCTTCTACACTTTAATAGAACGAGTACAAGGCAATTGTTAGAGTACCTAGGTAGCTTCTGGCCTTATAAATATTTCAGAGACACGTGAATTAAGCTTGTTTCTGACGGTTCTCCTATCATACTCTCACATGGCCTAACGACTGTTAGTTGAAATGATTTGTGTGTTAATTAATTTTACTGGAAGAAGGAGACATGATTCACATCCATTGTAAAAATGTTCACTGAAACGAAACAGTAGTAGTGATCATGGAAAAATTTCCCAGGATACTTTCTGAATACTATTCCAAGCTCAAATAATTACAGAATTCAGAGAAACTTGGACAAGTACCATGCTGCCAGGGAACTGTTCAGAGTGGGACCTTTAGTGACCCTGACATCTTGGGAAGTCTGCATAGCAAGGGAGGAAGGAAACCAGTGACTTTGAGCTTGGCCACCCTCCCTCCCTTTGCACAGGGAGAGCATTGCTCTCCCACACCACACATTCCAGCTCAGAGTTTGGGGAGAGAGAACTGCATTGACTTGAACCGTTGCCATGGTAGATATTGTGTTCTTTTCCCAAACTTGGAATAAACATTTGCCTCAAAGACAGTATAGATAAGAAACAACATCATCACTGGCACACTAGATATAAAGGTGACAGAATTCTGTGTGGTAATAGTTAAAGTATCACGGCAATATCACATTTCTCCTTGAGAAACGTACTGGCATTGACATTGGTGACTCATATACTCCTATCAAAACAAGGCTCTGATAGCTACGTAGTAGACACTGAAAAAGAATAAAAGAAATGAAAACAATGAACCTTGAAAATAACAACTTTTACTCAAGACAAATATGTTCTTATTTTCTGTGAAAAAAAAAATCACTTCTTTAAAAAGGAGAAAAACAAATCACCCAGCATGTTTTAAATAGTATCAAAAGAGATAATTTTTAAATGATTTTAAAAAGGAATTTTATAGGACACAGTGGTTTATTGAATGTACTTCTTGCTGCATCCTAACTTTCAAACCGGATGTTGTGAGCAACATTCATGTCCTTGCCGCATTCGCACTGGTGTGAACTATGAACTAATCTCAAAAACACAATGAAGAAAAAATACAATGAAACAAAGTTGATTTTATTCACATAACGATAGCATTTTAAATCTCACTTCTTACCTAAAATTTGACACTTTTGAAAGTGGCTCTGGTCTTACCAATTTTAGCAAGACAGTATTAGCTACACGTTGATCTGCACAGTTTTAACATAATAAACCATTCTTTTTAATTAAGAATATAGAAGTGCAAATTTCTTTTTTCCCTTCCATGGGGAATTTAAAAGAAGACCAATAATAAGTCTAACTGTTTGAATTTCCATTTCGTAAATTCAATGTCCAGCCATGCCGTCAACGTTGGAAACAACCTTTCCCCATGGACAGCCACAAGAACTTCCGAATATCACCTCTCCATTCTCACATTAGGATGACTCGCTTTCTGCTTCGTACAGATGATCTTCCAATACGAGTCAGAAAACAGAAAACATGTCATCATTATTATTCATCCCAGTGTGTTCTTTTGTTGTTATTTTTAAAGTAGGGTCTCACTCTACCTGGGCTGACCTGGATCTCACTCTGCAGTCTTAGGGCGGCCTTGAACTCACAGCAGTCTTCCTACCTCTGCCTCCCAAGTGCTGGGATTAAAGGCATGTGTCACCACTCCTGGCTTCAAACCAGTGTGTGTGTGTGTGTGTGTGTGTGTGTGTGTGTGTATGTATGTGTGTGTGTAGAGGAACAGCTAAATGGTTTTTTCCCTATAGATTGCTCAGCATGGTAGGTGTCCACTATAGAGGACCAAATTCTTTCATAAAATGATTGGAAAATATAGTTCATGAACATGCTCTTCAAGCTACTGAAACAAAAATTGGGGGACATTTTTCATTAGCATGCCTGCTAAAGTATTAGAAATCAGCACTGCCTCCATGCAACTTTTCTGGGGTCCATTACTACTCTTTGCCATGTTCCTTGACCTTACCATATATCACGTGCTGTGCAGCTAGTGCAAAAAGCAGTGCTTGTCATGTACCATGAATCCTTTCAGCAAGGACAAGAAACAGGACAACGTTCACACAGCACTTAGATGCTGATCGATGTGTGTGTATGGACTCACATGCCCCCTGGATCCCTGCAGAAGTGCCCTGGGTGTGCTGGAGAGATGGCTTAGCTGTAAAAGCACTTGACTGAAAAGCCAAAGGACCCAGGGTCAATTCCTGAGGACCCATGTGAGCCAGATGCACAAGGCACATGTGTCCGGAGTTTGTTGCCAGCAGCTGGAGTCCCTAGTGCACCCATTCTCTTTCACTCTATCTGCCACTCTCTCTCTTCCTCTTTCTCAAATAAATAAAATATTTTAAAAAACAAAATAGGTGGGCACCACTATGTCTAGCTTTTAAAAAATGTGCTCCATGTGTGCTGAGTAAAGCAGTGTGTACATGCACTGTGTGTGCCATGGGTCCAGTGTGTACATGCATTGTGTGTGCCGAGTATCCAGTGTGTACATGCACTGTGTGTGCCGAGTGTCCAGTGTGTACATGCACTGTGTGTGCCGAGTGTCCAGTGTGTACATGCACTGTGTGTGCCATGGGTCCAGTGTGTGCATGCACTGTGTGTGCCGAGTGTCCAGTGTGTGCACACACACACTGTGTGTGCCGAGTGTCCAGTGTGTACATGCACTGTGTGTGCCGAGTACCCAGTGTGTACACGCACCGTGTGTGCTGAGTGTCCAGTGTGTACATGCACTGTGTGTGCTGAGTGTCCAGTGTGTACACACATGCACTGTGTGTGCCGAGTGTCCAGTGTGTACATGCACTGTGTGTGCCGAGTGTCCAGTGTGTACACGCACCGTGTGTGCCAAGTACCCAGTGTGTACACGCACCGTGTGTGCCGAGTGTCCAGTGTGTACACGCACTGTGTGTGCCGAGTGTCCAGTGTGTACATGCACTGTGTGTGCCGAGTATCCAGTGTGTATATGCGCTGTGTGTGCCGAGTATCCAGTGTGTACATGCGCTGTGTGTGCCGAGTGTCCAGTGTGTACTTGCGCTGTGTGTGCCAAGTATCCAGTGTGTACTTGCACTGTGTGTGCCGAGTATCCAGTGTGTACTTGCACTGTGTGTGCCGAGTGTCCAGTGTGTACTTGCACTGTGTGTGCCCAGTATCCAGTGTGTACTTGCACTGTGTGTGCCGAGTATCCAGTGTGTACTTGCACTGTGTGTGCCGAGTGTCCAGTGTGTACTTGCACTGTGTGTGCCGAGTGTCCAGTGTGTACTTGCACTGTGTGTGCCCAGTATCCAGTGTGTACTTGCACTGTGTGTGCCGAGTATCCAGTGTGTACTTGCACTGTGTGTGCCGAGTATCCAGTGTGTACTTGCACCGTGTGTGCCGAGTATCCAGTGTGTACACGCACTGTGTGTGTTGAGTGTCCAGTGTGTACACGCACTGTGTGTGCCAAGTATCCAGTGTGTACTTGCACTGTGTGTGCCAAGTATCCAGTGTGTACTTGCACTGTGTGTGCCATGGGTCCAGTGTGTACACGCACTGTGTGTGCCGAGTGTCCAGTGTGTACATGCACTGTGTGTACCACGTGTCCAGTGTGTACATGCACTGTGTGTGTCTAGTACTCCAGTGTGTACATGCACTGTGTGTGTCTAGTACTCCAGTGTGTACTTGCTTTGCTCCCGTGCTCGGTCTGGCATTAATAGACAGGTGTATTTTGACCCACAGCTGATGCATAACTTTTCTGTAAAATAAGAAGTTTTCAGTGGGATGGATGGCATAGGTGGGGTGTGGAGATGCTCCAGTACTACTGGATAATAAGTGGGGAAATTGTTAGTAGACAAAGATTCTTCTTCTTAGCCAAGAAGCAATGGAGAGAGTTCCCCCAGAGCCTTCCACAGAGTCACCAGGGCCTGCCCTGAGCCTGCCCCAGCCCCAGCTATCCACTGAGATGCGAAGGTATATGCAATTGAAAAGATATCCCAAGAAAGTCCTAACACCTACTGGTCCCTTCCCTTTCAGGTCTAGTTCACTACATGGTCATTTCTTAATTTCTGCTTTAAATTTTTCCTGTAAGTAGACCAGCATGCTTCAGATCACATAGAAATCAAAATGAGGTCATCGAGAAGGTGTGGTTTTTATTTCCAAATGGAAAAAAAAATTAAAAATATTAGTATTTTTGAATGATGCATTTTATATCACTTTTTATCACTGTGAAAAGTCATGTAAAATTCACAATTAACCATTGGCTACTGGTTATACTTTTGAAAGTGATAAATAAGGGCCAGGCATGGTGGCTCATGCCTTTAATCCCAGCACTCAGGAGGCAGAGGTAGGAGGATCTCAGTGAGTTCGAGGCCACCCTGAGACTACATAGTGAATTTCAGGTCAGCCTGGGCTAGAGTGAGGAACTATCTCAAAACAAAATAATAATATTAATAAATAATAAAAAGCTCATTCGTTACTCGGCACCTCCACATGCTTCAAGTCTCCTAAGTATGGAAAAGTAATAAATAATAAACATACCTAGGTTTAAAAAAATCCACAAAGTTCACTTCAGTCTTTGTGAAAGTATTTTGCAAACTGTAAATCGGAATTAATTTCTATTTAGTATATATTTATCGCACAAATGCCTTCACATATGTTCTAGACAGCATTAATGAAATTATACCCAAAAAGTCTGGAGGTATATGCACAGGTGTCTGTGGGAGTGCATGGGAGTGAAAGACAGGGGAAGAGAGAGAAAGAGAGTGAGTGCGCAGGCTTGTGTTGAAAATTAAGCATTTGCCACGTTTAACTTTGCGAGTCTTTCCATAAACATTTAATAGCGCTGCAAGGTGCCCTGGCCTTTTGTCATGGTGACCCTGAAGTCCTCATCCACAGAGATGCTGGGGTACGGTCAGACACGCGTGCGCAGAGGAAGGAAAGGAGATTGTTAAGCTTAGGATGTTATTTCGTTCTGAGCAATCTGACGCGATGGCCTACGTTTTCTGATCTCGTCCCTTACAGGTCGTTCACCTCGGCCTTCCTGTTCTCCATCGAGGTCCAGGTGACCATCGGCTTCGGGGGCAGGATGATGACGGAGGAGTGCCCTCTGGCCATCACGGTTTTGATCGTGCAGAACATCGTGGGGCTCATCATCAACGCCGTCATGCTGGGCTGCATCTTCATGAAGACGGCGCAGGCGCACCGCAGGGCCGAGACCCTCATCTTCAGCCGCCACGCGGTGATCGCCGTGCGCAACGGCAGGCTGTGCTTCATGTTCCGCGTGGGGGACCTGAGGAAAAGCATGATCATCAGCGCCTCGGTGCGCATCCAGGTGGTCAAGAAAACCACCACCCCGGAAGGGGAGGTGGTCCCCATCCACCAGCTGGACATCCCCGTGGACAACCCCATCGAGAGCAACAACATCTTCCTGGTGGCCCCTCTCATCATCTGCCACGTCATTGACAAGCGCAGCCCACTCTACGACATCTCGGCCACGGACCTCGCCACCCAAGACCTGGAGGTCATCGTCATCCTGGAAGGAGTGGTGGAGACCACGGGCATCACCACGCAGGCTCGGACCTCCTACGTGGCCGAGGAGATCCAGTGGGGACACCGCTTCGTGTCCATCGTGACCGAGGAGGAAGGCGTGTACTCTGTGGACTACTCCAAATTTGGCAACACCATGAAGGTGGCTGCCCCCAGGTGCAGTGCCCGGGAGCTGGATGAGAAACCGTCCATCTTGATTCAGACTCTGCAAAAGAGCGAGCTGTCCCACCAGAATTCCCTGCGCAAGCGCAATTCCATGAGGAGGAACAACTCCATGAGGAGAAACAACTCGATCCGGAGAAGCAACGCTTCCCTCATGGTCCCCAAGGTGCAGTTCATGACCCCAGAAGGGACCCAGAACCCGCTGGAATCCTGACAGCAGGAAGACAGCACGGGCGGCCTTTGGTTGAGTGTTGACCGCTGGTGCCCCGGGCTCTCTCCACCGGCCCAGAGCTGGAGCACGGCTCACTCGATTTCTATTTTAATGCACTACAAGTTATTTCTGTCCCAGAAGCAGCGCTTTCTGTATTAACAATCAAGAACGCACAAAACAAGGACTCCCGGCTCACACCTGTTTCACACGTGCAGAACTTCACAGGGATAGGCTTAAGCGACATGGACAGGGGGAGGTGGGTGCTGATCTCTCTCAACTTGAAGTGAGGAGGAACGGACCTTGAAGAGCAAGTCTGGCCAGGGAGTGAGTTTGTATGAAATGTGCAGCCGGTGAAACCGCGGGTTCTCGGTGTCTATTGTGCACTGTGGAAATGCAGATGTAGTAGGAAGGCCTGGCCGTCCTACAGCATGTTAAACACCTGCTGTAGCCAACCTCCTCCCTTCATGATGCTGTAGCTGGTGAGGCACCTACAGCGAAAACGCCTGAGGTCTGTTTCTAAGCAGGTTTGCGTCCATCCCCCAGTCCTTCCTAAACCACTTCTGGAGGTTTCCAGACCGTTCTCTTGGAGTCCATCGGGTAGAAGTGGGCAAAGAGTCTTGGTGGAAAAGCTGGTTTCTAACCCTTGTAGGAATGATTTCCCAGCAAGAGTCAATCAACGCCCCACTTCTTAAGAGCCCTCCACAGAGAAATACTGTATTGAATATTTTATTAAAACATTTTCTTTCTACTCAAAGAGTTTCGTGATTCCTCTTACACAAAATTGTCTCCAGTTGCAACTCAATAAAAGACATTCTTAAGACACCGAGAGATGCCACCTGCCCACTGGCGCTCACCTCTGACATTCCTTTTCTCATACCTTCTGTTCCAAGAGAAATACATTTTTTAATCTTGGGTTTATTTAATTTTAGGTTTGAAAATGTTTCTTTCTGAGATCTCATGGAAATCCTTGAAGCATGCTTTCTTTGGATCTCCCTCCTCTCATCACAAAACTACATCACCTTTCTAGAAAGATCTGACTTCTGGCCTAGCAAATACAAGTGTAGCATTATCTCAGTTTGATAAAGTCAGATTTTCTACTGCAGCTTGATTTACTCATCCTTAGCAAAAGTATTAGTACGATATGTGCAGCTTTATTCTTATACTGCATGTGATACAATCTATTGCCCTTTACACTGATTTTTAAAAATATTTTATTTATTTATTTAGAGAGAGAGAAAAAGAGAGAGAGAATTGTTGTGCCAGGCTTCAGCCACTGAAATCGAACTCCAGACTCTTGCACCACCTAGTGGGCATGTGCAACCTTGCACTTGCCTCACATTTGTGCATCTGGCTTATGTGGGATCTGGAGAGTCAAACATGGGTCCTTAGGCTTCCATCTTAACCACTAAGCAATCTTTCCAGCTCTACACTGATTTTTGTATTTATAATTATCTCATATATGAGCAATTGAACTAAACAGGTCATGATGAGTATGCATAAATCCTACCTGAAACAAAAGAATCATAGTCATAAGTGGGTGAATGGTAATTGTTTATCAAATCACTAAGTTAGTTATTCTTGTAAACGTTCTGACTTGGAACTCCAGACTCATAGATCAAACAGGCACATGAAGCTTTACCAGGATAAATTATAAATTCTTAAAAGTTACTGCTGTGTTTAAAGACCAGTGCTTTGGGGCTAGGGCTATAACTCAGTAGGTAGAATTCTTACCTAGCATGCATGAAGCCCTGTGTTTGATCCCCAGCACCACATAAAACCACCTTGGTGACTTATGCTTGTAATCCTAGCACTTGGGAGGTACAGGCAGGAGAATCAGAAGGTCAGGGTTATCCTTTACTACACAGAAAGTTCCAGGCCACCCTAGAATAATGAGACCCTGTTTCAAAAACTACACACACACAAATACACACACACACACAAAGTAATATTTCATTCCCACTCAAATAACTCACCCCTCTCCAGTTTTTCTCCCAATCATTTAAACCAACACCCAGGAGTCACACTGGGTGCCTCTTTCATATACTACATGCAATCCAATAGAAAGCTATCCTAGCTCAAAATATATACAGAGAATGGCCAGTTCTTTAACACTTCCTTCATAGTGCAAGCAGGGCTTCTTCCCAGACATCATACGCGAATGCACCTCCATCAATTATTGGGATATCAAAACAGATCTGCATAGATCACTCAAGAATATCTACCTTCCCGAGACCATAGCGACTGCAGGGGTGGCACCAGGCTTCACAGCCGTTCTGGATCAGGATTCCCACCTCCCCACCCCACGGGGCTGAGCAGCTCAGAACGCAGCTGCCCCACTGGCCACAGGACCATGCTTAGTGCTGCCTCCTGCATAATACCCTCCCCAGTCTCTGTGACAGGACACGGGCTGCAGGGAGGGCAGGTGATAGTGGAACTCATCCTCAGGACGTGGCAAAAGCAGTCATGATGCCTGGATAGTTCTCCGGTGACACCTCTCAGCTGCACCCAAGTGCAGGGCGTAAGGACCTGGTGATCACCACCTTGATGGGGATGCCACTAGAAGGGTCTGGTAGAGCTCTCTGTGTCAAGCCACGCCACTGAGCTCATGACAGCAGAACCAGACACAAGATCCCTGCCCCTAAAAGTCCACACGTGTCAAGAAAGTTTCATGACCTGTTTTTTACTAAAATGCATATCACTGGGTAAACACTTTCTGAGGACTATATAATTTAGCTTTAGAAAATAGGGGCTGGAGAGATGGCTTAGCAGTTAAGGCACATGCCTGTGAAGCCTAAGAACCCAGGTTCAATTCTCCAGGACCCACGTAAGCCAGATGCACAAGGTGGCGCATGTGTCTGGAGTTTGTTTGCAGTACCTAAAGTCCCTGGCTTGCCCATTCTCTCTCTCTCTCTCTCTCTCTCTCTCTCTCTCTCTCATAAACAAATAAAAATAAATATTTTAAAAAAAGAAAATAGAAACTCTGTCCTCATCTCTACATATATTTTTATAATTTGTACTTATGTGTTGAATTCACATGCCTTTATAGTCAACATTTAGGATTTTCCTTCCACTATCATTTTCATACAGGAGCCACAGTATTCTTTAAAATCATGAATCAGGGCTGGAGGAATTGCTTAGTGGCTAAGGCATTTGCCTGCAAAGCCAAAGGACCCAGGTTTGATTCCCCAGGATCCATGCATTAGCCAGATGCAAGAGGGAATGCACGCTTCTGGAGTTGGTTTGCAGCAGCTGTAGGCCCTGGTGCGCCCATTCTCTCTCTCTCCCTCCCCCCTCCCTCCCTCTCCCCTCTCTCTCCCTCTCTCTTTCTCTGTCAAATAAATAAATAGTTAAAGTCATGAATGACATTATATGACACCTCTTCCTAAAGCCTTCCTAGAGTTCCATTCTTTGAGAGATGGAAGCAAGATCCTCACACATGTCTATAAAACAATGTGTCTCTCCCTCTCAATCACATAGTCCTTTATGTTCTGTTTATTTATTTATTTAATGGGAGGGGGTTTGTTTTTGTTCATTTGTTTCTTTTGTCTTTTGAGATAAGGTCTCACTTTGCAACCCGGGCTGACTTTGAATGCACAGTATTTCTCCTAATTTACCTTCCTAAACATTCATATGGCGAGTGTGAGCTGTTCTCTGAATCACTTACGAACATATTCATACATTACAAGTTTGCTCCCACCAGGAGCATCGAGCTCTCCCGCAGAAAGACTCCTAAGGCTCTCTTGTCATATGTGTCTGTGTCGTAGCATCATCTCATGTACTAAGATAACATGGTGGGTAAAAACATAGACTCTGCAGCTGGACTCCCGTGGGTTTAAATTATAATTTTAACATCAGTCTCTGGGAGGCTTTTACAAAATTAACTGGACCTCAATTTTGCCACTTATGAAATCAAAATGGAGCTGGAGTGATGGCTTAGCAGTTAAGGTGCTTGCCTGGGAAGCCTAAGGACCCATGTTCAATTCTGTAGGACCCGGATAAGCCAGATGCACAAGGTGGTACATGTGTCTGGAGTTCGTTTGTAGTGAATAGAGGACCTGGCATGTCCATTCTCTGTCTCCCTCTCTCTCTCTCTCTCTCTCTCTCTCTCTCTCTCTCTCTCTGTCTCTGTCTCTCTCTCTCTCCATCTTTTCTGTCTCTAAATAAATAAATAATTTTTTTAATCAAAATGATTATAGAGTATCTACCTTAGGTTGATTGTGAAAAATACATGAACTAGCATGGATAAAGGTTTCATAAGAGTTTAATGCTTTCTTCCAGGATAAATGCATGAAATAAAGGACTGCTTTGAAACAAATCAGATTCCAGTAAGTGACAGATTCATCACACTCATTAACTAAGAAAGAGATAAAACACCTATGAAATCTAGTCAATCTCCTAAAATTGCTGCCAAGAGATGCCCACCTGCCCACTTGCACGTGCCTTTTCTGATTCATTAACCCTTGACACTTGGTGGTCTTCAAATGTTGCCACATGTAAAATGCCACAGTGGAAAAGGGAGACGTTTTGCACATTGGGGAATTTTCTGTTTCACGTGTGTGTAACATTTATTTGTGCATTTAGTCATGTATATGGAACAGTTGCCATGTCTGATATGGACCATGGAGCAAAAATAAACAGGCATGTAAGTTCCTCTAAGGGGGTGAAATAAAACTTGGTAATCAAGGGACATGCCAATTCTGTTCCCAAGTAAACACATGGAAAGTACCGGGTGAGGAGAAACGGGTTTGCATGCCAGAATTACAGGAGAGGCACTTCCGTCAAAAATCAAAATCTCAACCTCCTCTTAGTTCCTGGGCTTGCTGAGGAAGACAGAGGATCCGGAGCCGCTCTGTGGTCAGCTCAAGTGATTGCTGGATGAGAAGACACAGCATTGTCCACCCTTAGAATCATCACCTTGACCTTCTCAGCTCTCTCCTCATCCCACAGTTTGAGTCTAAATTATTTGCCATCTTTTGTCACTTAGCTCTTGACTCTCAGCGAGGATCCTGGGACCCCTGCCTAAACATGGCCTGGGACCCACAATGCTTCATTGGCTAAAGGAAATGACCTCAGCCGTCCCCTCCCCCC
Organism: Dipus sagitta; assembly: GCA_036346955.1. Classification (NCBI taxonomy): domain Eukaryota; kingdom Metazoa; phylum Chordata; class Mammalia; order Rodentia; family Dipodidae; genus Dipus; species Dipus sagitta. Next base: position 9,294,841 of record CM070789.1, on the reverse strand, counting down.
CACCAACAAAGTCTAACTCCCAGAGAAGTTGCCTTTCAGTGAATGCAGGGCAGCGTTTTTTCCTTCCCATGATTGAAATCATGTTGCTGCAATTTCATGAGTTGGCATTCATGGAGAAAGAAATTTCCTCTTTCACTATAAGATATTCATAGACAAAGACGAATGAATAAAAAGATTTCTGTATCTCCTGGGGCCCCGGCCCCCATGTTTTGTTATTCTGCGGATGTGGAAGGTGGAAGAAGAACTGAATTTTGTGTCTCCGAGGACTGGTGCATGAAAGTAACCACAACAAACCCTACAGGCTGCTGAAGAGGAAACTCAAGGGCCACGCTCTTCCCAGGATCTTTGTGCACAATTCTCATCGATGGTGATGAGAATGTCCCCATAGACCTTGGGAGGATGTGACTCCAGCTACACCCCTTGATGATTTACTGCACAGATTCAAGTTCAAGTACACGGTGATCTTAAGCAGATTTGCATGACTGGAGCACTTTCATTCTGAAGCACTTACGTCTTTATTGGTACTCCCTGTCCGGAAGTGTCGCTGGTCTCACGAAGCTTTTGTTGACTATACTATGTATACCTCCTTCCACTAATCCTCTGGGATACTTGAGATGAAACTATTACATTGTGCAAGGTTTATTTTAACCACTTAAATACAGGCTGGGGGCTGGGGAGACGGTTCAGTGGGTAAAGCGCTTGCTATGCAAACATGAAGACCTGAGTTCAAATCCCCAGCCAGGTGTGTTCACATGTGCCTGTATTCCCAGCACTGGGAAAGCAGACAAAGAAAGATCCCTGGAGCAAGATGGCTACTTACCCAGCTAAATCAGTGAGCTACATCTCAGAAAAAAGTAAAGAGGAGGGCTGGAGAGATGGCTTAGCAGTTAAGCACTTGCCTGTGAAGCCTAAGTACACGGTTCGAGGCTTGATTCCCCAGGACCCACGTTAGCCAGATGCACGAGGGGGCGCACGCGTCTGGAGTTCGTTTGCAGTGGCTGGAGGCCCTGGCGCACCCATTCTCTCTGTCTCTCTGCCTCTTTCTCTCTGTCTGTCGCTCTCAAATAAATAAATAAAAATAAAAACTTAAAAAAAAAAGTAAAGAGGACAGAAATTGAGGATGACACTCAATATTGGCCTCTGGCATCCACACACAGACATTCCTCCATACATACAAAACCTATACAAACACATATGTATGGGGAAAAAAAAAACAACTCAGGCTAGATTTCCATATACCACTAAATGGCTTCAGCGTGTATTGACGAAGGAAAGGATAAAAGAATATGTCACGTTAAGTTGTGACTACTTCTCAGCAGCCAAATTTTTTTAAAGCCTTGGTCAGTTGCATTGGTTGGTGGAGAAGGGCCACTCTCTCAAGAAGCCACAGTCATGGCTCTTTGTGGCTGGATTCTGACACAGCTTCCCAAGGACCCCCCGCAGCCCCACCCCTAGTCACTGATAGCTTCATTCATGCCCAGTTTCTCATACAATCTACAGGTTGTTAAAATCCCATCCTTTTTTTCTTTTACCAAAACTATGCTTTGCAAATCTCTCTTCAAAGTCCTTTTTCTTGGGCTGTGGAGATGTTCAGTGGTTAAAGGTGATTGCTTCCAAACCCTAACAACCTGGGATCAATTTCTAGTACCCACATAAAGCCAGATGCATGAAGTGGCACATGCGTCTAGAGTTTGTTTGCAGTGGTAGGAGGCCGTGGTGCTCCCTTGCGCTCTCTCTCTCTCTCTCTCTCTCTCTCACACACACACACACAAATAAATAAATATATATATATATTTTTAAGAGTCTGTCTTCTTTTTCTTACAGTGCATACCTCTATTTATTGGTTATTTCATAATACCTTTCTGATATCACCTATGTCTCTCTCCACTAGACTCTAAGTCTCTTTCTTAAATAACTGACGAAGTGCTGGCCCAGACACATAGCACGAGAAGTCTAAAACTGACCCTTGTTTTCTTCACAACGCTGATTTTGATCTGGGTACATGACCACTCAGCTAGAGTCTGTGCATGTCCCAGGCACTGATATGGTGGCTTGTGTGCCCAGTGTGAGGTCAGTGACCTCAGAACAGAAACAGCTGGTGTGTGTCCACCTTTGCCCCTGGCCCATGGCCTACATACCTACCGGATAGAGACCCATATTTTTTTAATTCTTTTTGTTTTATTTTTATTTATTTATTTGAGAGCAACAGAGAGAGAGAGAGAGAATGGGCACGCCAGGGCCTCCAGCCACTGCAAACGAACTCCAGACGTGTGCGCCCCCTTGTGCATCTGGCTAACATGGGTCCTGGGGAATTGAGACTCAACCCGGGTCCTTAGGCTTAACAGGCAAGCGCTTAACCGCTAAGCCATCTCTCCAGCCTGAGACCCAGATTTGACCAGGCCAGTGAAGATACAATCTGTGGAGTCAGAAGATGGCAGTAATCTCACATGCCAAGTAGCTTTGCCTTGGAACAAGCCACACCAGCCTCTCCCGTGTCTGACCCGCAGCCCTTTGGTTGCATTTGTCCCGAGATATCTACGAATGTGGCCTGACATGCTTGTAGATGACAACAGCATGTCACAATGTCAAAAAGAAGGATACCTCAGCTAGACAGCTACCTCAGAGGAAAATAAATGGCTACTTGATTTTAGTTTCATTTTCTTTCTCTCTAGATTATTTGTAAGTTTGGTCCATGTACACCTGATGTATCCATACAAAATATGTTGATAATAATAATAAAAAGAAAAAAATCAGCAACAAAAATTCAGGCAACCATATAGAAAGGATTGGCAAAGTACATGAAAAAGTGCATCAGAAAAGGGAGAATTGCAAAAGACAAACGCATACATCCATAGATACTCAAGCTCACTAGCAATCTGAGATTACAGGTTGAAACCAGAATGCAAGACTGTTTCTACACCACAATAACGAGTAGACTGGAAGAGGTAAAGTCCCAGCTGAAGGTGAGGAGCATCGGGAAGATTCTCCAAGCGAGGAGGACACTGCCAAGACTGCTTTGCCAGGTCTTGTAAAACTAAGCATAAGCCGGGCATGGTGGGCACATTCTGGGGTCTCAGCACTCAGGGGCTGAGGAAGATCATGACCAGTGGGCTACATATCAAGGTACTGCTTCCAACAGACAAGACCCCGTAGCCAGCCCTATGACTCAACAATTCCCCTTTAGGTTATATAGAAAAGATGATATAGGGCTGGAGAGATGGCTTAGTGGTTAAGGCACTTGCCTGCAAAGCTTAAGGACCCAGGTTCAATTCCTCAGGACCCACGTTAGCCAGATGCACAAGGTGGTACATGAGTCTGGAGGTCGTTTGCAGTAGCTGGAGGCCCTGATGTGCCCATTCTCTCTCTCTCTTTCTCCCCCCCCCTCCTTTTTCTGTCTCTCTTTCCATGTCTCAAGTAAGTAAATAAATAAATAATATTTTTTTTCAAGGTAAGGTCTCACTCTAGCCTAGGCTGACCTGGAATTCACTATGGAGTCTCAAGGTGGCCTTGAACTCATGGCAATCCTCCTAGCTCTGCCTTCTGAGTGCTGGGATTAAAGGCATGCGCCACCACGCCCTGGCCTAAATAAATAATATTTAAAAAAGAAAAGATGATATATGTTTAGGTAAAACATATATGTATGCATGTAAGAACACACAGCTTATATAAGAATACTCACCGTGTCTCTGTAATCATTGCCACACACAAGAAAAAATGAAAGCAATCATCTTCAGTACAATGGGATATGTAAATTTCAATGTATTTATACAATGAAATACTACAGAACAATGAGGATGAGCAACTCACTAGTTGCCAAAGCATAAATAGCATCAAGCAATCAAAAACGTACTGTATCAGCTTCTAGCATGTAGGCTGAGTGACAAAAATGTAGCTCCTCTGAAAACTTGGGAAAAGCAAGAAGCTCGCTGGTCTCCCTTCTCCCCCTCTCCTTCTCTCCTTCTCTTTTCTCTCTCTCCCCACCTTGCTGCCTGGGGTACGGTGCTACAACCCTCCTAATGTAGCTTTAATTGTGTGAGCACTTTGTCTCTGCTGTGCCTCTCTCACTCTCGCTCTCTCTTTTTCTCTCTCCTTGATGTCTCAGATAGAATTTGACAGCATACTGGGTACAAGGCTCAGAGCAAAACTAATGTGCCTCAAGTATTTTCCCCTACCAAGTTTAGACTCTTCATGAAGTGAAATACCCATAAATACAGACAAAAAGGGAGATGGAGGTTCTGAAAACCAGAGGATGTCTCAAAAACAACGTTTCAGACTCTGAACTGTAAGAAAATGCTCCCATGTGCACCAAGCCATCTTTTGTGTACAAATGTCCACCACTGCCTGAACAGGGCCATTCCCAAAGGCTTGACAGCAGCTTTTGCACACTTGTCCATAGACTCTGTTGTAGCCTATTTAGAAAATCTCTTGGGTTCAGTATAGGCAAGTCAACCGGGGGATACTGAGTTATTTTAAAAAGTAGTGGTTTGCTGGGCATGGTGGCGCACGCCTTTAATCCCAGCACTCCGGAGGCAGAGGTGGGAGGATCACAGTGAGTTCGAGGCCACCCTGAGATTACATAGTGAATTCCAGGTCAGCCTGGGCTAGAGTGAAACCCTACCTTGAAAAAAAACAAAAAAAGTGATGGTTCGGATCAGATGTCCCCCCATAAACTCTGAAGTTCTAAATGCTTGGTCTCCAGCGGGTGGCAGCTTGGGAGGTACAGCCTTACCCAAAGAGGTGTGCTGCTGGGAACGGGCTGGTGGGTACTATAGCCAACTCCGCCTTGCTAGAGCTTAGCTCACTCCTGCTGCTATTTTCCATCTGCTGGGGCAGAGGTGATGGCCAGCATCTACTAGTACCATGCTTTTCTCCGCCATCGTGAAGTTTCTCCTGGAGACTGTGAGCTAAGATAAATCCTTTCCTCCGGTGAGCTGCTTGGGGGTTTTGTCCCAGCAATGCAAAAGGTAACTATAACAAGCAGTTTGAAAGTGACAGTGACTTAAGGAGAGTTGTTCTCCTAGTGTTGCTAACACTTAAATGCTGTTGACCATCTCTATCCTTCACAGAGTTCTTGTCTTGTGGGTCTTCCATGATTGATTTTCTGTTTTCTTGATTCTTTCATTGTCTTCTTTGAAGTCTTTTCCCCTTCCTGTCACTTTAATTTTTTAAATATATTTTATTTATTTATTTGAGAGAGAGACAGACAGAGAGAGAGAGAGAGAGAGAGAGAGAATGGGTGCACCAGGGCCTCTAGCCACTGCAAACGAACTATAGACACATGTGCCCCCTTGTGCATCTGGCTTACATGGGTCCTGGGGAATCAAACCTGGGTCCTTTGGCTTTGCAGGCAAGTGCCTCAACCACTAAGCCATCTCTCCAGCCCCCTGTCACTTTGAAGTTCAATTAATTTGTTTTCTGGCTATTCTTAACATGTTTTCCCTCTCCTCTCGCAGGCTATTTCATTGTGTAGTTTCACCTGAGTTGTCTGTATAGAACACACACACATACACACACACAATCTAATTCAACTCCATCATCAAATTTAGCTTACACAAGTTCTGACCAAGATCATACTCAGTATACCAAAATCTAAACTTTCTGTTCTGTCATGTATCTTGCCCCAGCAACGAGAAAGTAACAGATGCAGTTATCTACCTCAGACTTCTTCCTCATATATGACAGCCACGAGAAACTGTCAAGAGTGAGGTGTGGATTCCCTTTTCCCAGTGCCACTGTCCCACAGTCTTTTCTCTGTTCTCACAATCAGTTCTAGCAAACCTCATTTCCTCTGACTTCCCCAAATGACTTCCCATTGCAGATTGCAGGGGGTATAAGTTTTGTCAAAAAGTACCCACTTACTCCCACTGAGATGACCCATAAATTGTTCAAGACAGTAAGAATATGGCATGGCAATTTCAGAGCATGGAATGGTAGCCCTTGTATTTTACAGGTACCCCTATATATCATGAATCCACTCAGAACAGGGGTGACAGCCCCTCATATCCTACAAGGTACCTGTCCCTAAATTCTCTTGAAGCCTGTCTCATGGGAATGAGAAGCAAAACCACAGAATTTCCCATGAAGTGGATGATACTCGATCTAACCACTGTTTCTCTTCCCAGTTCTGTTGTAGAGACTTAGAAACCATGGAGAGGCTTGAATCCTCCCAGTTAGGTTTTTTTTTTTTTTTTTTTCCTTCTTATATTGTTACCATTAAAGGAAATTCTGATATTATCTAAGTTAAGCCCCTGTGTTTTATAAACAAGGACCCTAAGAGTAAATTGTTAAGGGTGAGAATCAAACCTGTTTCCTAGTTCATAGTAGTATGCTATGTCTACTGGAAAGTATAGCTGCTTGCAAAAAGGAAAACAAATATTAAAATTATGCCATATTTATTCAAATTATATGTATATGATTATGTATAAATATATATCAGAGATTAAACAACTGAAATTACAACATATATGTGAGCTGTTACATTCGTAAAAAAAAAAAAAATCTCTTAAGACTATTCTAGTTTTGCATAATATGGATGTTTTATGACTATTGAAGTCAGACCTCTCAAAAAAAAAAAAAAAGCCTATGGGAAGTGCTTCTCTTGTTAGAATATTTAGTGAGGGGCAGTTAATTGAGTCTGCCAGAATTTGCAAAGCTGCAGCACTTTTATTGCATCTGCCCACAGTGAGATTCCATTTCAGCTAAGAAAAAGTTTGCATTAATTCAGCATCTGGAAGAGGTCCAAAGTCAGTTGTACTAAATCTTAATAACTACTGCCTGTTTCAAGCAATAGCCAGGCAGTTTGTTTATTTTAGACGCTTGCTCGATGGGTTACTCCCCTGGGAAAGTGACCTTGTTTTCATCTCAAGCCCCAGGGAACTTTCTTATACTGTGGAATCTTATTCTAGAATATGTCTGCAAAGTCACGCTTTACAGCCCACGTTCATCTAGCAGCATCTCACTTCACTAACAAAGATTTTGAACTTGATAAAATAAAATATAAGGAGACTGGGAAATTTCCTCTTTAATCCTTCCTATCCCTTCCAATCCAAAAACATGGCTGAGAGTTTGCCTAAAGCTGCCTAAGTTACTTCATACCTCATCTACTTTAACTTCCTGCTATGGTTTGAGTATGAGATCCCTCCTCTAATAGACTTGTGTGTTGAATGCTTAGTCCCAGCTACTGGCTCTATATTAGGTAGTTGAATAACTTTAGCCAGTGGGGTCTAATTGCAAGGCCTAACTGGGCAGGGGGCATAAATTTGAAGGTCATACCAGGTCATACCCGGTTACTTCCTCACTCTCTGCCTTCTGTCTACCTAGAACCTTGCTACCACATGCCTCTGCTGCCATCACCTTCTGCCTCACTATAGGTCCAGATTCAACAGAGCCAAGGACAATAAACTGAAATCCCCAAAACCATGAACCAAAAACACACCCTGCCTCCCTTAGGTTGTTTCTGTCAGATACTTTGTTGCAGCAATGAGAAAAGTAACCAATGTAGAAAATCAGGACTAGGAGTGGGGTTGTCACTGTGACTATTCTAGACCATGTGGTTCAGAAGCCTTTGGAACTGGCTTACAGAAGTAATTTGAAAGTGTTTGAAGAAGGAGCGTAGAGTAAATGAAAAGTGCTATAAAGAGATCATAGTGGGCAATTCTGTTGGGAATTCAAAAGACCAGAATGTCAATGCAAACACAGACAATGATGAACAGGCTGGTTTTGATTTTTTTTTTAATTCTGTAAAAATGACCCATTATAGCCATACTTTCAGTTTTGAATGAGTTTATTAGTGATTTAGCAAGCAAAAGTAAAAGAAGACATGTCAAATAGCAGATAAAGAGTAGGACATTGAGCCAGGCACTGAACAATAACCAGCAGAAATTGCTAGAATAGCCCTGATAAGAAATGGGAAAGAGCAAATGGCAAGTAGAAGACACATAACAAGTATCACATGGGACGTTTACCAATATCCAGCAGAACCTACTGGAGTGGTCCCTTCAAAGCAGTCAGCTAGAGTCCTTGATCAATCCAAGGTTCTGGGCAGAACATCCTAACACTATTGACTGCTATTCAAGTCTTATTGGGAAGAGGGGGAGTGCCAGACAGCCTGCGAAATGATTTGTTTATCTTTTAGCTCTTCTCAAGAGCACAATGTTTCGAACCTTTGGGCTATGAACATGCTTGGATCTGAGACTGTGGGGTGTGGTTGAGGGGGATGGAGAGGAGCTTACCCCATGCACAGGGTCCCTCACAGCAAGATGTAACAGCTCATAATAATTTACCAATATTACGTATATTTCAAGGCTCATGATGTTTCAGATGAGAAAAATGATTATAGTGTTGAGGCCTGGAGAGATGGCTCAGTGGTTAAGGCACTTGCCTGTGAAGCCTAAGGACCCAAGTTATATCTCTCTCCAGATCCCACGTAAGCCAGACACACAAAGGTGAGGCAAATGCAAGGCCGCATAAGCCCACTAGGTGGCACAAGCATCCAGAGTCTGAGTGCAGCAGCTGAGGCCCTGGTGTGCCAGCTCTCTCTCTCTCTCTCTCTCTCTCTCTAAAATAAAATAACAGTAATTGAAAAAAAAGAATTGCAGTGTTGACTTGGTCTGCAAAACAATCCTGGTACATTACAGAAAATAGCTTTTCTGTTTTGGCCATGCCCTGAGACTTTGGAGGAGAAAGATAAATTTACAGGTGACAGGTTGAAAAATTTTGCACATGAAAATTTTAAACATTGTTGCATTAAGGAATGGCATGGCTGTTGCTAGATGCTTTTAAGTAGGTTTACAGAGACACCCAGGATCAAAAAGCAGGGTGGAACAGACATTAAGAACAAAAGCTTCCAACATGTTCTATCCAATCCATTTAAATTTGAAGCTAAACAAAACATGATTAATTAAGTCATAGTTTTATAAAGAAGTGAAAGAATGGCGGGGGAAATGGCTCCAGGGTTATAGGCACTCGCTTGCAAGCCTACCAACCTGAGTCCAATCCTTAGCCAAGTAAAGCTGGAAGAAAAGTCACACACACACACACACACACACACACACACACACACACACACACACATCGTTAATCCCAACACATCTACGGCAGTGGGAAGTGGGACCAGAATAATCCAGAAGCTCACGGGCAGCAACAGCAGGAGCAGCAAGAGAGACCTTGTCTCATAAACCAAGGTAGGGGACAGGAGAGATGCCTTAGCAGGTAAGGCGTTTGCCTGCAAAGCCAAAGGATCCATGTTTGGCTCTCCAGGACCAACATAAACCAGCTGCACGAGGGGGCGCATATACCTGGAGTTCTTTTGCAGAGGCTGGAGGCCCTGGCACTCCCATTCTCTCTCTTTCTCTTTCTCTCTCTCTCTCTCTCTCTCCCTCTTTCTCTGTCAAATAAATTAATTAATTTAATTAAATATAACAGAGGAAAGTTATCTTAAAGGGGATGAGAATGGAGAGCCTTAAAGGCCACTTACTTACAAGGGTAGTGGAAGAAGTCATTTCATTAGACGCAGCCCATTTCATTAGACTCAGCGCATTGTGCTCGGCCACACAGGTACCATGATCACAGTGGGTCGTTTACTGCCTTAACCTGCAGCAGGCCTCCATTTCATCTGTAGGGTGCTGGCTTTGCCAGGATACAAAATACAAGACCTGTGGGTTCTGGAAGCTTCCACCCACATTTTAAAGGAGGGACTAGAAAGTGAGGCCATGTGTGAAAGGATACGAATACCTGTAGACAATTCCTGAGCAAGCAACGTAAGAAGCTGGGAGGATGAAATGTAGAACGTCTTCCAAAGAAAGCAGAGTCAACCCGTAGCCTGCAACCGGCCAGAACAGTGGCCAAGGCCTTCTTAGCCCTTTAGCTCACATCGTCGTACTGTGAGCAGTTTTGAAAGCGATGGAAGCTCCTGGTGGTCAGGTGCTCTGTCCCAGCGACAGAGATGCTAATTGCTACAGTCACCCTCTCTACTTCCTCCCTGCTGAGCCAGAGGAGGTGAAGCCTGACTCTCTGCTCCTGCCACGCTCTCCCCACAATGATAGACTTCCCACTGAACCTGTTAGCTGAAAATAAACCCTTTCCTCCCTTAAACTGCTTCTGGTTGGGTACTTTTGTCCCTCCGAAGGGAGAATGTTACTGGTAAGTGCATTCTTCTGGGCCCCTCCTCTACCATGCAAACTAGGAGCAACAACTGGAAACGCAGTGGGGCTCCCTTCTCAGATTAGAAACAAAAGAACAGGCCATGCATCCAGTATCCTTCTCTGTCTGTGAGCCTGCTTTCACTCTGTCCTATCTTCAAATGCTGGCAAGACCAGTAACACGGAAGCCACTGCAACTGCGTTGTGTTAGATCAAAAGTTCCACAGGCAGGTGCCAGGGAAAGCAAGTGCTCAGAGAAGGCTTGAGAGACTGTTAGAAGCTCTAGAGGGACTGATGGATTGGTGAAAGCCTCCTTGGGCACAAAGCCAGTCTGGAAAAGTTAGGAGAGGTGGCTGTTTCATAAACGGACAAAATTCTCAGATGAAAATACCTACCAGCAAAACCAAACACCTGGGCAAAAACATCATGCCTCCTACATTGTGCAGAGGACCAGAGTAAATCTGCAGAAACTAACTCTAAAGGAACGCAAACAAAATGAAACAAAACACAAAAGCAAATCAAGGGTAGGGGAGATGGCTTAGATGCTTACAATGCCTGATGGCTCGTCTTTGACGCCCCTCCCCCCCCGCCGCAGTACCACATAAAGGCAGACTGGCAAAGTGGTAAATGCTTCTAGCGTTCATTTCCAGTGGCAAGAGCCTTTGCAGTGCCCATTTCCATGCCCCCACTTTCTCTCTGCTTGCAAATAAATAAATAAATAAAATATATTTATAAAAAGTAAATTAAGCCGGGCGTGGTGGCATGCACCGTTAATTCCAGCACTTGGGAGGCAGAGGTAGGAAGATCACCATGAGTTCAGGGCTACCCTAAGACTACATAGTGAATTCCAGGTGAGCCTGGGCTAGAGTGAAACCCTACCTTGAAAAAAAAAAAAAAGTAAATCAATGAATTACAAAGGAAGGTAGCAAAAGAGGGAAGGAGGGACAAAAGGTATAAAAGACAATGGAAAGCTACTAACAAAATTGTGACAGTAATACTTTCCTGTCGGTAATTCCTGTAAGTGTAAATGAGTGAAAATACCCAACCAGAAGACATAGGCTGGATGAGTGGGGGAACAGAAAAGATTCAACTGGATATTCTGTACAAGAAACTCACTTTAGACTGATGCTGAAATGGAAGGCTGGAACAAGTTCTTTCATTTGCAAATAGTGAACTCAGACACCGTATTAACATCAAACAAAATGGACTTGAGTCAAAGCTGTTAACAAAAGAAAAAGAACATCAAGCAACAATAAACTGCTTAATTCATCAAGTAGATATGACAATTGTAAATAGTAAATACGCATCAAGCCTAAGAGCTTCAAACTATGTGAATTTTTTTTGTTTTTTTTTTTACAGAACTTAAGGGAAAAAATCAGAGCCACAGAAATTGTAGGAGTTTTTAATATTCCTGAAAGTGCAATTTATATCTATAAATATAAAGGATTTTGAAAGTTTTTGACATATAAAATCTTTGAGCAGATCTGGAGAGATGGCTTAGAGGTTAAGGTGCTTGCCTATAAAGCCAAAGGACCGTGGTTGGATTTACCAGTACCCATTTAAGCCAGATGCACAAGGTGGCACATGGGTCTGGAGTTCATTTGAAGTGGCTGGAGGCCTTGGCACACCCATCTCTCTCTGTGTACCTATCACTCTTTCTATCTGCCTCTCTCTCTCTCTCTAAGAAATAAAAAAATCTTTGAGCAAATAAATGTACTTAACATTATACAATGTATTTATTTGTTTATTTATTTATTTATTTACAAACAGAAAGAGAATGGGCACACCAGGGTCTCTAGCCACCACAAATGAACTCCAGATGCATATCCCTTTTGTGCATCTGGCTTTTCGTGGGTACTGGGGGCTCACGCTTGGATCATTAGGTTTTGCAGGCAAGAGCCTTAACCAATGAGCAATCTCTCCAGCCTGTCATATAATTTAAGAAATACTGTTCTCCTCAAAGATTAAATTCCATTTTAGAAATAATGGGTTTGAAGTAGCTCAGTGGTATCGTGCTTGCATATTGGGCTTAATTACATACACACACACACACACCATATTGCCTTACATTTCAGATAGCTGTTGGAATATAAAATATTGCTGCTAATACCCTTGCCCAGAACCCCTATACTGAAAGAGGACAGTCATCCCCTAATTTCTTGTAGCTGTTGCTAAGTGCTCATAGCTACACCTCTCTCCCAGGTTGCCAAGGACCCATGGAATAATACCTTGTAGGAAAATGCCTGAGATTTATATGTAGACATACCCTGTTGTCAACAGTTGACTAGTTCAGGGACATGAAATCCCAGCCCCTTACCTCCATTAGGGACAGTCTTGTGACACATTGTATACTCTACAATTGTCCATGGTCTTGATGAAGTCAGACTTCAGCTCATCTTTCTCTGGCTGCTTTTTCCCTGTCTTTTCCTATTGGCTCTAGTTTTCACAGGTTTTTCCCCCTGAGGAGACTTCTTCTATAATTAACCAGAAAAACAATCCTAGTGCCAGGCTCTTTTCTAAGAAGCCAAACTCAAGACGTGGACAAAATCTAATTTTTCAAATGAGTGTGTGAGCCTCATTAACATATCAGTCTCATAGAAAGGTGAATTTCAAAAAAAAACCATCAACACATTTTTAAAAGAAGCCCAAGTCTAGCTTATGTATAAATAACGTGTATTTTTTTAACTTCTATATAATAGACCATGAAGATACATATGTAGGGATCAGCCTCCTGCCTCTGAGAAGTATAACTCAAAACTCCTGCTGAAAACTAGAGAAAAATTGTCAAAGTATTTCTTTTCTATTCTGCTTAAAAAGCTACTGAAGAGGTAAATAAGAGATCCCTACATAGATGGGGGGGTCAAAAATGTACTAAAATTTGAGACTATACATCCCCTGATGGGGAGAGGATGGACTCACTCAGTCTATGCAGGTACCCCTAAAGTAAGGAGAGCAGAGGATGGATTCACTAAGTGTATGTAGGTACCCCTAAAGTAAGGAGAGCAGAGGATGGATTCATTAAGTCTATGTAAGTACCCCTAAAGTAAGGAGAGCAGAGGCTGGATTGACTAAGTCTATGTAGGTACCCCTAAAGTAAGGAGAGCAGAGGATGGATTCACTAAGTCTATGTAAGTACCCCTAAAGTAAGGAGAGCAGAGGCTGGATTGACTAAGTGTATGTAGGTACCCCTAAAGTAAGAAAGACTTTTCAAAGCCCCTGGGATGAGTGAGGGTTCAGAAAATATCTTCTAGAGCTCCCTGAGGGAAAGAAAAACAATGTGACTTCTTGGACATAGGAGTTTACCAAAAATAATGGGCTTCAGATACTTTCCGCAATTGACCTTGGACCTGGAAGATGGAGCAACATTAGTGATTGCTGTCACCTGCCAGAAATTAAAGCAGGTCCTTCCTCAAGGAAAACAAATGCATTCTAGGTCTCCAGCTGTCACTACAAAGAATTTGCCAGTGCAAGTTGTCTCAGGTTCAGGCTCTGATGTCATGACACAATAACCTTGCCAAACTTGTTGCTACTACTCACACTATGCCACTGGAGTTTATAGTTTCAGCATAGGAATTTCACAAGGACACAAACTAGCATTTCATAACCCAGGTCCTGCAATGCGGTAAGAAGTGATCAGACACACCAGAAGACAAAACAACACAAACAAACCAACAAAAGCAACAGCTAGTAGAAACAGACTCACAAATGCTCCAGATCCGGGGCTTATCAGTCCAGGCAGTTTAAGAGAACAGTGCTCAATATGTGTAAGAAAACAACAAGACTAAATTTCAGCAGTGGATGGGAAACAAACACATGGCAGAAGATCAGAATGCCATGGATATCCTAGGGAAAGGGTGTGACAGAAGGCAGGAAGTGAAGAGAGGATTGTGAAATGAAAAAAAAAACTCATCAGAAAGAGTCAGGGCATGGTGGCTCACATCTTTCTAGTGCTCAGAAAGCTTTTGGTGGCAGGATTGCTGTAAGTTTGAGACCAGCCTGGATGACAGAGTTTCAGGCTACCTTGAGCTATAGTGAGACCCTGTCTCTAAAGAACAATATACTGTAAGGGAGAGAAAACCCCATGATGGCTTCAGTGGCAGCAGATGCCTCCTTGTGATAGCACACATGTAGACAAATGACATCAGGATGGCTCTGGAGCAGGTATGCCCAACCTTTACATGGGGTTGCAGTTTTCTCACTGGCTTGTTAGTATGTCAATTTTATTAGCTATTCTATTAACTCTATAGTTCAACTTCACTTTTAATTTCCTTTATAATTATAAACAATTCAACATTTTAAATTTTCATTTCATAGTACATTTAAATAATTTTTCTTAAATATTGTAATATTTATGCATCTAAAACATATGACTGTATTTTTAAAATATTTTAATTATTAAACTAATCATTGGGACTGGAGGGATGGCTTAGCGGTTAAGGCACTTGCCTGCAAAGCCAAAGGACCCAGGTTCGATTCCCCAGGACCCACGTGAGCCAGATGCACAAGGGGGTGCACACGTCTGGAGTTCACTTGCAGTGGCTGGAGGTCCTGGCACACCCATTCTCCCTCTCCCTCTCCCTCTCTCTCTCTCTTACTCTAATAAATAAATAAAAATTATTCTTAAAAAACATAATCATCAGGCTGGAGAGATGGCTTAGCGGTTAAATGCTTGCCTATGAAGCCTAAGGACCCCGGTTCGAGGCTCCATTCCCCAGGACCCATGTAAGCCAGATGCACAAGGGGGTGCACGCATCTGGAGTTCATTTGCAGTGGCTGGAGGCCCTGGCACACCCATTCTCTCTCTACCTATCTGCCTCTTTCTCTCTCTGTCACTCTCAAATAAATAAATCAAAATAAAAAAATTTTTTAAAAAAACCTAATCATCAATGGATTTAAGTGTAATAGTAATAAAGTAAAATCCTATAATAAAAAAAAATCCATGATGAAGTATGCAAACAAAAGGGTAGAAGACCAGAAGAAAAAGTAAAAGGTACAAAGGATAGAGTATGTGGGGTCCAAAGAGGCAGGAAAAAGAAAAATAACCCAAAGCACAATATTTGAAGAGATCATAGCTTGAGAATGTCTCCAAATGAATAAAATTGCAGATTCTACAATCTCGTAAAAACCTCACCTACAGAGAGCTAGCCATTGGTGGTGCAGGGCTATGATCCCAACACTTGGTAGATAGTTAGAATCTGGAGTTTATGCCTCGTCTACTTGATACCCTGTCTCAAAAACAATCAAAGACCAACCAAACCACAAAAACCTAACCTAAAGAAATAATCAGCTTTCTAAGGATAAATATAAACACACTTTGAGAAGCACTATTGGTGGAAATTAAATTAGTCACTGCATAGGACTATGGCCAGAGCACATGTGGTAACATACTTGCACACACTACAGAAATTAATTGTGCTCTCATTGTTTTAAATATAATTCCAAATATTCTCTAAAAGTCTTACTATAACATTTTAAAAATTGTTGGGTTAAAAACATACAATTAAGTTATTTGACCTATGCAACAGATATTTATTATATGAGTTGTGATTTACTAACTACTGTCCCTCTTAGACTTTATGTAGTCTCTGAGTCTGAAACATATCAATCTTAAGAAGTTGCTGGAATAATTTTGAGTTTCTGGATCCAAGCAGGATTTTTTTTCTGGTAACAAGGAAAGAAAATGGAAGAAAATCAGCAGACTAAACCTACAAGCAAAATTCAACAGTTCCTAATAATTATGGCCTGGGATCTACATATACTTTTATGCATATAAAGATAAAGCTAGGGTTTATGTCTTGCCCCAGACCACCATTTTTAAAATATGCATATCTGATTTTCAAAAACCACTGACAGATAATTATAGAACATTAATAATTCCAGGAAGTTAGGAAATCACAAGACTTGAAACCAGCCCATAAACATTTCAATGACCTAATAAGGGTGACTTTCACCTACAGATATTGATCAAATTCCAGAAGAGGACAGAGTCCTCAGCCAGCTTCACTATCCTCACACGCCCTGTCTTGGCTGTTTATCTTTTTTGCTCTCTGTTCAAGTTCATGTTACAATAGAAGGATAAATCACTAAGTGAATTAAAGGAATTGGCTTCCACGCCTCCCAAAACAAGCAAAGAAGCACCAAACCATATTGTCCCCCCCGCCGCCCTGGGATGTTTACTTTCAAAATTCTGAATACAGGGAGCTGTGATTGCTCCCACCATCGCAGGAGCGTCTCCCTCACACAGTGTGAGGTCATTTCCTCTTCTCATCTGATTTCACATCAGTGTTTCCAAGAACGAACCACAACCTGGAAGGACCACCCATAGAAGCATGGAAAATTAACACTAGAGCATGGTAAGGGGCAGATCAACTTGGAAGTCATTTCTTTTTTTAAAAAAAATTGTATTTTATTTTTATTTATATATTTGAGAGAGAGAGAGGGAGGGAGAGAATGGGTGCTTCAAGGCCTCCAGCCACTGCAAACAAACTCCAGAGGCATGTGTCAACTTGTGCATCTGGCTTACTTGGGTCTTGGGGAATCGAACCTGGGTCCTTTGGCTTTGCAGACAAGCGCCTTAACCACCAAGCCATCTCTCCAGCCTGGAATTAATTTATTCACTAATTAAGTATTTGGTGATCACTACTAGGTGGGTAAGAATGACAGGGAGGAAGGAGAAAGACACAGACCTGGTGTGAAGGAGATTATAGTTTAAATATGGACATCCACACATCCCACACACATACACGCAAAATTCTAGATTTTTTTTTTTTTTTGACACTGGGTCTTACTATTTTCATTTGACACAGACCGGGTAGGTGTGGTATTCATAGTCATTTTCCTGCCTCAGCCTCTTAAGTGAAGGGATTATAAACAAACACCACCATGCCCAGCTTTATCTAATATTCAGTGTTCCTGAAAAATGTAAGTACAGAAAGGAAGTAAGGAGTGAGACGCTTCAGGCAGAGTCAGGATGAGGACATGAGTCAGTTAAGTTTTCATCCAATACACAAAGAAAGAGCTGTATCGCTGGGCGTGGTGGTGCACGCCTTTAATCCCAGCACTCAGGAGGCAGAGGTAGGAGGAGCTCTGTGAATTTGAGGCAACCCTGAGAATACAGAGTGAATTCCAGGTCAGCCTAGACGAGAGTGAAACCATACCTCGAGGAAAAAAAAAGAAAGAAATGAAAGAAAGAAAGGAAGGAAGGAAGGAAGGAAGGAAGGAAGGAAGGAAGGAAGGAAGGAAGAGGAGAGAAAGAAAGGAAGAAAAAGAGCGAGCTATATCCCCTCAGAGCTGTAATCCAGAATAAACCCTTGCCACTCTTAACATGAATTTTAGTCGCAGGAATGAGTAGAGGAATGCGCTGACTCTAAAAATATTTTTTATTTATTTATTTACTTGAGAGAGAGGGAGAGGGTGGGAGAATGGGCACACTAGGGCCTTCAGCCACTGCAAATGAACTCCAGATGCATTTGCCACCCTGTGCATCTGGTTTACGTGGGCAGTGGGGAATCAAGCCTGGATCCTTAGGCTTCATAGGCAAGTGCCTTATCCACTAAGCCATCTCTCCAGCCCACACTGATAATATAATTAGTTAAGTGAATGGAATAAGGAGATGAAGAAAGCTGTTTATAGCTACTTAAAAAAAAACAAACAAACCTTACCTTCTGTATTTCACATGGACTCAAATGCATTTAAGAGAAACTCCCAATAACTTACTTTATACACACTGAAACAGGATTCATGAAGCTCTTGTACTTGCATCTGATGAGTTACAGCTCATTTTCATCAGTTCACATTAGTATGAACAGTGCCAGGCTAAAAGTGGACTGGAAAGAATTTGTAATATATACAACTATAACAGCTTGAGCAACTGTCACAAGCCGTGGTTACTGTATAGTTACTATTGCATCTGTCATGGTCCACTCCCGAAGCCTTCCTGAAGACACTCAACCTTTTCCCTTCCCTGGGAGGAGGGAGGATCTCACATCACTGTCATGGGGAAGACATTGAGGGAGGAGGGAGAAGGCACACACACATACATAAAATGGATAATTAAAAAGTAAACATCTGGGCTGGAGAGATGGCTTAGCGGTTAAGCGCTTGCCTGTGAAGCCTGAGGATCCTGGTTCGAGGCTGTATTCCCCAGGACCCACATTAGCCAGATGCACAAGGGGGCGCATGTGTCTGGAGTTCATTTTCAGTGGCTGGAAGACCTGGCGCACCCATTCTTTCTCTCTCCCTCTCTCTCTCTCTCTCTGCCTCTTTCTGTCTCTGTCACTCTCAAATAAATAAATAAAATAAAATAAAAAATTTTTAAAAAAGTAAACATCCCCCCCACACACAAGGTCTTGCCTGTGTCTCCCTTCCTCTTTGGTAGCATTTGTACCTAGCTAAGCACTTTATTTAAAATTTTTGTGCATGTGTGTGTGTGTGATATGTGCATGTGTATATGCGTGTTTGTATGTATGTGGGCAAAAGTGTATAGGCAAGGTGCACATGTGTACAAATGCACATGGAGGCCAGAGGTCTTCCTCAATCATTTTGCAACTTCTTTTGTGAGACAGGGTCTGTCATTGAGCCTGGAACTCACTGGCTTGGCTCAGCTAGACAAGCTAGCCAGCACGGACCTGGAATCCCGTGTCTCTGTGTGCCCAGGGCTGGGATTACAGGTGCATGCCACCATGACTGCTATATTATATGGGTGCTGAGGGTCCAATCTCAGCTCCCCCTTCTTGCACAGTTAGCAATCTACTGACTGAGACATCTGCCCAGCTCCATAAATGCTTTTTCATCATTCTTTGTAGCTAAGGATGACCCTTTGACACATGGCCAATGACATGTAAATTAAATTCTCTACGAGGTTGTGGAGAAAGCGGGGAGTAGTTTGGGGAGACTCTTTTCTTCACTATTTCTTTCTCAGCTGTGGACCAGAGGCCCAGGAGAAGTATAGCTGTTATCTTTAGACCATCAGAGGGAATCAAAGAGAAACAATAAAATCTAGAGATCTTAGCAATGAATTTTAGTTGTTAAACCCACACCAGGCCACCCACCCCAACTATTGTTTTGTTTGTTTTGCAATTTTTATGAAAACACCCGCTCGCGAGAGAGAATTGGCACACTAGAGCCTCCAGCCACTGCAATCGAACTGCAGACACGTGTGCCACCTTGTGCACACGTGTGATCTTGCATGCTTGTGTCATCTTATGCATATATCTGGCTTATGAGGGACCTGGAGAGTTAAACGTGACCATCTCCCCAGCCCTGTTTTTGTGAAAGGAGACCATGTCCTTACTCCTGCTGGGTGCTGTGTTACTTACATGTTGGCCTTTGACACTGGCCTTTGGAACTTGCTTACCTTATCCTGGGGCCTGGACTCTTCCATCCTAGTCTATCCTACACCCCATACACCCTCCATCGACCAAAGGCTTCACAGTGTCCAAGTTGCATAATCTATGCTCAACAAAATATTCTGAGGCCAGATGTTTCTACAGTGCACCTAAATATAACCCTCTCTTCATTCTGGGAACTAACAAATATTTTAGAGAAAAAGAAATGAAGAGCTAAAAGGTAGAACTATAGTTTGGACTTTAAATGTTGCCACAAAGACCGCTCTGTTAAAGGCACTATTGGGAGATGCTGGGACTTCTAGGAGGTGGAAGCTAATGGAAGTTAGGTCATTGGAGACATGCCAGGGAAGATGATATCAGGGTTTTGGTCCCTCTACTCCCCACCTCACCCTCACTTTTTGTTTCCCACCTGACATCATGGCCAGCCAATCAGAGTCTGAGGCCTACAAAGCTATTCCTCTTTGTAAGTTGACTGTCTCTGGTATTCTGTCACAGTAACAAAACAAGTTACACAGGTAACTTGAACACTGAAAGATATTTTGCTTATTTGTGTAAATACTTTTATGTTATTTATTTGCAAACAGAGACAGAGAGTATGGACATGCCTGGGCCTTCTGCCCCTACAAACGAACTCCAAATGAATTTCCCACTCTGTACATCTGGTTTTACATGGGTACTGGGGAACTGAACCTGGGCCAGTAGGCTTTGCAAGCAAGCACCTTTAAACCACTGAGCCACCTCTCTAGCCTTGGAAGGTATTTTGATAGATTTTACAATCTATTTAATTTTAAACACTTGCTTTCAAGCTAAGGATCTATTTTTCTAAAGAATGGATGTACACATAATAATATTAATCTGTGCTGTAAAGTGACAGACTAATATTAAGATTCATGTAATAACCTCTAGTCTAGCCTATCTTCCCTGGGGGTGTGTGTGTGTGTGTGTGTGTGTGTGTGTGTATGCGTGCGTGTGGCAGGCTCTCACTCTAGTCCAGGCTGACTTGGAACTTACTCTGTCACCAGATTGGTCTCAAACTCACAGCAGTTCTCTGAGCTCAGTTTCCCAAATGTGTTAGTGAGTCACCACACCACGACCATGGCTTGCTTGATTCTCAGGCGACTAATTAAATGGTGGACTATGTTACCATCTGGTCTTAAGTAAATCCCAATGAGCCCAGAGGTGCATCCAGTCTAGAGGAAAGAAACATCTTTGCCAGAGTGTCCACAGTTGTCTGAGATATGGTGTGTGATGACTTAAAGGTGAGAAAATCCCTTCATCCGAGATATGTTATGGATAACTTAAAAGCTAGAGAATCCCTTCATCTGAAATACGGTGTGTGATAACTTAAAAGTTAGAGAATCCCTTCATCTGAAATACAGTGTGTGATAACTTAAAAGTTAGAGAATCCCTTCATCTGAGATATGTTATGGATAACTTAAAAGTTAGAGAATCCCTTCATCTGAAATATGGTGATAACTTAAAAGTTAGAGAATTCCTTCATCTGAGATACGGTGTGTGATAACTTACAGGCTAGATGATCCGTTCATCTGAGATACAGTGGGTAGTAACTTAAAAGTTAGAGAATTCCTTCATTTAAGATATGTTATGGATAACTTAAAAGTTAGAAAATCCCTTCATCTGAGATATGGTGTATGATTGCTTAAAGACAGGCTTCTTCCACTGTGAGGCTCAGTGTAGCAGCAGCTGAAAATTCATTAAAGATAAAAATTTTCAGATCCCAGAGATCTATATTTTACAAAGTCCTGCATGCAAGAACTAGAGAAAAACTAAGCTTGAGAGGATAAAGTAAAATTATTTCATAGGGTACTTTTTACTTGTTTGATAGTGCTAGATGGTAATAAATTCTTGAGTCTGTGGGGAAAAAAAATCTGCAAGGAGAAAGAAAAAAATGAGGTAAGGGAAAGAAAAAAACAAGCATGATTAATATGATTCATCTCCCCCTCTTACCTGAACAAAATTTTCCATAAAATTTATGAAAGGTATGAACAATATTTTATGAATGGCTTCTGTCAAAGCCCTTGATAACCTGCCTGAGGTAAAAAGGTGAGACCTTAGTTGCTGACGGCAGCACGTTCTGCAAACACAGAACATCCAGAGATCCGGCTGGAATCTGGAAGGAAGCCAGTTCCCTGATGGTCTGCCCATATAGTTCTGGAAAGTGCTACATGAGCTCCTGGGGGAAAGTGGCCAACAATGATGTGAGCAAGCAGGGGACACTGCTCTACAAAAGCAGCCAGCCTGACAAGACATTCACACCTGTGCAATGCGGGCACCCCGTATAATCAATGGCTCTCCGAATGGCTAAATAGACGTGCTCAGTGGAAAGGAATCCATGGCTGGAACTGGAAACTGAGTCAGAATCATGTGGAGACCAAGACCATGGACTGCAGGGAGAAGAACCCACTAGGTTTTGGCCAAAAGAGAGGCTGCACCCATCAAAATCTCTCCAAATTAACATGCTCGTTCCCTTTAACCCATGCTTATCTCACTTCCCGTTAGAGAGTCTGTTTGTCTTTCTCAGAAGGCAGCAAGAACCAAGGACAACCATCTACCAATAAGACAAGAAAAGACAGCTGAATCTCTGGCAGGAGATGAACCGCCTCTTGTATTAGCCAGGATGCAGGGGAAACCACAGAGGACTTGGTGAGATGAGCAAGAGTGCTGCTTCCATGGTGAGTCTGACAACCTGGGCCAGGGTGACAGAAGCAAACACGGAGGATGCTCACAGCGTATCAAAACAGAAATCCAGAAGCCACTGACAGCTCAACACTAACGTATACTTAAAACACACCTATCATGGCTCAGGGCGTTTTGTGGAAGAAGGGGCGTAAAGAGCCACAGGGTAGGAGGGAATATCCAGAGGCGCTGCCTCCCCCACAGTGACTGACTGCTGCTCTCACAACTCATAACCCACAACCCTCTAGCGAATACCAGCAATCTCCCTGAGGAGGGCCCTCCGTGGAATGGGGAGGAAGGGGGAAAATGATGGGACCAACACATGATTATGTCCATACAAAGTTCCTACTTACTAAAGAGAGAGAGAGAGAGAAAGAAAAAGAAATTTATGTGACTGAAATTTTTACACATAGAAACTGGTAAGGGAAGATGGCTCAGGGATTAAACCCAGGCTCAATTCTCAGGTTGCCCACGTCAGCCAGATGCCTAAAGTGACACAAGCATCTGGTGTTTTTTTTGCAGCAGCAGCAAGAAGCCCTGGTGCACCAATACACTTACATGCACTTCACACATGTGTAGATAGATAGATAGATGATAGGTACATGGATGGATGGATGAATAGATAGTAGGTAGATGATAGATAGATAGATAGATAGATAGATAGATAGATAGATAGATAGATAATATGTATAGTAGATGAATGGAGAGATAGATGGTAGGTACATATATGGATGGATGGCAAGATAGATAGATGATAGGTACATAGATGGATGAATAGATAGATAATAGATGATAGTTAGATAAATAGATGATAGGATGGATAGATATATAGATGAAAGATAGATAGATGATAAGTACATGGATGGATAGATAGATGATAGATACATAGATAGATAGATAGATAGATAGATGATAGATAGATAGATAGATAGATAGATAGATAGATAGATAGATAGATAGATAGATAGATAGATAGATAGATAGATAGATAGATAGATAGATAGATAGATAGATAGATAGATAACATATACATAGATAACAGATAGATAGATGATAGGTACATAGATAGATAGATAGATAGATAGATAGATAGATAGACAGACAGATAGATAGATAGATAGATAGATAGATGATAGATAGATAGATAGATAGATGATAGATAGATAGATAGATAGATAGATAGATAGATAACATATACATAGATAACAGATAGATAGATGATAGGTACATAGATAGATAGATAGATAGATAGATAGATAGACAGATAGATAGATAGATAGATAGATAGATGATAGATAGATAGATAACATATACATAGATAACAGATAGATAGATGATAGGTACATAGATAGATAGATAGATAGATAGATAGATAGATAGATAGACAGACAGACAGACAGATAGATAGATAGATAGATAGATAGATAGATAGATAGATAATAGATAGATGATAGATAGAGAGATGATAGGTACATGGATGAATGGATGGATAGACAGACAGACAGACAGACAGACAGATAGATAGATAGATACTGGTAAGGGATTATGTCCTGAGAACAGGTTGACATGGGGGAAAAATGACACAAACAGGTGGAATGGAGAAGGTCCCTGTGGGATCTGGGTTACATGGAGTCTCCCCGGAAATGGTCTCTGATGGGCAGCAGACAGAATCAGTCTGTGGTAAACACTTGTCTCCCTGCTTCCATCCTGGCTGCCCTTTGCTTAGGTGCACCATGCTCCCTACACACCAATCGTGGTGTCTCCCTGAACTGGGCATGTTCCCACCATTCACTCCTTGCTCCCTGGTCTTGATGTAGCATCCCAGCATTATTGCTTGCTCTCTCTGCTTACTGGAGCAGAAGCAATGCTCTTCCTGGAAGGGGATTTCTTGTTATCTTTAAGGAATGCTTGCAGGAAAACATCTCTTTGAAGGCCTGTGCTGACATCCTTCATCAAAAGTCGTGCCGTTTATTTGGAATTCTGAACTTCCACTTACTTGAAAGCTTCCCTCTTGTACCTACGTATTTGTGCTCCTGGGCACTGAGCCTTGGACTCCTTTGCGCCAGGTACTTAGCGAGAGGGGTCGGTTTCTTCCTGGTGGCTTATGGCACTGTCTGATGTAGTAGGAAACATGCAGTAAATGTTCAATAGATAAATGAGCAGCATAACCAATAGATATTAACTCTCCCCCCTGACACCTGTACTAGCCTCTCTTTGCTCCCTGGATCTACCATCTGCTCTACTCCTCTGCACCCTGCCCTGTACTTAGACTTGGCCAATAGAGGTGTATATTGGAGACTGGAGGGGAGAGAGGAGGAGGAGCTCAGAGTCTATGGCCCCCTGCTTTCTCCTTCCCTGCATTGAGTTGGCTGCGCTCTTTGATCTAAGGCCAGAACTTCCTTCCAATGTGGCCTTCTCTCCGAAGCTCTCCTTCCCCATCCAATGATCCTAGTAACCTCTGCTTGCCCTCATTCCCTGAGAGAGAGTGTACTACTTTTCCTGTTGCAGTTATCAAATACCTGACAAAAAAAAAAAAAACAAATTGGGGAAGGTTTCCTGTGGCTTATCGTTTTAGACACTCAGACCCACCAGAGCGGGAAAGGCCCTGCGGCAGGAGCGTGAAGGGACTGGTCGCACTGTGTTCAGAGTCAGGAAGCA